>CAXAJV010001290.1:2778200-3978200 GCA_963969225.1 Xylocopa violacea | reverse complement strand
CGTCTCCGTGGGACTTTTATATACATCAATAACGTAATTTAACCTGACCTAAACCAACGTAACATCTCGGCGGTAATATTTGACAACATTCCTGGCGATTTGTCCTCTACGTCTCCGTGGGGCCTTCATATACATCAATAACGTAATCTAACCTAACCCAACCCAACCTAACTTCTCGGCGGTAATATTTAACAACATTCCTGGCGAGTTGGCCTCTACGCCTCCGTGGGACCTCCATATACATCAATATCGTAATATAACCTAACCCAACCCAACCTAACATCTCGGCACTAATATTTGACAACATTCCTGGCGAGTTGGCCTCTACGTCTCCGTGGGACCTTCATATACATCAAAAACGTAATATAGCGTAACCTAAACCAACCTATCATATCGGCGGTAATATTTGAAAACATTCCTGTCGATGTTGGCCTCTACATCTCCGTGCGACCTTCATATACATCAATAACGTAATATAACGTAACCTAAACCAACCTAACATCTCGGTGGTAATACTTGACAACATTCCTTGCTTGTTGGCCTCTATGTTTCCGTGAGACCTTCATATACATCAATAACGTAATATAGCGTAACCTAAACCAACCTATCATATCGGCGGTAATATTTGAAAACATTCCTGTCGATGTTGGCCTCTACATCTCCGTGGGACCTTCATATACATCAATAACGTAATATTACCTAACTTAACCCAACCTATCATCTCGGCGGTAATATTTGACAACATTCGTGGCGAGTTGGCCTCTACGTCTCCGTGGGACTTTTATATACATCAATAACGTAATTTAACCTAACCTAACCCAACGAAACATCTCGGCCGTAATATTTGGCAACATTCCTGGCGAGTTGGCCTCTACCTCTCCGTGCGACGTTCATATACATCAATAACGTAATATAACGTAACCTAACCCAACCTATCATATCGGCGGTAATATTTGACAACATTCCTGGCGAGTTGGCCTCTAACTCTCCGTGCCACCTTCATATACATCAATAACGTAATATTACCTAACCTAACCCAACCTATCATCTCGGCGGTAATATTTGGCAACATTCCTGGCGAGTTGGCCTCTACCTCTCCGTGCGACGTTCATATACATCAATAACGTAATATAACGTAACCTAACCCAACCTATCATATCGGCGGTAATATTTGACAACATTCCTGGCGAGTTGGCCTCTAACTCTCCGTGCCACCTTCATATACATCAATAACGTAATATAACGTAACCTAAACCAACCTATCATATCTGCGGTAATATTTGAAAACATTCCGGTCGATGTTGGCCTCTACGTCTCCGTGGGACTTTTATATACATCAATAACGTAATTTAACCTAACCTAAACCAACGTAACATCTCGGTGGTAATACTTGACAACATTTCTGGCTTGTTGGCCTCTATGTTTCCGTGAGACCTTCATATACATCAATAACGTAATATAGCGTAACCTAAACCAACCTGTCATATCGGCGGTAATATTTGAAAACATTCCTGTCGATGTTGGCCTCTACATATCCGTGGGACCTTCATATACCTCAATAACGTAATATAACGTAACCTAAACCAACCTATCATATCGGCGGTAATATTTGAAAACATTCCTGTCGATGTTGGCCTCTACGTCTCCGTGGGACCTTCATATACATCAATAACGTAATATTACCTAACCTAACCCAACCTATCATCTCGGCGGTAATATTTGACAACATTCCTGTCGATGTTGGCCTCTACGTCTCCGTGGGACTTTTATATACATCAATAACGTAATTTCACCTAACCTAACCCAACGAAACATCTCGGCCGTAATATTTGGCAACATTCCTGGCGAGTTGGCCTCTACCTCTCCGTGCGACGTTCATATACATCAATAACGTAATATAACGTAACCTAACCCAACCTATCATCTCGGCGGTAATATTTGACAACATTCCTGGCGAGTTGGCCTCTAACTCTCCGTGCCACCTTCATATACATCAATAACGTAATATTACCTAACCTAACCCAACCTATCATCTCGGCGGTAATATTTGACAACATTTGTGGCGAGTTGGCCTCTACGTCTCCGTGGGACTTTTATATACATCAATAACGTAATTTAACCTGACCTAAACCAACGTAACATCTCGGTGGTAATACTTGACAACATTCCTGGCTTGTTGGCCTTTATGTTTCCGTGAGACCTTCATATACATCAATAACGTAATATAGCGTAACCTAAACCAACCTATCATATCGGCGGTAATATTTGAAAACATTCCTGTCGATGTTGGCCTCTACATCTCCGTGGGACCTTCATATACATCAATAACGTAATATTACCTAACTTAACCCAACCTATCATCTCGGCGGTAATATTTGACAACATTCGTGGCGAGTTGGCCTCTACGTCTCCGTGGGACTTTTATATACATCAATAACGTAATTTAACCTAACCTAACCCAACGAAACATCTCGGCCGTAATATTTGGCAACATTCCTGGCGAGTTGGCCTCTACCTCTCCGTGCGACGTTCATATACATCAATAACGTAATATAACGTAACCTAACCCAACCTATCATATCGGCGGTAATATTTGACAACATTCCTGGCGAGTTGGCCTCTAACTCTCCGTGCCACCTTCATATACATCAATAACGTAATATAACGCAACCTAAACCAACCTAACATCTCGGCGGTAATATTTGACAACATTCCTGGCGATTTGTCCTCTACGTCTCCGTGGGGCCTTCATATACATCAATAACGTAATCTAACCTAACCCAACCCAACCTAACTTCTCGGCGGTAATATTTAACAACATTCCTGGCGAGTTGGCCTCTACGCCTCCGTGGGACCTCCATATACATCAATATCGTAATATAACCTAACCCAACCCAACCTAACATCTCGGCACTAATATTTGACAACATTCCTGGCGAGTTGGCCTCTACGTCTCCGTGGGACCTTCATATACATCAAAAACGTAATATAGCGTAACCTAAACCAACCTATCATATCGGCGGTAATATTTGAAAACATTCCTGTCGATGTTGGCCTCTACATCTCCGTGTGACCTTCATATACATCAATAACGTAATATAACGTAACCTAAACCAACCTAACATCTCGGTGGTAATACTTGACAACATTCCTTGCTTGTTGGCCTCTATGTTTCCGTGAGACCTTCATATACATCAATAACGTAATATAGCGTAACCTAAACCAACCTATCATATCGGCGGTAATATTTGAAAACATTCCTGTCGATGTTGGCCTCTACATCTCCGTGGGACCTTCATATACATCAATAACGTAATATTACCTAACTTAACCCAACCTATCATCTCGGCGGTAATATTTGACAACATTCGTGGCGAGTTGGCCTCTACGTCTCCGTGGGACTTTTATATACATCAATAACGTAATTTAACCTAACCTAACCCAACGAAACATCTCGGCCGTAATATTTGGCAACATTCCTGGCGAGTTGGCCTCTACCTCTCCGTGCGACGTTCATATACATCAATAACGTAATATAACGTAACCTAACCCAACCTATCATATCGGCGGTAATATTTGACAACATTCCTGGCGAGTTGGCCTCTAACTCTCCGTGCCACCTTCATATACATCAATAACGTAATATTACCTAACCTAACCCAACCTATCATCTCGGCGGTAATATTTGGCAACATTCCTGGCGAGTTGGCCTCTACCTCTCCGTGCGACGTTCATATACATCAATAACGTAATATAACGTAACCTAACCCAACCTATCATATCGGCGGTAATATTTGACAACATTCCTGGCGAGTTGGCCTCTAACTCTCCGTGCCACCTTCATATACATCAACAACGTAATATAACGTAACCTAAACCAACCTATCATATCTGCGGTAATATTTGAAAACATTCCGGTCGATGTTGGCCTCTACGTCTCCGTGGGACTTTTATATACATCAATAACGTAATTTAACCTAACCTAAACCAACGTAACATCTCGGTGGTAATACTTGACAACATTTCTGGCTTGTTGGCCTCTATGTTTCCGTGAGACCTTCATATACATCAATAACGTAATATAGCGTAACCTAAACCAACCTGTCATATCGGCGGTAATATTTGAAAACATTCCTGTCGATGTTGGCCTCTACATATCCGTGGGACCTTCATATACATCAATAACGTAATATAACGTAACCTAAACCAACCTATCATATCGGCGGTAATATTTGAAAACATTCCTGTCGATGTTGGCCTCTACGTCTCCGTGGGACCTTCATATACATCAATAACGTAATATTACCTAACCTAACCCAACCTATCATCTCGGCGATTATATTTGAAAACATTCCTGTCGATGTTGGCCTCTACGTCTCCGTGGGACTTTTATATACATCAATAACGTAATTTAACCTAACCTAACCCAATGAAACATCTCGGCCGTAATATTTGGCAACATACCTGGCGAGTTGGCCTCTACCTCTCCGTGCGACGTTCATATACATCAATAACGTAATATAACGTAACCTAACCCAACCTATCATATCGGCGGTAATATTTGACAACATTCCTGGCGAGTTGGCCTCTAACTCTCCGTGCCACCTTCATATACATCAATAACGTAATATTACCTAACCTAACCCAACCTATCATCTCGGCGGTAATATTTGACAACATTCGTGGCGAGTTGGCCTCTACGTCTCCGTGGGACTTTTATATACATCAATAACGTAATTTAACCTAACCTAACCCAACGAAACATCTCGGCCGTAATATTTGGCAACATTCCTGGCGAGTTGGCCTCTACCTCTCCGTGCGACGTTCATATACATCAATAACGTAATATAACGTAACCTAACCCAACCTATCATATCGGCGGTAATATTTGACAACATTCCTGGCGAGTTGGCCTCTAACTCTCCGTGCCACCTTCATATACATCAATAACGTAATATTACCTAACCTAACCCAACCTATCATCTCGGCGGAAATATTTGACAACATTTGTGGCGAGTTGGCCTCTACGTCTCCGTGGGACCTTTATATACATCAATAACGTAATATAAGCTAACCTAACCCAACGTAACATCTCGGCGGTAATATTTGACAACATTCCTGGCGAGTTGGCCTCTACGTCTCCGTGGGACCTTCATATACATCAATAACGTAATATAACGTAACCTAAACCAACCTATCATATCGGCGGTAATATTTGAAAACATTCCTGTCGATGTTGGCCTCTACGTCTCCGTGGGACCTTCATATACATCAATAACGTAATATTACCTAACCTAACCCAACCTATCATCTCGGCGGTTATATTTGAAAACATTCCTGTCGATGTTGGCCTCTACGTCTCCGTGGGACTTTTATATACATCAATAACGTAATTTAACCTAACCTAACCCAACGAAACATCTCGGCCGTAATATTTGGCAACATTCCTGGCGAGTTGGCCTCTACCTCTCCGTGCGACGTTCATATACATCAATAACGTAATATAACGTAACCTAACCCAACCTATCATATCGGCGGTAATATTTGACAACATTCCTGGCGAGTTGGCCTCTAACTCTCCGTGCCACCTTCATATACATCAATAACGTAATATAACGTAACCTAACCCTACCTATCATATCGGCGGTAATATTTGACAACATTCCTGGCGAGTTGGCCTCTAACTCTCCGTGCCACCTTCATATACATCAATAACGTAATATAACGTAACCTAAACCAACCTATCATATCTGCGGTAATATTTGAAAACATTCCTGTCGATGTTGGCCTCTACGTCTCCGTGGGACTTTTATATACATCAATAACGTAATTTAACCTAACCTAAAACAACGTAACATCTCGGTGGTAATACTTGACAACATTCCTGGCTTGTTGGCCTCTATGTTTCCGTGAGACCTTCATATACATCAATAACGTAATATAGCGTAACCTAAACCAACCTGTCATATCGGCGGTAATATTTGAAAACATTCCTGTCGATGTTGGCCTCTACATATCCGTGGGACCTTCATATACATCAATAACGTAATATAACGTAACCTAAACCAACCTATCATATCGGCGGTAATATTTGAAAACATTCCTGTCGATGTTGGCCTCTACGTCTCCGTGGGACCTTCATATACATCAATAACGTAATATTACCTAACCTAACCCAACCTATCATCTCGGCGATTATATTTGAAAACATTCCTGTCGATGTTGGCCTCTACGTCTCCGTGGGACTTTTATATACATCAATAACGTAATTTGACCTAACCTAACCCAACATAACATCTCGGCGGTAATATTTGACAACATTCCTGGCGAGTTGGCCTCTACGTCTCCGTGGGGCATTCATATACATCAATAACGTAATATAACCTAACCTAACCCAACCTAACATCTCGGCGGTAATATTTGACAACATTCCTGGCGAGTTGGCTTCTCCGTCTCCGTGGGATCTTTTTATACATCAATAACGTAATATAACCTAACCTAACCCAACCTAACATCTCGGCGGTAATATTTGACATCATTCCTAGCGATTTGTCCTCTACGTCTCCGTGGGGCCTTCATATACATCAATAACGTAATCTAACCTAACCCAACCCAACCTAACTTCTCGGCGGTAATATTTAACAACATTCCTGGCGAGTTGGCCTCTACGCCTCCGTGGGACCTCCATATACATCAATAACGTAATATAACCTAACCCAACCCAACCTAACATCTCGGCACTAATATTTGACAACATTCCTGGCGAGTTGGCCTCTACGTCTCCGTGGGACCTTCATATACATCAATAACGTAATATAGCGTAACCTAAACCAACCTATCATATCGGCGGTAATATTTGAAAACATTCCTGTCGATGTTGGCCTCTACATTTCCGTGGGACCTTCATATACATCAATAACGTAATATAACGTAACCTAAACCAACCTATCATATCGGCGGTAATATTTGAAAACATTCCTGTCGATGTTGGCCTCTACGTCTCCGTGGGACCTTCATATACATCAATAACGTAATATTACCTAACCTAACCCAACCTAACATCTCGGCGGTAATATTTGAAAACATTCCTGGCGAATTGGCCTCTACCACTCCGTGGGACCTTCATATACGTCAATAACGTAATATAATCTAACCTAACCCAACCTATCATCTCAGCGGTAATATTTGACAACATTTCTGGTCAGTTGGCCTCTACGTCTCCGTGGAACCTTCATATACATCCAAACGTAATTTAACCTAACCTAACCCAACGTAACATATCGGCGGTAATATTTGACAACATTCCTGGAGAGTTGGTCTCTACGTCTCCGTCGGACCTTCATATACATCAATAACGTAATATTACCTAACCTAACCCAACCTAACATCTCGGCACTAATATTTGACAACATTCCTGGCGAGTAGGCCTCTACCTCTCCGTGCGACCTTCATATACATCAATAACGTAATATAATCTAACCTAACCCAACCTATCATCTCGGCGGTAATATTTGACAACATTCCTGGCGAGTTGGCCTCTACGTCTCCGTGGGACCTTCATATACATCAATAACCTAATATAACGTAACCTAAACCAACCTATCATATCGGCGGTAATATTTGACAACATTCATGGCGAGTTGGCCTCTACGTCTCCGTGGGACCTTCATATACATAAATAACGTAATATAACGTAACCTAAACCAACCTATCATATCGGCGGTAATATTTGAAAACATTCCTGTCGATGTTGGCCTCTACGTCTCCGTGGGACCTTCATATACATCAAGGACGTAATATTACCTAACCTAATCCAACCTCTCATCTCGGCGGTAATATTTGAAAACATTTCTGGTCAGTTGGCCTCTACGTCTCCGTGGAACCTTCATATACATCCAAACGTAATTTAACCTAACCTAACCCAACGTAACATATCGGCGGTAATATTTGACAACATTCCTGGAGAGTTGGTCTCTACGTCTCCGTCGGACCTTCATATACATCAATAACGTAATATTACCTAACCTAACCCAACCTAACATCTCGGCACTAATATTTGACAACATTCCTGGCGAGTTGGCCTCTACGTCTCCGTGGGACCTTCATATACATCAATAACCTAATATAACGTAACCTAAACCAACCTATCATATCGGCGGTAATATTTGACAACATTCATGGCGAGTTGGCCTCTACGTCTCCGTGGGACCTTCATATACATAAATAACGTAATATAACGTAACCTAAACCAACCTATCATATCGGCGGTAATATTTGAAAACATTCCTGTCGATGTTGGCCTCTACGTCTCCGTGGGACCTTCATATACATCAAGGACGTAATATTACCTAACCTAATCCAAACTCTCATCTCGGCGGTAATATTTGAAAACATTCCTGGCTAGTTGGCCTCTACCTCTCCGTGCGACCTTCATATACATCAACAACGTAATATAACGTAACCTAACCCAACCTATCACCTCGGCACTAATATTTGACAACATTCCTGGCGAGTTGGCCTCTACCTCTCCGGGGGACCTTCATATACGTCATTAACGTAATATAATCTAACCTAACTCAACCTATCATCTCGGCGGTAATATTTGACAACATTTCTGGTCAGTTGGCCTCTACGTCTCCGTGGAACCTTCATATACATCCAACCGTAATTTAACCTAACCTAACCCAACGTAACATATCGGCGGTAATATTTTACAACATTCCTGGAGAGTTGGTCTCTACGTCTCCGTGGGACCTTCATATACATCAATAACGTAATATTACCTATCCTAACCCAACCTAACATCTCGGCACTAATATTTGACAACATTCCTGGCGAGTAGGCCTCTACCTCTCCGTGCGACCTTCATATACATCAATAACATAATATTACCCAACCTAACCCAACCTATCATCTCGGCGGTAATATTTGACAACATTCCTGTCTAGTTGGCCTCTACCTCTCCGTGCGACATTCATATACATCAATAACGTAATATAACGTAACCTAACCCAACCTATCATATCGGCGGTAATATTTGACAACATTTCTGGCGAGTTGGCCTCTACGTCTCCGTGGGACCTTCATATACATCAATAACGTAATATAGCGTAACCTAAACCAACCTATCATATCGGCGGTAATATTTGAAAACATTCCTGTCGATGTTGGCCTCTACATTTCCGTGGGACCTTCATATACATCAATAACGTAATATAACGTAACCTAAACCAACCTATCATATCGGCGGTAATATTTGAAAACATTCCTGTCGATGTTGGCCTCTACGTCTCCGTGGGACCTTCATATACATCAATAACGTAATATTACCTAACCTAACCCAACCTAACATCTCGGCGGTAATATTTGAAAACATTCCTGGCGAATTGGCCTCTACCTCTCCGTGGGACCTTCATATACGTCAATAACGTAATATAATCTAACCTAACCCAACCTATCATCTCAGCGGTAATATTTGACAACATTTCTGGTCAGTTGGCCTCTACGTCTCCGTGGAACCTTCATATACATCCAAACGTAATTTAACCTAACCTAACCCAACGTAACATATCGGCGGTAATATTTGACAACATTCCTGGAGAGTTGGTCTCTACGTCTCCGTCGGACCTTCATATACATCAATAACGTAATATTACCTAACCTAACCCAACCTAACATCTCGGCACTAATATTTGACAACATTCCTGGCGAGTAGGCCTCTACCTCTCCGTGCGACCTTCATATACATCAATAACGTAATATAATCTAACCTAATCCAACCTATCATCTCGGCGGTAATATTTGACAACATTCCTGGCGAGTTGGCCTCTACGTCTCCGTGGGACCTTCATATACATCAATAACCTAATATAACGTAACCTAAACCAACCTATTATATCGGCGGTAATATTTGACAACATTCATGGCGAGTTGGCCTCTACGTCTCCGTGGGACCTTCATATACATAAATAACGTAATATAACGTAACCTAAACCAACCTATCATATCGGCGGTAATATTTGAAAACATTCCTGTCGATGTTGGCCTCTACGTCTCCGTGGGACCTTCATATACATCAAGGACGTAATATTACCTAACCTAATCCAACCTCTCATCTCGGCGGTAATATTTGAAAACATTCCTGGCTAGTTGGCCTCTACCTCTCCGTGCGACCTTCATATACATCAACAACGTAATATAACGTAACCTAACCCAACCTATCATATCGGCGGTAATATTTGACAACATTCCTGGCGAGTTGGCCTCTACGTCTCCGTGGGACCTTCATATACATCAATAGCGTAATATAACCTAACCTGAACCAACCTATCATATCGACGGTAATATTTGACAACATTCCTGGCGAGTTGAGCTCTACGTCTCCGTGGGACCTTCATATACATCAATAACGTAATATCACCTAACCTAACCTAACCTAAGATCTCGGCACAAATATTTGACAACATTCCTGTCGAGTTGGCCTCTACGTCTCCGTGGGAATTTTATATACATCAATAACGTAATATAAGCTAACCTAACCCAACCTACCATCTCGGCACTAATATTTGACAACATTCCTGGCGAGTTGGCCTCTACCTCTCCGTGGGACCTTCATATACGTCAATAACGTAATATAATCTAACCTAGCCCAACCTATCATCTCAGCGGTAATATTTGACAACATTTCTGGTCAGTTGGCCTCTATGTCTCCGTGGAACCTTCATATACATCAATAACGTAATATAACCTAACCTGAACCAACCTATCATCTCGACGGTAATATTTGACAACATTCCTGGCGAGTTGAGCTCTACGTCTCCGTGGGACCTTCATATACATCAATAACGTAATATCACCTAACCTAACCTTACCTAAGATCTCGGCACTAATATTTGACAACATTCCTGGCGAGTTGGCCTCTACGTCTCCGTGGGAATTTTATATACATCAATAACGTAATATAAGCTAACCTAACCCAACGTAACATCTCGGCGGTAATATTTGACAACATTCCTGGCGAGTTGGCCTCTACCTCTCCGTGGGACCTTCATATACGTCAATAACGTAATGTAATCTAACCTAACTCAACCTATCATCTCGGTGGTAATATTTGACAACATTTCTGGTCAGTTGGCCTCTACGTCTCCGTGGAACCTTCATATACATCAATAACGTAATATAACCTAACCTAACGCAACCTATCATCTCGGCGGTAATATTTGACAACATTCCTGGCGAATTGGCCTCTACGTCTCCGTGGGACCTTTATATACATCAATAACGTAATATAAGCTAACCTAACCCAACGTAACATCTCGGCGGTAATATTTGACAACATTCCTGGAGAGTTGGTCTCTACGTCTCCGTCGGACCTTCATATACATCAATAACGTAATATTACCTAACCTAACCCAACCTATCATCTCGGCGGTAATATTTGACAACATTCCTGGCGAGTTGGCCTCTACGTCTCCGTGGGACCTTCATATACATCAATAACCTAATATAACGTAACCTAAACCAACCTATCATATCGGCGGTAATATTTGACAACATTCATGGCGAGTTGGCCTCTACGTCTCCGTGGGACCTTCATATACATAAATAACGTAATATAACGTAACCTAAACCAACCTATCATATCGGCGGTAATATTTGAAAACATTTCTGTCGATGTTGGCCTCTACGTCTGCGTGGGACCTTCATATACATCAAGGACGTAATATTACATAACCTAATCCAACCTCTCATCTCGGCGGTAATATTTGAAAACATTCCTGGCTAGTTGGCCTCTACCTCTCCGTGCGACCTTCATATACATCAACAACGTAATATAACGTAACCTAACCCAACCTATCATATCGGCGGTAATATTTGACAACATTCCTGGCGAGTTGGCCTCTACGTCTCCGTGGGACCTTCATATACATCAATAGCGTAATATAACCTAACCTGAACCAACCTATCATCTCGACGGTAATATTTGACAACATTCCTGGAGAGTTGGTCTCTACGTCTCCGTCGGACCTTCATATACATCAATAACGTAATATCACCTAACCTAACCTTACCTAAGATCTCGGCACTAATATTTGACAACATTCCTGGCGAGTTGGCCTCTACGTCTCCGTGGGAATTTTATATACATCAATAACGTAATATAAGCTAACCTAACCCAACGTAACATCTCGGCGGTAATATTTGACAACATTCCTGGCGAGTTGGCCTCTACCTCTCCGTGGGACCTTCATATACGTCAATAACGTAATGTAATCTAACCTAACTCAACCTATCATCTCGGTGGTAATATTTGACAACATTTCTGGTCAGTTGGCCTCTACGTCTCCGTGGAACCTTCATATACATCAATAACGTAATATAACCTAACCTAACGCAACCTATCATCTCGGCGGTAATATTTGACAACATTCCTGGCGAATTGGCCTCTACGTCTCCGTGGGACCTTTATATACATCAATAACGTAATATATCCTAACCTAACCCAACCTATCATCTCGGCGGTAATATTTGACAACATTCCTGGCTTGTTGGCCTCTACGTCTCCGTGGGACCTTCATATACATCAATAACGTAATATCACCTAACCTAACCTAACCTAAGATCTCGGCACTAATATTTGACAACATTCCTGGCGAGTTGGCCTCTACGTCTCCGTGGGAATTTTATATACATCAATAACGTAATATAAGCTAACCTAACCCAACGTAACATCTCGGCGGTAATATTTGACAACATTCCTGGAGAGTTGGTCTCTACGTCTCCGTCGGACCTTCATATACATCAATAACGTAATATTACCTAACCTAACCCAACCTAACATCTCGGCACTAATATTTGACAACATTCCTGGCGAGTAGGCCTCTACATCTCCGTGCGACCTTCATATACATCAATAACGTAATATAATCTAACCTAACCCAACCTATCATCTCGGCGGTAATATTTGACAACATTCCTGGCGAGTTGGCCTCTACGTCTCCGTGGGACCTTCATATACATCAATAACCTAATATAACGTAACCTAAACCAACCTATCATATCGGCGGTAATATTTGACAACATTCATGGCGAGTTGGCCTCTACGTCTCCGTGGGACCTTCATATACATAAATAACGTAATATAACGTAACCTAAACCAACCTATCATATCGGCGGTAATATTTGAAAACATTCCTGTCGATGTTGGCCTCTACGTCTCCGTGGGACCTTCATATACATCAAGGACGTAATATTACCTAACCTAATCCAACCTCTCATCTCGGCGGTAATATTTGAAAACATTCCTGGCTAGTTGGCCTCTACCTCTCCGTGCGACCTTCATATACATCAACAACGTAATATAACGTAACCTAACCCAACCTATCATATCGGCGGTAATATTTGACAACATTCCTGGCGAGTTGGCCTCTACGTCTCCGTGGGACCTTCATATACATCAATAGCGTAATATAACCTAACCTGAACCAACCTATCATCTCGACGGTAATATTTGAAAACATTCCTGGAGAGTTGGTCTCTACGTCTCCGTCGGACCTTCATATACATCAATAACGTAATATTACCTAACCTAACCCAACCTAACATCTCGGCACTAATATTTGACAACATTCCTGGCGAGTAGGCCTCTACATCTCCGTGCGACCTTCATATACATCAATAACGTAATATAATCTAACCTAACCCAACCTATCATCTCGGCGGTAATATTTGACAACATTCCTGGCGAGTTGGCCTCTACGTCTCCGTGGGACCTTCATATACATCAATAACCTAATATAACGTAACCTAAACCAACCTATCATATCGGCGGTAATATTTGACAACATTCATGGCGAGTTGGCCTCTACGTCTCCGTGGGACCTTCATATACATAAATAACGTAATATAACGTAACCTAAACCAACCTATCATATCGGCGGTAATATTTGAAAACATTCCTGTCGATGTTGGCCTCTACGTCTCCGTGGGACCTTCATATACATCAAGGACGTAATATTACCTAACCTAATCCAACCTCTCATCTCGGCGGTAATATTTGAAAACATTCCTGGCTAGTTGGCCTCTACCTCTCCGTGCGACCTTCATATACATCAACAACGTAATATAACGTAACCTAACCCAACCTATCATATCGGCGGTAATATTTGACAACATTCCTGGCGAGTTGGCCTCTACGTCTCCGTGGGACCTTCATATACATCAATAGCGTAATATAACCTAACCTGAACCAACCTATCATCTCGACGGTAATATTTGACAACATTCCTGGCGAGTTGAGCTCTACGTCTCCGTGGGACCTTCATATACATCAATAACGTAATATCACCTAACCTAACCTAACCTAAGATCTCGGCACTAATATTTGACAACATTCCTGGCGAGTTGGCCTCTACGTCTCCGTGGGAATTTTATATACATCAATAACGTAATATAAGCTAACCTAACCCAACGTAACATCTCGGCGGTAATATTTGACAACATTCCTGGCGAGTTGGCCTCTACCTCTCCGTGGGACCTTCATATACGTCAATAACGTAATGTAATCTAACCTAACTCAACCTATCATCTCGGTGGTAATATTTGACAACATTTCTGGTCAGTTGGCCTCTACGTCTCCGTGGAACCTTCATATACATCAATAACGTAATATAACCTAACCTAACGCAACCTATCATCTCGGCGGTAATATTTGACAACATTCCTGGCGAATTGGCCTCTACGTCTCCGTGGGACCTTTATATACATCAATAACGTAATATATCCTAACCTAACCCAACCTATCATCTCGGCGGTAATATTTGACAACATTCCTGGCTTGTTGGCCTCTACGTCTCCGTGGGACCTTCATATACATCAATAACGTAATATCACCTAACCTAACCTAACCTAAGATCTCGGCACTAATATTTGACAACATTCCTGGCGAGTTGGCCTCCACGTCTCCGTGGGAATTTTATATACATCAATAACGTAATATAAGCTAACCTAACCCAACGTAACATCTCGGCGGTAATATTTGACAACATTCCTGGCGAGTTGGCCTCTACGTCTCCGTGGGACCTTCATATACATCAATAACGTAATATAACCTAACCTAACCCAACCTAACATGTCGGCGGTAATATTTGAGAATATTCCTGGCGAGTTGGCCTCTACGTCTCCGTGGGACCTTCATATACATCAATAACGTAATATAACCTAACCTAACCCAACCTATCACCTCGGCACTAATATTTGACAACATTCCTGGCGAGTTGGCCTCTACCTCTCCGGGGGACCTTCATATACGTCATTAACGTAATATAATCTAACCTAACTCAACCTATCATCTCGGCGGTAATATTTGACAACATTTCTGGTCAGTTGGCCTCTACGTCTCCGTGGAACCTTCATATACATCAATAACGTAATATAACCTAACCTAACCCAACCTATCATCTCGGCGGTAATATTTGACAACATTCCTGGAGAGTTGGTCTCTACGTCTCCGTGGGACCTTCATACACATCAATAACGTAATATTACCTAACCTAACCCAACCTAACATCTCGGCACAAATATTTGACAACATTCCTGGCGAGTTGGCCTCTACCTCTCCGTGCGACCTTCATATACATCAATAACGTAATTTAACCTAACCTAACCCAACATAACATCTCGGCGGTAATATTTGACAACATTCCTGGCTTGTTGGCCTCTACGTCTCCGTGGGACCTTCATATACATCAATAACGTAATATAACGTAACCTAAACCAACCTATCATATCGGCGGTAATATTTGAAAACATTCCTGGCGAGTTGGACTCTACCTCTCCGTGCGACCTTCATATACATCAACAACGTAATATAACGTAACCTAACCCAACCTATCATATCGGCGGTAATATTTGACAACATTCCTGGCGAGTTGGTCTCTACCTCTCCGTTCGACCTTCATATACATCAACAACGTAATATAACGTAACCTAACCCAACCTATCATATCGGCGGTAATATTTGACAACATTCCTGGCGAGTTGGTCTCTACGCCTCCGTGCGACCTTCATATACATCAATAACGTAATATAACGTAACCTAAACCAACCTATCATATCGGCGGTAATATCTGAAAACATTCCTGTCGATGTTGGCTTCTACGTCTCCGTGGGACCTTTATATACATCAATACCGTAATATATCCTAACCTAACCCAACCTATCATATCGGCGGTAATATTTGACAACATTCCTGGCGAGTTGGTCTCTACGCCTCCGTGGGAATTTTATATACATCAATAACGTAATATAACCTAACCTAACCCAACCTACCATCTCGGCACTAACATTTGACAACATTCCTGGCGAGTTGGCCTCTACCTCTCCGTGGGACCTTCATATACGTCAATAACGTAATATAATCTAACCTAACCAAACCTATCATCTCAGCAGTAATATTTGACAACATTTCTGGTCAGTTGGCCTCTACGTCTCCGTGGAACCTTCATATACATCCAAACGTAATTTAACCTAACCTAACCCAACGTAACATATCGGCGGTAATATTTGACAACATTCCTGGAGAGTTGGTCTCTACGCCTCCGTGGGAATTTTATATACATCAATAACGTAATATAACCTAACCTAACCCAACCTACCATCTCGGCACTAACATTTGACAACATTCCTGGCGAGTTGGCCTCTACCTCTCCGTGGGACCTTCATATACGTCAATAACGTAATATAATCTAACCTAACCAAACCTATCATCTCAGCAGTAATATTTGACAACATTTCTGGTCAGTTGGCCTCTACGTCTCCGTGGAACCTTCATATACATCCAAACGTAATTTAACCTAACCTAACCCAACCTATCATCTCGACGGTAATATTTGACAACATTCCTGGCGAGTTGAGCTCTACGTCTCCGTGGGACCTTCATATACATCAATAACGTAATATCACCTAACCTAACCTAACCTAAGATCTCGGCACAAATATTTGACAACATTCCTGTCGAGTTGGCCTCTACGTCTCCGTGGGAATTTTATATACATCAATAACGTAATATAAGCTAACCTAACCCAACCTACCATCTCGGCACTAATATTTGACAACATTCCTGGCGAGTTGGCCTCTACCTCTCCGTGGGACCTTCATATACATCAATAACGTAATATAATCTAACCTAGCCCAACCTATCATCTCAGCGGTAATATTTGACAACATTTCTGGTCAGTTGGCCTCTATGTCTCCGTGGAACCTTCATATACATCAATAACGTAATATAACCTAACCTGAACCAACCTATCATCTCGACGGTAATATTTGACAACATTCCTGGCGAGTTGAGCTCTACGTCTCCGTGGGACCTTCATATACATCAATAACGTAATATCACCTAACCTAACCTTACCTAAGATCTCGGCACTAATATTTGACAACATTCCTGGCGAGTTGGCCTCTACGTCTCCGTGGGAATTTTATATACATCAATAACGTAATATAAGCTAACCTAACCCAACGTAACATCTCGGCGGTAATATTTGACAACATTCCTGGCGAGTTGGCCTCTACCTCTCCGTGGGACCTTCATATACGTCAATAACGTAATGTAATCTAACCTAACTCAACCTATCATCTCGGTGGTAATATTTGACAACATTTCTGGTCAGTTGGCCTCTACGTCTCCGTGGAACCTTCATATACATCAATAACGTAATATAACCTAACCTAACGCAACCTATCATCTCGGCGGTAATATTTGACAACATTCCTGGCGAATTGGCCTCTACGTCTCCGTGGGACCTTTATATACATCAATAACGTAATATATCCTAACCTAACCCAACCTATCATCTCGGCGGTAATATTTGACAACATTCCTGGCTTGTTGGCCTCTACGTCTCCGTGGGACCTTCATATACATCAATAACGTAATATCACCTAACCTAACCTAACCTAAGATCTCGGCACTAATATTTGACAACATTCCTGGCGAGTTGGCCTCTACGTCTCCGTGGGAATTTTATATACATCAATAACGTAATATAAGCTAACCTAACCCAACGTAACATCTCGGCGGTAATATTTGAAAACATTCCTGGCGAGTTGGCCTCTACGTCTCCGTGGGACCTTCATATACATCAATAACGTAATATAACCTAACCTAACCCAACCTAACATGTCGGCGGTAATATTTGAGAATATTCCTGGCGAGTTGGCCTCTACGTCTCCGTGGGACCTTCATATACATCAATAACGTAATATAACCTAACCTAACCCAACCTATCACCTCGGCACTAATATTTGACAACATTCCTGGCGAGTTGGCCTCTACCTCTCCGGGGGACCTTCATATACGTCATTAACGTAATATAATCTAACCTAACTCAACCTATCATCTCGGCGGTAATATTTGACAACATTTCTGGTCAGTTGGCCTCTACGTCTCCGTGGAACCTTCATATACATCAATAACGTAATATAACCTAACCTAACCCAACCTATCATCTCGGCGGTAATATTTGACAACATTCCTGGAGAGTTGGTCTCTACGTCTCCGTGGGACCTTCATGCACATCAATAACGTAATATTACCTAACCTAACCCAACCTAACATCTCGGCACAAATATTTGACAACATTCCTGGCGAGTTGGCCTCTACCTCTCCGTGCGACCTTCATATACATCAATAACGTAATTTAACCTAACCTAACCCAACATAACATCTCGGCGGTAATATTTGACAACATTCCTGGCTTGTTGGCCTCTACGTCTCCGTGGGACCTTCATATACATCAATAACGTAATATAACGTAACCTAAACCAACCTATCATATCGGCGGTAATATTTGAAAACATTCCTGGCGAGTTGGACTCTACCTCTCCGTGCGACCTTCATATACATCAACAACGTAATATAACGTAACCTAACCCAACCTATCATATCGGCGGTAATATTTGACAACATTCCTGGCGAGTTGGTCTCTACCTCTCCGTTCGACCTTCATATACATCAACAACGTAATATAACGTAACCTAACCCAACCTATCATATCGGCGGTAATATTTGACAACATTCCTGGCGAGTTGGTCTCTACGCCTCCGTGCGACCTTCATATACATCAATAACGTAATATAACGTAACCTAAACCAACCTATCATATCGGCGGTAATATCTGAAAACATTCCTGTCGATGATGGCTTCTACGTCTCCGTGGGACCTTTATATACATCAATACCGTAATATATCCTAACCTAACCCAACCTATCATATCGGCGGTAATATTTGACAACATTCCTGGCGAGTTGGTCTCTACGCCTCCGTGCGAATTTTATATACATCAATAACGTAATATAACCTAACCTAACCCAACCTACCATCTCGGCACTAACATTTGACAACATTCCTGGCGAGTTGGCCTCTACCTCTCCGTGGGACCTTCATATACGTCAATAACGTAATATAATCTAACCTAACCAAACCTATCATCTCAGCAGTAATATTTGACAACATTTCTGGTCAGTTGGCCTCTACGTCTCCGTGGAACCTTCATATACATCCAAACGTAATTTAACCTAACCTAACCCAACGTAACATATCGGCGGTAATATTTGACAACATTCCTGGAGAGTTGGTCTCTACGTCTCCGTGGTTCCTTCATATACATCACTAACGTAATATAAGCTAACCTAACCCAACCTACCACCTCGGCACTAATATTTGACAACATTCCTGGCGAGTTGGCCTCTACCTCTCCGTGGGACCTTCATATACATCAATAAGGTAATATAACGTAACCCGAACCAACCTATCATCTCAACGGTAATATTTGACAACATTCCTGGCGAGTTGAGCTCTACGTCTCCGTGGGACCTTCATATACATCAATAACGTAATATAACGTAACCTAAACCAACCTATCATATCGGCGGTAATATTTGAAGACATTCCTGTCGATGTTGGCTTCTACGTCTCCGTGGGACCTTTATATACATCAATAACGTAATATATCCTAACCTAACTCAACCTATCATCTCGGCGGTAATATTTGACAACATTCCTGGCTTGTTGGCCTCTACGTCTCCGTGGGAACTTCATATACATCAATGACGTAATATTACCTAACCTAATCCAACCTCTCATCTCGGCGGTAATATTTGAAAACATTCCTGGCAAGTTGGCCTCTACCTCTCCGTGCGACATTCATATACATCAACAACGTAATATAACGTAACATAACCCAACCTATCATATCGGCGGTAATATTTGACAACATTCCTGGCGAGTTGGTCTCTACGCCTCCGTGCGACCTTCATATACATCAATAACGTAATATAACCTAACCTGAACCAACCTATCATCTCGACGGTAATATTTGACAACATTCCTGGCGAGTTGAGCTCTACGTCTCCGTGGGACCTTCATATACATCAATAACGTAATATCACCTAACCTAACCTAACCTAAGATCTCGGCACTAATATTTGACAACATTCCTGGCGAGTTGGCCTCTACGTCTCCGTGGGAATTTTATATACATCAATAACGTAATATAAGCTAACCTAACCCAACCTACCACCTCGGCACTAATATTTGACAACATTCCTGGCGAGTTGGCCTCTACCTCTCGTTGGGACCTTCATATACGTCAATAACGTAATATAATCTAACCTAATTCAACCTATCATCTCGGCGGTAATATTTGACAACATTTCTGGTCAGTTGGCCTCTACGTCTCCGTGGAACCTTCATATACATCAATAACGTAATATAACCTAACCTAACCCAACCTATCATCTCGGCGGTAATATTTGACAACATTCCTGGCTTGTTGGCCTCTACGCCTCCGTGCGACCGTCATATACATCAATAACGTAATATAACCTAACCTGAACCAACCTATCATCTCGACGGTAATATTTGACAACATTCCTGGCGAGTTGAGCTCTACGTCTCCGTGGGACCTTCATATACATCAATAACGTAATATAAACGTAACCTAAACCAACCTATCATATCGGCGGTAATATTTGAAAACATTCCTGTCGATGTTGGCCTCTACGTCTCCGTGGGACCTTCATATACATCAATAACGTAATATTACCTAACCTAACCCAACCTATCATCTCGGCGGTAATATTTGAAAACATTCCTGTCGATGTTGGCCTCTACGTCTCCGTGGGACTTTTATATACATCAATAATGTAATTTAACCTAACCTAACCCAACGTAATATCTCGGCGGTAATATTTGGCAACATTCCTGGCGAGTTGGCCTCTACCTCTCCGTGCGGCATTCATATACATCAATAACGTAATATAACCTAACCCAACCCAACCTATCATCTCGGCACTAATATTTGACAACATTCCTGGTGAGTTGGCCTCTACGTCTCCGTGGGACCTTCATATACATCAATAACGTAATATAGCGTAACCTAAACCAACCTATCATATCGGCGGTAATATTTGAAAACATTCCTGTCGATGTTGGCCTCTACGTCTCCCCGGACCTTCATATATATCAACAACGTAATATTACCTAACCTAACACAACCTAACATCTCGGCACTAATATTTGAAAACATTCCTGGCGAGTTGGCCTCTACGTCGCCGTGGGACCTTCATATACATCAATAACATAATATTACCCAACCTAACCCAACCTAACATCTCGGCGGTAATATTTGAAAACATTCCTGGCGAGTTGGCCTCTACGTCTCCGTGGGACCTTCACATACATCAATGACGTAATATTACCTAACCTAATCCAACCTATCAGCTCGGCGGTAATATTTGAGAACATTCCTGGCGAGTTGGCCTCTACCTCTCCGTGCGACCTTCATATACATCAACAACGTAATATAACGTAACCTAATCCAACCTATCATATCGGCGGTAATATTTGACAACATTCCTGGCGAGTTGATCTCTACGCCTCCGTGGGAATTTTATATACATCAATAACGTAATGTAACCTAACCTAACCCAACCTACCATCTCGGCACTAATATTTGACAACATTCCTGGCGAATTGGCCTCTACCTCTCCGTGGGACCTTCATATACGTCAATAACGTAATATAATCTAACCTAACCCAACCTATCATCTCAGCGGTAATATTTGACAACATTTCTGGTCAGTTGGCCTCTACGTCTCCGTGGAACCTTCATATACATCCAAACGTAATTTAACCTAACCTAACCCAACGTAACATATCGGCGGTAATATTTGACAACATTCCTGGAGAGTTGGTCTCTACGTCTCCGTCGGACCTTCATATACATCAATAACGTAATATTACCTAACCTAACCCAACCTAACATCTCGGCACTAATATTTGACAACATTCCTGGCGAGTAGGCCTCTACCTCTCCGTGCGTCCTTCATATACATCAATAACGTAATATAATCTAACCTAACCCAACCTATCATCTCGGCGGTAATATTTGACAACATTCCTGGCGAGTTGGCCTCTACGTCTCCGCGGGACCTTCATATACATCAATAACCTAATATAACGTAACCTAAACCAAACCTATCATCTCAGCAGTAATATTTGACAACATTTCTGGTCAGTTGGCCTCTACGTCTCCGTGGAACCTTCATTTACATCCAAACGTAATTTAACCTAACCTAACCCAACGTAACATATCGGCGGTAATATTTGACAACATTCCTGGAGAGTTGGTCTCTACGTCTCCGTGGTTCCTTCATATACATCAATAACGTAATATAAGCTAACCTAACCCAACCTACCACCTCGGCACTAATATTTGACAACATTCCTGGCGAGTTGAGCTCTACGTCTCCGTGGGACCTTCATATACATCAATAACGTAATATAACGTAACCTAAACCAACCTATCATATCGGCGGTAATATTTGAAGACATTCCTGTCGATGTTGGCTTCTACGTCTCCGTGGGACCTTTATATACATCAATAACGTAATATATCCTAACCTAACCCAACCTATCATCTCGGCGGTAATATTTGACAACATTCCTGGCTTGTTGGCCTCTACGTCTCCGTGGGAACTTCATATACATCAATGACGTAATATTACCTAACCTAATCCAACCTCTCATCTCGGCGGTAATATTTGAAAACATTCCTGGCAAGTTGGCCTCTACCTCTCCGTGCGACATTCATATACATCAACAACGTAATATAACGTAACATAACCCAACCTATCATATCGGCGGTAATATTTGAAAACATTCCTGTCGATGTTGGCCTCTACATTTCCGTGGGACCTTCATATACATCAATAACGTAATATAACGTAACCTAAACCAACCTATCATATCGGCGGTAATATTTGAAAACATTCCTGTCGATGTTGGCCTCTACGTCTCCGTGGGACCTTCATATACATCAATAACGTAATATTACCTAACCTAACCCAACCTAACATCTCGGCGGTAATATTTGAAAACATTCCTGGCGAGTTGGCCTCTACGTCTCCGTGGGACCTTCACATACATCAATGACGTAATATTACCTAACCTAATCCAACCTATCAGCTCGGCGGTAATATTTGAGAACATTCCTGGCGAGTTGGCCTCTACCTCTCCGTGCGACCTTCATATACATCAACAACGTAATATAACGTAACCTAATCCAACCTATCATATCGGCGGTAATATTTGACAACATTCCTGGCGAGTTGATCTCTACGCCTCCGTGGGAATTTTATATACATCAATAACGTAATATAACCTAACCTAACCCAACCTACCATCTCGGCACTAATATTTGACAACATTCCTGGCGAATTGGCCTCTACCTCTCCGTGGGACCTTCATATACGTCAATAACGTAATATAATCTAACCTAACCCAACCTATCATCTCAGCGGTAATATTTGACAACATTTCTGGTCAGTTGGCCTCTACGTCTCCGTGGAACCTTCATATACATCCAAACGTAATTTAACCTAACCTAACCCAACGTAACATATCGGCGGTAATATTTGACAACATTCCTGGAGAGTTGGTCTCTCCGTCTCCGTCGGACCTTCATATACATCAATAACGTAATATTACCTAACCTAACCCAACCTAACATGTCGGCACTAATATTTGACAACATTCCTGGCGAGTAGGCCTCTACCTCTCCGTGCGACCTTCATATACATCATTAACGTAATATAATCTAACCTAACCCAACCTATCATCTCGGCGGTAATATTTGACAACATTCCTGGCGAGTTGGCCTCTACG
This sequence comes from Xylocopa violacea, assembly GCA_963969225.1. Lineage (NCBI taxonomy): Eukaryota > Metazoa > Arthropoda > Insecta > Hymenoptera > Apidae > Xylocopa > Xylocopa violacea. Next base: position 3,953,971 of record CAXAJV010001290.1, on the reverse strand, counting down.
TCTCCGTGGGACCTTCATATACATCAATAACCTAATATAACGTAACCTAAACCAACCTATCATATCGGCGGTAATATTTGACAACATTCATGGCGAGTTGGCCTCTACGTCTCCGTGGGACCTTCATATACATAAATAACGTAATATAACGTAACCTAAACCAACCTATCATATCGGCGGTAATATTTGAAAACATTCCTGTCGATGTTGGCCTCTACGTCTCCGTGGGACCTTCATATACATCAAGGACGTAATATTACCTAACCTAATCCAACCTACCATCTCGGCACTAATATTTGACAACATTCCTGGCGAGTTGGCCTCTACCTCTCCGTGGGACCTGCATATACGTCAATAACGTAATATAATCTAACCTAACCCAACCTATCATCTCAGCGGTAATATTTGACAACATTTCTGGTCAGTTGGCCTCTATGTCTCCGTGGAACCTTCATATACATCAATAACGTAATATAACCTAACCTGAACCAACCTATCATCTCGACGGTAATATTTGACAACATTCCTGGCGAGTTGAGCTCTACGTCTCCGTGGGACCTTCATATACATCAGTAACGTAATATCACCTAACCTAACCTAACCTAAGATCTCGGCACTAATATTTGACAACATTCCTGGCGAGTTGGCCTCTACGTCTCCGTGGGAATTTTATATACATCAATAACGTAATATAAGCTAACCTAACCCAACGTAACATCTCGGCGGTAATATTTGACAACAGTCCTGGCGAGTTGGCCTCTACCTCTCCGTGGGACCTTCATATACGTCAATAACGTAATGTAATCTAACCTAACTCAACCTATCATCTCGGTGGTAATATTTGACAATATTTCTGGTCAGTTGGCCTCTACGTCTCCGTGGAACCTTCATATACATTAATAACGTAATATAACCTAACCTGACCCAACCTATCATCTCGGCGGTAATATTTGACAACATTCCTGGCGAATTGGCCTCTACGTCTCCGTGGGACCTTTATATACATCAATAACGTAATATATCCTAACCTAACCCAACCTATCATCTCGGCGGTAATATTTGACAACATTCCTGGCTTGTTGGCCTCTACGTCTCCGTGGGACCTTCATATACATCAATAACGTAATATCACCTAACCTAACCTAACCTAAGATCTCGGCACTAATATTTGACAACATTCCTGGCGAGTTGGCCTCTACGTCTCCGTGGGAATTTTATATACATCAATAACGTAATATAAGCTAACCTAACCCAACGTAACATCTCGGCGGTAATATTTGACAACATTCCTGGCGAGTTGGCCTCTACCTCTCCGTGGGACCTTCATATACGTCAATAACGTAATATAATCTAACTTAACTCAACCTATCATCTCGGTGGTAATATTTGACAACATTTCTGGTCAGTTGGCCTCTACGTCTCCGTGGAACCTTCATATACATCAATAATGTAATATAACCTAACCTAACCCAACCTATCATCTCGGCGGTAATATTTGACAACATTCCTGGCGAATTGGCCTCTACGTCTCCGTGGGACCTTTATATACATCAATAACGTAATATATCCTAACCTAACCCAACCTATCATCTCGGCGGTAATATTTGACAACATTCCTGGCTTGTTGGCCTCTACGTCTCCGTGGGACCTTCATATACATCAATAACGTAATATAACCTAACCTAACCCAACCTATCATCTCAGCGGTAATATTTGACAACATTTCTGGTCAGTTGGCCTCTACGTCTCCGTGGAACCTTCATATACATCCAAACGTAATTTAACCTAACCTAACCCAACGTAACATATCGGCGGTAATATTTGACAACATTCCTGGAGAGTTGGTCTCTCCGTCTCCGTCGGACCTTCATATACATCAATAACGTAATATTACCTAACCTAACCCAACCTAACATCTCGGCACTAATATTTGACAACATTCCTGGCGAGTAGGCCTCTACCTCTCCGTGCGACCTTCATATACATCAATAACGTAATATAATCTAACCTAACCCAACCTATCATCTCGGCGGTAATATTTGACAACATTCCTGGCGAGTTGGCCTCTACGTCTCCGTGGGACCTTCATATACATCAATAACCTAATATAACGTAACCTAAACCAACCTATCATATCGGCGGTAATATTTGACAACATTCATGGCGAGTTGGCCTCTACGTCTCCGTGGGACCTTCATATACATAAATAACGTAATATAACGTAACCTAAACCAACCTATCATATCGGCGGTAATATTTGAAAACATTCCTGTCGATGTTGGCCTCTACGTCTCCGTGGGACCTTCATATACATCAAGGACGTAATATTACCTAACCTAATCCAACCTACCATCTCGGGACTAATATTTGACAACATTCCTGGCGAGTTGGCCTCTACCTCTCCGTGGGACCTTCATATACGTCAATAACGTAATATAATCTAACCTAACCCAACCTATCATCTCAGCGGTAATATTTGACAACATTTCTGGTCAGTTGGCCTCTATGTCTCCGTGGAACCTTCATATACATCAATAACGTAATATAACCTAACCTGAACCAACCTATCATCTCGACGGTAATATTTGACAACATTCCTGGCGAGTTGAGCTCTACGTCTCCGTGGGACCTTCATATACATCAGTAACGTAATATCACCTAACCTAACCTAACCTAAGATCTCGGCACTAATATTTGACAACATTCCTGGCGAGTTGGCCTCTACGTCTCCGTGGGAATTTTATATACATCAATAACGTAATATAAGCTAACCTAACCCAACGTAACATCTCGGCGGTAATATTTGACAACAGTCCTGGCGAGTTGGCCTCTACCTCTCCGTGGGACCTTCATATACGTCAATAACGTAATGTAATCTAACCTAACTCAACCTATCATCTCGGTGGTAATATTTGACAATATTTCTGGTCAGTTGGCCTCTACGTCTCCGTGGAACCTTCATATACATCAATAACGTAATATAACCTAACCTGACCCAACCTATCATCTCGGCGGTAATATTTGACAACATTCCTGGCGAATTGGCCTCTACGTCTCCGTGGGACCTTTATATACATCAATAACGTAATATATCCTAACCTAACCCAACCTATCATCTCGGCGGTAATATTTGACAACATTCCTGGCTTGTTGGCCTCTACGTCTCCGTGGGACCTTCATATACATCAATAACGTAATATCACCTAACCTAACCTAACCTAAGATCTCGGCACTAATATTTGACAACATTCCTGGCGAGTTGGCCTCTACGTCTCCGTGGGAATTTTATATACATCAATAACGTAATATAAGCTAACCTAACCCAACGTAACATCTCGGCGGTAATATTTGACAACATTCCTGGCGAGTTGGCCTCTACCTCTCCGTGGGACCTTCATATACGTCAATAACGTAATATAATCTAACTTAACTCAACCTATCATCTCGGTGGTAATATTTGACAACATTTCTGGTCAGTTGGCCTCTACGTCTCCGTGGAACCTTCATATACATCAATAATGTAATATAACCTAACCTAACCCAACCTATCATCTCGGCGGTAATATTTGACAACATTCCTGGCGAATTGGCCTCTACGTCTCCGTGGGACCTTTATATACATCAATAACGTAATATATCCTAACCTAACCCAACCTATCATCTCGGCGGTAATATTTGACAACATTCCTGGCTTGTTGGCCTCTACGTCTCCGTGGGACCTTCATATACATCAATAACGTAATATAACCTAACCTAACCCAACCTAACATCTCGGCGGTAATATTTGAGAATATTCCTGGCGAGTTGGCCTCTACGTCTCCGTGGGACCTTCATATACATCAATAACGTAATATAACCTAACCTAACCCAACCTATCACCTCGGCACTAATATTTGACAACATTCCTGGCGAGTTGGCCTCTACCTCTCCGGGGGACCTTCATATACGTCAATAACGTAATATAATCTAACCTAACTCAACCTATCATCTCGGCGGTAATATTTGACAACATTCCTGGCGAATTGGCCTCTACCTCTCCGTGGGACCTTCATATACGTCAATAACGTAATATAATCTAACCTAACCCAACCTATCATCTCAGCGGTAATATTTGACAACATTTCTGGTCAGTTGGCCTCTACGTCTCCGTGGAACCTTCATATACATCCAAACGTAATTTAACCTAACCTAACCCAACGTAACATATCGGCGGTAATATTTGACAACATTCCTGGAGAGTTGGTCTCTCCGTCTCCGTCGGACCTTCATATACATCAATAACGTAATATTACCTAACCTAACCCAACCTAACATCTCGGCACTAATATTTGACAACATTCCTGGCGAGTAGGCCTCTACCTCTCCGTGCGACCTTCATATACATCAATAACGTAATATAATCTAACCTAACCCAACCTATCATCTCGGCGGTAATATTTGACAACATTCCTGGCGAGTTGGCCTCTACGTCTCCGTGGGACCTTCATATACATCAATAACCTAATATAACGTAACCTAAACCAACCTATCATATCGGCGGTAATATTTGACAACATTCATGGCGAGTTGGCCTCTACGTCTCCGTGGGACCTTCATATACATAAATAACGTAATATAACGTAACCTATACCAACCTATCATATCGGCGGTAATATTTGAAAACATTCCTGTCGATGTTGGCCTCTACGTCTCCGTGGGACCTTCATATACATCAAGGACGTAATATTACCTAACCTAATCCAACCTACCATCTCGGCACTAATATTTGACAACATTCCTGGCGAGTTGGCCTCTACCTCTCCGTGGGACCTTCATATACGTCAATAACGTAATATAATCTAACCTAACCCAACCTATCATCTCAGCGGTAATATTTGACAACATTTCTGGTCAGTTGGCCTCTATGTCTCCGTGGAACCTTCATATACATCAATAACGTAATATAACCTAACCTGAACCAACCTATCATCTCGACGGTAATATTTGACAACATTCCTGGCGAGTTGAGCTCTACGTCTCCGTGGGACCTTCATATACATCAGTAACGTAATATCACCTAACCTAACCTAACCTAAGATCTCGGCACTAATATTTGACAACATTCCTGGCGAGTTGGCCTCTACGTCTCCGTGGGAATTTTATATACATCAATAACGTAATATAAGCTAACCTAACCCAACGTAACATCTCGGCGGTAATATTTGACAACAGTCCTGGCGAGTTGGCCTCTACCTCTCCGTGGGACCTTCATATACGTCAATAACGTAATGTAATCTAACCTAACTCAACCTATCATCTCGGTGGTAATATTTGACAACATTTCTGGTCAGTTGGCCTCTACGTCTCCGTGGAACCTTCATATACATCAATAATGTAATATAACCTAACCTAACCCAACCTATCATCTCGGCGGTAATATTTGACAACATTCCTGGCGAATTGGCCCCTACGTCTCCGTGGGACCTTTATATACATCAATAACGTAATATATCCTAACCTAACCCAACCTATCATCTCGGCGGTAATATTTGACAACATTCCTGGCTTGTTGGCCTCTACGTCTCCGTGGGACCTTCATATACATCAATAACGTAATATAACCTAACCTAACCCAACCTAACATCTCGGCGGTAATATTTGAGAATATTCCTGGCGAGTTGGCCTCTACGTCTCCGTGGGACCTTCATATACATCAATAACGTAATATAACCTAACCTAACCCAACCTATCACCTCGGCACTAATATTTGACAACATTCCTGGCGAGTTGGCCTCTACCTCTCCGGGGGACCTTCATATACGTCAATAACGTAATATAATCTAACCTAACTCAACCTATCATCTCGGCGGTAATATTTGACAACATTTCTGGTCAGTTGGCCTCTACGTCTCCGTGGAACCTTCATATACATCAATAACGTAATATAACCTAACCTAACCCAACCTATCATCACGGCGGTAATATTTGACAACATTCCTGGAGAGTTGGTCTCTACGTCTCCGTGGGACCTTCATACACATCAATAACGTAATATTACCTAACCTAACCCAACCTAACATCTCGGCACAAATATTTCACAACATTCCTGGCGAGTTGCCCTCTACCTCTCCGTGCGACCTTCATATACATCAATAACGTAATTTAACCCAACCTAACCCAACATAACATCTCGGCGGTAATATTTGACAACATTCCTGGCTTGTTGGCCTCTACGTCTCCGTGGGACCTTCATATACATCAATAACGTAATATAACGTAACCTAAACCAACCTATCATATCGGCGGTAATATTTGAAAACATTCCTGGCGAGTTGGCCTCTACCTCTCCGTGCGACTTTCATATACATCAACAACGTAATATAACGTAACCTAAACCAACCTATCATATCGGCGGTAATATTTGACAACATTCATGGCGAGTTGGCCTCTACGTCTCCGTGGGACCTTCATATACATAAATAACGTAATATAACGTAACCTAAACCAACCTATCATATCGGCGGTAATATTTGAAAACATTCCTGTCGATGTTGGCCTCTACGTCTCCGTGGGACCTTCATATACATCAAGGACGTAATATTACCTAACCTAATCCAACCTCTCATCTCGGCGGTAATATTTGAAAACATTCCTGGCTAGTTGGCCTCTACCTCTCCGTGCGACCTTCATATACATCAACAACGTCATATAACGTAACCTAACCCAACCTATCATATCGGCGGTAATATTTGACAACATTCCTGGCGAGTTGGCCTCTACGTCTCCGTGGGACCTTCATATACATCAATAGCGTAATATAACCTAACCTGAACCAACCTATCATCTCGACGGTAATATTTGACAACATTCCTGGCGAGTTGAGCTCTACGTCTCCGTGGGACCTTCATATACATCAATAACGTAATATCACCTAACCTAACCTAACCTAAGATCTCGGCACTAATATTTGACAACATTCCTGTCGAGTTGGCCTCTACGTCTCCGTGGGAATTTTATATACATCAATAACGTAATATAAGCTAACCTAACCCAACCTACCATCTCGGCACTAATATTTGACAACATTCCTGGCGAGTTGGCCTCTACCTCTCCGTGGGACCTTCATATACGTCAATAACGTAATATAATCTAACCTAACCCAACCTATCATCTCAGCGGTAATATTTGACAACATTTCTGGTCAGTTGGCCTCTATGTCTCCGTGGAACCTTCATATACATCAATAACGTAATATAACCTAACCTGAACCAACCTATCATCTCGACGGTAATATTTGACAACATTCCTGGCGAGTTGAGCTCTACGTCTCCGTGGGACCTTCATATACATCAGTAACGTAATATCACCCAACCTAACCTAACCTAAGATCTCGGCACTAATATTTGACAACATTCCTGGCGAGTTGGCCTCTACGTCTCCGTGGGAATTTTATATACATCAATAACGTAATATAAGCTAACCTAACCCAACGTAACATCTCGGCGGTAATATTTGACAACAGTCCTGGCGAGTTGGCCTCTACCTCTCCGTGGGACCTTCATATACGTCAATAACGTAATGCAATCTAACCTAACTCAACCTATCATCTCGGTGGTAATATTTGACAACATTTCTGGTCAGTTGGCCTCTACGTCTCCGTGGAACCTTCATATACATCAGTAACGTAATATAACCTAACCTGACCCAACCTATCATCTCGGCGGTAATATTTGACAACATTCCTGGCGAATTGGCCTCTACGTCTCCGTGGGACCTTTATATACATCAATAACGTAATATATCCTAACCTAACCCAACCTATCATCTCGGCGGTAATATTTGACAACATTCCTGGCTTGTTGGCCTCTACGTCTCCGTGGGACCTTCATATACATCAATAACGTAATATCACCTAACCTAACCTAACCTAAGATCTCGGCACTAATATTTGACAACATTCCTGGCGAGTTGGCCTCTACGTCTCCGTGGGATTTTTATATACATCAATAACGTAATATAAGCTAACCTAACCCAACGTAACATCTCGGCGGTAATATTTGACAACATTCCTGGCGAGTTGGCCTCAACCTCTCCGTGGGACCTTCATATACGTCAATAACGTAATATAATCTAACTTAACTCAACCTATCATCTCGGTGGTAATATTTGACAACATTTCTGGTCAGTTGGCCTCTACGTCTCCGTGGAACCTTCATATACATCAATAACGTAATATAACCTAACCTAACCCAACCTATCATCTCGGCGGTAATATTTGACAACATTCCTGGCGAATTGGCCTCTACGTCTCCGTGGGACCTTTATATACATCAATAACGTAATATATCCTAACCTAACCCAACCTATCATTTCGGCGGTAATATTTGACAACATTCCTGGCTTGTTGGCCTCTACGTCTCCGTGGGACCTTCATATACATCAATAACGTAATATAACCTAACCTAACCCAACCTAACATCTCGGCGGTAATATTTGAGAATATTCCTGGCGAGTTGGCCTCTACGTCTCCGTGGGACCTTCATATACATCAATAACGTAATATAACCTAACCTAACCCAACCTATCACCTCGGCACTAATATTTGACAACATTCCTGGCGAGTTGGCCTCTACCTCTCCGGGGGACTTTCATATACGTCAATAACGTAATATAATCTAACCTAACTCAACCTATCATCTCGGCGGTAATATTTGACAACATTTCTGGTCAGTTGGCCTCTACGTCTCCGTGGAACCTTCATATACATCAATAACGTAATATAACCTAACCTAACCCAACCTATCATCTCGGCGGTAATATTTGACAACATTCCTGGAGAGTTGGTCTCTACGTCTCCGTGGGACCTTCATACACATCAATAACGTAATATTACCTAACCTAACCCAACCTAACATCTCGGCACAAATATTTCACAACATTCCTGGCGAGTTGCCCTCTACCTCTCCGTGCGACCTTCATATACATCAATAACGTAATTTAACCTAACCTAACCCAACATAACATCTCGGCGGTAATATTTGAAACATTCCTGGCTTGTTGGCCTCTACGTCTCCGTGGGACCTTCATATACATCAATAACGTAATATAACGTAACCTAAACCAACCTATCATATCGGCGGTAATATTTGAAAACATTCCTGGCGAGTTGGCCTCTACCTCTCCGTGCGACCTTCATATACATCAACAACGTAATATAACGTAACCTAACCCAACCTATCATATCGGCGGTAATATTTGACAACATTCCTGGCGAGTTGGTCTCTACCTCTCCGTTCGACCTTCATATACATCAACAACGTAATATAACGTAACCTAACCCAACCTATCATATCGGCGGTAATATTTGACAACATTCCTGGCGAGTTGGTCTCTACGCCTCCGTGCGACCTTCATATACATCAATAACGTAATATAACGTAACCTAAACCAACCTATCATATCGGCGGTAATATCTGAAAACATTCCTGTCGATGTTGGCTTCTACGTCTCCGTGGGACCTTTATATACATCAATAACGTGATATATCCTAACCTAACCCAACCTAACATCTCGGCGGTAATATTTGAGAATATTCCTGGCGAGTTGGCCTCTACGTCTCCGTGGGACCTTCATATACATCAATAACGTAATATAACCTAACCTAACCCAACCTATCACCTCGGCACTAATATTTGACAACATTCCTGGCGAGTTGGCCTCTACCTCTCCGGGGGACCTTCATATACGTCAATAACGTAATATAATCTAACCTAACTCAACCTATCATCTCGGCGGTAATATTTGACAACATTTCTGGTCAGTTGGCCTCTACGTCTCCGTGGAACCTTCATATACATCAATAACGTAATATAACCTAACCTAACCCAACCTATCATCTCGGCGGTAATATTTGACAACATTCCTGGAGAGTTGGTCTCTACGTCTCCGTGGGACCTTCATACACATCAATAACGTAATATTACCTAACCTAACCCAACCTAACATCTCGGCACAAATATTTCACAACATTCCTGGCGAGTTGCCCTCTACCTCTCCGTGCGACCTTCATATACATCAATAACGTAATTTAACCTAACCTAACCCAACATAACATCTCGGCGGTAATATTTGACAACATTCCTGGCTTGTTGGCCTCTACGTCTCCGTGGGACCTTCATATACATCAATAACGTAATATAACGTAACCTAAACCAACCTATCATATCGGCGGTAATATTCGAAAACATTCCTGGCGAGTTGGCCTCTACCTCTCCGTGCGACCTTCATATACATCAACAACGTAATATAACGTAACCTAAACCAACCTATCATATCGGCGGTAATATTTGACAACATTCATGGCGAGTTGGCCTCTACGTCTCCGTGGGACCTTCATATACATAAATAACGTAATATAACGTAACCTAAACCAACCTATCATATCGGCGGTAATATTTGAAAACATTCCTGTCGATGTTGGCCTCTACGTCTCCGTGGGACCTTCATATACATCAAGGACGTAATATTACCTAACCTAATCCAACCTCTCATCTCGGCGGTAATATTTGAAAACATTCCTGGCTAGTTGGCCTCTACCTCTCCGTGCGACCTTCATATACATCAATAACGTAATATAATCTAACCTAACCCAACCTATCATCTCAGCGGTAATATTTGACAACATTTCTGGTCAGTTGGCCTCTATGTCTCCGTGGAACCTTCATATACATCAATAACGTAATATAACCTAACCTGAACCAACCTATCATCTCGACGGTAATATTTGACAACATTCCTGGCGAGTTGAGCTCTACGTCTCCGTGGGACCTTCATATACATCAGTAACGTAATATCACCTAACCTAACCTAACCTAAGATCTCGGCACTAATATTTGACAACATTCCTGGCGAGTTGGCCTCTACGTCTCCGTGGGAATTTTATATACATCAATAACGTAATATAAGCTAACCTAACCCAACGTAACATCTCGGCGGTAATATTTGACAACAGTCCTGGCGAGTTGGCCTCTACCTCTCCGTGGGACCTTCATATACGTCAATAACGTAATGTAATCTAACCTAACTCAACCTATCATCTCGGTGGTAATATTTGACAACATTTCTGGTCAGTTGGCCTCTACGTCTCCGTGGAACCTTCATATACATCAATAACGTAATATAACCTAACCTGACCCAACCTATCATCTCGGCGGTAATATTTGACAACATTCCTGGCGAATTGGCCTCTACGTCTCCGTGGGACCTTTATATACATCAATAACGTAATATATCCTAACCTAACCCACCCTATCATCTCGGCGGTAATATTTGACAACATTCCTGGCTTGTTGGCCTCTACGTCTCCGTGGAACCTTCGTATACATCAATAACGTAATATAACCTAACCTAACCCAACCTATCATCTCGGCGGTAATATTTGACAACATTCCTGGCGAATTGGCCTCTACGTCTCCGTGGGACCTTTATATACATCAATAACGTAATATATCCTAACCTAACCCAACCTATCATCTCGGCGGTAATATTTGACAACATTCCTGGCTTGTTGGCCTCTACGTCTCCGTGGGACCTTCATATACATCAATAACGTAATATAACCTAACCTAACCCAACCTAACATCTCGGCGGTAATATTTGAGAATATTCCTGGCGAGTTGGCATCTACGTCTCCGTGGGACCTTCATATACATCAATAACGTAATATAACCTAACCTAACCCAACCTATCACCTCGGCACTAATATTTGACAACATTCCTGGCGAGTTGGCCTCTACCTCTCCGGGGGACCTTCATATACGTCAATAACGTAATATAATCTAACCTAACTCAACCTATCATCTCGGCGGTAATATTTGACAACATTTCTGGTCAGTTGGCCTCTACGTCTCCGTGGAACCTTCATATACATCAATAACGTAATATAACCTAACCTAACCCAACCTATCATCTCGGCGGTAATATTTGACAACATTCCTGGAGAGTTGGTCTCTACGTCTCCGTGGGACCTTCATACACATCAATAACGTAATATTACCTAACCTAACCCAACCTAACATCTCGGCACAAATATTTCACAACATTCCTGGCGAGTTGCCCTCTACCTCTCCGTGCGACCTTCATATACATCAATAACGTAATTTAACCTAACCTAACCCAACATAACATCTCGGCGGTAATATTTGAAACATTCCTGGCTTGTTGGCCTCTACGTCTCCGTGGGACCTTCATATACATCAATAACGTAATATAACGTAACCTAAACCAACCTATCATATCGGCGGTAATATTTGAAAACATTCCTGGCGAGTTGGCCTCTACCTCTCCGTGCGACCTTCATATACATCAACAACGTAATATAACGTAACCTAACCCAACCTATCATATCGGCGGTAATATTTGACAACATTCCTGGCGAGTTGGTCTCTACCTCTCCGTTCGACCTTCATATACATCAACAACGTAATATAACGTAACCTAACCCAACCTATCATATCGGCGGTAATATTTGACAACATTCCTGGCGAGTTGGTCTCTACGCCTCCGTGCGACCTTCATATACATCAATAACGTAATATAACGTAACCTAAACCAACCTATCATATCGGCGGTAATATTTGAAAACATTCCTGTCGATGTTGGCCTCTACGTCTCCGTGGGACCTTCATATACATCAAGGACGTAATATTACCTAACCTAATCCAACCTCTCATCTCGGCGGTAATATTTGAAAACATTCCTGGCTAGTTGGCCTCTACCTCTCCGTGCGACCTTCATATACATCAATAACGTAATATAATCTAACCTAACCCAACCTATCATCTCAGCGGTAATATTTGACAACATTTCTGGTCAGTTGGCCTCTATGTCTCCGTGGAACCTTCATATACATCAATAACGTAATATAACCTAACCTGAACCAACCTATCATCTCGACGGTAATATTTGACAACATTCCTGGCGAGTTGAGCTCTACGTCTCCGTGGGACCTTCATATACATCAGTAACGTAATATCACCTAACCTAACCTAACCTAAGATCTCGGCACTAATATTTGACAACATTCCTGGCGAGTTGGCCTCTACGTCTCCGTGGGAATTTTATATACATCAATAACGTAATATAAGCTAACCTAACCCAACGTAACATCTCGGCGGTAATATTTTACAACAGTCCTGGCGAGTTGGCCTCTACCTCTCCGTGGGACCTTCATATACGTCAATAACGTAATGTAATCTAACCTAACTCAACCTATCATCTCGGTGGTAATATTTGACAACATTTCTGGTCAGTTGGCCTCTACGTCTCCGTGGAACCTTCATATACATCAATAACGTAATATAACCTAACCTGACCCAACCTATCATCTCGGCGGTAATATTTGACAACATTCCTGGCGAATTGGCCTCTACGTCTCCGTGGGACCTTTATATACATCAATAACGTAATATATCCTAACCTAACCCACCCTATCATCTCGGCGGTAATATTTGACAACATTCCTGGCTTGTTGGCCTCTACGTCTCCGTGGAACCTTCGTATACATCAATAACGTAATATAACCTAACCTAACCCAACCTATCATCTCGGCGGTAATATTTGACAACATTCCTGGCGAATTGGCCTCTACGTCTCCGTGGGACCTTTATATACATCAATAACGTAATATATCCTAACCTAACCCAACCTATCATCTCGGCGGTAATATTTGACAACATTCCTGGCTTGTTGGCCTCTACGTCTCCGTGGGACCTTCATATACATCAATAACGTAATATAACCTAACCTAACCCAACCTAACATCTCGGCGGTAATATTTGAGAATATTCCTGGCGAGTTGGCCTCTACGTCTCCGTGGGACCTTCATATACATCAATAACGTAATATAACCTAACCTAACCCAACCTATCACCTCGGCACTAATATTTGACAACATTCCTGGCGAGTTGGCCTCTACCTCTCCGGGGGACCTTCATATACGTCAATAACGTAATATAATCTAACCTAACTCAACCTATCATCTCGGCGGTAATATTTGACAACATTTCTGGTCAGTTGGCCTCTACGTCTCCGTGGAACCTTCATATACATCAATAACGTAATATAACCTAACCTAACCCAACCTATCATCTCGGCGGTAATATTTGACAACATTCCTGGAGAGTTGGTCTCTACGTCTCCGTGGGACCTTCATACACATCAATAACGTAATATTACCTAACCTAACCCAACCTAACATCTCGGCACAAATATTTCACAACATTCCTGGCGAGTTGCCCTCTACCTCTCCGTGCGACCTTCATATACATCAATAACGTAATTTAACCTAACCTAACCCAACATAACATCTCGGCGGTAATATTTGACAACATTCCTGGCTTGTTGGCCTCTACGTCTCCGTGGGACCTTCATATACATCAATAACGTAATATAACGTAACCTAAACCAACCTATCATATCGGCGGTAATATTTGAAAACATTCCTGGCGAGTTGGCCTCTACCTCTCCGTGCGACCTTCATATACATGAACAACGTAATATAACGTAACCTAACCCAACCTATCATATCGGCGGTAATATTTGACAACATTCCTGGCGAGTTGGTCTCTACCTCTCCGTTCGACCTTCATATACATCAACAACGTAATATAACGTAACCTAACCCAACCTATCATATCGGCGGTAATATTTGACAACATTCCTGGCGAGTTGGTCTCTACGCCTCCGTGCGACCTTCATATACATCAATAACGTAATATAACGTAACCTAAACCAACCTATCATATCGGCGGTAATATCTGAAAACATTCCTGTCGATGTTGGCTTCTACGTCTCCGTGGGACCTTTATATACATCAATAACGTAATATATCCTAACCTAACCCAACCTATCATATCGGCGGTAATATTTGACAACATTCCTGGCGAGTTGGTCTCTACGCCTCCGTGGGAATTTTATATACATCAATAACGTAATATAACCTAACCTAACCCAACCTACCATCTCGGCACTAACATTTGACAACATTCCTGGCGAGTTGGCCTCTACCTCTCCGTGGGACCTTCATATACGTCAATAACGTAATATAATCTAACCTAACCAAACCTATCATCTCAGCAGTAATATTTGACAACATTTCTGGTCAGTTGGCCTCTACGTCTCCGTGGAACCTTCATATACATCCAAACGTAATTTAACCTAACCTAACCCAACGTAACATATCGGCGGTAATATTTGACAACATTCCTGGCGAGTTGGTCTCTACGCCTCCGTGGGAATTTTATATACATCAATAACGTAATATAAGCTAACCTAACCCAACCTACCACCTCGGCACTAATATTTGACAACATTCCTGGCGAGTTGGCCTCTACCTCTCCGTGGGACCTTCATATACATCAATAAGGTAATATAACGTAACCTGAACCAACCTATCATCTCAACGGTAATATTTGACAACATTCCTGGCGAGTTGAGCTCTACGTCTCCGTGGGACCTTCATATACATCAATAACGTAATATAACGTAACCTAAACCAACCTATCATATCGGCGGTAATATTTGAAAACATTCCTGTCGATGTTGGCTTCTACGTCTCCGTGGGACCTTCATATACATCAGTAACGTAATATCACCTAACCTAACCTAACCTAAGATCTCGGCACTAATATTTGACAACATTCCTGGCGAGTTGGCCTCTACGTCTCCGTGGGAATTTTATATACATCAATAACGTAATATAAGCTAACCTAACCCAACGTAACATCTCGGCGGTAATATTTGACAACATTCCTGGCGAGTTGGCCTCTACCTCTCCGTGCGACCTTCATATACATCAATAACGTAATATAACCTAACCTGAACCAACCTATCATCTCGACGGTAATATTTGACAATATTCCTGGCGAGTTGGCCTCTACCTCTCCGTGGGACCTTCATATACGTCAATAACGTAATATAATCTAACCTAACCCAACCTATCATCTCGGCGGTAATATTTGACAACATTCCTGGCGAGTTGGCCTCTACGTCTCCGTGGGACCTTCATATACATCAATAACCTAATATAACGTAACCTAAACCAACCTATCATATCGGCGGTAATATTTGACAACATTCATGGCGAGTTGGCCTCTACGTCTCCGTGGGACCTTCATATACATAAATAACGTAATATAACGTAACCTAAACCAACCTATCATATCGGCGGTAATATTTGAAAACATTCCTGTCGATGTTGGCCTCTACGTCTCCGTGGGACCTTCATATACATCAAGGACGTAATATTACCTAACCTAATCCAACCTCTCATCTCGGCGGTAATATTTGAAAACATTCCTGGCTAGTTGGCCTCTACCTCTCCGTGCGACCTTCATATACATCAACAACGTAATATAACGTAACCTAACCCAACCTATCATATCGGCGGTAATATTTGACAACATTCCTGGCGAGTTGGCCTCTACGTCTCCGTGGGACCTTCATATACATCAATAGCGTAATATAACCTAACCTGAACCAACCTATCATCTCGACGGTAATATTTGACAACATTCCTGGCGAGTTGAGCTCTACGTCTCCGTGGGACCTTCATATACATCAATAACGTAATATCACCTAACCTAACCTAACCTAAGATCTCGGCACTAATATTTGACAACATTCCTGTCGAGTTGGCCTCTACGTCTCCGTGGGAATTTTATATACATCAGTAACGTAATATAAGCTAACCTAACCCAACCTACCATCTCGGCACTAATATTTGACAACATTCCTGGCGAGTTGGCCTCAACCTCTCCGTGGGACCTTCATATACGTCAATAACGTAATATAATCTAACCTAACCCAACCTATCATCTCAGCGGTAAGATTTGACAACATTTCTGGTCAGTTGGCCTCTATGTCTCCGTGGAACCTTCATATACATCAATAACGTAATATAACCTAACCTGAACCAACCTATCATCTCGAAGGTAATATTTGACAACATTCCTGGAGAGTTGGTCTCTACGTCTCCGTGGAACCTTCATATACATCAATAACGTAATATTACCTAACCTAACCCAACCTAACATCTCGGCACTAATATTTGACAACATTCCTGGCGAGTAGGCCTCTACCTCTCCGTGCGACCTTCATATACATCAATAACGTAATATAATCTAACCTAACCCAACCTATCATCTCGGCGGTAATATTTGACAACATTCCTGGCGAGTTGGCCTCTACGTCTCCGTGGGACCTTCATATACATCAATAACCTAATATAACGTAACCTAAACCAACCTATCATATCGGCGGTAATATTTGACAACACTCATGGCGAGTTGGCCTCTACGTCTCCGTGGGACCTTGATATACATAAATAACGTAATATAACGTAACCTAAACCAACCTATCATATCGGCGGTAATATTTGAAAACATTCCTGTCGATGTTGGCCTCTACGTCTCCGTGGGACCTTCATATACATCAATAACCTAATATAACGTAACCTAAACCAACCTATCATATCGGCGGTAATATTTGACAACATTCATGGCGAGTTGGCCTCTACGTCTCCGTGGGACCTTCATATACATAAATAACGTAATATAACGTAACCTAAACCAACCTATCATATCGGCGGTAATATTTGAAAACATTCCTGTCGATGTTGGCCTCTACGTCTCCGTGGGACCTTCATATACATCAAGGACGTAATATTACCTAACCTAATCCAACCTCTCATCTCGGCGGTAATATTTGAAAACATTCCTGGCTAGTTGGCCTCTACCTCTCCGTGCGACCTTCATATACATCAACAACGTAATATAACGTAACCTAACCCAACCTATCATATCGGCGGTAATATTTGACAACATTCCTGGCGAGTTGGCCTCTACGTCTCCGTGGGACCTTCATATACATCAATAGCGTAATATAACCTAACCTGAACCAACCTATCATCTCGACGGTAATATTTGACAACATTCCTGGCGAGTTGAGCTCTACGTCTCCGTGGGACCTTCATATACATCAATAACGTAATATCACCTAACCTAACCTAACCTAAGATCTCGGCACTAATATTTGACAACATTCCTGTCGAGTTGGCCTCTACGTCTCCGTGGGAATTTTATATACATCAGTAACGTAATATAAGCTAACCTAACCCAACCTACCATCTCGGCACTAATATTTGACAACATTCCTGGCGAGT
The DNA here is from genome assembly GCA_963969225.1 of Xylocopa violacea. NCBI lineage: Eukaryota > Metazoa > Arthropoda > Insecta > Hymenoptera > Apidae > Xylocopa > Xylocopa violacea. The sequence continues at coordinate 3,935,772 of CAXAJV010001290.1, read as the reverse complement.
TGGCCTCAACCTCTCCGTGGGACCTTCATATACGTCAATAACGTAATATAATCTAACCTAACCCAACCTATCATCTCAGCGGTAAGATTTGACAACATTTCTGGTCAGTTGGCCTCTATGTCTCCGTGGAACCTTCATATACATCAATAACGTAATATAACCTAACCTGAACCAACCTATCATCTCGAAGGTAATATTTGACAACATTCCTGGAGAGTTGGTCTCTACGTCTCCGTGGAACCTTCATATACATCAATAACGTAATATTACCTAACCTAACCCAACCTAACATCTCGGCACTAATATTTGACAACATTCCTGGCGAGTAGGCCTCTACCTCTCCGTGCGACCTTCATATACATCAATAACGTAATATAATCTAACCTAACCCAACCTATCATCTCGGCGGTAATATTTGACAACATTCCTGGCGAGTTGGCCTCTACGTCTCCGTGGGACCTTCATATACATCAATAACCTAATATAACGTAACCTAAACCAACCTATCATATCGGCGGTAATATTTGACAACACTCATGGCGAGTTGGCCTCTACGTCTCCGTGGGACCTTGATATACATAAATAACGTAATATAACGTAACCTAAACCAACCTATCATATCGGCGGTAATATTTGAAAACATTCCTGTCGATGTTGGCCTCTACGTCTCCGTGGGACCTTCATATACATCAATAACGTAATATCACCTAACCTAACCTAACCTAAGATCTCGGCACTAATATTTGACAACATTCCTGGCGAGTTGGCCTCTACGTCTCCGTGGGAATTTTATATACATCAATAACGTAATATAAGCTAACCTAACCCAACGTAACATCTCGGCGGTAATATTTGACAACATTCCTGGCGAGTTGGCCTCTACCTCTCCGTGGGACCTTCATATACGTCAATAACGTAATGTAATCTAACCTAACTCAACCTATCATCTCGGTGGTAATATTTGACAACATTTCTGGTCAGTTGGCCTCTACGTCTCCGTGGAACCCTCATATACATCAATAACGTAATATAACCTAACCTAACCCAACCTATCATCTCGGCGGTAATATTTGACAACATTCCTGGCGAATTGGCCTCTACGTCTCCGTGGGACCTTTATATACATCAATAACGTAATATATCCTAACCTAACCCAACCTATCATCTCGGCGGTAATATTTGACAACATTCCTGGCTTGTTGGCCTCTACGTCTCCGTGGGACATTCATATACATCAATAACGTAATATCACCTAACCTAACCTAACCTAAGATCTCGGCACTAATATTTGACAACATTCCTGGCGAGTTGGCCTCTACGTCTCCGTGGGAATTTTATATACATCAATAACGTAATATAAGCTAACCTAACCCAACGTTACATCTCGGCGGTAATATTTGACAACATTCCTGGCGAGTTGGCCTCTACATCTCCGTGGGACCTTCATATACGTCAATAACGTAATATAATCTAACTTAACTCAACCTATCATCTCGGTGGTAATATTTGACAACATTTCTGGTCAGTTGGCCTCTACGTCTCCGTGGAACCTTCATATACATCAATAACGTAATATAACCTAACCTAACCCAACCTATCATCTCGACGGTAATATTTGACAACATTCCTGGCGAGTTGAGCTCTACGTCTCCGTGGGACCTTCATATACATCAATAACGTAATATCACCTAACCTAACCTAACCTAAGATCTCGGCACTAATATTTGACAACATTCCTGGCGAGTTGGCCTCTACGTCTCCGTGGGAATTTTATATACATCAATAACGTAATATAAGCTAACCTAACCCAACCTACCACCTCGGCACTAATATTTGACAACATTCCTGGCGAGTTGGCCTCTACCTCTCCGTGGGACCTTCATATACGTCAATAACGTAATATAATCTAACCTAATTCAACCTATCATCTCGGCAGTAATATTTGACAACATTTCTGGTCAGTTGGCCTCTACGTCTCCGTGGAACCTTCATATACATCAATAACGTAATATAACCTAACCTAACCCAACCTATCATCTCGGCGGTAATATTTGACAACATTCCTGGCTTGTTGGCCTCTACGCCTCCGTGCGACCTTCATATACATCAATAACGTAATATAACCTAACCTGAACCAACCTCTCATCTCGGCGGTAATATTTGAAAACATTCCTGGCTAGTTGGCCTCTACCTCTCCGTGGGACCTTCATATACATGAATAACGTAATATCGCCTAACCTAACCTAACCTAAGATCTCGGCACTAATATTTGACAACATTCCTGGCGAGTTGGCCTCTACGTCTCCGTGGGAATTTTATATACATCAATAACGTAATATAAGCTAACCTAACCCAACCTACCACCTCGGCACTAATATTTGACAACATTCCTGGCGAGTTGGCCTCTACCTCTCCGTGGGACCTTCATATACGTCAATAACGTAATATAATCTAACCTAATTCAACCTATCATCTCGGCAGTAATATTTGACAACATTTCTGGTCAGTTGGCCTCTACGTCTCCGTGGAACCTTCATATACATCAATAACGTAATATAACCTAACCTAACCCAACCTATCATCTCGGCGGTAATATTTGACAACATTCCTGGCTTGTTGGCCTCTACGCCTCCGTGCGACCTTCATATACATCAATAACGTAATATAACCTAACCTGAACCAACCTCTCATCTCGGCGGTAATATTTGAAAACATTCCTGGCTAGTTGGCCTCTACCTCTCCGTGGGACCTTCATATACATGAATAACGTAATATCGCCTAACCTAACCTAACCTAAGATCTCGGCACTAATATTTGACAACATTCCTGGCGAGTTGGCCTCTACGTCTCCGTGGGAATTTTATATACATCAATAACGTAATATAAGCTAACCAAACCCAACCTACCATCTCGGCACTAATATTTGACAACATTCCTGGCGAGTTGGCCTCTACCTCTACGTGCGACCTTCATATACATCAACAACGTAATATAACGTAACCTAACCCAACCTATCATATCGGCGGTAATATTTGACAACATTCCTGGCGAGTTGGTCTCTACGCCTCCGTGGGAATTTTATATACATCAATAACGTAATATATCCTAACCTAACCCAACCTACCATCTCGGCACTAATATTTGACAACATTCCTGGCGAGTTGGCCTCTACCACTCCGTGGGACCTTCATATACGTCAATAACGTAATATAATCTAACCTAACCAAACCTATCATCTCAGCGGTAATATTTGACAACATTTCTGGTCAGTTGGCCTCTACGTCTCCGTGGAACCTTCATATACATCCAAACGTAATTTAACCTAACCTAACCCAACGTAACATATCGGCGGTAATATTTGACAACATTCCTGGAGAGTTGGTCTCTACGTCTCCGTGGGACCTTCATATACATCAATAACGTAATATTACCTAACCTAACCCAACCTAACATCTCGGCACTAATATTTGACAACATTCCTGGCGAGTAGGCCTCTACCTCTCCGCGCGACCTTCATATACATCAACAACGTAATATAACGTAACCTAACCCAACCTATCATATCGGCGGTAATATTTGACAACATTCCTGGCGAGTTGGTCTCTACGCCTCGTGCGACCTTCATATACATCAATAACGTAATATAACCTAACCTGAACCAACCTATCATCTCGACGGTAATATTTGACAACATTCCTGGCGAGTTGAGCTCTACGTCTCCGTGGGACCTTCATATACATGAATAACGTAATATCGCCTAACCTAACCTAACCTAAGATCTCGGCACTAATATTTGACAACATTCCTGGCGAGTTGGCCTCTACGTCTCCGTGGGAATTTTATATACATCAATAACGTAATATAAGCTAACCAAACCCAACCTACCATCTCGGCACTAATATTTGACAACATTCCTGGCGAGTTGGCCTCTACCTCTCCGTGGGACCTTCATATACGTCAATAACGTAATATAATCTAACCTAACTCAACCTATGATCTCGGTGGTAATATTTGACAACATTTCTGGTCAGTTGGCCTCTACGTCCCCGTGGAACCTTCATATACATCAATAACGTAATATAACCTAACCTAACCCAACCTATCATCTCAGCGGTAATATTTGACAACATTTCTGGTCCGTTGGCCTCTACGTCTCCGTGGAACCTTCATATACATCCAAACGTAATTTAACCTAACCTAACCCAACGTAACATATCGGCGGTAATATTTGACAACATTCCTGGAGAGTTGGACTCTACGTCTCCGTGGGACCTTCATATACATCAATAACGTAATATTACCTAACCTAACCCAACCTAACATCTCGGCACTAATATTTGACAACATTCCTGGCGAGTAGGCCTCTACCTCTCCGTGCGACCTTCATATACGTCAATAACGTAATATAATCTAACCTAACTCAACCTATCATCTCGGCGGTAATATTTGACAACATTTCTGGTCAGTTGGCCTCTACCTCTCCGTGCGACCTTCATATACATCAACAACGTAATATAACGTAACCTAACCCAACCTATCATATCGGCGGTACTATTTGACAACATTCCTGGCGAGTTGGTCTCTACGCCTCCGTGCGACCTTCATATACATCAATAACGTAATATAACCTAACCTGAACCAACCTATCATCTCGACGGTAATATTTGACAACATTCCTGGTGAGTTGAGCTCGACGTCTCCGTGGGACCTTCATATACATCAATAACGTAATATAACGTAATATAAACCAACCTATCATATCGGCGGTAATATTTGAAAACATTCCTGTCGATGTTGGCTTCTACGTCTCCGTGGGACCTTTATATACATCAATAACGTAATATATCCTAACCTAACCCAACCTATCATCTCGGCGGTAATATTTGACAACATTCCTGGCTTGTTGGCCTCTACGTCTCCGTGGGAACTTCATATACATCAATGACGTAATATTACCTAACCTAATCCAACCTCTCATCTCGGCGGTAATATTTGAAAACATTCCTGGCAAGTTGGCCTCTACCTCTCCGTGCGACATTCATATACATCAACAACGTAATATAACGTAACATAACCCAACCTATCATATCGGCGGTAATATTTGACAACATTCCTAGCGAGTTGGTCTCTACGCCTCCGTGCGACCTTCATATACATCAATAACGTAATATAACCTAACCTGAACCAACCTATCATCTCGACGGTAATATTTGACAACATTCCTGGTGAGTTGAGCTCTACGTCTCCGTGGGACCTTCATATACATCAATAACGTAATATAACGTAATATAAACCAACCTATCATATCGGCGGTAATATTTGAAAACATTCCTGTCGATGTTGGCTTCTACGTCTCCGTGGGACCTTTATATACATCAATAACGTAATATATCCTAACCTAACCCAACCTATCATCTCGGCGGTAATATTTGACAACATTCCTGGCTTGTTGGCCTCTACGTCTCCGTGGGAACTTCATATACATCAATGACGTAATATTACCTAACCTAATCCAACCTCTCATCTCGGCGGTAATATTTGAAAACATTCCTGGCAAGTTGGCCTCTACCTCTCCGTGCGGCATTCATATACATCAATAACGTAATATAACCTAACCCAACCCAACCTAACATCTCGGCACTAATATTTGACAACATTCCTCGCGAGTTGGCCTCTACGTCTCCGTCGGACCTTCATATACATCAATAACGTAATATAGCGTAACCTAAACCAACCTATCATATCGGCGGTAATATTTGAAAACATTCCTGTCGATGTTGGCCTCTACGTCTCCGCGGGACCTTCATATACATCAATAACGTAATATTACATAACCTAACCCAACCTAACATCTCGGCGGTAATATTTGAAAACATTCCTGGCGAGTTGGCCTCTACGTCTCCGTGGGGCCTTCACATACATCAATGACGTAATATTACCTAACCTAATCCAACCTATCAGCTTGGCGGTAATATTTGAGAACATTCCTGGCGAGTTGGCCTCTACCTCTCCGTGCGACCTTCATATACATCAACAACGTAATATAACGTAACCTAATCCAACCTATCATATCGGCGGTAATATTTGACAACATTCCTGGCGAGTTGATCTCTACGCCTCCGTGGGAATTTTATATACATCAATAACGTAATATAACCTAACCTAACCCAACCTACCATCTCGGCACTAATATTTGACAACATTCCTGGCGAATTGGCCTCTACCTCTCCGTGGGACCTTCATATACGTCAATAACGTAATATAATCTAACCTAACCCAACCTATCATCTCAGCGGTAATATTTGACAACATTTCTGGTCAGTTGGCCTCTACGTCTCCGTGGAACCTTCATATACATCCAAACGTAATTTAACCTAACCTAACCCAACGTAACATATCGGCGGTAGTATTTGACAACATTCCTGGAGAGTTGGTCTCTACGTCTCCGTGGGACCTTCATATACATCAATAACGTAATATTACCTAACCTAACCCAACCTAACATCTCGGCACTAATATTTGACAACATTCCTGGCGAGTTGGCCTCTACGTCTCAGTGGGAATTTTATATACATCAATAACGTAATATAAGCTAACCTAACCCAACCTACCACCTCGGCACTAATATTTGACAACATTCCTGGCGAGTTGGCCTCTACCTCTCCGTGGGACCTTCATATACATCAATAACGTAATATAACCTAACCTGAACCAACCTATCATCTCAGCGGTAATATTTGACAACATTCCTGGCGAGTTGAGCTCTACGTCTCCGTGGGACCTTCATATACATCAATAACGTAATATAACGTAATATAAACCAACCTATCATATCGGCGGTAATATTTGAAAACATTCCTGTCGATGTTGGCTTCTACGTCTCCGTGGGACCTTTATATACAACAATAACGTAATATATCCTAACCTAACCCAACCTATCATCTCGGCTGTAATATTTGACAACATTCCTGGCTTGTTGGCCTCTACGTTTCCGTGGGAACTTCATATACATCAATGACGTAATATTACCTAACCTAATCCAACCTCTCATCTCGGCGGTAATATTTGAAAACATTCCTGGCAAGTTGGCCTCTACCTCTCCGTGCGACATTCATATACATCAACAACGTAATATAACGTAACATAACCCAACCTATCATCTCAGCGGTAATATTTGACAACATTTCTGGTCAGTTGGCCTCTATGTCTCCGTGGAACCTTCATATACATCAATAACGTAATATAACCTAACCTGAACCAACCTATCATCTCGACGGTAATATTTGACAACATTCCTGGCGAGTTGAGCTCTACGTCTCCGTGCGACCTTCATATACATCAATAACGTAATATCACCTAACCTAACCTAACCTAAGATCTCGGCACTAATATTTGACAACATTCCTGGCGAGTTGGCCTCTACGTCTCCGTGGGAATTTTATATATATCAATAACGTAATATAAGCTAACCTAACCCAACGTAACATCTCGGCGGTAATATTTGACAACATTCCTGGCGAGTTGGCCTCTACCTCTCCGTGGGACCTTCATATACGTCAATAACGTAATGTAATCTAACCTAACTCAACCTATCATCTCGGTGGTAATATTTGACAACATTTCTGGTCAGTTGGCCTCTACGTCTCCGTGGAACCTTCATATACATCAATAACGTAATATAACCTAACCTAACCCAACCTATCATCTCGGCAGTAATATTTGACAACATTTCTGGTCAGTTGGCCTCTACGTCTCCGTGGAACCTTCATACACATCAATAACGTAATATAACCTAACCTAACCCAACCTATCATCTCGGCGGTAATATTTGACAACATTCCTGGCGAATTGGCCTCTACGTCTCCGTGGGACCTTTATATACCTCAATAACGTAATATATCCTAACCTAACCCAACCTATCATCTCGGCGGTAATATTTGACAACATTCCTGGCGAGTTGGCCTCTACGTCTCCGTGGGGCATTCATATACATCAATAACGTAATATAACCTAACCCAACCCAACCTAACTTCTCGGCTGTAATATTTAACAACATTCCTGGCGAGTTGGCCTCTACGCCTCCGTGGGTCCTCCATATACATCAATAACGTAATATAACCTAACCCAACCCAACCTTACATCTCGGCACTAATATTTGACAACATTCCTGGCGAGTTGGCCTCTACCTCTCCGTGGGACCTTCATATACGTCAATAACGTAATATAATCTAACCTAACCAAACCTATCATCTCAGCGGTAATAATTGACAACATTTCTGGTCAGTTGGCCTCTACGTCTCCGTGGAACCTTCATATACATCCAAACGTAATTTAACCTAACCTAACCCAACGTAACATATCGGCGGTAATATTTGACAACATTCCTGGAGAGTTGGTCTCTACGTCTCCGTGGGACCTTCATATACATCAATAACGTAATATTACCTAACCTAACCCAACCTAACATCTCGGCACTAATATTTGACAACATTCCTGGCGAGTTGGCCTCTACGTCTCAGTGGGAATTTTATATACATCAATAACGTAATATAAGCTAACCTAACCCAACCTACCACCTCGGCACTAATATTTGACAACATTCCTGGCGAGTTGGCCTCTACCTCTCCGTGGGACCTTCATATACATCAATAACGTAATATAACCTAACCTGAACCAACCTATCATCTCAGCGGTAATATTTGACAACATTCCTGGCGAGTTGAGCTCTACGTCTCCGTGGGACCTTCATATACATCAATAACGTAATATAACGTAATATAAACCAACCTATCATATCGGCGGTAATATTTGAAAACATTCCTGTCGATGTTGGCTTCTACGTCTCCGTGGGACCTTTATATACAACAATAACGTAATATATCCTAACCTAACCCAACCTATCATCTCGGCTGTAATATTTGACAACATTCCTGGCTTGTTGGCCTCTACGTTTCCGTGGGAACTTCATATACATCAATGACGTAATATTACCTAACCTAATCCAACCTCTCATCTCGGCGGTAATATTTGAAAACATTCCTGGCAAGTTGGCCTCTACCTCTCCGTGCGACATTCATATACATCAACAACGTAATATAACGTAACATAACCCAACCTATCATCTCGACGGTAATATTTGACAACATTCCTGGCGAGTTGAGCTCTACGTCTCCGTGGGACCTTCATATACATCAATAACGTAATATCACCTAACCTAACCTAACCTAAGATCTCGGCACTAATATTTGACAACATTCCTGGCGAGTTGGCCTCTACGTCTCCATGGGAACTTCATATACATCAATAACGTAATATTACCTAACCTAACCCAACCTATCATCTCGGCGGTAATATTTGAAAACATTCCTGTCGATGTTGGCCTCTACGTCTCCGTGGGACTTTTATATACATCAATAACGTAATTTAACCTAACCTAACCCAACGTAATATCTCGGCGGTAATATTTGGCAACATTCCCGGCGAGTTGGCCTCTACGTCTCCGTGGGGCATTCATATACATCAATAACGTAATATAACCTAACCCAACCCAACCTAACTTCACGGCGGTAATATTTAACAACATTCCTGGCGAGTTGGCCTCTACGCCTCCGTGGGTCCTCCATATACATCAATAACGTAATATAACCTAACCCAACCCAACCTTACATCTCGGCACTAATATTTGACAACATTCCTGGCGAGTTGGCCTCTACCTCTCCGTGCGACCTTCATATACATCAATAACGTAAAATTAACGTAACCTAAACCAACCTATCATATCGGCGGTAATATTTGACAACATTCCTGGCGAGTTGGTCTCTACGCCTCCGTGGGAATTTTATATACATCAATAACGTAATATATCCTAACCTAACCCAACCTACCATCTCGGCACTAATATTTGACAACATTCCTGGAGAGTAGGCCTCTACCTCTCCGTGCGACCTTCATATACATCAACAACGTAATATAACGTAACCTAACCCAACCTATCATATCGGCGGTAATATTTGACAACATTCCTGGCGAGTTGGTCTCTACACCTCGTGCGACCTTCATATACATCAATAACGTAATATAACCTAACCTGAACCAACCTATCATCTCGACCGTAATATTTGACAACATTCCTGGCGAGTTGAGCTCTACGTCTCCGTGGGACCTTCATATACATGAATAACGTAATATCACCTAACCTAACCTAACCTAAGATCTCGGCACTAATATTTGGCAACATTCCTGGCGAGTTGGCCTCTACCTCTCCGTGCGACATTCATATACATCAATAACGTAATATAACGTAACCTAACCCAACCTATCATATCGGCGGTAATATTTGACAACATTCCTGGCGAGTTGGCCTCTACCTCTCCGTGCGACCTTCATATACATCAATAACGTAATGTAACGCAACCTAAACCAACCTATCATATCGGCGGTAATATTTGAAAACATTCCTGTCGACGTTGGCCTCTACGTCTCCGTGGGACTTTTATATACATCAAAACGTAATTTAACCTAACCTAACCCAACGTAACATCTCGGCGGTAATATTTGACAACATTCCTGGGGAGTTGGCCTCTACGTGTCCGTCGGACCTTCATATACATCAATAACGTAATATAACCTAACCTAACCCAACCTATCATCTCGGCGGTAATATTTGACAACATTCCTGGCGATTTGTCCTCTACGTCTCCGTGGGGCCTTCATATACATCAATAACGTAATCTAACCTAACCCAACCCAACCTAACACCTCGGCACTAATATTTGACAACATTCCAGGCGAGTTGGCCTCTACCTCTCCGTGCGACCTTCATATACATCAATAACGTAATATAACGTAGTCTAACCCAACCTAACATCTCGGCGGTAATATTTGAAAACATTCCTGTCGATGTTGGCATCTACGTCTCCGTGGGACCTTCATATACATCAATGACGTAATATTACCTAACCTAATCCAACCTATCATCTCGGCGGTAATATTTGAAACCATTCCTGTCGATGTTGGCCTCTACGTCTCCGTGGGACTTTTATATACATCAATGACGTAATATAACGTAACCTAACCCAACCTAACATCTCGGCGGTAATATTTGGCAACATTCCTGGCGAGTTGGCCTCTACCTCTCCGTGCGACGTTCATATACATCAATAACGTAATATAACGTAACCTAACCCAACCTATCATATCGGCGGTAATATTTGACAACATTCCTGGGGAGTTGGCCTCTACGTGTCCGTCGGACCTTCATATACATCAATAACGTAATATAACCTAACCTAACCCAACCTATCATCTCGGCAGTAATATTTGACAACATTCCTGTCGAGTTGGCCTCTACGTCTCCGTGGGACTTTTATATACATCAATAACGTAATTTAACCTAACCTAAACCAACATAACATCTCGGCGGTAATATTTGACAACATTCCTGGCGAGTTGGCCTCTACGTCTCCGTGGGGCATTCATATACATCAACAACGTAATATAACCTAACCTAACCCAACCTAACATCTCGGCGGTAATATTTGACAACATTCCTGGCGATTTGTCCTCTACGTCTCCGTGGGGCCTTCATATACATCAATAAAGTAATCCAACCTAACCCAACCCAACCTAACTTCTCGGCGGTAATATTTAACAACATTCCTGGCGAGTTGGCTTCTACGTCTCCGTGGGACTTTTATATACATCAATAACGTAATTTAACCTAACCTAACCCAACATAACATCTCGGCGGTAATATTTAACAACATTCCTGGCGAGTTGTCCTCTACGCCTCCGTGGGACCTCCATATACATCAATAACGTAATATTACCTAACCCAACCCAACCTAACATCTCGGCGGTAATATTTGAAAACATTCCTGTCGATGTTGGCATCTACGTCTCCGTGGGACCTTCATATACATCAATGACGTAATATTACCTAACCTAACCCAACCTATCATCTCGGCGGTAATATTTGAAGACATTCCTGTCGATGTTGGCCTCTACGTCTCCGTGGGACTTTTATATACATCAATAACGTAATTTAACCTAACCTAACCCAACGAAACATCTCGGCCGTAATATTTGGCAACATTCCTGGCGAGTTGGCCTCTACCTCTCCGTGCGACGTTCATATACATCAATAACGTAATATAACGCAACCTAACCCAACCTATCATATCGGCGGTAATATTTGACAACATTCCTGGCGAGTTGGCCTCTAACTCTCCGTGCCACCTTCATATACATCAATAACGTAATATTACCTAACCTAACACAACCTATCATCTCGGCGGTTATATTTGAAAACATTCCTGTCGATGTTGGCCTCTACGTCTCCGTGGGACTTTTATATACATCAATAACGTAATTTAACCTAACCTAACCCAACGAAACATCTCGGCCGTAATATTTGGCAACATTCCTGGCGAGTTGGCCTCTACGTATCCGTGGGACCTTCATATACATCAATAACGTAATATAACGTAGTCTAACCCAACCTAACATCTCGGCGGTATTATTTGAAAACATTCCTGTCGATGTTGGCATCTACGTCTCCGTGGGACCTTCATATACATCAATGACGTAATATTACCTAACCTAATCCAACCTATCATCTCGGCGGTAATATTTGAAACCATTCCTGTCGATGTTGGCCTCTACGTCTCCGTGGGACTTTTATATACATCAATAACGTAATATAACGTAACCTAACCCAACCTATCATATCGGCGGTAATATTTGACAACATTCCTGGGGAGTTGGCCTCTACGTGTCCGTCGGACCTTCATATACATCAATAACGTAATATAACCTAACCCAACCCAACCTAACATCTCGGCACTAATATTTGACAACATTCCTGGCGAGTTGGCCTCTACCTCTCCGTGCGACCTTCATATACATCAATAACATAATATTACCTAACCTAACCCAACCTATTATCTCGGCGGTAATATTTGGCAACATTCCTGGCGAGTTGGCGTCTACCTCTCCGTGCGACATTCATATACATCAATAACGTAATATAACGTAACCTAACCCAACCTATCATATCGGCGGTAATATTTGACAACATTCCTGGCGAGTTGGCCTCTACCTCTCCGTGCGACCTTCATATACATCAATAACGTAATATAACGTAACCTAAACCAACCTATCATATCGGCGGTAATATTTGAAAACATTCCTGTCAATGTTGGCCTCTACGTCTCCGTGGGACTTTTATATACATCAAAACGTAATTTAACCTAACCTAAGCCAACGTAACATCTCGGCGGTAATATTTGACAACATTCCTGGGGAGTTGGCCTCTACGTGTCCGTCAGACCTTCATATACATCAATAACGTAATCTAACCTAACCCAACCCAACCTAACACCTCGGCACTAATATTTGACAACATTCCAGGCGAGTTGGCCTCTACCTCTCCGTGCGACCTTCATATACATCAATAACGTAATATAACGTAGTCTAACCCAACCTAACATCTCGGCGGTAATATTTGAAAACATTCCTGTCGATGTTGGCATCTACGTCTCCGTGGGACCTTCATATACATCAATGACGTAATATTACCTAACCTAATCCAACCTATCATCTCGGCGGTAATATTTGAAACCATTCCTGTCGATGTTGGCCTCTACGTCTCCGTGGGACTTTTATATACATTAATAACGTAATATAACGTAACCTAACCCAACCTATCATATCGGCGGTAATATTTGACAACATTCCTGGCGAGTTGGCCTCTACGTCTCCGTGGGACCTTCATATACATCAATAACGTAATATAGCGTAACCTAAACCATCCTATCATATCGGCGGTAATATTTGAAAACATTCCTGTCGATGTTGGCCTCTACATCTCCGTGGGACCTTCATATACATCAATAACGTAATATAACGTAACCTAAACCAACCTATCATATCGGCGGTAATATTTGAAAACATTCCTGTCGATGTTGGCCTCCACGTCTCCGTGGGACCTTCATATACATCAATAACGTAATATTACCTAACCTAACCCAACCTATCATCTCGGCGGTAATATTTGAAGACATTCCTGTCGATGTTGGCCTCTACGTCTCCGTGGGACTTTTATATACATCAATAACGTAATTTAACCTAACCTAACCCAACGAAACATCTCGGCCGTAATATTTGGCAACATTCCTGGCGAGTTGGCCTCTACCTCTCCGTGCGACATTAATATACATCAATAACGTAATATTACGTAACCTAAACCAAGCTATCATATCGGCGGTAATAGTTGAAAACATTCCTGTCGATGTTGGCCTCTACGTCTCCGTAGGACTTTTATATACATCAATAACGTAATATAACGTAACCTAACCCAACCTATCATATCGGCGGTAATATTTGACAACATTCCTGGCGAGTTGGCCTCTACGTCTCCGTGGGACCTTCATATACATCAATAACGTAATATAGCGTAACCTAATCCATCCTATCATATCGGCGGTAATATTTGAAAACATTCCTGTCGATGTTGGCCTCTACATCTCCGTGGGACCTTCATATACATCAATAACGTAATATAACGTAACCTAACCCAACCTATCATATCGGCGGTAATATTTGACAACATTCCTGGGGAGTTGGCCTCTACGTGTCCGTCGGACCTTCATATACATCAATAACGTAATCTAACCTAACCCAACCCAACCTAACACCTCGGCACTAATATTTGACAACATTCCAGGCGAGTTGGCCTCTACCTCTCCGTGCGACCTTCATATACATCAATAACGTAATATAACGTAGTCTAACCCAACCTAACATCTCGGCGGTAATATTTGAAAACATTCCTGTCGATGTTGGCATCTACGTCTCCGTGGGACCTTCATATACATCAATGACGTAATATTACCTAACCTAATCCAACCTATCATCTCGGCGGTAATATTTGAAACCATTCCTGTCGATGTTGGCCTCTACGTCTCCGTGGGACTTTTATATACATTAATAACGTAATATAACGTAACCTAACCCAACCTATCATATCGGCGGTAATATTTGAGAACATTCCTGGCGAGTTGGCCTCTACGTCTCCGTGGGACCTTCATATACATCAATAACGTAATATAGCGTAACCTAAACCATCCTATCATATCGGCGGTAATATTTGAAAACATTCCTGTCGATGTTGGCCTCTACATCTCCGTGGGACCTTCATATACATCAATAACGTAATATAACGTAACCTAAACCAACCTATCATATCGGCGGTAATATTTGAAAACATTCCTGTCGATGTTGGCCTCCACGTCTCCGTGGGACCTTCATATACATCAATAACGTAATTTAACCTAACCTAAGCCAACGTAACATCTCGGCGGTAATATTTGAAGACATTCCTGTCGATGTTGGCCTCTACGTCTCCGTGGGACTTTTATATACATCAATAACGTAATTTAAACTAACCTAACCCAACGAAACATCTCGGCCGTAATATTTGGCAACATTCCTGGCGAGTTGGCCTCTACCTCTCCTTGCGACATTAATATACATCAATAACGTAATATTACGTAACCTAAACCAACCTATCATATCGGCGGTAATAGTTGAAAACATTCCTGTCGATGTTGGCCTCTACGTCTCCGTAGGACTTTTATATACATCAATAACGTAATATAACGTAACCTAACCCAACCTATCATATCGGCGGTAATATTTGACAACATTCCTGGCGAGTTGGCCTCTACGTCTCCGTGGGACCTTCATATACATCAATAACGTAATATAGCGTAACCTAATCCATCCTATCATATCGGCGGTAATATTTGAAAACATTCCTGTCGATGTTGGCCTCTACATCTCCGTGGGACCTTCATATACATCAATAACGTAATATAACGTAACCTAACCCAACCTATCATATCGGCGGTAATATTTGACAACATTCCTGGGGAGTTGGCCTCTACGTGTCCGTCGGACCTTCATATACATCAATAACGTAATATAACCTAACCTAACCCAACCTATCATCTCGGCAGTAATATTTGACAACATTCCTGTCGAGTTGGCCTCTACGTCTCCGTGGGACTTTTATATACATCAATAACGTAATTTAACCTAACCTAAACCAACATAACATCTCGGCGGTAATATTTGACAACATTCCTGGCGAGTTGGCCTCTACGTCTCCGTGGGGCCTTCATATACATCAATAACGTAATCTAACCTAACCCAACTCAACCTAACACCTCGGCACTAATATTTGACAACATTCCCGGCGAGTTGGCCTCTACCTATCCGTGCGACCTTCATATACATCAATAACGTAATATAACCTAATATAACCCGACCTAACCACTCGGCGCTATTATGTGACAACATTCCTCGCGAGTTGGCCTCTACGTCTCCGTGGGACCTTCATATACATCAATGACGTAATATTACCTAACCTAACCCAACCTATCATCTCGGCGGTAATATTTGACAACATTCGTGGCGAGTTGGCCTCTACGTCTCCGTGGGACTTTTATATACATCAATAACGTAATTTAACCTGACCTAAACCAACGTAACATCTCGGTGGTAATACTTGACAACATTCCTGGCTTGTTGGCCTCTATGTTTCCGTGAGACCTTCATATACATCAATAACGTAATATAGCGTAACCTATACCAACCTATCATATCGGCGGTAATATTTGAAAACATTCCTGTCGATGTTGGCCTCTACGCCTCCGTGGGACTTTTATATACATCAAAACGAAATTTAACCTAACCTAACCCAACGTAACATCTCGGCGGTAATATTTGACAACATTCCTGGGGAGTTGGCCTCTACGTGTCCGTCGGACCTTCATATACATCAATAACGTAATATAACCTAACCTAACCCAACCTATCATCTCGGCAGTAATATTTGACAACATTCCTGTCGAGTTGGCCTCTACGTCTCCGTGGGACTTTTATATACATCAATAACGTAATTTAACCTAACCTAAACCAACATAACATCTCGGCGGTAATATTTGACAACATTCCTGGCGAGTTGGCCTCTACGTCTCCGTGGGGCATTCATATACATGAATAACGTAATATAACCTAACCTAACCCAACCTAACATCTCGGCGGTAATATTTGACAACATTCCTGGCGATTTGTCCTCTACGTCTCCGTGGGGCCTTCATATACATCAATAACGTAATCTAACCTAACCCAACCCAACCTAACTTCTCGGCGGTAATATTTAACAACATTCCTGGCGAGTTGGCTTCTACGTCTCCGTGGGACTTTTATATACATCAATAACGTAATTTAACCTAACCTAACCCAACATAACATCTCGGCGGAAATATTTAACAACATTCCTGGCGAGTTGTCCTCTACGCCTCCGTGGGACCTCCATATACATCAATAACGTAATATTACCTAACCCAACCCAACCTAACATCTCGGCACTAATATTTGACAACATTCCTGGCGAGTTGGCCTCTACCTCTCCGTGCGACCTTCATATACATCAATAACGTAATATAACGTAACCTAACCCAACCTATCATATCGGCGGTAATATTTGACAACATTCCTGGCGAGTTGGCCTCTACGTCTCCGTGGGACCTTCATATACATCAATAACGTAATATAGCGTAACCTAATCCATCCTATCATATCGGCGGTAATATTTGAAAACATTCCTGTCGATGTTGGCCTCTACATCTCCGTGGGACCTTCATATACATCAATAACGTAATATAACGTAACCTAAACCAACCTATCATATCGGCGGTAATATTTGAAAACATTCCTGTCGATGTTGGCCTCTACGTCTCCGTGGGACTTTTATATACATCAAAACGTAATTTAACCTAACCTAAGCCAACGTAACATCTCGGCGGTAATATTTGACAACATTCCTGGGGAGTTGGCCTCTACGTGTCCGTCGGACCTTCATATACATCAATAACGTAATATAACCTAACCTAACCTAACCTAAGATCTCGGCACTAATATTTGACAACATTCCAGGCGAGTTGGCCCCTACGTCTCGGTGGGAATTTTATATACATCAATAACGTAATATAACCTAACCTAAACCAACCTACCATCTCGGCACTAATATTTGACAACATTCCTGGCGAGTTGGCCTCTACGTATCCGTGGGACCTTCATATACATCAATAACGTAATATAACGTAGTCCAACCCAACCTAACATCTCGGCGGTAATATTTGAAAACATTCCTGTCGATGTTGGCATCTACGTCTCCGTGGGACCTTCATATACATCAATGACGTGAAATTACCTAACCTAATCCAACCTATCATCTCGGCGGTAATATTTGAAACCATTCCTGTCGATGTTGGCCTCTACGTCTCCGTGGGACTTTTATATACATCAATAACGTAATATAACGTAACCTAACCCAACCTATCATATCGGCGGTAATATTTGACAACATTCCTGGCGAGTTGGCCTCTACCTCTCCGTGCGACCTTCATATACATCAATAACGTAATATAACGTAACCTAAACCAACCTATCATATCGGCGGTAATATTTGAAAACATTCCTGTCAATGTTGGCCTCTACGTCTCCGTGGGACTTTTATATACATCAAAACGTAATTTAACCTAACCTAAGCCAACGTAACATCTCGGCGGTAATATTTGACAACATTCCTGGGGAGTTGGCCTCTACGTGTCCGTCAGACCTTCATATACATCAATAACGTAATCTAACCTAACCCAACCCAACCTAACACCTCGGCACTAATATTTGACAACATTCCAGGCGAGTTGGCCTCTACCTCTCCGTGCGACCTTCATATACATCAATAACGTAATATAACGTAGTCTAACCCAACCTAACATCTCGGCGGTAATATTTGAAAACATTCCTGTCGATGTTGGCATCTACGTCTCCGTGGGACCTTCATATACATCAATGACGTAATATTACCTAACCTAATCCAACCTATCATCTCGGCGGTAATATTTGAAACCATTCCTGTCGATGTTGGCCTCTACGTCTCCGTGGGACTTTTATATACATTAATAACGTAATATAACGTAACCTAACCCAACCTATCATATCGGCGGTAATATTTGACAACATTCCTGGCGAGTTGGCCTCTACGTCTCCGTGGGACCTTCATATACATCAATAACGTAATATAGCGTAACCTAAACCATCCTATCATATCGGCGGTAATATTTGAAAACATTCCTGTCGATGTTGGCCTCTACATCTCCGTGGGACCTTCATATACATCAATAACGTAATATAACGTAACCTAAACCAACCTATCATATCGGCGGTAATATTTGAAAACATTCCTGTCGATGTTGGCCTCCACGTCTCCGTGGGACCTTCATATACATCAATAACGTAATATTACCTAACCTAACCCAACCTATCATCTCGGCGGTAATATTTGAAGACATTCCTGTCGATGTTGGCCTCTACGTCTCCGTGGGACTTTTATATACATCAATAACGTAATTTAACCTAACCTAACCCAACGAAACATCTCGGCCGTAATATTTGGCAACATTCCTGGCGAGTTGGCCTCTACCTCTCCGTGCGACATTAATATACATCAATAACGTAATATTACGTAACCTAAACCAAGCTATCATATCGGCGGTAATAGTTGAAAACATTCCTGTCGATGTTGGCCTCTACGTCTCCGTAGGACTTTTATATACATCAATAACGTAATATAACGTAACCTAACCCAACCTATCATATCGGCGGTAATATTTGACAACATTCCTGGCGAGTTGGCCTCTACGTCTCCGTGGGACCTTCATATACATCAATAACGTAATATAGCGTAACCTAATCCATCCTATCATATCGGCGGTAATATTTGAAAACATTCCTGTCGATGTTGGCCTCTACATCTCCGTGGGACCTTCATATACATCAATAACGTAATATAACGTAACCTAACCCAACCTATCATATCGGCGGTAATATTTGACAACATTCCTGGGGAGTTGGCCTCTACGTGTCCGTCGGACCTTCATATACATCAATAACGTAATCTAACCTAACCCAACCCAACCTAACACCTCGGCACTAATATTTGACAACATTCCAGGCGAGTTGGCCTCTACCTCTCCGTGCGACCTTCATATACATCAATAACGTAATATAACGTAGTCTAACCCAACCTAACATCTCGGCGGTAATATTTGAAAACATTCCTGTCGATGTTGGCATCTACGTCTCCGTGGGACCTTCATATACATCAATGACGTAATATTACCTAACCTAATCCAACCTATCATCTCGGCGGTAATATTTGAAACCATTCCTGTCGATGTTGGCCTCTACGTCTCCGTGGGACTTTTATATACATTAATAACGTAATATAACGTAACCTAACCCAACCTATCATATCGGCGGTAATATTTGAGAACATTCCTGGCGAGTTGGCCTCTACGTCTCCGTGGGACCTTCATATACATCAATAACGTAATATAGCGTAACCTAAACCATCCTATCATATCGGCGGTAATATTTGAAAACATTCCTGTCGATGTTGGCCTCTACATCTCCGTGGGACCTTCATATACATCAATAACGTAATATAACGTAACCTAAACCAACCTATCATATCGGCGGTAATATTTGAAAACATTCCTGTCGATGTTGGCCTCCACGTCTCCGTGGGACCTTCATATACATCAATAACGTAATTTAACCTAACCTAAGCCAACGTAACATCTCGGCGGTAATATTTGAAGACATTCCTGTCGATGTTGGCCTCTACGTCTCCGTGGGACTTTTATATACATCAATAACGTAATTTAACCTAACCTAACCCAACGAAACATCTCGGCCGTAATATTTGGCAACATTCCTGGCGAGTTGGCCTCTACCTCTCCTTGCGACATTAATATACATCAATAACGTAATATTACGTAACCTAAACCAACCTATCATATCGGCGGTAATAGTTGAAAACATTCCTGTCGATGTTGGCCTCTACGTCTCCGTAGGACTTTTATATACATCAATAACGTAATATAACGTAACCTAACCCAACCTATCATATCGGCGGTAATATTTGACAACATTCCTGGCGAGTTGGCCTCTACGTCTCCGTGGGACTTTTATATACATCAATAACGTAATTTAACCTAACCTAAACCAACATAACATCTCGGCGGTAATATTTGACAACATTCCTGGCGAGTTGGCCTCTACGTCTCCGTGGGGCCTTCATATACATCAATAACGTAATCTAACCTAACCCAACTCAACCTAACACCTCGGCACTAATATTTGACAACATTCCCGGCGAGTTGGCCTCTACCTATCCGTGCGACCTTCATATACATCAATAACGTAATATAACCTAATATAACCCGACCTAACCACTCGGCGCTATTATGTGACAACACTCCTCGCGAGTTGGCCTCTACGTCTCCGTGGGACCTTCATATACATCAATGACGTAATATTACCTAACCTAACCCAACCTATCATCTCGGCGGTAATATTTGACAACATTCGTGGCGAGTTGGCCTCTACGTCTCCGTGGGACTTTTATATACATCAATAACGTAATTTAACCTGACCTAAACCAACGTAACATCTCGGTGGTAATACTTGACAACATTCCTGGCTTGTTGGCCTCTATGTTTCCGTGAGACCTTCATATACATCAATAACGTAATATAGCGTAACCTATACCAACCTATCATATCGGCGGTAATATTTGAAAACATTCCTGTCGATGTTGGCCTCTACGCCTCCGTGGGACTTTTATATACATCAAAACGAAATTTAACCTAACCTAACCCAACGTAACATCTCGGCGGTAATATTTGACAACATTCCTGGGGAGTTGGCCTCTACGTGTCCGTCGGACCTTCATATACATCAATAACGTAATATAACCTAACCTAACCCAACCTATCATCTCGGCAGTAATATTTGACAACATTCCTGTCGAGTTGGCCTCTACGTCTCCGTGGGACTTTTATATACATCAATAACGTAATTTAACCTAACCTAAACCAACATAACATCTCGGCGGTAATATTTGACAACATTCCTGGCGAGTTGGCCTCTACGTCTCCGTGGGGCATTCATATACATGAATAACGTAATATAACCTAACCTAACCCAACCTAACATCTCGGCGGTAATATTTGACAACATTCCTGGCGATTTGTCCTCTACGTCTCCGTGGGGCCTTCATATACATCAATAACGTAATCTAACCTAACCCAACCCAACCTAACTTCTCGGCGGTAATATTTAACAACATTCCTGGCGAGTTGGCTTCTACGTCTCCGTGGGACTTTTATATACATCAATAACGTAATTTAACCTAACCTAACCCAACATAACATCTCGGCGGAAATATTTAACAACATTCCTGGCGAGTTGTCCTCTACGCCTCCGTGGGACCTCCATATACATCAATAACGTAATATTACCTAACCCAACCCAACCTAACATCTCGGCACTAATATTTGACAACATTCCTGGCGAGTTGGCCTCTACCTCTCCGTGCGACCTTCATATACATCAATAACGTAATATAACGTAACCTAACCCAACCTATCATATCGGCGGTAATATTTGACAACATTCCTGGCGAGTTGGCCTCTACGTCTCCGTGGGACCTTCATATACATCAATAACGTAATATAGCGTAACCTAATCCATCCTATCATATCGGCGGTAATATTTGAAAACATTCCTGTCGATGTTGGCCTCTACATCTCCGTGGGACCTTCATATACATCAATAACGTAATATAACGTAACCTAAACCAACCTATCATATCGGCGGTAATATTTGAAAACATTCCTGTCGATGTTGGCCTCTACGTCTCCGTGGGACTTTTATATACATCAAAACGTAATTTAACCTAACCTAAGCCAACGTAACATCTCGGCGGTAATATTTGACAACATTCCTGGGGAGTTGGCCTCTACGTGTCCGTCGGACCTTCATATACATCAATAACGTAATATAACCTAACCTAACCTAACCTAAGATCTCGGCACTAATATTTGACAACATTCCAGGCGAGTTGGCCCCTACGTCTCGGTGGGAATTTTATATACATCAATAACGTAATATAACCTAACCTAAACCAACCTACCATCTCGGCACTAATATTTGACAACATTCCTGGCGAGTTGGCCTCTACGTATCCGTGGGACCTTCATATACATCAATAACGTAATATAACGTAGTCCAACCCAACCTAACATCTCGGCGGTAATATTTGAAAACATTCCTGTCGATGTTGGCATCTACGTCTCCGTGGGACCTTCATATACATCAATGACGTGAAATTACCTAACCTAATCCAACCTATCATCTCGGCGGTAATATTTGAAACCATTCCTGTCGATGTTGGCCTCTACGTCTCCGTGGGACTTTTATATACATCAATAACGTAATATAACGTAACCTAACCCAACCTATCATATCGGCGGTAATATTTGACAACATTCCTGGGGAGTTGGCCTCTACGTGTCCGTCGGACCTTCATATACATCAATAACGTAATATAACCTAACCTAACCCAACCTATCATCTCGGCAGTAATATTTGACAACATTCCTGTCGAGTTGGCCTCTACGTCTCCGTGGGACTTTTATATACATCAATAACGTAATTTAACCTAACCTAAACCAACATAACATCTCGGCGGTAATATTTGACAACATTCCTGGCGAGTTGGCCTCTACGTCTCCGTGGGGCATTCATATACATCAATAACGTAATATAACCTAACCTAACCCAACCTAACATCTCGGCGGTAATATTTGACAACATTCCTGGCGATTTGTCCTCTACGTCTCCGTGGGGCCTTCATATACATCAATAACGTAATCTAACCTAACCCAACCCAACCTAACACCTCGGCACTAATATTTGACAACATTCCTGGCGACTTGGCCTCTACCTCTCCGTGCGACCTTCATATACATCAATAACGTAATATAACCTAATATAACCCGACCTAACCACTCGGCGCTATTATGTGACAACATTCCTCGCGAGTTGGCCTCTACGTCTCCGTGGGACCTTCATATACATCAATGACGTAATATTACCTAACCTAACCCAACCTATCATCTCGGCGGTAATATTTGACAACATTCGTGGCGAGTTGGCCTCTACGTCTCCGTGGGACTTTTATATACATCAATAACGTAATTTAACCTGACCTAAACCAACGTAACATCTCGGTGGTAATACTTGACAACATTCCTGGCTTGTTGGCCTCTATGTTTCCGTGAGACCTTCATATACATCAATAACGTAATATAGCGTAACCTAAACCAACCTATCATATCGGCGGTAATATTTGAAAACATTCCTGTCGATGTTGGCCTCTACATCTCCGTGGGACCTTCATATACATCAATAACGTAATATAACGTAACCTAAACCAACCTATCATATCGGCGGTTATATTTGAAAACATTCCTGTCGATGTTGGCCGCTACGTCTCCGTGGGACTTTTATATACATCAATAACGTAATTTAACCTAACCTAACCCAACGAAACATCTCGGCCGTAATATTTGGCAACATTCCTGGCGAGTTGGCCTCTACCTCTCCGTGCGACGTTCATAGACAACAATAACGTAATATAACGTAACCTAACCCAACCTATCATATCGGCGGTAATATTTGACAACATTCCTGGCGAGTTGGCCTCTAACTCTCCGTGCCATCTTGATATACATCAATAACGTAATATTACCTAACCTAACCCAACCTATCATCTCGGCGGGAATATTTGACAACATTCGTGGCGAGTTGGCCTCTACGTCTCCGTGGGACTTTTATATACATCAATAACGTAATTTAACCTGACCTAAACCAACGTAACATCTCGGTGGTAATACTTGACAACATTCCTGGCTTGTTGGCCTCTATGTTTCCGTGAGACCTTCATATACATCAATAACGTAATATAGCGTAACCTAAACCAACCTATCATATCGGCGGTAATATTTGAAAACATTCCTGTCGATGTTGGCCTCTACATCTCCGTGGGACCTTCATATACATCAATAACGTAATATAACGTAACCTAAACCAACCTATCATATCGGCGGTAATATTTGACAACATTCCTGGCGAGTTGGCCTCTACGTCTCCGTGGGACCTTCATATACATCAATAACGTAATATAGCGTAACCTAATCCATCCTATCATATCGGCGGTAATATTTGAAAACATTCCTGTCGATGTTGGCCTCTACATCTCCGTGGGACCTTCATATACATCAATAACGTAATATAACGTAACCTAACCCAACCTATCATATCGGCGGTAATATTTGACAACATTCCTGGGGAGTTGGCCTCTACGTGTCCGTCGGACCTTCATATACATCAATAACGTAATATAACCTAACCTAACCCAACCTATCATCTCGGCAGTAATATTTGACAACATTCCTGTCGAGTTGGCCTCTACGTCTCCGTGGGACTTTTATATACATCAATAACGTAATTTAACCTAACCTAAACCAACATAACATCTCGGCGGTAATATTTGACAACATTCCTGGCGAGTTGGCCTCTACGTCTCCGTGGGGCCTTCATATACATCAATAACGTAATCTAACCTAACCCAACTCAACCTAACACCTCGGCACTAATATTTGACAACATTCCTGGCGAGTTGGCCTCTACCTATCCGTGCGACCTTCATATACATCAATAACGTAATATAACCTAATATAACCCGACCTAACCACTCGGCGCTATTATGTGACAACATTCCTCGCGAGTTGGCCTCTACGTCTCCGTGGGACCTTCATATACATCAATGACGTAATATTACCTAACCTAACCCAACCTATCATCTCGGCGGTAATATTTGACAACATTCGTGGCGAGTTGGCCTCTACGTCTCCGTGGGACTTTTATATACATCAATAACGTAATTTAACCTGACCTAAACCAACGTAACATCTCGGTGGTAATACTTGACAACATTCCTGGCTTGTTGGCCTCTATGTTTCCGTGAGACCTTCATATACATCAATAACGTAATATAGCGTAACCTAAACCAACCTATCATATCGGCGGTAATATTTGAAAACATTCCTGTCGATGTTGGCCTCTACGTCTCCGTGGGACTTTTATATACATCAATAACGTAATTTAACCTAACCTAACCCAACGAAACATCTCGGCCGTAATATTTGGCAACATTCCTGGCGAGTTGGCCTCTACCTCTCCGTGCGACATTCATATACATCAATAACGTAATATAACGTAACCTAAACCAACCTATCATATCGGCGGTAATAGTTGAAAACATTCCTGTCGATGTTGGCCTCTACGCCTCCGTGGGACTTTTATATACATCAAAACGAAATTTAACCTAACCTAACCCAACGTAACATCTCGGCGGTAATATTTGACAACATTCCTGGGGAGTTGGCCTCTACGTGTCCGTCGGACCTTCATATACATCAATAACGTAATATAACCTAACCTAACCCAACCTATCATCTCGGCAGTAATATTTGACAACATTCCTGTCGAGTTGGCCTCTACGTCTCCGTGGGACTTTTATATACATCAATAACGTAATTTAACCTAACCTAAACCAACATAACATCTCGGCGGTAATATTTGACAACATTCCTGGCGAG
Source organism: Xylocopa violacea (assembly GCA_963969225.1). Lineage (NCBI taxonomy): Eukaryota > Metazoa > Arthropoda > Insecta > Hymenoptera > Apidae > Xylocopa > Xylocopa violacea. The sequence goes on along the minus strand of CAXAJV010001290.1, from coordinate 3,909,130 downwards.
TTGGCCTCTACGTCTCCGTGGGGCATTCATATACATGAATAACGTAATATAACCTAACCTAACCCAACCTAACATCTCGGCGGTAATATTTGACAACATTCCTGGCCATTTGTCCTCTACGTCTCCGTGGGGCCTTCATATACATCAATAACGTAATCTAACCTAACCCAACCCAACCTAACTTCTCGGCGGTAATATTTAACAACATTCCTGGCGAGTTGGCTTCTACGTCTCCGTGGGACTTTTATATACATCAATAACGTAATTTAACCTAACCTAACCCAACATAACATCTCGGCGGAAATATTTAACAACATTCCTGGCGAGTTGTCCTCTACGCCTCCGTGGGACCTCCATATACATCAATAACGTAATATTACCTAACCCAACCCAACCTAACATCTCGGCACTAATATTTGACAACATTCCTGGCGAGTTGGCCTCTACCTCTCCGTGCGACCTTCATATACATCAATAACGTAATATAACGTAACCTAACCCAACCTATCATATCGGCGGTAATATTTGACAACATTCCTGGCGAGTTGGCCTCTACGTCTCCGTGGGGCATTCATATACATGAATAACGTAATATAACCTAACCTAACCCAACCTAACATCTCGGCGGTAATATTTGACAACATTCCTGGCCATTTGTCCTCTACGTCTCCGTGGGGCCTTCATATACATCAATAACGTAATCTAACCTAACCCAACCCAACCTAACTTCTCGGCGGTAATATTTAACAACATTCCTGGCGAGTTGGCTTCTACGTCTCCGTGGGACTTTTATATACATCAATAACGTAATTTAACCTAACCTAACCCAACATAACATCTCGGCGGAAATATTTAACAACATTCCTGGCGAGTTGTCCTCTACGCCTCCGTGGGACCTCCATATACATCAATAACGTAATATTACCTAACCCAACCCAACCTAACATCTCGGCACTAATATTTGACAACATTCCTGGCGAGTTGGCCTCTACCTCTCCGTGCGACCTTCATATACATCAATAACGTAATATAACGTAACCTAACCCAACCTATCATATCGGCGGTAATATTTGACAACATTCCTGGCGAGTTGGCCTCTACGTCTCCGTGGGACCTTCATATACATCAATAACGTAATATAGCGTAACCTAAACCAACCTATCATATCGGCGGTAATATTTGAAAACATTCCTGTCGATGTTGGCCTCTACATCTCCGTGGGACCTTCATATACATCAATAACGTAATATAACGTAACCTAAACCAACCTATCATATCGGCGGTAATATTTGACAACATTCCTGGCGAGTTGGCCTCTACGTCTCCGTGGGACCTTCATATACATCAATAACGTAATATAGCGTAACCTAATCCATCCTATCATATCGGCGGTAATATTTGAAAACATTCCTGTCGATGTTGGCCTCTACATCTCCGTGGGACCTTCATATACATCAATAACGTAATATAACGTAACCTAACCCAACCTATCATATCGGCGGTAATATTTGACAACATTCCTGGGGAGTTGGCCTCTACGTGTCCGTCGGACCTTCATATACATCAATAACGTAATATAACCTAACCTAACCCAACCTATCATCTCGGCAGTAATATTTGACAACATTCCTGTCGAGTTGGCCTCTACGTCTCCGTGGGACTTTTATATACATCAATAACGTAATTTAACCTAACCTAAACCAACATAACATCTCGGCGGTAATATTTGACAACATTCCTGGCGAGTTGGCCTCTACGTCTCCGTGGGGCCTTCATATACATCAATAACGTAATCTAACCTAACCCAACTCAACCTAACACCTCGGCACTAATATTTGACAACATTCCTGGCGAGTTGGCCTCTACCTATCCGTGCGACCTTCATATACATCAATAACGTAATATAACCTAATATAACCCGACCTAACCACTCGGCGCTATTATGTGACAACATTCCTCGCGAGTTGGCCTCTACGTCTCCGTGGGACCTTCATATACATCAATGACGTAATATTACCTAACCTAACCCAACCTATCATCTCGGCGGTAATATTTGACAACATTCGTGGCGAGTTGGCCTCTACGTCTCCGTGGGACTTTTATATACATCAATAACGTAATTTAACCTGACCTAAACCAACGTAACATCTCGGTGGTAATACTTGACAACATTCCTGGCTTGTTGGCCTCTATGTTTCCGTGAGACCTTCATATACATCAATAACGTAATATAGCGTTACCTAAACCAACCTATCATATCGGCGGTAATATTTGAAAACATTCCTGTCGATGTTGGCCTCTACGTCTCCGTGGGACTTTTATATACATCAATAACGTAATTTAACCTAACCTAACCCAACGAAACATCTCGGCCGTAATATTTGGCAACATTCCTGGCGAGTTGGCCTCTACCTCTCCGTGCGACATTCATATACATCAATAACGTAATATAACGTAACCTAAACCAACCTATCATATCGGCGGTAATAGTTGAAAACATTCCTGTCGATGTTGGCCTCTACGCCTCCGTGGGACTTTTATATACATCAAAACGAAATTTAACCTAACCTAACCCAACGTAACATCTCGGCGGTAATATTTGACAACATTCCTGGGGAGTTGGCCTCTACGTGTCCGTCGGACCTTCATATACATCAATAACGTAATATAACCTAACCTAACCCAACCTATCATCTCGGCAGTAATATTTGACAACATTCCTGTCGAGTTGGCCTCTACGTCTCCGTGGGACTTTTATATACATCAATAACGTAATTTAACCTAACCTAAACCAACATAACATCTCGGCGGTAATATTTGACAACATTCCTGGCGAGTTGGCCTCTACGTCTCCGTGGGGCATTCATATACATGAATAACGTAATATAACCTAACCTAACCCAACCTAACATCTCGGCGGTAATATTTGACAACATTCCTGGCCATTTGTCCTCTACGTCTCCGTGGGGCCTTCATATACATCAATAACGTAATCTAACCTAACCCAACCCAACCTAACTTCTCGGCGGTAATATTTAACAACATTCCTGGCGAGTTGGCTTCTACGTCTCCGTGGGACTTTTATATACATCAATAACGTAATTTAACCTAACCTAACCCAACATAACATCTCGGCGGAAATATTTAACAACATTCCTGGCGAGTTGTCCTCTACGCCTCCGTGGGACCTCCATATACATCAATAACGTAATATTACCTAACCCAACCCAACCTAACATCTCGGCACTAATATTTGACAACATTCCTGGCGAGTTGGCCTCTACCTCTCCGTGCGACCTTCATATACATCAATAACGTAATATAACGTAACCTAACCCAACCTATCATATCGGCGGTAATATTTGACAACATTCCTGGCGAGTTGGCCTCTACGTCTCCGTGGGACCTTCATATACATCAATAACGTAATATAGCGTAACCTAATCCATCCTATCATATCGGCGGTAATATTTGAAAACATTCCTGTCGATGTTGGCCTCTACATCTCCGTGGGACCTTCATATACATCAATAACGTAATATAACGTAACCTAAACCAACCTATCATATCGGCGGTAATATTTGAAAACATTCCTGTCGATGTTGGCCTCTACGTCTCCGTGGGACTTTTATATACATCAAAACGTAATTTAACCTAACCTAAGCCAACGTAACATCTCGGCGGTAATATTTGACAACATTCCAGGCGAGTTGGCCCCTACGTCTCGGTGGGAATTTTATATACATCAATAACGTAATATAACCTAACCTAAACCAACCTACCATCTCGGCACTAATATTTGACAACATTCCTGGCGAGTTGGCCTCTACGTCTCCGTGGGGCATTCATATACATGAATAACGTAATATAACCTAACCTAACCCAACCTAACATCTCGGCGGTAATATTTGACAACATTCCTGGCGATTTGTCCTCTACGTCTCCGTGGGGCCTTCATATACATCAATAACGTAATCTAACCTAACCCAACCCAACCTAACACCTCGGCACTAATATTTGACAACATTCCTGGCGACTTGGCCTCTACCTCTCCGTGCGACCTTCATATACATCAATAACGTAATATAACCTAATATAACCCGACCTAACCACACGGCGCTATTATGTGACAACATTCCTCGCGAGTTGGCCTCTACGTCTCCGTGGGACCTTCATATACATCAATGACGTAATATTACCTAACCTAACCCAACCTATCATCTCGGCGGTAATATTTGACAACATTCGTGGCGAGTTGGCCTCTACGTCTCCGTGGGACTTTTATATACATCAATAACGTAATTTAACCTGACCTAAACCAACGTAACATCTCGGTGGTAATACTTGACAACATTCCTGGCTTGTTGGCCTCTATGTTTCCGTGAGACCTTCATATACATCAATAACGTAATATAGCGTAACCTAAACCAACCTATCATATCGGCGGTAATATTTGAAAACATTCCTGTCGATGTTGGCCTCTACATCTCCGTGGGACCTTCATATACATCAATAACGTAATATAACGTAACCTAAACCAACCTATCATATCGGCGGTTATATTTGAAAACATTCCTGTCGATGTTGGCCGCTACGTCTCCGTGGGACTTTTATATACATCAATAACGTAATTTAACCTAACCTAACCCAACGAAACATCTCGGCCGTAATATTTGGCAACATTCCTGGCGAGTTGGCCTCTACCTCTCCGTGCGACGTTCATAGACAACAATAACGTAATATAACGTAACCTAACCCAACCTATCATATCGGCGGTAATATTTGACAACATTCCTGGCGAGTTGGCCTCTAACTCTCCGTGCCACCTTGATATACATCAATAACGTAATATTACCTAACCTAACCCAACCTATCATCTCGGCGGGAATATTTGACAACATTCGTGGCGAGTTGGCCTCTACGTCTCCGTGGGACTTTTATATACATCAATAACGTAATTTAACCTGACCTAAACCAACGTAACATCTCGGTGGTAATACTTGACAACATTCCTGGCTTGTTGGCCTCTATGTTTCCGTGAGAACTTCATATACATCAATAACGTAATATAGCGTAACCTAAACCAACCTATCATATCGGCGGTAATATTTGAAAACATTCCTGTCGATGTTGGCCTCTACATCTCCGTGGGACCTCCATATACATCAATATCGTAATATAACCTAACCCAACCCAACCTAATATCTCGGCACTAATATTTGACAACATTCCTGGCGAGTTGGCCTCTACGTCTCCGTGGGACCTTCATATACATCAAAAACGTAATATAGCGTAACCTAAACCAACCTATCATATCGGCGGTAATATTTGAAAACATTCCTGTCGATGTTGGCCTCTACATCTCCGTGCGACCTTCATATACATCAATAACGTAATATAACGTAACCTAAACCAACCTATCATATCGGCGCTAATATTTGAAAACATTCCTGTCGATGTTGGCCTCTACGTCTCCGTGGGACCTTCATATACATCAATAACGTAATATAGCGTAACCTAAACCAACCTATCATATCGGCGGTAATATTTGAAAACATTCCTGTCGATGTTGGCCTCTACATCTCCGTGGGACCTTCATATACATCAATAACGTAATATAACGTAACCTAAACCAACCTATCATATCGGCGGTAATATTTGAAAACATTCCTGGCGAGTTGGCCTCTAACTCTCCGTGCCACCTTCATATACATCAATAACGTAATATAACGTAACCTAAACCAACCTAACATCTCGGTGGTAATACTTGACAACATTCCTGGCTTTTTGGCCTCTATGTTTCCGTGAGACCTTCATATACATCAATAACGTAATATAGCGTAACCTAAACCAACCTATCATATCGGCGGTAATATTTGAAAACATTCCTGTCGATGTTGGCCTCTACAACTCCGTGGGACCTTCATATACATCAATAACGTAATATTACCTAACTTAACCCAACCTATCATCTCGGCGGTAATATTTGACAACATTCGTGGCGAGTTGGCCTCTACGTCTCCGTGGGACTTTTATATACATCAATAACGTAATTTAACCTAACCTAACCCAACGAAACATCTCGGCCGTAATATTTGGCAACATTCCTGGCGAGTTGGCCTCTACGCCTCCGTGGGACCTCCATATACATCAATATCGTAATATAACCTAACCCAACCCAACCTATCATCTCGGCGGTAATATTTGACAACATTCGTGGCGAGTTGGCCTCTACGTCTCCGTGGGACTTTTATATACATCAATAACGTAATTTAACCTAACCTAACCCAACGAAACATCTCGGCCGTAATATTTGGCAACATTCCTGGCGAGTTGGCCTCTACCTCTCCGTGCGACGTTCATATACATCAATAACGTAATATAACGTAACCTAACCCAACCTATCATATCGGCGGTAATATTTGACAACATTCCTGGCGAGTTGGCCTCTAACTCTCCGTGCCACCTTCATATACATCAATAACGTAATATTACCTAACCTAACCCAACCTATCATCTCGGCGGTAATATTTGGCAACATTCCTGGCGAGTTGGCCTCTACCTCTCCGTGCGACGTTCATATACATCAATAACGTAATATAACGTAACCTAACCCAACCTATCATATCGGCGGTAATATTTGACAACATTCCTGGCGAGTTGGCCTCTAACTCTCCGTGCCACCTTCATATACATCAATAACGTAATATAACGTAACCTAAACCAACCTATCATATCTGCGGTAATATTTGAAAACATTCCGGTCGATGTTGGCCTCTACGTCTCCGTGGGACTTTTATATACATCAATAACGTAATTTAACCTAACCTAAACCAACGTAACATCTCGGTGGTAATACTTGACAACATTTCTGGCTTGTTGGCCTCTATGTTTCCGTGAGACCTTCATATACATCAATAACGTAATATAGCGTAACCTAAACCAACCTGTCATATCGGCGGTAATATTTGAAAACATTCCTGTCGATGTTGGCCTCTACATATCCGTGGGACCTTCATATACATCAATAACGTAATATAACGTAACCTAAACCAACCTATCATATCGGCGGTAATATTTGAAAACATTCCTGTCGATGTTGGCCTCTACGTCTCCGTGGGACCTTCATATACATCAATAACGTAATATTACCTAACCTAACCCAACCTATCATCTCGGCGGTAATATTTGACAACATTCCTGTCGATGTTGGCCTCTACGTCTCCGTGGGACTTTTATATACATCAATAACGTAATTTAACCTAACCTAACCCAACGAAACATCTCGGCCGTAATATTTGGCAACATTCCTGGCGAGTTGGCCTCTACCTCTCCGTGCGACGTTCATATACATCAATAACGTAATATAACGTAACCTAACCCAACCTATCATCTCGGCGGTAATATTTGACAACATTCCTGGCGAGTTGGCCTCTAACTCTCCGTGCCACCTTCATATACATCAATAACGTAATATTACCTAACCTAACCCAACCTATCATCTCGGCGGTAATATTTGACAACATTTGTGGCGAGTTGGCCTCTACGTCTCCGTGGGACTTTTATATACATCAATAACGTAATTTAACCTGACCTAAACCAACGTAACATCTCGGTGGTAATACTTGACAACATTCCTGGCTTGTTGGCCTTTATGTTTCCGTGAGACCTTCATATACATCAATAACGTAATATAGCGTAACCTAAACCAACCTATCATATCGGCGGTAATATTTGAAAACATTCCTGTCGATGTTGGCCTCTACATCTCCGTGGGACCTTCATATACATCAATAACGTAATATAACGTAACCTAAACCAACCTATCATATCGGCGGTAATATTTGAAAACATTCCTGTCGATGTTGGCCTCTACGTCTCCGTGGGACTTTTATATACATCAATAACGTAATTTAACCTAACCTAACCCAACGAAACATCTCGGCCGTAATATTTGGCAACATTCCTGGCGAGTTGGCCTCTACCTCTCCGTGCGACGTTCGTATACATCAATAACGTAATATAACGTAACCTAACCCAACCTATCATATCGGCGGTAATATTTGACAACATTCCTGGCGAGTTGGCCTCTAACTCTCCGTGCCACCTTCATATACATCAATAACGTAATATAACGCAACCTAAACCAACCTAACATCTCGGCGGTAATATTTGACAACATTCCTGGCGATTTGTCCTCTACGTCTCCGTGGGGCCTTCATATACATCAATAACGTAATCTAACCTAACCCAACCCAACCTAACTTCTCGGCGGTAATATTTAACAACATTCCTGGCGAGTTGGCCTCTACGCCTCCGTGGGACCTCCATATACATCAATATCGTAATATAACCTAACCCAACCCAACCTAACATCTCGGCACTAATATTTGACAACATTCCTGGCGAGTTGGCCTCTACGTCTCCGTGGGACCTTCATATACATCAAAAACGTAATATAGCGTAACCTAAACCAACCTATCATATCGGCGGTAATATTTGAAAACATTCCTGTCGATGTTGGCCTCTACATCTCCGTGTGACCTTCATATACATCAATAACGTAATATAACGTAACCTAAACCAACCTAACATCTCGGTGGTAATACTTGACAACATTCCTTGCTTGTTGGCCTCTATGTTTCCGTGAGACCTTCATATACATCAATAACGTAATATAGCGTAACCTAAACCAACCTATCATATCGGCGGTAATATTTGAAAACATTCCTGTCGATGTTGGCCTCTACATCTCCGTGGGACCTTCATATACATCAATAACGTAATATTACCTAACTTAACCCAACCTATCATCTCGGCGGTAATATTTGACAACATTCGTGGCGAGTTGGCCTCTACGTCTCCGTGGGACTTTTATATACATCAATAACGTAATTTAACCTAACCTAACCCAACGAAACATCTCGGCCGTAATATTTGGCAACATTCCTGGCGAGTTGGCCTCTACCTCTCCGTGCGACGTTCATATACATCAATAACGTAATATAACGTAACCTAACCCAACCTATCATATCGGCGGTAATATTTGACAACATTCCTGGCGAGTTGGCCTCTAACTCTCCGTGCCACCTTCATATACATCAATAACGTAATATAACGTAACCTAAACCAACCTATCATATCTGCGGTAATATTTGAAAACATTCCGGTCGATGTTGGCCTCTACGTCTCCGTGGGACTTTTATATACATCAATAACGTAATTTAACCTAACCTAAACCAACGTAACATCTCGGTGGTAATACTTGACAACATTTCTGGCTTGTTGGCCTCTATGTTTCCGTGAGACCTTCATATACATCAATAACGTAATATAGCGTAACCTAAACCAACCTGTCATATCGGCGGTAATATTTGAAAACATTCCTGTCGATGTTGGCCTCTACATATCCGTGGGACCTTCATATACATCAATAACGTAATATAACGTAACCTAAACCAACCTATCATATCGGCGGTAATATTTGAAAACATTCCTGTCGATGTTGGCCTCTACGTCTCCGTGGGACCTTCATATACATCAATAACGTAATATTACCTAACCTAACCCAACCTATCATCTCGGCGATTATATTTGAAAACATTCCTGTCGATGTTGGCCTCTACGTCTCCGTGGGACTTTTATATACATCAATAACGTAATTTAACCTAACCTAACCCAACGAAACATCTCGGCCGTAATATTTGGCAACATACCTGGCGAGTTGGCCTCTACCTCTCCGTGCGACGTTCATATACATCAATAACGTAATATAACGTAACCTAACCCAACCTATCATATCGGCGGTAATATTTGACAACATTCCTGGCGAGTTGGCCTCTAACTCTCCGTGCCACCTTCATATACATCAATAACGTAATATTACCTAACCTAACCCAACCTATCATCTCGGCGGTAATATTTGACAACATTCGTGGCGAGTTGGCCTCTACGTCTCCGTGGGACTTTTATATACATCAATAACGTAATTTAACCTAACCTAACCCAACGAAACATCTCGGCCGTAATATTTGGCAACATTCCTGGCGAGTTGGCCTCTACCTCTCCGTGCGACGTTCATATACATCAATAACGTAATATAACGTAACCTAACCCAACCTATCATATCGGCGGTAATATTTGACAACATTCCTGGCGAGTTGGCCTCTAACTCTCCGTGCCACCTTCATATACATCAATAACGTAATATTACCTAACCTAACCCAACCTATCATCTCGGCGGAAATATTTGACAACATTTGTGGCGAGTTGGCCTCTACGTCTCCGTGGGACCTTTATATACATCAATAACGTAATTTAACATGACCTAAACCAACGTAACATCTCGGTGGTAATACTTGACAACATTCCTGGCTTGTTGGCCTCTATGTTTCCGTGAGACCTTCATATACATCAATAACGTAATATAGCGTAACCTAAACCAACCTATCATATCGGCGGTAATATTTGAAAACATTCCTGTCGATGTTGGCCTCTACATCTCCGTGGGACCTTCATATACATCAATAACGTAATATAACGTAACCTAAACCAACCTATCATATCGGCGGTAATATTTGAAAACATTCCTGTCGATGTTGGCCTCTACGTCTCCGTGGGACCTTCATATACATCAATAACGTAATATTACCTAACCTAACCCAACCTATCATCTCGGCGGTTATATTTGAAAACATTCCTGTCGATGTTGGCCTCTACGTCTCCGTGGGACTTTTATATACATCAATAACGTAATTTAACCTAACCTAACCCAACGAAACATCTCGGCCGTAATATTTGGCAACATTCCTGGCGAGTTGGCCTCTACCTCTCCGTGCGACGTTCATATACATCAATAACGTAATATAACGTAACCTAACCCAACCTATCATATCGGCGGTAATATTTGACAACATTCCTGGCGAGTTGGCCTCTAACTCTCCGTGCCACCTTCATATACATCAATAACGTAATATAACGTAACCTAACCCTACCTATCATATCGGCGGTAATATTTGACAACATTCCTGGCGAGTTGGCCTCTAACTCTCCGTGCCACCTTCATATACATCAATAACGTAATATAACGTAACCTAAACCAACCTATCATATCTGCGGTAATATTTGAAAACATTCCTGTCGATGTTGGCCTCTACGTCTCCGTGGGACTTTTATATACATCAATAACGTAATTTGACCTAACCTAACCCAACATAACATCTCGGCGGTAATATTTGACAACATTCCTGGCGAGTTGGCCTCTACGTCTCCGTGGGGCATTCATATACATCAATAACGTAGTATAACCTAACCTAACCCAACCTAACATCTCGGCGGTAATATTTGACATCATTCCTAGCGATTTGTCCTCTACGTCTCCGTGGGGCCTTCATATACATCAATAACGTAATCTAACCTAACCCAACCCAACCTAACATCTCGGCACTAATATTTGACAACATTCCTGGCGAGTTGGCCTCTACGTCTCCGTGGGACCTTCATATACATCAATAACGTAATATAGCGTAACCTAAACCAACCTATCATATCGGCGGTAATATTTGAAAACATTCCTGTCGATGTTGGCCTCTACATTTCCGTGGGACCTTCATATACATCAATAACGTAATATAACGTAACCTAAACCAACCTATCATATCGGCGGTAATATTTGAAAACATTCCTGTCGATGTTGGCCTCTACGTCTCCGTGGGACCTTCATATACATCAATAACGTAATATTACCTAACCTAACCCAACCTAACATCTCGGCGGTAATATTTGAAAACATTCCTGGCGAATTGGCCTCTACCACTCCGTGGGACCTTCATATACGTCAATAACGTAATATAATCTAACCTAACCCAACCTATCATCTCAGCGGTAATATTTGACAACATTTCTGGTCAGTTGGCCTCTACGTCTCCGTGGAACCTTCATATACATCCAAACGTAATTTAACCTAACCTAACCCAACGTAACATATCGGCGGTAATATTTGACAACATTCCTGGAGAGTTGGTCTCTACGTCTCCGTCGGACCTTCATATACATCAATAACGTAATATTACCTAACCTAACCCAACCTAACATCTCGGCACTAATATTTGACAACATTCCTGGCGAGTAGGCCTCTACCTCTCCGTGCGACCTTCATATACATCAATAACGTAATATAATCTAACCTAACCCAACCTATCATCTCGGCGGGAATATTTGACAACATTCCTGGCGAGTTGGCCTCTACGTCTCCGTGGGACCTTCATATACATCAATAACCTAATATAACGTAACCTAAACCAACCTATCATATCGGCGGTAATATTTGACAACATTCCTGGCGAGTTGGTCTCTACGCCTCCGTGGGAATTTTATATACATCAATAACGTAATATTACCTAACCTAACCCAACCTAACATCTCGGCGGTAATATTTGAAAACATTCCTGGCGAATTGGCCTCTACCACTCCGTGGGACCTTCATATACGTCAATAATGTAATATAATCTAACCTAACCCAACCTATCATCTCGGCGGTAATATTTGAAAACATTCCTGGCTAGTTGGCCTCTACCTCTCCGTGCGACCTTCATATACATCAACAACGTAATATAACGTAACCTAACCCAACCTATCACCTCGGCACTAATATTTGACAACATTCCTGGCGAGTTGGCCTCTACCTCTCCGGGGGACCTTCATATACGTCATTAACGTAATATAATCTAACCTAACTCAACCTATCATCTCGGCGGTAATATTTGACAACATTACTGGTCAGTTGGCCTCTACGTCTCCGTGGAACCTTCATATACATCCAACCGTAATTTAACCTAACCTAACCCAACGTAACATATCGGCGGTAATATTTTACAACATTCCTGGAGAGTTGGTCTCTACGTCTCCGTGGGACCTTCATATACATCAATAACGTAATATTACCTATCCTAACCCAACCTAACATCTCGGCACTAATATTTGACAACATTCCTGGCGAGTAGGCCTCTACCTCTCCGTGCGACCTTCATATACATCAATAACATAATATTACCCAACCTAACCCAACCTATCATCTCGGCGGTAATATTTGACAACATTCCTGTCGAGTTGGCCTCTACCTCTCCGTGCGACATTCATATACATCAATAACGTAATATAACGTAACCTAACCCAACCTATCATATCGGCGGTAATATTTGACAACATTTCTGGCGAGTTGGCCTCTACGTCTCCGTGGGACCTTCATATACATCAATAACGTAATATAGCGTAACCTAAACCAACCTATCATATCGGCGGTAATATTTGAAAACATTCCTGTCGATGTTGGCCTCTACATTTCCGTGGGACCTTCATATACATCAATAACGTAATATAACGTAACCTAAACCAACCTATCATATCGGCGGTAATATTTGAAAACATTCCTGTCGATGTTGGCCTCTACGTCTCCGTGGGACCTTCATATACATCAATAACGTAATATTACCTAACCTAACCCAACCTAACATCTCGGCGGTAATATTTGAAAACATTCCTGGCGAATTGGCCTCTACCTCTCCGTGGGACCTTCATATACGTCAATAACGTAATATAATCTAACCTAACCCAACCTATCATCTCAGCGGTAATATTTGACAACATTTCTGGTCAGTTGGCCTCTACGTCCCCGTGGAACCTTCATATACATCCAAACGTAATTTAACCTAACCTAACCCAACGTAACATATCGGCGGTAATATTTGACAACATTCCTGGAGAGTTGGTCTCTACGTCTCCGTCGGACCTTCATATACATCAATAACGTAATATTACCTAACCTAACCCAACCTAACATCTCGGCACTAATATTTGACAACATTCCTGGCGAGTAGGCCTCTACCTCTCCGTGCGACCTTCATATACATCAATAACGTAATATAATCTAACCTAACCCAACCTATCATCTCGGCGGTAATATTTGACAACATTCCTGGCGAGTTGGCCTCTACGTCTCCGTGGGACCTTCATATACATCAATAACCTAATATAACGTAACCTAAACCAACCTATCATATCGGCGGTAATATTTGACAACATTCATGGCGAGTTGGCCTCTACGTCTCCGTGGGACCTTCATATACATAAATAACGTAATATAACGTAACCTAAACCAACCTATCATATCGGCGGTAATATTTGAAAACATTCCTGTCGATGTTGGCCTCTACGTCTCCGTGGGACCTTCATATACATCAAGGACGTAATATTACCTAACCTAATCCAACCTCTCATCTCGGCGGTAATATTTGAAAACATTCCTGGCTAGTTGGCCTCTACCTCTCCGTGCGACCTTCATATACATCAACAACGTAATATAACGTAACCTAACCCAACCTATCATATCGGCGGTAATATTTGACAACATTCCTGGCGAGTTGGCCTCTACGTCTCCGTGGGACCTTCATATACATCAATAGCGTAATATAACCTAACCTGAACCAACCTATCATCTCGACGGTAATATTTGACAACATTCCTGGCGAGTTGAGCTCTACGTCTCCGTGGGACCTTCATATACATCAATAACGTAATATCACCTAACCTAACCTAACCTAAGATCTCGGCACAAATATTTGACAACATTCCTGTCGAGTTGGCCTCTACGTCTCCGTGGGAATTTTATATACATCAATAACGTAATATAAGCTAACCTAACCCAACCTACCATCTCGGCACTAATATTTGACAACATTCCTGGCGAGTTGGCCTCTACCTCTCCGTGGGACCTTCATATACGTCAATAACGTAATATAATCTAACCTAGCCCAACCTATCATCTCAGCGGTAATATTTGACAACATTTCTGGTCAGTTGGCCTCTATGTCTCCGTGGAACCTTCATATACATCAATAACGTAATATAACCTAACCTGAACCAACCTATCATCTCGACGGTAATATTTGACAACATTCCTGGCGAGTTGAGCTCTACGTCTCCGTGGGACCTTCATATACATCAATAACGTAATATCACCTAACCTAACCTTACCTAAGATCTCGGCACTAATATTTGACAACATTCCTGGCGAGTTGGCCTCTACGTCTCCGTGGGAATTTTATATACATCAATAACGTAATATAAGCTAACCTAACCCAACGTAACATCTCGGCGGTAATATTTGACAACATTCCTGGCGAGTTGGCCTCTACCTCTCCGTGGGACCTTCATATACGTCAATAACGTAATGTAATCTAACCTAACTCAACCTATCATCTCGGTGGTAATATTTGACAACATTTCTGGTCAGTTGGCCTCTACGTCTCCGTGGAACCTTCATATACATCAATAACGTAATATAACCTAACCTAACGCAACCTATCATCTCGGCGGTAATATTTGACAACATTCCTGGCGAATTGGCCTCTACGTCTCCGTGGGACCTTTATATACATCAATAACGTAATATATCCTAACCTAACCCAACCTATCATCTCGGCGGTAATATTTGACAACATTCCTGGCTTGTTGGCCTCTACGTCTCCGTGGGACCTTCATATACATCAATAACGTAATATCACCTAACCTAACCTAACCTAAGATCTCGGCACTAATATTTGACAACATTCCTGGCGAGTTGGCCTCTACGTCTCCGTGGGAATTTTATATACATCAATAACGTAATATAAGCTAACCTAACCCAACGTAACATCTCGGCGGTAATATTTGACAACATTCCTGGCGAGTTGGCCTCTACGTCTCCGTGGGACCTTCATATACATCAATAACGTAATATAACCTAACCTAACCCAACCTAACATGTCGGCGGTAATATTTGAGAATATTCCTGGCGAGTTGGCCTCTACGTCTCCGTGGGACCTTCATATACATCAATAACGTAATATAACCTAACCTAACCCAACCTATCACCTCGGCACTAATATTTGACAACATTCCTGGCGAGTTGGCCTCTACCTCTCCGGGGGACCTTCATATACGTCATTAACGTAATATAATCTAACCTAACTCAACCTATCATCTCGGCGGTAATATTTGACAACATTTCTGGTCAGTTGGCCTCTACGTCTCCGTGGAACCTTCATATACATCAATAACGTAATATAACCTAACCTAACCCAACCTATCATCTCGGCGGTAATATTTGACAACATTCCTGGAGAGTTGGTCTCTACGTCTCCGTGGGACCTTCATACACATCAATAACGTAATATTACCTAACCTAACACAACCTAACATCTCGGCACAAATATTTGACAACATTCCTGGCGAGTTGGCCTCTACCTCTCCGTGCGACCTTCATATACATCAATAACGTAATTTAACCTAACCTAACCCAACATAACATCTCGGCGGTAATATTTGACAACATTCCTGGCTTGTTGGCCTCTACGTCTCCGTGGGACCTTCATATACATCAATAACGTAATATAACGTAACCTAAACCAACCTATCATATCGGCGGTAATATTTGAAAACATTCCTGGCGAGTTGGACTCTACCTCTCCGTGCGACCTTCATATACATCAACAACGTAATATAACGTAACCTAACCCAACCTATCATATCGGCGGTAGTATTTGACAACATTCCTGGCGAGTTGGTCTCTACCTCTCCGTTCGACCTTCATATACATCAACAACGTAATATAACGTAACCTAACCCAACCTATCATATCGGCGGTAATATTTGACAACATTCCTGGCGAGTTGGTCTCTACGCCTCCGTGCGACCTTCATATACATCAATAACGTAATATAACGTAACCTAAACCAACCTATCATATCGGCGGTAATATCTGAAAACATTCCTGTCGATGTTGGCTTCTACGTCTCCGTGGGACCTTTATATACATCAATACCGTAATATATCCTAACCTAACCCAACCTATCATATCGGCGGTAATATTTGACAACATTCCTGGCGAGTTGGTCTCTACGCCTCCGTGGGAATTTTATATACATCAATAACGTAATATAACCTAACCTAACCCAACCTACCATCTCGGCACTAACATTTGACAACATTCCTGGCGAGTTGGCCTCTACCTCTCCGTGGGACCTTCATATACGTCAATAACGTAATATAATCTAACCTAACCAAACCTATCATCTCAGCAGTAATATTTGACAACATTTCTGGTCAGTTGGCCTCTACGTCTCCGTGGAACCTTCATATACATCCAAACGTAATTTAACCTAACCTAACCCAACGTAACATATCGGCGGTAATATTTGACAACATTCCTGGAGAGTTGGTCTCTACGTCTCCGTGGTTCCTTCATATACATCAATAACGTAATATAAGCTAACCTAACCCAACCTACCACCTCGGCACTAATATTTGACAACATTCCTGGCGAGTTGGCCTCTACCTCTCCGTGGGACCTTCATATACATCAATAAGGTAATATAACGTAACCCGAACCAACCTATCATCTCAACGGTAATATTTGACAACATTCCTGGCGAGTTGAGCTCTACGTCTCCGTGGGACCTTCATATACATCAATAACGTAATATAACGTAACCTAAACCAACCTATCATATCGGCGGTAATATTTGAAAACATTCCTGTCGATGTTGGCTTCTACGTCTCCGTGGGACCTTTATATACATCAATAACGTAATATATCCTAACCTAACCCAACCTATCATATCGGCGGTAATATTTGACAACATTCCTGGCGAGTTGGTCTCTACGCCTCCGTGGGAATTTTATATACATCAATAACGTAATATAACCTAACCTAACCCAACCTACCATCTCGGCACTAACATTTGACAACATTCCTGGCGAGTTGGCCTCTACCTCTCCGTGGGACCTTCATATACGTCAATAACGTAATATAATCTAACCTAACCAAACCTATCATCTCAGCAGTAATATTTGACAACATTTCTGGTCAGTTGGCCTCTACGTCTCCGTGGAACCTTCATATACATCCAAACGTAATTTAACCTAACCTAACCCAACCTATCATCTCGACGGTAATATTTGACAACATTCCTGGCGAGTTGAGCTCTACGTCTCCGTGGGACCTTCATATACATCAATAACGTAATATCACCTAACCTAACCTAACCTAAGATCTCGGCACAAATATTTGACAACATTCCTGTCGAGTTGGCCTCTACGTCTCCGTGGGAATTTTATATACATCAATAACGTAATATAAGCTAACCTAACCCAACCTACCATCTCGGCACTAATATTTGACAACATTCCTGGCGAGTTGGCCTCTACCTCTCCGTGGGACCTTCATATACATCAATAACGTAATATAATCTAACCTAGCCCAACCTATCATCTCAGCGGTAATATTTGACAACATTTCTGGTCAGTTGGCCTCTATGTCTCCGTGGAACCTTCATATACATCAATAACGTAATATAACCTAACCTGAACCAACCTATCATCTCGACGGTAATATTTGACAACATTCCTGGCGAGTTGAGCTCTACGTCTCCGTGGGACCTTCATATACATCAATAACGTAATATCACCTAACCTAACCTTACCTAAGATCTCGGCACTAATATTTGACAACATTCCTGGCGAGTTGGCCTCTACGTCTCCGTGGGAATTTTATATACATCAATAACGTAATATAAGCTAACCTAACCCAACGTAACATCTCGGCGGTAATATTTGACAACATTCCTGGCGAGTTGGCCTCTACCTCTTCGTGGGACCTTCATATACGTCAATAACGTAATGTAATCTAACCTAACTCAACCTATCATCTCGGTGGTAATATTTGACAACATTTCTGGTCAGTTGGCCTCTACGTCTCCGTGGAACCTTCATATACATCAATAACGTAATATAACCTAACCTAACGCAACCTATCATCTCGGCGGTAATATTTGACAACATTCCTGGCGAATTGGCCTCTACGTCTCCGTGGGACCTTTATATACATCAATAACGTAATATATCCTAACCTAACCCAACCTATCATCTCGGCGGTAATATTTGACAACATTCCTGGCTTGTTGGCCTCTACGTCTCCGTGGGACCTTCATATACATCAATAACGTAATATCACCTAACCTAACCTAACCTAAGATCTCGGCACTAATATTTGAGAACATTCCTGGCGAGTTGGCCTCTACGTCTCCGTGGGAATTTTATATACATCAATAACGTAATATAAGCTAACCTAACCCAACGTAACATCTCGGCGGTAATATTTGAAAACATTCCTGGCGAGTTGGCCTCTACGTCTCCGTGGGACCTTCATATACATCAATAACGTAATATAACCTAACCTAACCCAACCTAACATGTCGGCGGTAATATTTGAGAATATTCCTGGCGAGTTGGCCTCTACGTCTCCGTGGGACCTTCATATACATCAATAACGTAATATAACCTAACCTAACCCAACCTATCACCTCGGCACTAATATTTGACAACATTCCTGGCGAGTTGGCCTCTACCTCTCCGGGGGACCTTCATATACGTCATTAACGTAATATAATCTAACCTAACTCAACCTATCATCTCGGCGGTAATATTTGACAACATTTCTGGTCAGTTGGCCTCTACGTCTCCGTGGAACCTTCATATATATCAATAACGTAATATAACCTAACCTAACCCAACCTATCATCTCGGCGGTAATATTTGACAACATTCCTGGAGAGTTGGTCTCTACGTCTCCGTGGGACCTTCATACACATCAATAACGTAATATTACCTAACCTAACCCAACCTAACATCTCGGCACAAATATTTGACAACATTCCTGGCGAGTTGGCCTCTACCTCTCCGTGCGACCTTCATATACATCAATAACGTAATTTAACCTAACCTAACCCAACATAACATCTCGGCGGTAATATTTGACAACATTCCTGGCTTGTTGGCCTCTACGTCTCCGTGGGACCTTCATATACATCAATAACGTAATATAACGTAACCTAAACCAACCTATCATATCGGCGGTAATATTTGAAAACATTCCTGGCGAGTTGGACTCTACCTCTCCGTGCGACCTTCATATACATCAACAACGTAATATAACGTAACCTAACCCAACCTATCATATCGGCGGTAATATTTGACAACATTCCTGGCGAGTTGGTCTCTACCTCTCCGTTCGACCTTCATATACATCAACAACGTAATATAACGTAACCTAACCCAACCTATCATATCGGCGGTAATATTTGACAACATTCCTGGCGAGTTGGTCTCTACGCCTCCGTGCGACCTTCATATACATCAATAACGTAATATAACGTAACCTAAACCAACCTATCATATCGGCGGTAATATCTGAAAACATTCCTGTCGATGATGGCTTCTACGTCTCCGTGGGACCTTTATATACATCAATACCGTAATATATCCTAACCTAACCCAACCTATCATATCGGCGGTAATATTTGACAACATTCCTGGCGAGTTGGTCTCTACGCCTCCGTGGGAATTTTATATACATCAATAACGTAATATAACCTAACCTAACCCAACCTACCATCTCGGCACTAACATTTGACAACATTCCTGGCGAGTTGGCCTCTACCTCTCCGTGGGACCTTCATATACGTCAATAACGTAATATAATCTAACCTAACCAAACCTATCATCTCAGCAGTAATATTTGACAACATTTCTGGTCAGTTGGCCTCTACGTCTCCGTGGAACCTTCATATACATCCAAACGTAATTTAACCTAACCTAACCCAACGTAACATATCGGCGGTAATATTTGACAACATTCCTGGAGAGTTGGTCTCTACGTCTCCGTGGTTCCTTCATATACATCAATAACGTAATATAAGCTAACCTAACCCAACCTACCACCTCGGCACTAATATTTGACAACATTCCTGGCGAGTTGGCCTCTACCTCTCCGTGGGACCTTCATATACATCAATAAGGTAATATAACGTAACCCGAACCAACCTATCATCTCAACGGTAATATTTGACAACATTCCTGGCGAGTTGAGCTCTACGTCTCCGTGGGACCTTCATATACATCAATAACGTAATATAACGTAACCTAAACCAACCTATCATATCGGCGGTAATATTTGAAGACATTCCTGTCGATGTTGGCTTCTACGTCTCCGTGGGACCTTTATATACATCAATAACGTAATATATCCTAACCTAATTCAACCTATCATCTCGGCGGTAATATTTGACAACATTCCTGGCGAGTTGGTCTCTACGCCTCCGTGGGAATTTTATATACATCAATAACGTAATATAACCTAACCTAACCCAACCTACCATCTCGGCACTAACATTTGACAACATTCCTGGCGAGTTGGCCTCTACCTCTCCGTGGGACCTTCATATACGTCAATAACGTAATATAATCTAACCTAACCAAACCTATCATCTCAGCAGTAATATTTGACAACATTTCTGGTCAGTTGGCCTCTACGTCTCCGTGGAACCTTCATATACATCCAAACGTAATTTAACCTAACCTAACCCAACCTATCATCTCGACGGTAATATTTGACAACATTCCTGGCGAGTTGAGCTCTACGTCTCCGTGGGACCTTCATATACATCAATAACGTAATATCACCTAACCTAACCTAACCTAAGATCTCGGCACAAATATTTGACAACATTCCTGTCGAGTTGGCCTCTACGTCTCCGTGGGAATTTTATATACATCAATAACGTAATATAAGCTAACCTAACCCAACCTACCATCTCGGCACTAATATTTGACAACATTCCTGGCGAATTGGCCTCTACGTCTCCGTGGGACCTTTATATACATCAATAACGTAATATATCCTAACCTAACCCAACCTATCATCTCGGCGGTAATATTTGACAACATTCCTGGCTTGTTGGCCTCTACGTCTCCGTGGGACCTTCATATACATCAATAACGTAATATCACCTAACCTAACCTAACCTAAGATCTCGGCACTAATATTTGACAACATTCCTGGCGAGTTGGCCTCTACGTCTCCGTGGGAATTTTATATACATCAATAACGTAATATAAGCTAACCTAACCCAACGTAACATCTCGGCGGTAATATTTGAAAACATTCCTGGCGAGTTGGCCTCTACGTCTCCGTGGGACCTTCATATACATCAATAACGTAATATAACCTAACCTAACCCAACCTAACATGTCGGCGGTAATATTTGAGAATATTCCTGGCGAGTTGGCCTCTACGTCTCCGTGGGACCTTCATATACATCAATAACGTAATATAACCTAACCTAACCCAACCTATCACCTCGGCACTAATATTTGACAACATTCCTGGCGAGTTGGCCTCTACCTCTCCGGGGGACCTTCATATACGTCATTAACGTAATATAATCTAACCTAACTCAACCTATCATCTCGGCGGTAATATTTGACAACATTTCTGGTCAGTTGGCCTCTACGTCTCCGTGGAACCTTCATATATATCAATAACGTAATATAACCTAACCTAACCCAACCTATCATCTCGGCGGTAATATTTGACAACATTCCTGGAGAGTTGGTCTCTACGTCTCCGTGGGACCTTCATACACATCAATAACGTAATATTACCTAACCTAACCCAACCTAACATCTCGGCACAAATATTTGACAACATTCCTGGCGAGTTGGCCTCTACCTCTCCGTGCGACCTTCATATACATCAATAACGTAATTTAACCTAACCTAACCCAACATAACATCTCGGCGGTAATATTTGACAACATTCCTGGCTTGTTGGCCTCTACGTCTCCGTGGGACCTTCATATACATCAATAACGTAATATAACGTAACCTAAACCAACCTATCATATCGGCGGTAATATTTGAAAACATTCCTGGCGAGTTGGACTCTACCTCTCCGTGCGACCTTCATATACATCAACAACGTAATATAACGTAACCTAACCCAACCTATCATATCGGCGGTAATATTTGACAACATTCCTGGCGAGTTGGTCTCTACCTCTCCGTTCGACCTTCATATACATCAACAACGTAATATAACGTAACCTAACCCAACCTATCATATCGGCGGTAATATTTGACAACATTCCTGGCGAGTTGGTCTCTACGCCTCCGTGCGACCTTCATATACATCAATAACGTAATATAACGTAACCTAAACCAACCTATCATATCGGCGGTAATATCTGAAAACATTCCTGTCGATGATGGCTTCTACGTCTCCGTGGGACCTTTATATACATCAATACCGTAATATATCCTAACCTAACCCAACCTATCATATCGGCGGTAATATTTGACAACATTCCTGGCGAGTTGGTCTCTACGCCTCCGTGGGAATTTTATATACATCAATAACGTAATATAACCTAACCTAACCCAACCTACCATCTCGGCACTAACATTTGACAACATTCCTGGCGAGTTGGCCTCTACCTCTCCGTGGGACCTTCATATACGTCAATAACGTAATATAATCTAACCTAACCAAACCTATCATCTCAGCAGTAATATTTGACAACATTTCTGGTCAGTTGGCCTCTACGTCTCCGTGGAACCTTCATATACATCCAAACGTAATTTAACCTAACCTAACCCAACGTAACATATCGGCGGTAATATTTGACAACATTCCTGGAGAGTTGGTCTCTACGTCTCCGTGGTTCCTTCATATACATCAATAACGTAATATAAGCTAACCTAACCCAACCTACCACCTCGGCACTAATATTTGACAACATTCCTGGCGAGTTGGCCTCTACCTCTCCGTGGGACCTTCATATACATCAATAAGGTAATATAACGTAACCCGAACCAACCTATCATCTCAACGGTAATATTTGACAACATTCCTGGCGAGTTGAGCTCTACGTCTCCGTGGGACCTTCATATACATCAATAACGTAATATAACGTAACCTAAACCAACCTATCATATCGGCGGTAATATTTGAAGACATTCCTGTCGATGTTGGCTTCTACGTCTCCGTGGGACCTTTATATACATCAATAACGTAATATATCCTAACCTAACTCAACCTATCATCTCGGCGGTAATATTTGACAACATTCCTGGCGAGTTGGTCTCTACGCCTCCGTGGGAATTTTATATACATCAATAACGTAATATAACCTAACCTAACCCAACCTAACATCTCGGCACTAACATTTGACAACATTCCTGGCGAGTTGGCCTCTACCTCTCCGTGGGACCTTCATATACGTCAATAACGTAATATAATCTAACCTAACCAAACCTATCATCTCAGCAGTAATATTTGACAACATTTCTGGTCAGTTGGCCTCTACGTCTCCGTGGAACCTTCATATACATCCAAACGTAATTTAACCTAACCTAACCCAACCTATCATCTCGACGGTAATATTTGACAACATTCCTGGCGAGTTGAGCTCTACGTCTCCGTGGGACCTTCATATACATCAATAACGTAATATCACCTAACCTAACCTAACCTAAGATCTCGGCACAAATATTTGACAACATTCCTGTCGAGTTGGCCTCTACGTCTCCGTGGGAATTTTATATACATCAATAACGTAATATAAGCTAACCTAACCCAACCTACCATCTCGGCACTAATATTTGACAACATTCCTGGCGAGTTGGCCTCTACCTCTCCGTGGGACCTTCATATACATCAATAACGTAATATAATCTAACCTAGCCCAACCTATCATCTCAGCGGTAATATTTGACAACATTTCTGGTCAGTTGGCCTCTATGTCTCCGTGGAACCTTCATATACATCAATAACGTAATATAACCTAACCTGAACCAACCTATCATCTCGACGGTAATATTTGACAACATTCCTGGCGAGTTGAGCTCTACGTCTCCGTGGGACCTTCATATACATCAATAACGTAATATCACCTAACCTAACCTTACCTAAGATCTCGGCACTAATATTTGACAACATTCCTGGCGAGTTGGCCTCTACGTCTCCGTGGGAATTTTATATACATCAATAACGTAATATAAGCTAACCTAACCCAACGTAACATCTCGGCGGTAATATTTGACAACATTCCTGGCGAGTTGGCCTCTACCTCTCCGTGGGACCTTCATATACGTCAATAACGTAATGTAATCTAACCTAACTCAACCTATCATCTCGGTGGTAATATTTGACAACATTTCTGGTCAGTTGGCCTCTACGTCTCCGTGGGACCTTCATATACATCAATAACGTAATATCACCTAACCTAACCTAACCTAAGATCTCGGCACTAATATTTGACAACATTCCTGGCGAGTTGGCCTCTACGTCTCCGTGGGAATTTTATATACATCAATAACGTAATATAAGCTAACCTAACCCAACGTAACATCTCGGCGGTAATATTTGAAAACATTCCTGGCGAGTTGGCCTCTACGTCTCCGTGGGACCTTCATATATATCAATAACGTAATATAACCTAACCTAACCCAACCTAACATGTCGGCGGTAATATTTGAGAATATTCCTGGCGAGTTGGCCTCTACGTCTCCGTGGGACCTTCATATACATCAATAACGTAATATAACCTAACCTAACCCAACCTATCACCTCGGCACTAATATTTGACAACATTCCTGGCGAGTTGGCCTCTACCTCTCCGGGGGACCTTCATATACGTCATTAACGTAATATAATCTAACCTAACTCAACCTATCATCTCGGCGGTAATATTTGACAACATTTCTGGTCAGTTGGCCTCTACGTCTCCGTGGAACCTTCATATACATCAATAACGTAATATAACCTAACCTAACCCAACCTATCATCTCGGCAGTAATATTTGACAACATTCCTGGAGAGTTGGTCTCTACGTCTCCGTGGGACCTTCATACACATCAATAACGTAATATTACCTAACCTAACCCAACCTAACATCTCGGCACAAATATTTGACAACATTCCTGGCGAGTTGGCCTCTACCTCTCCGTGCGACCTTCATATACATCAATAACGTAATTTAACCTAACCTAACCCAACATAACATCTCGGCGGTAATATTTGACAACATTCCTGGCTTGTTGGCCTCTACGTCTCCGTGGGACCTTCATATACATCAATAACGTAATATAACGTAACCTAAACCAACCTATCATATCGGCGGTAATATTTGAAAACATTCCTGGCGAGTTGGACTCTACCTCTCCGTGCGACCTTCATATACATCAACAACGTAATATAACGTAACCTAACCCAACCTATCATATCGGCGGTAATATTTGACAACATTCCTGGCGAGTTGGTCTCTACCTCTCCGTTCGACCTTCATATACATCAACAACGTAATATAACGTAACCTAACCCAACCTATCATATCGGCGGTAATATTTGACAACATTCCTGGCGAGTTGGTCTCTACGCCTCCGTGCGACCTTCATATACATCAATAACGTAATATAACGTAACCTAAACCAACCTATCATATCGGCGGTAATATCTGAAAACATTCCTGTCGATGATGGCTTCTACGTCTCCGTGGGACCTTTATATACATCAATACCGTAATATATCCTAACCTAACCCAACCTATCATATCGGCGGTAATATTTGACAACATTCCTGGCGAGTTGGTCTCTACGCCTCCGTGGGAATTTTATATACATCAATAACGTAATATAACCTAACCTAACCCAACCTACCATCTCGGCACTAACATTTGACAACATTCCTGGCGAGTTGGCCTCTACCTCTCCGTGGGACCTTCATATACGTCAATAACGTAATATAATCTAACCTAACCAAACCTATCATCTCAGCAGTAATATTTGACAACATTTCTGGTCAGTTGGCCTCTACGTCTCCGTGGAACCTTCATATACATCCAAACGTAATTTAACCTAACCTAACCCAACGTAACATATCGGCGGTAATATTTGACAACATTCCTGGAGAGTTGGTCTCTACGTCTCCGTGGTTCCTTCATATACATCAATAACGTAATATAAGCTAACCTAACCCAACCTACCACCTCGGCACTAATATTTGACAACATTCCTGGCGAGTTGGCCTCTACCTCTCCGTGGGACCTTCATATACATCAATAAGGTAATATAACGTAACCCGAACCAACCTATCATCTCAACGGTAATATTTGACAACATTCCTGGCGAGTTGAGCTCTACGTCTCCGTGGGACCTTCATATACATCAATAACGTAATATAACGTAACCTAAACCAACCTATCATATCGGCGGTAATATTTGAAAACATTCCTGTCGATGTTGGCTTCTACGTCTCCGTGGGACCTTTATATACATCAATAACGTAATATATCCTAACCTAACCCAACCTATCATATCGGCGGTAATATTTGACAACATTCCTGGCGAGTTGGTCTCTACGCCTCCGTGGGAATTTTATATACATCAATAACGTAATATAACCTAACCTAACCCAACCTACCATCTCGGCACTAACATTTGACAACATTCCTGGCGAGTTGGCCTCTACCTCTCCGTGGGACCTTCATATACGTCAATAACGTAATGTAATCTAACCTAACTCAACCTATCATCTCGGTGGTAATATTTGACAACATTTCTGGTCAGTTGGCCTCTACGTCTCCGTGGAACCTTCATATACATCAATAACGTAATATAACCTAACCTAACGCAACCTATCATCTCGGCGGTAATATTTGACAACATTCCTGGCGAATTGGCCTCTACGTCTCCGTGGGACCTTTATATACATCAATAACGTAATATATCCTAACCTAACCCAACCTATCATCTCGGCGGTAATATTTGACAACATTCCTGGCTTGTTGGCCTCTACGTCTCCGTGGGACCTTCATATACATCAATAACGTAATATCACCTAACCTAACCTAACCTAAGATCTCGGCACTAATATTTGACAACATTCCTGGCGAGTTGGCCTCTACGTCTCCGTGGGAATTTTATATACATCAATAACGTAATATAAGCTAACCTAACCCAACGTAACATCTCGGCGGTAATATTTGAAAACATTCCTGGCGAGTTGGCCTCTACGTCTCCGTGGGACCTTCATATACATCAATAACGTAATATAACCTAACCTAACCCAACCTAACATGTCGGCGGTAATATTTGAGAATATTCCTGGCGAGTTGGCCTCTACGTCTCCGTGGGACCTTCATATACATCAATAACGTAATATAACCTAACCTAACCCAACCTATCACCTCGGCACTAATATTTGACAACATTCCTGGCGAGTTGGCCTCTACCTCTCCGGGGGACCTTCATATACGTCATTAACGTAATATAATCTAACCTAACTCAACCTATCATCTCGGCGGTAATATTTGACAACATTTCTGGTCAGTTGGCCTCTACGTCTCCGTGGGACCTTCATACACATCAATAACGTAATATTACCTAACCTAACCCAACCTAACATCTCGGCACAAATATTTGACAACATTCCTGGCGAGTTGGCCTCTACCTCTCCGTGCGACCTTCATATACATCAATAACGTAATTTAACCTAACCTAACCCAACATAACATCTCGGCGGTAATATTTGACAACATTCCTGGCGAGTTGGCCTCTACCTCTCCGTGGGACCTTCATATACGTCAATAACGTAATATAATCTAACCTAACCAAACCTATCATCTCAGCAGTAATATTTGACAACATTTCTGGTCAGTTGGCCTCTACGTCTCCGTGGAACCTTCATATACATCCAAACGTAATTTAACCTAACCTAACCCAACCTATCATCTCGACGGTAATATTTGACAACATTCCTGGCGAGTTGAGCTCTACGTCTCCGTGGGACCTTCATATACATCAATAACGTAATATCACCTAACCTAACCTAACCTAAGATCTCGGCACAAATATTTGA
Source organism: Xylocopa violacea (assembly GCA_963969225.1). NCBI lineage: Eukaryota > Metazoa > Arthropoda > Insecta > Hymenoptera > Apidae > Xylocopa > Xylocopa violacea. The sequence continues at coordinate 3,880,341 of CAXAJV010001290.1, read as the reverse complement.
CAACATTCCTGTCGAGTTGGCCTCTACGTCTCCGTGGGAATTTTATATACATCAATAACGTAATATAAGCTAACCTAACCCAACCTACCATCTCGGCACTAATATTTGACAACATTCCTGGCGAATTGGCCTCTACGTCTCCGTGGGACCTTTATATACATCAATAACGTAATATATCCTAACCTAACCCAACCTATCATCTCGGCGGTAATATTTGACAACATTCCTGGCTTGTTGGCCTCTACGTCTCCGTGGGACCTTCATATACATCAATAACGTAATATCACCTAACCTAACCTAACCTAAGATCTCGGCACTAATATTTGACAACATTCCTGGCTAGTTGGCCTCTACGTCTCCGTGGGAATTTTATATACATCAATAACGTAATATAAGCTAACCTAACCCAACGTAACATCTCGGCGGTAATATTTGAAAACATTCCTGGCGAGTTGGCCTCTACGTCTCCGTGGGACCTTCATATACATCAATAACGTAATATAACCTAACCTAACCCAACCTAACATGTCGGCGGTAATATTTGAGAATATTCCTGGCGAGTTGGCCTCTACGTCTCCGTGGGACCTTCATATACATCAATAACGTAATATAACTTAACCTAACCCAACCTATCACCTCGGCACTAATATTTGACAACATTCCTGGCGAGTTGGCCTCTACCTCTCCGGGGGACCTTCATATACGTCATTAACGTAATATAATCTAACCTAACTCAACCTATCATCTCGGCGGTAATATTTGACAACATTTCTGGTCAGTTTGCGTCTACGTCTCCGTGGAACCTTCATATATATCAATAACGTAATATAACCTAACCTAACCCAACCTATCATCTCGGCGGTAATATTTGACAACATTCCTGGAGAGTTGGTCTCTACGTCTCCGTGGGACCTTCATACACATCAATAACGTAATATTACCTAACCTAACCCAACCTAACATCTCGGCACAAATATTTGACAACATTCCTGGCGAGTTGGCCTCTACCTCTCCGTGCGACCTTCATATACATCAATAACGTAATTTAACCTAACCTAACCCAACATAACATCTCGGCGGTAATATTTGACAACATTCCTGGCTTGTTGGCCTCTACGTCTCCGTGGGACCTTCATATACATCAATAACGTAATATAACGTAACCTAAACCAACCTATCATATCGGCGGTAATATTTGAAAACATTCCTGGCGAGTTGGACTCTACCTCTCCGTGCGACCTTCATATACATCAACAACGTAATATAACGTAACCTAACCCAACCTATCATATCGGCGGTAATATTTGACAACATTCCTGGCGAGTTGGTCTCTACCTCTCCGTTCGACCTTCATATACATCAACAACGTAATATAACGTAACCTAACCCAACCTATCATATCGGCGGTAATATTTGACAACATTCCTGGCGTGTTGGTCTCTACGCCTCCGTGCGACCTTCATATACATCAATAACGTAATATAACGTAACCTAAACCAACCTATCATATCGGCGGTAATATCTGAAAACATTCCTGTCGATGATGGCTTCTACGTCTCCGTGGGACCTTTATATACATCAATACCGTAATATATCCTAACCTAACCCAACCTATCATATCGGCGGTAATATTTGACAACATTCCTGGCGAGTTGGTCTCTACGCCTCCGTGGGAATTTTATATACATCAATAACGTAATATAACCTAACCTAACCCAACCTACCATCTCGGCACTAACATTTGACAACATTCCTGGCGAGTTGGCCTCTACCTCTCCGTGGGACCTTCATATACGTCAATAACGTAATATAATCTAACCTAACCAAACCTATCATCTCAGCAGTAATATTTGACAACATTTCTGGTCAGTTGGCCTCTACGTCTCCGTGGAACCTTCATATACATCCAAACGTAATTTAACCTAACCTAACCCAACGTAACATATCGGCGGTAATATTTGACAACATTCCTGGAGAGTTGGTCTCTACGTCTCCGTGGTTCCTTCATATACATCAATAACGTAATATAAGCTAACCTAACCCAACCTACCACCTCGGCACTAATATTTGACAACATTCCTGGCGAGTTGGCCTCTACCTCTCCGTGGGACCTTCATATACATCAATAAGGTAATATAACGTAACCCGAACCAACCTATCATCTCAACGGTAATATTTGACAACATTCCTGGCGAGTTGAGCTCTACGTCTCCGTGGGACCTTCATATACATCAATAACGTAATATAACGTAACCTAAACCAACCTATCATATCGGCGGTAATATTTGAAGACATTCCTGTCGATGTTGGCTTCTACGTCTCCGTGGGACCTTTATATACATCAATAACGTAATATATCCTAACCTAACTCAACCTATCATCTCAGCGGTAATATTTGACAACATTCCTGGCGAGTTGGTCTCTACGCCTCCGTGGGAATTTTATATACATCAATAACGTAATATAACCTAACCTAACCCAACCTACCATCTCGGCACTAACATTTGACAACATTCCTGGCGAGTTGGCCTCTACCTCTCCGTGGGACCTTCATATACGTCAATAACGTAATATAATCTAACCTAACCAAACCTATCATCTCAGCAGTAATATTTGACAACATTTCTGGTCAGTTGGCCTCTACGTCTCCGTGGAACCTTCATATACATCCAAACGTAATTTAACCTAACCTAACCCAACCTATCATCTCGACGGTAATATTTGACAACATTCCTGGCGAGTTGAGCTCTACGTCTCCGTGGGACCTTCATATACATCAATAACGTAATATCACCTAACCTAACCTAACCTAAGATCTCGGCACAAATATTTGACAACATTCCTGTCGAGTTGGCCTCTACGTCTCCGTGGGAATTTTATATACATCAATAACGTAATATAAGCTAACCTAACCCAACCTACCATCTCGGCACTAATATTTGACAACATTCCTGGCGAGTTGGCCTCTACCTCTCCGTGGGACCTTCATATACATCAATAACGTAATATAATCTAACCTAGCCCAACCTATCATCTCAGCGGTAATATTTGACAACATTTCTGGTCAGTTGGCCTCTATGTCTCCGTGGAACCTTCATATACATCAATAACGTAATATAACCTAACCTGAACCAACCTATCATCTCGACGGTAATATTTGACAACATTCCTGGCGAGTTGAGCTCTACGTCTCCGTGGGACCTTCATATACATCAATAACGTAATATCACCTAACCTAACCTTACCTAAGATCTCGGCACTAATATTTGACAACATTCCTGGCGAGTTGGCCTCTACGTCTCCGTGGGAATTTTATATACATCAATAACGTAATATAAGCTAACCTAACCCAACGTAACATCTCGGCGGTAATATTTGACAACATTCCTGGCGAGTTGGCCTCTACCTCTCCGTGGGACCTTCATATACGTCAATAACGTAATGTAATCTAACCTAACTCAACCTATCATCTCGGTGGTAATATTTGACAACATTTCTGGTCAGTTGGCCTCTACGTCTCCGTGGAACCTTCATATACATCAATAACGTAATATAACCTAACCTAACGCAACCTATCATCTCGGCGGTAATATTTGACAACATTCCTGGCGAATTGGCCTCTACGTCTCCGTGGGACCTTTATATACATCAATAACGTAATATATCCTAACCTAACCCAACCTATCATCTCGGCGGTAATATTTGACAACATTCCTGGCTTGTTGGCCTCTACGTCTCCGTGGGACCTTCATATACATCAATAACGTAATATCACCTAACCTAACCTAACCTAAGATCTCGGTACTAATATTTGACAACATTCCTGGCGAGTTGGCCTCTACGTCTCCGTGGGAATTTTATATACATCAATAACGTAATATAAGCTAACCTAACCCAACGTAACATCTCGGCGGTAATATTTGAAAACATTCCTGGCGAGTTGGCCTCTACGTCTCCGTGGGACCTTCATATACATCAATAACGTAATATAACCTAACCTAACCCAACCTAACATGTCGGCGGTAATATTTGAGAATATTCCTGGCGAGTTGGCCTCTACGTCTCCGTGGGACCTTCATATACATCAATAACGTAATATAACCTAACCTAACCCAACCTATCACCTCGGCACTAATATTTGACAACATTCCTGGCGAGTTGGCCTCTACCTCTCCGGGGGACCTTCATATACGTCATTAACGTAATATAATCTAACCTAACTCAACCTATCATCTCGGCGGTAATATTTGACAACATTTCTGGTCAGTTGGCCTCTACGTCTCCGTGGAACCTTCATATACATCAATAACGTAATATAACCTAACCTAACCCAACCTATCATCTCGGCGGTAATATTTGACAACATTCCTGGAGAGTTGGTCTCTACGTCTCCGTGGGACCTTCATACACATCAATAACGTAATATTACCTAACCTAACCCAACCTAACATCTCGGCACAAATATTTGACAACATTCCTGGCGAGTTGGCCTCTACCTCTCCGTGCGACCTTCATATACATCAATAACGTAATTTAACCTAACCTAACCCAACATAACATCTCGGCGGTAATATTTGACAACATTCCTGGCTTGTTGGCCTCTACGTCTCCGTGGGACCTTCATATACATCAATAACGTAATATAACGTAACCTAAACCAACCTATCATATCGGCGGTAATATTTGAAAACATTCCTGGCGAGTTGGACTCTACCTCTCCGTGCGACCTTCATATACATCAACAACGTAATATAACGTAACCTAACCCAACCTATCATATCGGCGGTAATATTTGACAACATTCCTGGCGAGTTGGTCTCTACCTCTCCGTTCGACCTTCATATACATCAACAACGTAATATAACGTAACCTAACCCAACCTATCATATCGGCGGTAATATTTGACAACATTCCTGGCGAGTTGGTCTCTACGCCTCCGTGCGACCTTCATATACATCAATAACGTAATATAACGTAACCTAAACCAACCTATCATATCGGCGGTAATATCTGAAAACATTCCTGTCGATGATGGCTTCTACGTCTCCGTGGGACCTTTATATACATCAATACCGTAATATATCCTAACCTAACCCAACCTATCATATCGGCGGTAATATTTGACAACATTCCTGGCGAGTTGGTCTCTACGCCTCCGTGGGAATTTTATATACATCAATAACGTAATATAACCTAACCTAACCCAACCTACCATCTCGGCACTAACATTTGACAACATTCCTGGCGAGTTGGCCTCTACCTCTCCGTGGGACCTTCATATACGTCAATAACGTAATATAATCTAACCTAACCAAACCTATCATCTCAGCAGTAATATTTGACAACATTTCTGGTCAGTTGGCCTCTACGTCTCCGTGGAACCTTCATATACATCCAAACGTAATTTAACCTAACCTAACCCAACGTAACATATCGGCGGTAATATTTGACAACATTCCTGGAGAGTTGGTCTCTACGTCTCCGTGGTTCCTTCATATACATCAATAACGTAATATAAGCTAACCTAACCCAACCTACCACCTCGGCACTAATATTTGACAACATTCCTGGCGAGTTGGCCTCTACCTCTCCGTGGGACCTTCATATACATCAATAAGGTAATATAACGTAACCCGAACCAACCTATCATCTCAACGGTAATATTTGACAACATTCCTGGCGAGTTGAGCTCTACGTCTCCGTGGGACCTTCATATACATCAATAACGTAATATAACGTAACCCAAACCAACCTATCATATCGGCGGTAATATTTGAAGACATTCCTGTCGATGTTGGCTTCTACGTCTCCGTGGGACCTTTATATACATCAATAACGTAATATATCCTAACCTAACTCAACCTATCATCTCGGCGGTAATATTTGACAACATTCCTGGCTTGTTGGCCTCTACGTCTCCGTGGGAACTTCATATACATCAATGACGTAATATTACCTAACCTAATCCAACCTCTCATCTCGGCGGTAATATTTGAAAACATTCCTGGCAAGTTGGCCTCTACCTCTCCGTGCGACATTCATATACATCAACAACGTAATATAACGTAACATAACCCAACCTATCATATCGGCGGTAATATTTGACAACATTCCTGGCGAGTTGGTCTCTACGCCTCCGTGCGACCTTCATATACATCAATAACGTAATATAACCTAACCTGAACCAACCTGTCATCTCGACGGTAATATTTGACAACATTCCTGGCGAGTTGAGCTCTACGTCTCCGTGGGACCTTCATATACATCAATAACGTAATATCACCTAACCTAACCTAACCTAAGATCTCGGCACTAATATTTGACAACATTCCTGGCGAGTTGGCCTCTACGTCTCCGTGGGAATTTTATATACATCAATAACGTAATATAAGCTAACCTAACCCAACCTACCACCTCGGCACTAATATTTGACAACATTCCTGGCGAGTTGGCCTCTACCTCTCGTTGGGACCTTCATATACGTCAATAACGTAATATAATCTAACCTAATTCAACCTATCATCTCGGCGGTAATATTTGACAACATTTCTGGTCAGTTGGCCTCTACGTCTCCGTGGAACCTTCATATACATCAATAACGTAATATAACCTAACCTAACCCAACCTATCATCTCGGCGGTAATATTTGACAACATTCCTGGCTTGTTGGCCTCTACGCCTCCGTGCGACCTTCATATACATCAATAACGTAATATAACCTAACCTGAACCAACCTATCATCTCGACGGTAATATTTGACAACATTCCTGGCGAGTTGAGCTCTACGTCTCCGTGGGACCTTCATATACATCAATAACGTAATATAAACGTAACCTAAACCAACCTATCATATCGGCGGTAATATTTGAAAACATTCCTGTCGATGTTGGCCTCTACGTCTCCGTGGGACCTTCATATACATCAATAACGTAATATTACCTAACCTAACCCAACCTATCATCTCGGCGGTAATATTTGAAAACATTCCTGTCGATGTTGGCCTCTACGTCTCCGTGGGACTTTTATATCCATCAATAACGTAATTTAACCTAACCTAACCCAACGTAATATCTCGGCGGTAATATTTGGCAACATTCCTGGCGAGTTGGCCTCTACCTCTCCGTGCGGCATTCATATACATCAATAACGTAATATAACCTAACCCAACCCAACCTATCATCTCGGCACTAATATTTGACAACATTCCTGGTGAGTTGGCCTCTACGTCTCCGTGGGACCTTCATATACATCAATAACGTAATATAGCGTAACCTAAACCAACCTATCATATCGGCGGTAATATTCGAAAACATTCCTGTCGATGTTGGCCTCTACGTCTCCCCGGACCTTCATATATATCAACAACGTAATATTACCTAACCTAACCCAACCTAACATCTCGGCACTAATATTTGACAACATTCCTGGCGAGTTGGCCTCTACCTCTCCGTGGGACCTTCATATACGTCAATAACGTAATATAATCTAACCTAACCCAACCTATCATCTCAGCGGTAATATTTGACAACATTTCTGGTCAGTTGGCCTCTATGTCTCCGTGGAACCTTCATATACATCAATAACGTAATATAACCTAACCTGAACCAACCTATCATCTCGACGGTAATATTTGACAACATTCCTGGCGAGTTGAGCTCTACGTCTCCGTGGGACCTTCATATACATCAGTAACGTAATATCACCTAACCTAACCTAACCTAAGATCTCGGCACTAATATTTGACAACATTCCTGGCGAGTTGGCCTCTACGTCTCCGTGGGAATTTTATATACATCAATAACGTAATATAAGCTAACCTAACCCAACGTAACATCTCGGCGGTAATATTTGACAACAGTCCTGGCGAGTTGGCCTCTACCTCTCCGCGGGACCTTCATATACGTCAATAACGTAATGTAATCTAACCTAACTCAACCTATCATCTCGGTGGTAATATTTGACAATATTTCTGGTCAGTTGGCCTCTACGTCTCCGTGGAACCTTCATATACATCAATAACGTAATATAACCTAACCTGACCCAACCTATCATCTCGGCGGTAATATTTGACAACATTCCTGGCGAATTGGCCTCTACGTCTCCGTGGGACCTTTATATACATCAATAACGTAATATATCCTAACCTAACCCAACCTATCATCTCGGCGGTAATATTTGACAACATTCCTGGCTTGTTGGCCTCTACGTCTCCGTGGGACCTTCATATACATCAATAACGTAATATCACCTAACCTAACCTAACCTAAGATCTCGGCACTAATATTTGACAACATTCCTGGCGAGTTGGCCTCTACGTCTCCGTGGGAATTTTATATACATCAATAACGTAATATAAGCTAACCTAACCCAACGTAACATCTCGGCGGTAATATTTGACAACATTCCTGGCGAGTTGGCCTCTACCTCTCCGTGGGACCTTCATATACGTCAATAACGTAATATAATCTAACTTAACTCAACCTATCATCTCGGTGGTAATATTTGACAACATTTCTGGTCAGTTGGCCTCTACGTCTCCGTGGAACCTTCATATACATCAATAATGTAATATAACCTAACCTAACCCAACCTATCATCTCGGCGGTAATATTTGACAACATTCCTGGCGAATTGGCCTCTACGTGTCCGTGGGACCTTTATATACATCAATAACGTAATATATCCTAACCTAACCCAACCTATCATCTCGGCGGTAATATTTGACAACATTCCTGGCTTGTTGGCCTCTACGTCTCCGTGGGACCTTCATATACATCAATAACGTAATATAACCTAACCTAACCCAACCTAACATCTCGGCGGTAATATTTGAGAATATTCCTGGCGAGTTGGCCTCTACGTCTCCGTGGGACCTTCATATACATCAATAACGTAATATAACCTAACCTAACCCAACCTATCACCTCGGCACTAATATTTGACAACATTCCTGGCGAGTTGGCCTCTACCTCTCCGGGGGACCTTCATATACGTCAATAACGTAATATAATCTAACCTAACTCAACCTATCATCTCGGCGGTAATATTTGACAACATTTCTGGTCAGTTGGCCTCTACGTCTCCGTGGAACCTTCATATACATCAATAACGTAATATAACCTAACCTAACCCAACCTATCATCTCGGCGGTAATATTTGACAACATTCCTGGAGAGTTGGTCTCTACGTCTCCGTGGGACCTTCATATACATCAATAACGTAATATAACGTAACCTAAACCAACCTATCATATCGGCGGTAATATTTGAAAACATTCCTGGCGAGTTGGCCTCTACCTCTCCGTGCGACCTTCATATACATCAACAACGTAATATAACGTAACCTAAACCAACCTATCATATCGGCGGTAATATTTGACAACATTCATGGCGAGTTGGCCTCTACGTCTCCGTGGGACCTTCATATACATAAATAACGTAATATAACGTAACCTAAACCAACCTATCATATCGGCGGTAATATTTGAAAACATTCCTGTCGATGTTGGCCTCTACGTCTCCGTGGGACCTTCATATACATCAAGGACGTAATATTACCTAACCTAATCCAACCTCTCATCTCGGCGGTAATATTTGAAAACATTCCTGGCTAGTTGGCCTCTACCTCTCCGTGCGACCTTCATATACATCAACAACGTAATATAACGTAACCTAACCCAACCTATCATATCGGCGGTAATATTTGACAACATTCCTGGCGAGTTGGCCTCTACGTCTCCGTGGGACCTTCATATACATCAATAGCGTAATATAACCTAACCTGAACCAACCTATCATCTCGACGGTAATATTTGACAACATTCCTGGCGAGTTGAGCTCTACGTCTCCGTGGGACCTTCATATACATCAATAACGTAATATCACCTAACCTAACCTAACCTAAGATCTCGGCACTAATATTTGACAACATTCCTGTCGAGTTGGCCTCTACGTCTCCGTGGGAATTTTATATACATCAATAACGTAATATAAGCTAACCTAACCCAACCTACCATCTCGGCACTAATATTTGACAACATTCCTGGCGAGTTGGCCTCTACCTCTCCGTGGGACCTTCATATACGTCAATAACGTAATATAATCTAACCTAACCCAACCTATCATCTCAGCGGTAATATTTGACAACATTTCTGGTCAGTTGGCCTCTATGTCTCCGTGGAACCTTCATATACATCAATAACGTAATATAACCTAACCTGAACCAACCTATCATCTCGACGGTAATATTTGACAACATTCCTGGCGAGTTGAGCTCTACGTCTCCGTGGGACCTTCATATACATCAGTAACGTAATATCACCCAACCTAACCTAACCTAAGATCTCGGCACTAATATTTGACAACATTCCTGGCGAGTTGGCCTCTACGTCTCCGTGGGAATTTTATATACATCAATAACGTAATATAAGCTAACCTAACCCAACGTAACATCTCGGCGGTAATATTTGACAACAGTCCTGGCGAGTTGGCCTCTACCTCTCCGTGGGACCTTCATATACGTCAATAACGTAATGCAATCTAACCTAACTCAACCTATCATCTCGGTGGTAATATTTGACAACATTTCTGGTCAGTTGGCCTCTACGTCTCCGTGGAACCTTCATATACATCAATAACGTAATATAACCTAACCTGACCCAACCTATCATCTCGGCGGTAATATTTGACAACATTCCTGGCGAATTGGCCTCTACGTCTCCGTGGGACCTTTATATACATCAATAACGTAATATATCCTAACCTAACCCAACCTATCATCTCGGCGGTAATATTTGACAACATTCCTGGCTTGTTGGCCTCTACGTCTCCGTGGGACCTTCATATACATCAATAACGTAATATCACCTAACCTAACCTAACCTAAGATCTCGGCACTAATATTTGACAACATTCCTGGCGAGTTGGCCTCTACGTCTCCGTGGGAATTTTATATACATCAATAACGTGATATAAGCTAACCTAACCCAACGTAACATCTCGGCGGTAATATTTGACAACATTCCTGGCGAGTTGGCCTCAACCTCTCCGTGGGACCTTCATATACGTCAATAACGTAATATAATCTAACTTAACTCAACCTATCATCTCGGTGGTAATATTTGACAACATTTCTGGTCAGTTGGCCTCTACGTCTCCGTGGGACCTTTATATACATCAATAACGTAATATATCCTAACCTAACCCAACCTATCATCTCGGCGGTAATATTTGACAACATTCCTGGCTTGTTGGCCTCTACGCCTCCGTGCGACCTTCATATACATCAATAACGTAATATAACCTAACCTGAACCAACCTATCATCTCGACGGTAATATTTGACAACATTCCTGGCGAGTTGAGCTCTACGTCTCCGTGGGACCTTCATATACATCAATAACGTAATATAAACGTAACCTAAACCAACCTATCATATCGGCGGTAATATTTGAAAACATTCCTGTCGATGTTGGCCTCTACGTCTCCGTGGGACCTTCATATACATCAATAACGTAATATTACCTAACCTAACCCAACCTATCATCTCGGCGGTAATATTTGAAAACATTCCTGTCGATGTTGGCCTCTACGTCTCCGTGGGACTTTTATATACATCAATAACGTAATTTAACCTAACCTAACCCAACGTAATATCTCGGCGGTAATATTTGGCAACATTCCTGGCGAGTTGGCCTCTACCTCTCCGTGCGGCATTCATATACATCAATAACGTAATATAACCTAACCCAACCCAACCTATCATCTCGGCACTAATATTTGACAACATTCCTGGTGAGTTGGCATCTACGTCTCCGTGGGACCTTCATATACATCAATAACGTAATATAGCGTAACCTAAACCAACCTATCATATCGGCGGTAATATTTGAAAACATTCCTGTCGATGTTGGCCTCTACGTCTCCCCGGACCTTCATATATATCAACAACGTAATATTACCTAACCTAACCCAACCTAACATGTCGGCACTAATATTTGACAACATTCCTGGCGAGTTGGCCTCTACCTCTCCGTGGGACCTTCATATACGTCAATAACGTAATATAATCTAACCTAACCCAACCTATCATCTCAGCGGTAATATTTGACAACATTTCTGGTCAGTTGGCCTCTATGTCTCCGTGGAACCTTCATATACATCAATAACGTAATATAACCTAACCTGAACCAACCTATCATCTCGACGGTAATATTTGACAACATTCCTGGCGAGTTGAGCTCTACGTCTCCGTGGGACCTTCATATACATCAGTAACGTAATATCACCTAACCTAACCTAACCTAAGATCTCGGCACTAATATTTGACAACATTCCTGGCGAGTTGGCCTCTACGTCTCCGTGGGAATTTTATATACATCAATAACGTAATATAAGCTAACCTAACCCAACGTAACATCTCGGCGGTAATATTTGACAACAGTCCTGGCGAGTTGGCCTCTACCTCTCCGTGGGACCTTCATATACGTCAATAACGTAATGTAATCTAACCTAACTCAACCTATCATCTCGGTGGTAATATTTGACAATATTTCTGGTCAGTTGGCCTCTACGTCTCCGTGGAACCTTCATATACATCAATAACGTAATATAACCTAACCTGACCCAACCTATCATCTCGGCGGTAATATTTGACAACATTCCTGGCGAATTGGCCTCTACGTCTCCGTGGGACCTTTATATACATCAATAACGTAATATATCCTAACCTAACCCAACCTATCATCTCGGCGGTAATATTTGACAACATTCCTGGCTTGTTGGCCTCTACGTCTCCGTGGGACCTTCATATACATCAATAACGTAATATCACCTAACCTAACCTAACCTAAGATCTCGGCACTAATATTTGACAACATTCCTGGCGAGTTGGCCTCTACGTCTCCGTGGGAATTTTATATACATCAATAACGTAATATAAGCTAACCTAACCCAACGTAACATCTCGGCGGTAATATTTGACAACATTCCTGGCGAGTTGGCCTCTACCTCTCCGTGGGACCTTCATATACGTCAATAACGTAATATAATCTAACTTAACTCAACCTATCATCTCGGTGGTAATATTTGACAACATTTCTGGTCAGTTGGCCTCTACGTCTCCGTGGAACCTTCATATACATCAATAATGTAATATAACCTAACCCAACCCAACCTATCATCTCGGCGGTAATATTTGACAACATTCCTGGCGAATTGGCCTCTACGTCTCCGTGGGACCTTTATATACATCAATAACGTAATATATCCTAACCTAACCCAACCTATCATCTCGGCGGTAATATTTGACAACATTCCTGGCTTGTTGGCCTCTACGTCTCCGTGGGACCTTCATATACATCAATAACGTAATATAACCTAACCTAACCCAACCTAACATCTCGGCGGTAATATTTGAGAATATTCCTGGCGAGTTGGCCTCTACGTCTCCGTGGGACCTTCATATACATCAATAACGTAATATAACCTAACCTAACCCAACCTATCACCTCGGCACTAATATTTGACAACATTCCTGGCGAGTTGGCCTCTACCTCTCCGGGGGACCTTCATATACGTCAATAACGTAATATAATCTAACCTAACTCAACCTATCATCTCGGCGGTAATATTTGACAACATTTCTGGTCAGTTGGCCTCTACGTCTCCGTGGAACCTTCATATACATCAATAACGTAATATAACCTAACCTAACCCAACCTATCATCTCGGCGGTAATATTTGACAACATTCCTGGAGAGTTGGTCTCTACGTCTCCGTGGGACCTTCATACACATCAATAACGTAATATTACCTAACCTAACCCAACTTAACATCTCGGCACAAATATTTCACAACATTCCTGGCGAGTTGCCCTCTACCTCTCCGTGCGACCTTCATATACATCAATAACGTAATTTAACCTAACCTAACCCAACATAACATCTCGGCGGTAATATTTGACAACATTCCTGGCTTGTTGGCCTCTACGTCTCCGTGGGACCTTCATATACATCAATAACGTAATATAACGTAACCTAAACCAACCTATCATATCGGCGGTAATATTTGAAAACATTCCTGGCGAGTTGGCCTCTACCTCTCCGTGCGACCTTCATATACATCAACAACGTAATATAACGTAACCTAAACCAACCTATCATATCGGCGGTAATATTTGACAACATTCATGGCGAGTTGGCCTCTACGTCTCCGTGGGACCTTCATATACATAAATAACGTAATATAACGTAACCTAAACCAACCTATCATATCGGCGGTAATATTTGAAAACATTCCTGTCGATGTTGGCCTCTACGTCTCCGTGGGACCTTCATATACATCAAGGACGTAATATTACCTAACCTAATCCAACCTCTCATCTCGGCGGTAATATTTGAAAACATTCCTGGCTAGTTGGCCTCTACCTCTCCGTGCGACCTTCATATACATCAACAACGTAATATAACGTAACCTAACCCAACCTATCATATCGGCGGTAATATTTGACAACATTCCTGGCGAGTTGGCCTCTACGTCTCCGTGGGACCTTCATATACATCAATAGCGTAATATAACCTAACCTGAACCAACCTATCATCTCGACGGTAATATTTGACAACATTCCTGGCGAGTTGAGCTCTACGTCTCCGTGGGACCTTCATATACATCAATAACGTAATATCACCTAACCTAACCTAACCTAAGATCTCGGCACTAATATTTGACAACATTCCTGTCGAGTTGGCCTCTACGTCTCCGTGGGAATTTTATATACATCAATAACGTAATATAAGCTAACCTAACCCAACCTACCATCTCGGCACTAATATTTGACAACATTCCTGGCGAGTTGGCCTCTACCTCTCCGTGGGACCTTCATATACGTCAATAACGTAATATAATCTAACCTAACCCAACCTATCATCTCAGCGGTAATATTTGACAACATTTCTGGTCAGTTGGCCTCTATGTCTCCGTGGAACCTTCATATACATCAATAACGTAATATAACCTAACCTGAACCAACCTATCATCTCGACGGTAATATTTGACAACATTCCTGGCGAGTTGAGCTCTACGTCTCCGTGGGACCTTCATATACATCAGTAACGTAAT
The DNA here is from genome assembly GCA_963969225.1 of Xylocopa violacea. Taxonomy (NCBI): domain Eukaryota; kingdom Metazoa; phylum Arthropoda; class Insecta; order Hymenoptera; family Apidae; genus Xylocopa; species Xylocopa violacea. Next base: position 3,865,226 of record CAXAJV010001290.1, on the reverse strand, counting down.
ATCACCCAACCTAACCTAACCTAAGATCTCGGCACTAATATTTGACAACATTCCTGGCGAGTTGGCCTCTACGTCTCCGTGGGAATTTTATATACATCAATAACGTAATATAAGCTAACCTAACCCAACGTAACATCTCGGCGGTAATATTTGACAACAGTCCTGGCGAGTTGGCCTCTACCTCTCCGTGGGACCTTCATATACGTCAATAACGTAATGCAATCTAACCTAACTCAACCTATCATCTCGGTGGTAATATTTGACAACATTTCTGGTCAGTTGGCCTCTACGTCTCCGTGGAACCTTCATATACATCAATAACGTAATATAACCTAACCTGACCCAACCTATCATCTCGGCGGTAATATTTGACAACATTCCTGGCGAATTGGCCTCTACGTCTCCGTGGGACCTTTATATACATCAATAACGTAATATATCCTAACCTAACCCAACCTATCATCTCGGCGGTAATATTTGACAACATTCCTGGCTTGTTGGCCTCTACGTCTCCGTGGGACCTTCATATACATCAATAACGTAATATCACCTAACCTAACCTAACCTAAGATCTCGGCACTAATATTTGACAACATTCCTGGCGAGTTGGCCTCTACGTCTCCGTGGGAATTTTATATACATCAATAACGTAATATAAGCTAACCTAACCCAACGTAACATCTCGGCGGTAATATTTGACAACATTCCTGGCGAGTTGGCCTCAACCTCTCCGTGGGACCTTCATATACGTCAATAACGTAATATAATCTAACTTAACTCAACCTATCATCTCGGTGGTAATATTTGACAACATTTCTGGTCAGTTGGCCTCTACGTCTCCGTGGAACCTTCATATACATCAATAACGTAATATAACCTAACCTAACCCAACCTATCATCTCGGCGGTAATATTTGACAACATTCCTGGCGAATTGGCCTCTACGTCTCCGTGGGACCTTTATATACATCAATAACGTAATATATCCTAACCTAACCCAACCTATCATCTCGGCGGTAATATTTGACAACATTCCTGGCTTGTTGGCCTCTACGTCTCCGTGGGACCTTCATATACATCAATAACGTAATATAACCTAACCTAACCCAACCTAACATCTCGGCGGTAATATTTGAGAATATTCCTGGCGAGTTGGCCTCTACGTCTCCGTGGGACCTTCATATACATCAATAACGTAATATAACCTAACCTAACCCAACCTATCACCTCGGCACTAATATTTGACAACATTCCTGGCGAGTTGGCCTCTACCTCTCCGGGGGACCTTCATATACGTCAATAACGTAATATAATCTAACCTAACTCAACCTATCATCTCGGCGGTAATATTTGACAACATTTCTGGTCAGTTGGCCTCTACGTCTCCGTGGAACCTTCATATACATCAATAACGTAATCTAACCTAACCTAACCCAACCTATCATCTCGGCGGTAATATTTGACAACATTCCTGGAGAGTTGGTCTCTACGTCTCCGTGGGACCTTCATACACATCAATAACGTAATATTACCTAACCTAACCCAACCTAACATCTCGGCACAAATATTTCACAACATTCCTGGCGAGTTGCCCTCTACCTCTCCGTGCGACCTTCATATACATCAATAACGTAATTTAACCTAACCTAACCCAACATAACATCTCGGCGGTAATATTTGAAACATTCCTGGCTTGTTGGCCTCTACGTCTCCGTGGGACCTTCATATACATCAATAACGTAATATAACGTAACCTAAACCAACCTATCATATCGGCGGTAATATTTGAAAACATTCCTGGCGAGTTGGCCTCTACCTCTCCGTGCGACCTTCATATACATCAACAACGTAATATAACGTAACCTAACCCAACCTATCATATCGGCGGTAATATTTGACAACATTCCTGGCGAGTTGGTCTCTACCTCTCCGTTCGACCTTCATATACATCAACAACGTAATATAACGTAACCTAACCCAACCTATCATATCGGCGGTAATATTTGACAACATTCCTGGCGAGTTGGTCTCTACGCCTCCGTGCGACCTTCATATACATCAATAACGTAATATAACGTAACCTAAACCAACCTATCATATCGGCGGTAATATCTGAAAACATTCCTGTCGATGTTGGCTTCTACGTCTCCGTGGGACCTTTATATACATCAATAACGTAATATATCCTAACCTAACCCAACCTATCATATCGGCGGTAATATTTGACAACATTCCTGGCGAGTTGGTCTCTACGCCTCCGTGGGAATTTTATATACATCAATAACGTAATATAACCTAACCTAACCCAACCTACCATCTCGGCACTAACATTTGACAACATTCCTGGCGAGTTGGCCTCTACCTCTCTGTGGGACCTTCATATACGTCAATAACGTAATATAATCTAACCTAACCAAACCTATCATCTCAGCAGTAATATTTGACAACATTTCTGGTCAGTTGGCCTCTACGTCTCCGTGGAACCTTCATATACATCCAAACGTAATTTAACCTAACCTAACCCAACGTAACATATCGGCGGTAATATTTGACAACATTCCTGGAGAGTTGGTCTCTACGTCTCCGTGGTTCCTTCATATACATCAATAACGTAATATAAGCTAACCTAACCCAACCTACCACCTCGGCACTAATATTTGACAACATTCCTGGCGAGTTGGCCTCTACCTCTCCGTGGGACCTTCATATACATCAATAAGGTAATATAACGTAACCTGAACCAACCTATCATCTCAACGGTAATATTTGACAACATTCCTGGCGAGTTGAGCTCTACGTCTCCGTGCGACCTTCATATACATCAATAACGTAATATAACGTAACCTAAACCAACCTATCATATCGGCGGTAATATTTGAAAACATTCCTGTCGATGTTGGCTTCTACGTCTCCGTGGGACCTTCATATACATCAGTAACGTAATATCACCTAACCTAACCTAACCTAAGATCTCGGCACTAATATTTGACAACATTCCTGGCGAGTTGGCCTCTACGTCTCCGTGGGAATTTTATATACATCAATAACGTAATATAAGCTAACCTAACCCAACGTAACATCTCGGCGGTAATATTTGACAACATTCCTGGCGAGTTGGCCTCTACCTCTCCGTGCGACCTTCATATACATCAATAACGTAATATAACCTAACCTGAACCAACCTATCATCTCGACGGTAATATTTGACAACATTCCTGGCGAGTTGGCCTCTACCTCTCCGTGGGACCTTCATATACGTCAATAACGTAATATAATCTAACCTAACCCAACCTATCATCTCGGCGGTAATATTTGACAACATTCCTGGCGAGTTGGCCTCTACGTCTCCGTGGGACCTTCATATACATCAATAACCTAATATAACGTAACCTAAACCAACCTATCATATCGGCGGTAATATTTGACAACATTCATGGCGAGTTGGCCTCTACGTCTCCGTGGGACCTTCATATACATAAATAACGTAATATAACGTAACCTAAACCAACCTATCATATCGGCGGTAATATTTGAAAACATTCCTGTCGATGTTGGCCTCTACGTCTCCGTGGGACCTTCATATACATCAAGGACGTAATATTACCTAACCTAATCCAACCTCTCATCTCGGCGGTAATATTTGAAAACATTCCTGGCTAGTTGGCCTCTACCTCTCCGTGCGACCTTCATATACATCAACAACGTAATATAACGTAACCTAACCCAACCTATCATATCGGCGGTAATATTTGACAACATTCCTGGCGAGTTGGCCTCTACGTCTCCGTGGGACCTTCATATACATCAATAGCGTAATATAACCTAACCTGAACCAACCTATCATCTCGACGGTAATATTTGACAACATTCCTGGCGAGTTGAGCTCTACGTCTCCGTGGGACCTTCATATACATCAATAACGTAATATCACCTAACCTAACCTAACCTAAGATCTCGGCACTAATATTTGACAACATTCCTGTCGAGTTGGCCTCTACGTCTCCGTGGGAATTTTATATACATCAGTAACGTAATATAAGCTAACCTAACCCAACCTACCATCTCGGCACTAATATTTGACAACATTACTGGCGAGTTGGCCTCAACCTCTCCGTGGGACCTTCATATACGTCAATAACGTAATATAATCTAACCTAACCCAACCTATCATCTCAGCGGTAAGATTTGACAACATTTCTGGTCAGTTGGCCTCTATGTCTCCGTGGAACCTTCATATACATCAATAACGTAATATAACCTAACCTGAACCAACCTATCATCTCGAAGGTAATATTTGACAACATTCCTGGAGAGTTGGTCTCTACGTCTCCGTGGAACCTTCATATACATCAATAACGTAATATTACCTAACCTAACCCAACCTAACATCTCGGCACTAATATTTGACAACATTCCTGGCGAGTAGGCCTCTACCTCTCCGTGCGACCTTCATATACATCAATAACGTAATATAATCTAACCTAACCCAACCTATCATCTCGGCGGTAATATTTGACAACATTCCTGGAGAGTTGGTCTCTACGTCTCCGTGCGACCTTCATATACGTCAATAACGTAATATAATATAACCTAACTCAACCTATCATCTCGGCGGTAATATTTGACAACATTTCTGGTCAGTTGGCCTCTACCTCTCCGTGCGACCTCCATATACATCAACAACGTAATATAACGTAACCTAACCCAACCTATCATATCGGCGGTACTATTTGACAACATTCCTGGCGAGTTGGTCTCTACGCCTCCGTGCGACCTTCATATACATCAATAACGTAATATAACCTAACCTGAACCAACCTATCATCTCGACGGTAATATTTGACAACATTCCTGGTGAGTTGAGCTCTACGTCTCCGTGGGACCTTCATATACATCAATAACGTAATATAACGTAATATAAACCAACCTATCATATCGGCGGTAATATTTGAAAACATTCCTGTCGATGTTGGCTTCTACGTCTCCGTGGGACCTTTATATACATCAATAACGTAATATATCCTAACCTAACCCAACCTATCATCTCGGCGGTAATATTTGACAACATTCCTGGCTTGTTGGCCTCTACGTCTCCGTGGGAACTTCATATACATCAATGACGTAATATTACCTAACCTAATCCAACCTCTCATCTCGGCGGTAATATTTGAAAACATTCCTGGCAAGTTGGCCTCTACCTCTCCGTGCGACATTCATATACATCAACAACGTAATATAACGTAACATAACCCAACCTATCATATCGGCGGTAATATTTGACAACATTCCTAGCGAGTTGGTATCTACGCCTCCGTGCGACCTTCATATACATCAATAACGTAATATAACCTAACCGGAACCAACCTATCATCTCGACGGTAATATTTGACAACATTCCTGGCGAGTTGAGCTCTACGTCTCCGTGGGACCTTCATATACATCACTAACGTAATATCACCTAACCTAACCTAACCTAAGATCTCGGCACTAATATTTGACAACATTTCTGGTCAGTTGGCCTCTACGTCTCCGTGGAACCTTCATATACATCAATAACGTAATATAACCTAACCTAACCCAACCTATCATCTCGGCGGTAATATTTGTCAACATTCCTGGCTTGTTGGCCTCTACGCCTCCATGCGACCTTCATATACATCAATAACGTAATATACCCTAACCTGAACCAACCTATCATCTCGACGGTAATATTTGACAACATTCCTGGCGAGTTGAGCTCTACGTCTCCGTGGGACCTTCATATACATCAATAACGTAATATAACGCAACCTAAACCAACCTATCATATCGGCGGTAATATTTGAAAACATTCCTGTCGATGTTGGCCTCTACGTCTCCGTGGGAAATTCATATACATCAATAACGTAATATTACCTAACCTAACCCAACCTATCATCTCGGCGGTAATATTTGAAGACATTCCTGTCGATGTTGGCCTCTACGTCTCCGTGGGACTTTTATATACATCAATAACGTAATTTAACCTAACCTAACCCAACGTAATATCTCGGCGGTAATATTTGGCAACATTCCTGGCGAGTTGGCCTCTACCTCTCCGTGCGGCATTCATATACATCAATAACGTAATATAACCTAACCCAACCCAACCTAACATCTCGGCACTAATATTTGACAACATTCCTCGCGAGTTGGCCTCTACGTCTCCGTCGGACCTTCATATACATCAATAACGTAATATAGCGTAACCTAAACCAACCTATCATATCGGCGGTAATATAAGAAAACATTCCTGTCGATGTTGGCCTCTACGTCTCCGCGGGACCTTCATATACATCAATAACGTAATATTACATAACCTAACCCAACCTAACATCTCGGCGGTAATATTTGAAAACATTCCTGGCGAGTTGGCCTCTACGTCTCCGTGGGGCCTTCACATACATCAATGACGTAATATTACCTAACCTAATCCAACCTATCAGCTTGGCGGTAATATTTGAGAACATTCCTGGCGAGTTGGCCTCTACCTCTCCGTGCGACCTTCATATACATCAACAACGTAATATAACGTAACCTAATCCAACCTATCATATCGGCGGTAATATTTGACAACATTCCTGGCGAGTTGATCTCTACGCCTCCGTGGGAATTTTATATACATCAATAACGTAATATAACCTAACCTAACCCAACCTACCATCTCGGCACTAATATTTGACAACATTCCTGGCGAATTGGCCTCTACCTCTCCGTGGGACCTTCATATACGTCAATAACGTAATATAATCTAACCTAACCCAACCTATCATCTCAGCGGTAATATTTGACAACATTTCTGGTCAGTTGGCCTCTACGTCTCCGTGGAACCTTCATATACATCCAAACGTAATTTAACCTAACCTAACCCAACGTAACATATCGGCGGTAGTATTTGACAACATTCCTGGAGAGTTGGTCTCTACGTCTCCGTGGGACCTTCATATACATCAATAACGTAATATTACCTAACCTAACCCAACCTAACATCTCGGCACTAATATTTGACAACATTCCTGGCGAGTAGACCTCTACCTCTCCGTGGGACCTTCATATACATCAATAACGTAATATAATCTAACCTAACCCAACCTATCATCTCGACGGTAATATTTGACAACATTCCTGGCGAGTTGAGCTCTACGTCTCCGTGGGACCTTCATATACATCAATAACGTAATATAACGTAACCTAAACCAACCTATCATATCGGCGGTAATATTTGAAAACATTCCGGTCGATGTTGGCCTCTACGTCTCCGTGGGACCTTCATATACATCAATAACGTAATATTACCTAACCTAACCCAACCTATCATCTCGGCGGTAATATTTGAAGACATTCCTGTCGATGTTGGCCTCTACGTCTCCGTGGGACTTTTATATACATCAATAACGTAATTTAACCTAACCTAACCCAACGTAATATCTCGGCGGTAATATTTGGCAACATTCCTGGCGATTTGGCCTCTACCTCTCCGTGCGGCATTCATATACATCAATAACGTAATATAACCTAACCCAACCCAACCTAACATCTCGGCACTAATATTTGACAACATTCCTCGCGAGTTGGCCTCTACGTCTCCGTCGGACCTTCATATACATCAATAACGTAATATAGCGTAACCTAAACCAACCTATCATATCGGCGGTAATATTTGAAAACATTCCTGTCGATGTTGGCCTCTACGTCTCCGTGGGACCTTCATATACATCAATAACGTAATATTACATAACCTAACCCAACCTAACATCTCGGCGGTAATATTTGAAAACATTCCTGGCGAGTTGGCCTCTACGTCTCCGTGGGGCCTTCACATACATCAATGACGTAATATTACCTAACCTAATCCAACCTATCAGCTTGGCGGTAATATTTGAGAACATTCCTGGCGAGTTGGCCTCTACCTCTCCGTGCGACCTTCATATACATCAACAACGTAATATAACGTAACCTAATCCAACCTATCATATCGGCGGTAATATTTGACAACATTCCTGGCGAGTTGATCTCTACGCCTCCGTGGGAATTTTATATACATCAATAACGTAATATAACCTAACCTAACCCAACCTACCATCTCGGCACTAATATTTGACAACATTCCTGGCGAATTGGCCTCTACCTCTCCGAGGGACCTTCATATACGTCAATAACGTAATATAATCTAACCTAACCCAACCTATCATCTCAGCGGTAATATTTGACAACATTTCTGGTCAGTTGGCCTCTACGTCTCCGTGGAACCTTCATATACATCCAAACGTAATTTAACCTAACCTAACCCAACGTAACATATCGGCGGTAATATTTGACAACATTCCTGGAGAGTTGGTCTCTACGTCTCCGTGGGACCTTCATATACATCAATAACGTAATATTACCTAACCTAACCCAACCTAACATCTCGGCACTAATATTTGACAACATTCCTGGCGAGTAGGCCTCTACCTCTCCGTGGGACCTTCATATACATCAATAACGTAATATAATCTAACCTAACCCAACCTATCATCTCAGCGGTAATATTTGACAACATTTCTGGTCAGTTGGCCTCTATGTCTCCGTGGGACCTTCATATACATCAATAACGTAATATAACGTAACCTAAACCAACCTATCATTTCGGCGGTAATATTTGAAAACATTCCTGTCGATGTTGGCCTCTACGTCTCCGTGGGACCTTCATATACATCAATAACGTAATATTACATAACCTAACCCAACCTAACATCTCGGCGGTAATATTTGAAAACATTCCTGGCGAGTTGGCCTCTACGTCTCCGTGGGGCCTTCACATACATCAATGACGTAATATTACCTAACCTAATCCAACCTATCAGCTCGGCGGTAATATTTGAGAACATTCCTGGCGAGTTGGCCTCTACCTCTCCGTGCGACCTTCATATACATCAACAACGTAATATAACGTAACCTAATCCAACCTATCATATCGGCGGTAATATTTGACAACATTCCTGGCGAGTTGGCCTCTACGTCTCCGTGGGAATTTTATATATATCAATAACGTAATATAAGCTAACCTAACCCAACGTAACATCTCGGCGGTAATATTTGACAACATTCCTGGCGAGTTGGCCTCTACCTCTCCGTGGGACCTTCATATACGTCAATAACGTAATGTAATCTAACCTAACTCAACCTATCATCTCGGTGGTAATATTTGACAACATTTCTGGTCAGTTGGCCTCTACGTCTCCGTGGAACCTTCATATACATCAATAACGTAATATAACCTAACCTAACCCAACCTATCATCTCGGCGGTAATATTTGACAACATTTCTGGTCAGTTGGCCTCTACGTCTCCGTGGAACCTTCATATACATCAATAACGTAATATAACCTAACCTAACCCAACCTATCATCTCGGCGGTAATATTTGACAACATTCCTGGCGAATTGGCCTCTACGTCTCCGTGGGACCTTTATATATATCAATAACGTAATATATCCTAACCTAACCCAACCTATCATCTCGGCGGTAATATTTGACAACATTCCTGGCTTGTTGGCCTCTACGTCTCCGTGGGACCTTCATATACATCAATAACGTAATATAACCTAACCTAACCCAACCTAACATCTCGGCGGTAATATTTGAGAATATTCCTGGCGAGTTGGCCTCTACGTCTCCGTGGGACCTTCATATACATCAATAACGTAATATAACCTAACCTAACCCAACCTATCACCTCGGCACTAATATTTGACAACATTCCTGGCGAGTTGGCCTCTACCTCTACGGGGGACCTTCATATACGTCAATAACGTAATATAATCTAACCTAACTCAACCTATCATCTCGGCGGTAATATTTGACAACATTTCTGGTCAGTTGGCCTCTACGTCTCCGTGGAACCTTCATATACATCAATAACGTAATATAACCTAACCTAACCCAACCTATCATATCGGCGGTAATATTTGAAAACATTCCTGGCGAGTTGGCCTCTACCTCTCCGTGCGACCTTCATATACATCAACAACGTAATATAACGTAACCTAACCCAACCTATCATATCGGCGGTAATATTTGACAACATTCCTGGCGAGTTGGTCTCTACCTCTCCGTGCGACCTTCATATACATCAACAACGTAATATAACGTAACCTAACCCAACCTATCATATCGGCGGTAATATTTGACAACATTCCTGGCGAGTTGGTCTCTACGCCTCCGTGCGAACTTCATATACATCAATAACGTAATATAACGTAACCTAAACCAACCTATCATATCGGCGGTAATATTTGAAAACATTCCTGCCGATGTTGGCCTCTACGTCTCCGTGGGACCTTCATATACATCAATAACGTAATATTACCTAACCTAACCTCACCTATCATCTCGGCGGTAATATTTGAAAACATTCCTGTCGATGTTGGCCTCTACGTCTCCGTGGGACTTTTATATACATCAATAACGTAATTTAACCTAACCTAACCCAACATAACATCTCGGCGGTAATATTTGACAACATTCCTGGCGAGTTGGCCTCTACGTCTCCGTGGGGCATTCATATACATCAATAACGTAATATAACCTAACCCAACCCAACCTAACTTCTCGGCTGTAATATTTAACAACATTCCTGGCGAGTTGGCCTCTACGCCTCCGTGGGTCCTCCATATACATCAATAACGTAATATAACCTAACCCAACCCAACCTTACATCTCGGCACTAATATTTGACAACATTCCTGGCGAGTTGGCCTCTACCTCTCCGTGGGACCTTCATATACGTCAATAACGTAATATAATCTAACCTAACCAAACCTATCATCTCAGCGGTAATATTTGACAACATTTCTGGTCAGTTGGCCTCTACGTCTCCGTGGAACCTTCATATACATCCAAACGTAATTTAACCTAACCTAACCCAACGTAACATATCGGCGGTAATATTTGACAACATTCCTGGAGAGTTGGTCTCTACGTCTCCGTGGGACCTTCATATACATCAATAACGTAATATTACCTAACCTAACCCAACCTAACATCTCGGCGGTAATATTTGACAACATTCCTGGCGAGTTGGTCTCTACGCCTCCGTGCGACCTTCATATACATCAATAACGTAATATAACCTAACCTGAACCAACCTATCATCTCGACGGTAATATTTGACAACATTCCTGGCGAGTTGAGCTCTACGTCTCCGTGGGACCTTCATATACATCAATAACGTAATATCACCTAACCTAACCTAACCTAAGATCTCGGCACTAATATTTGACAACATTCCTGGCAAGTTGGCCTCTACGTCTCAGTGGGAATTTTATATACATCAATAACGTAATATAAGCTAACCTAACCCAACCTACCACCTCGGCACTAATATTTGACAACATTCCTGGCGAGTTGGCCTCTACCTCTCCGTGGGACCTTCATATACATCAATAACGTAATATAACCTAACCTGAACCAACCTATCATCTCAACGGTAATATTTGACAACATTCCTGGCGAGTTGAGCTCTACGTCTCCGTGGGACCTTCATATACATCAATAACGTAATATAACGTAATATAAACCAACCTATCATATCGGCGGTAATATTTGAAAACATTCCTGTCAATGTTGGCTTCTACGTCTCCGTGGGACCTTTATATACATCAATAACGTAATATATCCTAACCTAACCCAACCTATCATCTCGGCGGTAATATTTGACAACATTCCTGGCTTGTTGGCCTCTACGTCTCCGTGGGAACTTCATATACATCAATGACGTAATATTACCTAACCTAATCCAACCTCTCATCTCGGCGGTAATATTTGAAAACATTCCTGGCAAGTTGGCCTCTACCTCTCCGTGCGACATTCATATACATCAACAACGTAATATAACGTAACATAACCCAACCTATCATATCGGCGGTAATATTTGACAACATTCCTAGCGAGTTGGTCTCTACGCCTCCGTGCGACCTTCATATACATCAATAACGTAATATAACCTAACCTGAACCAACCTATCATCTCGACGGTAATATTTGACAACATTCCTGGCGAGTTGAGCTCTACGTCTCCGTGGGACCTTCATATACATCACTAACGTAATATCACCTAACCTAACCTAACCTAAGATCTCGGCACTAATATTTGACAACATTTCTGGTCAGTTGGCCTCTACGTCTCCGTGGAACCTTCATATACATCAATAACGTAATATAACCTAACCTAACCCAACCTATCATCTCGGCGGTAATATTTGACAACATTCCTGGCTTGTTGGCCTCTACGCCTCCGTGCGACCTTCATATACATCAATAACGTAATATACCCTAACCTGAACCAACCTATCATCTCGACGGTAATATTTGACAACATTCCTGGCGAGTTGAGCTCTACGTCTCCGTGGGACCTTCATATACATCAATAACGTAATATAACGTAACCTAAACCAACCTATCATATCGGCGGTAATATTTGAAAACATTCCGGTCGATGTTGGCCTCTACGTCTCCGTGGGACCTTCATATACATCAATAACGTAATATTACCTAACCTAACCCAACCTATCATCTCGGCGGTAATATTTGAAGACATTCCTGTCGATGTTGGCCTCTACGTCTCCGTGGGACTTTTATATACATCAATAACGTAATTTAACCTAACCTAACCCAACGTAATATCTCGGCGGTAATATTTGGCAACATTCCTGGCGAGTTGGCCTCTACCTCTCCGTGCGGCATTCATATACATCAATAACGTAATATAACCTAACCCAACCCAACCTAACATCTCGGCACTAATATTTGACAACATTCCTCGCGAGTTGGCCTCTACGTCTCCGTCGGACCTTCATATACATCAATAACGTAATATAGCGTAACCTAAACCAACCTATCATATCGGCGGTAATATTTGAAAACATTCCTGTCGATGTTGGCCTCTACGTCTCCGTGGGACCTTCATATACATCAATAACGTAATATTATATAACCTAACCCAACCTAACATCTCGGCGGTAATATTTGAAAACATTCCTGGCGAGTTGGCCTCTACGTCTCCGTGGGGCCTTCACATACATCAATGACGTAATATTACCTAACCTAATCCAACCTGTCAGCTTGGCGGTAATATTTGAGAACATTCCTGGCGAGTTGGCCTCTACCTCTCCGTGCGACCTTCATATACATCAACAACGTAATATAACGTAACCTAATCCAACCTATCATATCGGCGGTAATATTTGACAACATTCCTGGCGAGTTGACCTCTACGCCTCCGTGGGAATTTTATATACATCAATAACGTAATATAACCTAACCTAACCCAACCTACCATCTCGGCACTAATATTTGACAACATTCCTGGCGAATTGGCCTCTACCTCTCCGAGGGACCTTCATATACGTCAATAACGTAATATAATCTAACCTAACCCAACCTATCATCTCAGCGGTAATATTTGACAACATTTCTGGTCAGTTGGCCTCTACGTCTCCGTGGAACCTTCATATACATCCAAACGTAATTTAACCTAACCTAACCCAACGTAACATATCGGCGGTAATATTTGACAACATTCCTGGAGAGTTGGTCTCTACGTCTCCGTGGGACCTTCATATACATCAATAACGTAATATTACCTAACCTAACCCAACCTAACATCTCGGCACTAATATTTGACAACATTCCTGGCGAGTAGGCCTCTACCTCTCCGTGGGACCTTCATATACATCAATAACGTAATATAATCTAACCTAACCCAACCTATCATCTCAGCGGTAATATTTGACAACATTTCTGGTCAGTTGGCCTCTATGTCTCCGTGGGACCTTCATAAACATCAATAACGTAATATAACGTAACCTAAACCAACCTATCATTTCGGCGGTAATATTTGAAAACATTCCTGTCGATGTTGGCCTCTACGTCTCCGTGGGACCTTCATATACATCAATAACGTAATATTACATAACCTAACCCAACCTAACATCTCGGCGGTAATATTTGAAAACATTCCTGGCGAGTTGGCCTCTACGTCTCCGTGGGAACTTCATATACATCAATGACGTAATATTACCTAACCTAATCCAACCTCTCATCTCGGCGGTAATATTTGAAAACATTCCTGGCAAGTTGGCCTCTACCTCTCCGTGCGACATTCATATACATCAACAACGTAATATAACGTAACATAACACAACCTATCATATCGGCGGTAATATTTGACAACATTCCTAGCGAGTTGGTCTCTACGCCTCCGTGCGACCTTCATATACATCAATAACGTAATATAACCTAACCTGAACCAACCTATCATCTCGACGGTAATATTTGACAACATTCCTGGCGAGTTGAGCTCTACGTCTCCGTGGGACCTTCATATACATCACTAACGTAATATCACCTAACCTAACCTAACCTAAGATCTCGGCACTAATATTTGACAACATTTCTGGTCAGTTGGCCTCTACGTCTCCGTGGAACCTTCATATACATCAATAACGTAATATAACCTAACCTAACCCAACCTATCATCTCGGCGGTAATATTTGACAACATTCCTGGCTTGTTGGCCTCTACGCCTCCGTGCGACCTTCATATACATCAATAACGTAATATACCCTAACCTGAACCAACCTATCATCTCGACGGTAATATTTGACAACATTCCTGGCGAGTTGAGCTCTACGTCTCCGTGGGACCTTCATATACATCAATAACGTAATATAACGTAACCTAAACCAACCTATCATATCGGCGGTAATATTTGAAAACATTCCGGTCGATGTTGGCCTCTACGTCTCCGTGGGACCTTCATATACATCAATAACGTAATATTACCTAACCTAACCCAACCTATCATCTCGGCGGTAATATTTGAAGACATTCCTGTCGATGTTGGCCTCTACGTCTCCGTGGGACTTTTATATACATCAATAACGTAATTTAACCTAACCTAACCCAACGTAATATCTCGGCGGTAATATTTGGCAACATTCCTGGCGAGTTGGCCTCTACCTCTCCGTGCGGCATTCATATACATCAATAACGTAATATAACCTAACCCAACCCAACCTAACATCTCGGCACTAATATTTGACAACATTCCTCGCGAGTTGGCCTCTACGTCTCCGTCGGACCTTCATATACATCAATAACGTAATATAGCGTAACCTAAACCAACCTATCATATCGGCGGTAATATTTGAAAACATTCCTGTCGATGTTGGCCTCTACGTCTCCGTGGGACCTTCATATACATCAATAACGTAATATTATATAACCTAACCCAACCTAACATCTCGGCGGTAATATTTGAAAACATTCCTGGCGAGTTGGCCTCTACGTCTCCGTGGGGCCTTCACATACATCAATGACGTAATATTACCTAACCTAATCCAACCTATCAGCTTGGCGGTAATATTTGAGAACATTCCTGGCGAGTTGGCCTCTACCTCTCCGTGCGACCTTCATATACATCAACAACGTAATATAACGTAACCTAATCCAACCTATCATATCGGCGGTAATATTTGACAACATTCCTGGCGAGTTGACCTCTACGCCTCCGTGGGAATTTTATATACATCAATAACGTAATATAACCTAACCTAACCCAACCTACCATCTCGGCACTAATATTTGACAACATTCCTGGCGAATTGGCCTCTACCTCTCCGAGGGACCTTCATATACGTCAATAACGTAATATAATCTAACCTAACCCAACCTATCATCTCAGCGGTAATATTTGACAACATTTCTGGACAGTTGGCCTCTACGTCTCCGTGGAACCTTCATATACATCCAAACGTAATTTAACCTAACCTAACCCAACGTAACATATCGGCGGTAATATTTGACAACATTCCTGGAGAGTTGGTCTCTACGTCTCCGTGGGACCTTCATATACATCAATAACGTAATATTACCTAACCTAACCCAACCTAACATCTCGGCACTAATATTTGACAACATTCCTGGCGAGTAGGCCTCTACCTCTCCGTGGGACCTTCATATACATCAATAACGTAATATAATCTAACCTAACCCAACCTATCATCTCAGCGGTAATATTTGACAACATTTCTGGTCAGTTGGCCTCTATGTCTCCGTGGGACCTTCATAAACATCAATAACGTAATATAACGTAACCTAAACCAACCTATCATTTCGGCGGTAATATTTGAAAACATTCCTGTCGATGTTGGCCTCTACGTCTCCGTGGGACCTTCATATACATCAATAACGTAATATTACATAACCTAACCCAACCTAACATCTCGGCGGTAATATTTGAAAACATTCCTGGCGAGTTGGCCTCTACGTCTCCGTGGGGCCTTCACATACATCAATGACGTAATATTACCTAACCTAATCCAACCTATCAGCTCGGCGGTAATATTTGAGAACATTCCTGGCGAGTTGGCCTCTACCTCTCCGTGCGACCTTCATATACATCAACAACGTAATATAACGTAACCTAATCCAACCTATCATATCGGCGGTAATATTTGACAACATTCCTGGCGAGTTGGCCTCTACGTCTCCGTGGGACCTTCATATACATCAATAACGTAATATAACCTAACCTAACCCAACCTATCACCTCGGCACTAATATTTGACAACATTCCTGGCGAGTTGGCCTCTACCTCTACGGGGGACCTTCATATACGTCAATAACGTAATATAATCTAACCTAAGTCAACCTATCATCTCGGCGGTAATATTTGACAACATTTCTGGTCAGTTGGCCTCTACGTCTCCGTGGAACCTTCATATACATCAATAACGTAATATAACCTAACCTAACCCAACCTATCATATCGGCGGTAATATTTGAAAACATTCCTGGCGAGTTGGCCTCTACCTCTCCGTGCGACCTTCATATACATCAACAACGTAATATAACGTAACCTAACCCAACCTATCATATCGGCGGTAATATTTGACAACATTCCTGGCGAGTTGGTCTCTACCTCTCCGTGCGACCTTCATATACATCAACAACGTAATATAACGTAACCTAACCCAACCTATCATATCGGCGGTAATATTTGACAACATTCCTGGCGAGTTGGTCTCTACGCCTCCGTGCGACCTTCATATACATCAATAACGTAATATAACGTAACCTAAACCAACCTATCATATCGGCGGTAATATTTGAAAACATTCCTGCCGATGTTGGCCTCTACGTCTCCGTGGGACCTTCATATACATCAATAACGTAATATTACCTAACCTAACCTCACCTATCATCTCGGCGGTAATATTTGAAAACATTCCTGTCGATGTTGGCCTCTACGTCTCCGTGGGACTTTTATATACATCAATAACGTAATTTAACCTAACCTAACCCAACATAACATCTCGGCGGTAATATTTGACAACATTCCTGGCGAGTTGGCCTCTACGTCTCCGTGGGGCATTCATATACATCAATAACGTAATATAACCTAACCCAACCCAACCTAACTTCTCGGCTGTAATATTTAACAACATTCCTGGCGAGTTGGCCTCTACGCCTCCGTGGGTCCTCCATATACATCAATAACGTAATATAACCTAACCCAACCCAACCTTACATCTCGGCACTAATATTTGACAACATTCCTGGCGAGTTGGCCTCTACCTCTCCGTGGGACCTTCATATACGTCAATAACGTAATATAATCTAACCTAACCAAACCTATCATCTCAGCGGTAATATTTGACAACATTTCTGGTCAGTTGGCCTCTACGTCTCCGTGG
Source organism: Xylocopa violacea (assembly GCA_963969225.1). Classification (NCBI taxonomy): domain Eukaryota; kingdom Metazoa; phylum Arthropoda; class Insecta; order Hymenoptera; family Apidae; genus Xylocopa; species Xylocopa violacea. The sequence goes on along the minus strand of CAXAJV010001290.1, from coordinate 3,847,469 downwards.
AACCTTCATATACATCCAAACGTAATTTAACCTAACCTAACCCAACGTAACATATCGGCGGTAATATTTGACAACATTCCTGGAGAGTTGGTCTCTACGTCTCCGTGGGACCTTCATATACATCAATAACGTAATATTACCTAACCTAACCCAACCTAACATCTCGGCACTAATATTTGACAACATTCCTGGCGAGTTGGCCTCTACGTCTCAGTGGGAATTTTATATACATCAATAACGTAATATAAGCTAACCTAACCCAACCTACCACCTCGGCACTAATATTTGACAACATTCCTGGCGAGTTGGCCTCTACCTCTCCGTGGGACCTTCATATACATCAATAACGTAATATAACCTAACCTGAACCAACCTATCATCTCAACGGTAATATTTGACAACATTCCTGGCGAGTTGAGCTCTACGTCTCCGTGGGACCTTCATATACATCAATAACGTAATATAACGTAATATAAACCAACCTATCATATCGGCGGTAATATTTGAAAACATTCCTGTCGATGTTGGCTTCTACGTCTCCGTGGGACCTTTATATACAACAATAACGTAATATATCCTAACCTAACCCAACCTATCATCTCGGCGGTAATATTTGACAACATTCCTGGCTTGTTGGCCTCTACGTCTCCGTGGGAACTTCATATACATCAATGGCGTAATATTACCTAACCTAATCCAACCTCTCATCTCGGCGGTAATATTTGAAAACATTCCTGGCAAGTTGGCCTCTACCTCTCCGTGCGACATTCATATACATCAACAACGTAATATAACGTAACATAACCCAACCTATCATATCGGCGGTAATATTTGACAACATTCCTGGCGAGTTGGTCTCTACGCCTCCGTGCGACCTTCATATACATCAATAACGTAATATAACCTAACCTGAACCAACCTATCATCTCGACGGTAATATTTGACAACATTCCTGGCGAGTTGAGCTCTACGTCTCCGTGGGACCTTCATATACATCAATAACGTAATATCACCTAACCTAACCTAACCTAAGATCTCGGCACTAATATTTGACAACATTCCTGGCGAGTTGGCCTCTACGTCTCCGTGGGAACTTCATATACATCAATAACGTAATATTACCTAACCTAACCCAACCTATCATCTCGGCGGTAATATTTGAAAACATTCCTGTCGATGTTGGCCTCTACGTCTCCGTGGGACTTTTATATACATCAATAACGTAATTTAACCTAACCTAACCCAACGTAATATCTCGGCGGTAATATTTGGCAACATTCCTGGCGAGTTGGCCTCTACCTCTCCGTGCGGCATTCATATACATCAATAACGTAATATAACGTAACCTAACCCAACCTATCATATCGGCGGTAATATTTGACAACATTCCTGGCGAGTTGGCCTCTACGTCTCAGTGGGAATTTTATATACATCAATAACGTAATATAAGCTAACCTAACCCAACCTACCACCTCGGCACTAATATTTGACAACATTCCTGGCGAGTTGGCCTCTACCTCTCCGTGGGACCTTCATATACATCAATAACGTAATATAACCTAACCTGAACCAACCTATCATCTCAACGGTAATATTTGACAACATTCCTGGCGAGTTGAGCTCTACGTCTCCGTGGGACCTTCATATACATCAATAACGTAATATAACGTAATATAAACCAACCTATCATATCGGCGGTAATATTTGAAAACATTCCTGTCGATGTTGGCTTCTACGTCTCCGTGGGACCTTTATATACATCAATAACGTAATATATCCTAACCTAACCCAACCTATCATCTCGGCGGTAATATTTGACAACATTCCTGGCTTGTTGGCCTCTACGTCTCCGTGGGAACTTCATATACATCAATGACGTAATATTACCTAACCTAATCCAACCTCTCATCTCGGCGGTAATATTTGAAAACATTCCTGGCAAGTTGGCCTCTACCTCTCCGTGCGACATTCATATACATCAACAACGTAATATAACGTAACATAACCCAACCTATCATATCGGCGGTAATATTTGACAACATTCCTAGCGAGTTGGTCTCTACGCCTCCGTGCGACCTTCATATACATCAATAACGTAATATAACCTAACCTGAACCAACCTATCATCTCGACGGTAATATTTGACAACATTCCTGGCGAGTTGAGCTCTACGTCTCCGTGGGACCTTCATATACATCAATAACGTAATATCACCTAACCTAACCTAACCTAAGATCTCGGCACTAATATTTGACAACATTTCTGGTCAGTTGGCCTCTACGTCTCCGTGGAACCTTCATATACATCAATAACGTAATATAACCTAACCTAACCCAACCTATCATCTCGGCGGTAATATTTGACAACATTCCTGGCTTGTTGGCCTCTACGCCTCCGTGCGACCTTCATATACGTTCAATAACGTAATATGCCCTAACCTGAACCAACCTATCATCTCGACGGTAATATTTGACAACATTCCTGGCGAGTTGAGCTCTACGTCTCCGTGGGACCTTCATATACATCAATAACGTAATATAACGTAACCTAAACCAACCTATCATATCGGCGGTAATATTTGAAAACATTCCTGTCGATGTTGGCCTCTACGTCTCCGTGGGACCTTCATATACATCAATAACGTAATATTACCTAACCTAACCCAACCTATCATCTCGGCGGTAATATTTGAAAACATTCCTGTCGATGTTGGCCTCTACGTCTCCGTGGGACTTTTATATACATCAATAACGTAATTTAACCTAACCTAACCCAACGTAATATCTCGGCGGTAATATTTGGCAACATTCCTGGCGAGTTGGCCTCTACCTCTCCGTGCGGCATTCATATACATCAATAACGTAATATAACCTAACCCAACCCAACCTAACATCTCGGCACTAATATTTGACAACATTCCTCGCGAGTTGGCCTCTACGTCTCCGTCGGACCTTCATATACATCAATAACGTAATATAGCGTAACCTAAACCAACCTATCATATCGGCGGTAATATTTGAAAACATTCCTGTCGATGTTGGCCTCTACGTCTCCCCGGGACCTTCATATACATCAACAACGTAATATTACCTAACCTAACCCAACCTAACATCTCGGCACTAATATTTGAAAACATTCCTGGCGAGTTGGCCTCTACGTCGCCGTGGGACCTTCATATACATCAATAACATAATATTACCCAACCTAACCCAACCTATCATCTCGGCGGTAATATTTGACAACATTCCTGTCGAGTTGGCCTCTACCTCTCCGTGCGACCTTCATATACATCAACAACGTAATATACCGTAACATAACCCAACCTATCATATCGGCGGTAATATTTGACAACATTCCTAGCGAGTTGGTCTCTACGCCTCCGTGCGACCTTCATATACATCAATAACGTAATATACCCTAACCTGAACCAACCTATCATCTCGACGGTAATATTTGACAACATTCCTCGCGAGTTGAGCTCTACGTCTCCGTGGGACCTTCATATACATCAATAACGTAATATAACGTAACCTAAACCAACCTATCATATCGGCGGTAATATTTGAAAACATCCCTGTCGATGTTGGCCTCTACGTCTCCGTGGGACCTTCATATACATCAATAACGTAATATTACCTAACCTAACCCAACCTATCATCTCGGCGGTAATATTTGAAAACATTCCTGTCGATGTTGGCCTCTACGTCTCCGTGGGACTTTTATATACATCAATAACGTAATTTAACCTAACCTAACCCAACGTAATATCTCGGCGGTAATATTTGGCAACATTCCTGGCGAGTTGGCCTCTACGTCTCCGTCGGACCTTCATATACATCAATAACGTAATATAGCGTAACCTAAACCAACCTATCATATCGGCGGTAATATTTGAAAACATTCCTGTCGATGTTGGCCTCTACGTCTCCCCGGGACCTTCATATACATCAACAACGTAATATTACCTAACCTAACCCAACCTAACATCTCGGCACTAATATTTGAAAACATTCCTGGCGAGTTGGCCTCTACGCCTCTGTGGGAATTTTATATACATCAATAACGTAATATAACCTAACCTAACCCAACCTACCATCTCGGCACTAATATTTGACAACATTCCTGGCGAATTGGCCTCTACCTCACCGTGGGACCTTCATATACGTCAATAACGTAATATAATCTAACCTAACCCAACCTATCATCTCAGCGGTAATATTTGACAACATTTCTGGTCAGTTGGCCTCTACGTCTCCGTGGAACCTTCATATACATCCAAACGTAATTTAACCTAACCTAACCCAACGTAACATATCGGCGGTAATATTTGACAACATTCCTGGAGAGTTGGTGTCTACGTCTCCGTGGGACCTTCATATACATCAATAACGTAATATTACCTAACCTAACCCAACCTAACATCTCGGCACTAATATTTGACAACATTCCTGGCGAGTAGGCCTCTACCTCTCCGTGGGACCTTCATATACATCAATAACGTAATATAATCTAACCTAACCCAACCTATCATCTCAGCGGTAATATTTGACAACATTTCTGGTCAGTTGGCCTCTATGTCTCCGTGGAACCTTCATATACATCAATAACGTAATATAACCTAACCTGAACCAACCTATCATCTCGACGGTAATATTTGACAACATTCCTGGCGAGTTGAGCTCTACGTCTCCGTGCGACCTTCATATACATCAATAACGTAATATCACCTAACCTAACCTAACCTAAGATCTCGGCACTAATATTTGACAACATTCCTGGCGAGTTGGCCTCTACGTCTCCGTGGGAATTTTATATATATCAATAACGTAATATAAGCTAACCTAACCCAACGTAACATCTCGGCGGTAATATTTGACAACATTCCTGGCGAGTTGGCCTCTACCTCTCCGTGGGACCTTCATATACGTCAATAACGTAATGTAATCTAACCTAACTCAACCTATCATCTCGGTGGTAATATTTGACAACATTTCTGGTCAGTTGGCCTCTACGTCTCCGTGGAACCTTCATATACATCAATAACGTAATATAACCTAACCTAACCCAACCTATCATCTCGGCAGTAATATTTGACAACATTTCTGGTCAGTTGGCCTCTACGTCTCCGTGGAACCTTCATATACATCAATAACGTAATATAACCTAACCTAACCCAACCTATCATCTCGGCGGTAATATTTGACAACATTCCTGGCGAATTGGCATCTACGTCTCCGTGGGACCTTTATATACCTCAATAACGTAATATATCCTAACCTAACCCAACCTATCATCTCGGCGGTAATATTTGAGAATATTCCTGGCGAGTTGGCCTCTACGTCTCCGTGGGACCTTCATATACATCAATAACGTAATATAACCTAACCTAACCCAACCTATCACCTCGGCACTAATATTTGACAACATTCCTGGCGAGTTGGCCTCTACCTCTCCGGGGGACCTTCATATACGTCAATAACGTAATATAATCTAACCTAACTCAACCTATCATCTCGGCGGTAATATTTGACAACATTTCTGGTCAGTTGGCCTCTACGTCTCCGTGGAACCTTCATATACATCAATAACGTAATATAACCTAACCTAACCCAACCTATCATCTCGGCGGTAATATTTGACAACATTCCTGGCGAATTGGCCTGTACGTCTCCGTGGGACCTTTATATACATCAATAACGTAATTTAACCTAACGTAATCCAACGTAACATCTCGGCGGTAATATTTGACAACATTCCTGGAGAGTTGGTCTCTGCGTCTCCGTGGGACCTTCATACACATCAATAACGTAATATTACCTAACCTAACCCAACCTAACATCTCGGCACAAATATTTGACAACATTCCTGGCGAGTTGGCCTCTACCTCTCCGTGCGACCTTCATATACATCAATAACGTAATTTAACCTAACCTAACCCAACATAACATCTCGGCGGTAATATTTGACAACATTCCTGGCTTGTTGGCCTCTACGTCTCCGTGGGACCTTCATATACATCAATAACGTAATATAACGTAACCTAAACCAACCTATCATATCGGCGGTAATATTTGAAAACATTCCTTGCGAGTTGGCCTCTACCTCTCCGTGCGACCTTCATATACATCAACAACGTAATATAACGTAACCTAACCCAACCTATCATATCGGCGGTAATATTTGACAACATTCCTGGCGAGTTGGTCTCTACCTCTCCGTGCGACCTTCATATACATCAACAACGTAATATAACGTAACCTAACCCAACCTATCATATCGGCGGTAATATTTGACAACATTCCTGGCGAGTTGGTCTCTACGCCTCCGTGCGACCTTCATATACATGAATAACGTAATATAACGTAACCTAAACCAACCTATCATATCGGCGGTAATATTTGAAAACATTCCTGCCGATGTTGGCCTCTACGTCTCTGTGGGACCTTCATATACATCAATAACGTAATATTACCTAACCTAACCTAACCTATCATCTCGGCGGTAATATTTGAAAACATTCCTGTCGATGTTGGCCTCTACGTCTCCGTGGGACTTTTATATACATCAATAACGTAATTTAACCTAACCTAACCCAACATAACATCTCGGCGGTAATATTTGACAACATTCCTGGCGAGTTGGCCTCTACGTCTCCGTGGGGCATTCATATACATCAATAACGTAATATAACCTAACCCAACCCAACCTAACTTCTCGGCTGTAATATTTAACAACATTCCTGGCGAGTTGGCCTCTACGCCTCCGTGGGTCCTCCATATACATCAATAACGTAATATAACCTAACCCAACCCAACCTTACATCTCGGCACTAATATTTGACAACATTCCTGGCGAGTTGGCCTCTACCTCTCCGTGGGACCTTCATATACGTCAATAACGTAATATAATCTAACCTAACCAAACCTATCATCTCAGCGGTAATATTTGACAACATTCCTGGCGAGTTGAGCTCTACGTCTCCGTGGGACCTTCATATACATCAATAACGTAATATAACGTAATATAAACCAACCTATCATATCGGCGGTAATATTTGAAAACATTCCTGTCGATGTTGGCTTCTACGTCTCCGTGGGACCTTTATATACAACAATAACGTAATATATCCTAACCTAACCCAACCTATCATCTCGGCTGTAATATTTGACAACATTCCTGGCTTGTTGGCCTCTACGTTTCCGTGGGAACTTCATATACATCAATGACGTAATATTACCTAACCTAATCCAACCTCTCATCTCGGCGGTAATATTTGAAAACATTCCTGGCAAGTTGGCCTCTACCTCTCCGTGCGACATTCATATACATCAACAACGTAATATAACGTAACATAACCCAACCTATCATATCGGCGGTAATATTTGACAACATTCCTGGCGAGTTGGTCTCTACGCCTCCGTGCGACCTTCATATACATCAATAACGTAATATAACCTAACCTGAACCAACCTATCATCTCGACGGTAATATTTGACAACATTCCTGGCGAGTTGAGCTCTACGTCTCCGTGGGACCTTCATATACATCAATAACGTAATATCACCTAACCTAACCTAACCTAAGATCTCGGCACTAATATTTGACAACATTCCTGGCGAGTTGGCCTCTACGTCTCCATGGGAACTTCATATACATCAATAACGTAATATTACCTAACCTAACCCAACCTATCATCTCGGCGGTAATATTTGAAAACATTCCTGTCGATGTTGGCCTCTACGTCTCCGTGGGACTTTTATATACATCAATAACGTAATTTAACCTAACCTAACCCAACGTAATATCTCGGCGGTAATATTTGGCAACATTCCCGGCGAGTTGGCCTCTACGTCTCCGTGGGGCATTCATATACATCAATAACGTAATATAACCTAACCCAACCCAACCTAACTTCACGGCGGTAATATTTAACAACATTCCTGGCGAGTTGGCCTCTACGCCTCCGTGGGTCCTCCATATACATCAATAACGTAATATAACCTAACCCAACCCAACCTTACATCTCGGCACTAATATTTGACAACATTCCTGGCGAGTTGGCCTCTACCTCTCCGTGCGACCTTCATATACATCAATAACGTAAAATTAACGTAACCTAAACCAACCTATCATATCGGCGGTAATATTTGACAACATTCCTGGCGAGTTGGTCTCTACGCCTCCGTGGGAATTTTATATACATCAATAACGTAATATATCCTAACCTAACCCAACCTACCATCTCGGCACTAATATTTGACAACATTCCTGGAGAGTAGGCCTCTACCTCTCCGTGCGACCTTCATATACATCAACAACGTAATATAACGTAACCTAACCCAACCTATCATATCGGCGGTAATATTTGACAACATTCCTGGCGAGTTGGTCTCTACACCTCGTGCGACCTTCATATACATCAATAACGTAATATAACCTAACCTGAACCAACCTATCATCTCGACCGTAATATTTGACAACATTCCTGGCGAGTTGAGCTCTACGTCTCCGTGGGACCTTCATATACATGAATAACGTAATATCACCTAACCTAACCTAACCTAAGATCTCGGCACTAATATTTGGCAACATTCCTGGCGAGTTGGCCTCTACCTCTCCGTGCGACATTCATATACATCAATAACGTAATATAACGTAACCTAACCCAACCTATCATATCGGCGGTAATATTTGACAACATTCCTGGCGAGTTGGCCTCTACCTCTCCGTGCGACCTTCATATACATCAATAACGTAATATAACGCAACCTAAACCAACCTATCATATCGGCGGTAATATTTGAAAACATTCCTGTCGACGTTGGCCTCTACGTCTCCGTGGGACTTTTATATACATCAAAACGTAATTTAACCTAACCTAACCCAACGTAACATATCGGCGGTAATATTTGAAAACATTCCTGTCGATGTTGGCTTCTACGTCTCCGTGGGACCTTTATATACATCAATAACGTAATATATCCTAACCTAACCCAACCTATCATCTCGGCGGTAACATTTGACAACATTCCTGGCTTGTTGGCCTCTACGTCTCCGCGGGAACTTCATATACATAAATAACGTAATATAACCTAACCTAACCCAACCTAACATCTCGGCGGTAATATTTGAGAATATTCCTGGCGAGTTGGCCTCTACGTCTCCGTGGGACCTTCATATAAATCAATAACGTAATATAACGTAACCTAAACCAACCTATCATATCGGCGGTAATATTTGAAAACATTCCTGTCGATGTTGGCCTCTACGTCTCCGTGGGACCTTCATATACATCAATGACGTAATATTACCTAACCTAATCCAACCTCTCATCTCGGCGGTAATATTTGAAAACATTCCTGGCGAGTTGGCCTCTACCTCTCCGTGCGACTTTCATATACATCAACAACGTAATATAACGTAACCTAACCCAACCTATCATATCGGCGGTAATATTTGACAACATTCCTGGCGAGTTGGTCTCTACGTGTCCGTGGGACCTTCATATACATCAATAACGTAATATTACCTAACCTAACCCAACCTATCATCTCGGCGGTAATATTTGAAAACATTCCTGTCGATGTTGGCCTCTACGTCTCCGTGGGACTTTTATATACATCAAAACGTAATTTAACCTAACCTAACCCAACGTAACATATCGGCGGTAATATTTGAAAACATTCCTGTCGATGTTGGCTTCTACGTCTCCGTGGGACCTTTATATACATCAATAACGTAATATATCCTAACCTAACCCAACCTATCATCTCGGCGGTAATATTTGACAACATTCCTGGCTTGTTGGCCTCTACGTCTCCGTGGGAACTTCATATACATCAATGACGTAATATTACCTAACCTAATCCAACCTCTCATCTCGGCGGTAATATTTGAAAACATTCCTGGCGAGTTGGCCTCTACCTCTCCGTGCGATATTCATATACATCAACAACGTAATATAACGTAACCTAACCCAACCTATCATATCGGCGGTAATATTTGACAACATTCCTGGCGAGTTGGTCTCTACGCCTCCGTGCGACCTTCGTATACATCAATAACGTAATATAACCTAACCTGAACCAACCTATCATCTCGACGGCAATATTTGACAACATTCCTGGCGAGTTGAGCTCTACGTCTCCGTGGGATCTTCATATACATCAATAACGTAATATCACCTAACCTAACCTAACCTAAGATCTCGGCACTAATATTTGACAACATTCCTGGCGAGTTGGCCTCTACGTCTCCGTGGGAATTTTATATACATCAATAACGTAATATAAGCTAACCTAACCTAACCTACCACCTCGGCACTAATATTTGACAACATTCCTGGCGAGTTGGCTCTACCTCTCCGTGGGACCTTCATATACGTCAATAACGTAATATAATCTAACCTAAATCAACCTATCATCTCGGCGGTAATATTTGACAACATTTCTGGTCAGTTGGCCTCTACATCTCCGTGGAACCTTCATATACATCAATAACGTAATATAACCTAACCTAACCCAACCTATCATATCGGCGGTAATATTTGACAACATTCCTGGCGAGTTGGTCTCTACGCCTCCGTGCGACCTTCGTATACATCAATAACGTAATATAACCTAACCTGAACCAACCTATCATGTCGACGGTAATATTTGACAACATTCCTGGCGAGTTGAGCTCTACGTCTCCGTGGGACCTTCATATACATCAATAACGTAATATCACCTAACCTAACCTAACCTAAGATCTCGGCACTAATATTTGACAACATTCCTGGCGAGTTGGCCTCTACGTCTCCGTGGGAATTTTATATACATCAATAACGTAATATAAGCTAACCTAACCTAACCTACCACCTCGGCACTAATATTTGACAACATTCCTGGCGAGTTGGCTCTACCTCTCCGTGGGACCTTCATATACGTCAATAACGTAATATAATCTAACCTAACTCAACCTATCATCTCGGCGGTAATATTTGACAACATTTCTGGTCAGTTGGCCTCTACATCTCCGTGGAACCTTCATATACATCAATAACGTAATATAACCTAACCTAACCCAACCTATCATCTCGGCGGTAATATTTGACAACATTCCTTGCGAATTGGCCTCTACGTCTCCGTGGGACCTTTGTATACATCAATAACGTAATATATCCTAACCTAACCCAACCTATCATCTCGGCGGTAATATTTGACAACATTCCTGGCTTGTTGGCCTCTACGTCTCCGTGGGAACTTCATATACATCAATAACGTAATATAACCTAACCTAACCCAACCTAACATCTCGGCGGTAATATTTGAGAATATTCCTGGCGAGTTGGCCTCTACGTCTCCGTGGGATCTTCATATACATCAATAACGTAATATAACGTAACCTAAACCAACCTATCATATCGGCGGTAATATTTGAAAACATTCCTGTCGATGTTGGCCTCTACGTCTCCGTGGGACCTTCATATACTTCAATGACGTAATATTACCTAACCTAATCCAACCTCTCATCTCGGCGGTAATATTTGAAAACATTCCTGGCGAGTTGGCCTCTACCTCTCCGTGCGACCTTCATATACATCAACAACGTAATATAACGTAACCTAACCCAACCTATCATATCGGCGGTAATATTTGACAACATTCCTGGCGAGTTGGTCTCTACGCCTCCGTGCGACCTTCATATACATCAATAACGTAATATAACGCAACCTAAACCAACCTATCATCTCGGCGGTAACATTTGACAACATTCCTGGCTTGTTGGCCTCTACGTCTCCGTGGGAACTTCATATACATCAATGACGTAATATTACCTAACCTAATTCAACCTATCATCTCGGCGGTAATATTTGACAACATTTCTGGTCAGTTGGCCTCTACGTCTCCGTGGAACCTTCATATACATCAATAACGTAATATAACCTAACCTAACCCAACCTATCATCTCGGCGGTAATATTTGACAACATTCCTGGCGAATTGGCCTCTACGTATCCGTGGGACCTTTATATACATCAATAACGTAATATATCCTAACCTAACCCAACCTATCATCTCGGCGGTAATATTTGACAACATTCCTGGCTTGTTGGCCTCTACGTCTCCGCGGGAACTTCATATACATCAATGACGTAATATAACCTAACCTAACCCAACCTAACATCTCGGCGGTAATATTTGAGAATATTCCTGGCGAGTTGGCTTCTACGTCTATGTGGGACCTTCATATACATCAATAACGTAATATAACGTAACCTAAACCAACCTATCATATCGGCGGTAATATTTGAAAACATTCCTGTCGATGTTGGCCTCTACGTCTCCGTGGGACCTTCATATACATCAATGACGTAATATTACCTAACCTAACCCAACCTATCATCTCGGCGGTAATATTTGAAAACATTCCTGTCGATGTTGGCCTCTACGTCTCCGTGGGACTTTTATATACATCAATAACGTAATTTAACCTAACCTAACCCAACGTAATATCTCGGCGGTAATATTTGGCAACATTCCTGGCGAGTTGGCCTCTACCTCTCCGTGCGGCATTCATATACATCAATAACGTAATATAACGTAACCTAACCCAACCTATCATATCGGCGGTAATATTTGACAACATTCCTGGCGAGTTGGCCTCTACCTCTCCGTGGGACCTTCATATACGTCAATAACGTAATATAATCTAACCTAACTCAACCTATCATCTCGGCGGTAATATTTGACAACATTTCTGATCAGTTGGCCTCTACATCTCCGTGGAACCTTCATATACATCAATAACGTAATATAACCTAATCTAACCCAACCTATCATCTCGGCGGTAATATTTGACAACATTCCTGGCTTGTTGGCCTCTACGTCTCCGTGGGACTTTTATATACATCAAAACGTAATTTAACCTAACCTAACCCAACGTAACATCTCGGCGGTAATATTTGACAACATTCCTGGGGAATTGGCTTCTACGTGTCCGTCGGACCTTCATATACATCAATAACGTAACATAACCTAACCTAACCCAACCTATCATCTCGGCAGTAATATTTGACAACATTCCTGGCGAGTTGAGCTCTACGTCTCCGTGGGACCTTCATATACATCAATAACGTAATTTAACCTAACCTAACCCAACGTAATTTCTCGGCGGTAATATTTGACAACATTCCTGGCGAGTTGGCCTCTACCTCTCCGTGCGACCTTCATATACATCAATAACGTAATATAACGCAACCTAAACCAACCTATCATATCGGCGGTAATATTTGAAAACATTCCTGTCGACGTTGGCCTCTACGTCTCCGTGGGACTTTTATATACATCAAAACGTAATTTAACCTAACCTAACCCAACCTATCATCTCGGCGGTAATATTTGACAACATTCCTGGCGAATTGGCCTCTACGTATCCGTGGGACCTTTATATACATCAATAACGTAATATATCCTAACCTATCCCAACCTATCATCTCGGCGGTAATATTTGACAACATTCCTGGCGAGTTGGCCTCTACGTCTCCGTGGGACCTTCATATAAATCAATAACGTAATATAACGTAACCTAAACCAACTTATCATATCGGCGGTAATATTTGAAAACATTCCTGTCGATGTTGGCCTCTACGTCTCCGTGGGACCTTCATATACATCAATGACGTAATATTACCTAACCTAATCCAGCCTCTCATCTCTGCGGTAATATTTGAAAACATTCCTGGCGAGTTGGCCTCTACCTCTCCGTGCGACCTTCATATACATCAACAACGTAATATAACGTAACCTAACCCAACCTATCATATCGGCGGTAATATTTGACAACATTCCTGGCGAGTTGGTCTCTACGCCTCCGTGCGACCTTCATATACATCAATAACGTAATATAACGCAACCTAAACCAACCTATCATATCGGCGGTAATATTTGAAAACATTCCTGTCGATGTTGGCCTCTACGTCTCCGTGGGACTTTTATATACATCAAAACGTAATTTAACCTAACCTAACCCAACGTAACATCTCGGCGGTAATATTTGACAACATTCCTGGGGAATTGGCTTCTACGTGTCCGTCGGACCTTCATATACATCAATAACGTAACATAACCTAACCTAACCCAACATATCATCTCGGCAGTAATATTTGACAACATTCCTGTCGAGTTGGCCTCTACGTCTCCGTGGGACTTTTATATACATCAATAACGTAATTTAACCTAACCCAACCCAACCTAACTTCTCGGCGGTAATATTTAACAACATTCCTGGCGAATTGGCCTCTACGTCTCCGTGGGACCTTTATATACATCAATAACGTAATATACCTTAACCTAACCCAACCTATCATCTCGGCGGTAATATTTGACAACATTCCTGGCTTGTTGGCCTCTACGTCTCCGTGGGACCTTCATATACATCAATAACGTAATATAACCTAACCTAACCCAACGTAACATCTCGGCGGTAATATTTGAGAATATTCCTGGCGAGTTGGCCTCTACGTCTCCGTGGGACCTTCATGTACATCAATAACGTAATATAACGTAACCTAAACCAACCTATCATATCGGCGGTAATATTTGAAAACATTCCTGTCGATGTTGGCCTCTACGTCTCCGTGGGACCTTCGTATACATCAATGACGTAATATTACCTAACCTAATCCAACCTCTCATCTCGGCGGCAATATTTGAAAATATTCCTGGCGAGTAGGCCTCTACCTCTCCGTGCGTCCTTCATATACATCAACAACGTAATATAACGTAACCTAACCCAACCTATCATATCGGCGGTAATATTTGACAACATTCCTGGCGAGTTGGTCTCTACGCCTCCGTGCGACCTTCATATACATCAATAACGTAATATAACCTAACCTGAACCAACCTATCATCTCGACGGTAATATTTGACAACATTTCTGCCGAGTTGAGCTCTACGTCTCCGTGGGACCTTCATATACATCAATAACGTAATATAACGTAACCTAAACCAACCTATCATATCGGCGGTAATATTTGAAAACATTCCTGTCGATGTTGGCCTCTACGTCTCCGTGGGACTTTTATATACATCAATACCGCAATTTAACCTAACCTAACCCAACGTAATATCTCGGCGGTAATATTTGGCAACATTCCTGGCGAGTTGGCCTCTACCTCTCCGTGTGGCATTCATATACATCAATAACGTAATATAACGTAACCTAACCCAACCTATCATATCGGCGGTAATATTTGACAACATTCCTGGCGAGTTGGCCTCTACCTCTCCGTGCGACCTTCATATACATCAATAACGTAATATAACGCAACCTAAACCAATCTATCATATCGGCGGTAATATTTGAAAACATTCCTGTCGATGTTGGCCTCTACGTCTCCGTGGGACTTTTATATACATCAAAACGTAATTTAACCTAACCTAACCCAACGTAACATATCGGCGGTAATACTTGAACACATTCCTGTCGATGTTGGCTTCTACGTCTCCGTGGGACCTTTATATACATCAATAACGTAATATATCCTAGCCTAAACCAACCTATCATCTCGGCGGTAATATTTGACAACATTCCTGGCTTGTTGGCCTCTACGTCTCCGTGGGAACTTCATATACATCAATGACGTAATATTACCTAACCTAATCCAACCTCTCATCTCGGCGGTAATATTTGAAAACATTCCTGGCAAGTTGGCCTCTACCTCTCCGTGCGACATTCATATACATCGACAACGTAATATAACGTAACCTAACCCAACCTATCATATCGGCGGTAATATTTTACAACATTCCTGGCGAGTTGGTCTCTACGCCTCCGTGCGACCTTCATATACATCAATAACGTAATATAACCTAACCTGAACCAACCTATCATCTCGACGGTAATATTTGACAACATTCCTGTCGAGTTGAGCTCTACGTCTCCGTGGGACCTTCATATACATCAATAACGTAATATCACCTAACCTAACCTAACCTAAGATCTCGGCACTAATATTTGACAACACTCCTGGCGAGTTGGCCTCTACGTCTCCGTGGGAATTTTATATACATCAATAACGTAATATAAGCTAACCTAACCCAACCTACCACCTCGGCGGTAATATTTGAAAACATTCCTGTCGACGTTGGCCTCTACGTCTCCGTGGGACTTTTATATACATCAAAACGTAATTTAACCTAACCTAACCCAACGTAACATATCGGCGGTAATATTTGAAAACATTCCTGTCGATGTTGGCTTCTACGTCTCCGTGGGACCTTTATATACATCAATAACGTAATATATCCTGACCTAACCCAACCTATCATCTCGGCGGTAACATTTGACAACATTCCTGGCTTGTTGGCCTCTACGTCTCCGCGGGAACTTCATATACATCAATAACGTAATATAACCTAACCTAACCCAACCTAACATCTCGGCGGTAATATTTGAGAATATTCCTGGCGAGTTGGCCTCTACGTCTCCGTGGGACCTTCATATAAATCAATAACGTAATATAACGTAACCTAAACCAACCTATCATATCGGCGGTAATATTTGAAAACATTCCTGTCGATGTTGGCCTCTACGTCTCCGTGGGACCTTCATATACATCAATGACGTAATATTACCTAACCTAATCCAACCTCTCATCTCGGCGGTAATATTTGAAAACATTCCTGGCGAGTTGGCCTCTACCTCTCCGTGCGGCTTTCATATACATCAACAACGTAATATAACGTAACCTAACCCAACCTATCATATCGGCGGTAATATTTGACAACATTCCTGGCGAGTTGGCCTCTACCTCTCCGTGCGACCTTCATATACATCAATAACGTAATATAACGCAACCTAAACCAACCTATCATATCGGCGGTAATATTTGAAAACATTCCTGTCGATGTTGGCCTCTACGTCTCCGTGGGACTTTTATATACATCAAAACGTAATTTAACCTAACCTAACCCAACGTAACATATCGGCGGTAATATTTGAAAACATTCCTGTCGATGTTGGCTTCTACGTCTCCGTGGGACCTTTATATACATCAATAACGTAATATATCCTAACCTAAACCAACCTATCATCTCGGCGGTAATATTTGACAACATTCCTGGCTTGTTGGCCTCTACGTCTCCGTGGGAACTTCATATACATCAATGACGTAATATTACCTAACCTAATCCAACCTCTCATCTCGGCGGTAATATTTGAAAACATTCCTGGCAAGTTGGCCTCTACCTCTCCGTGCGACATTCATATACATCGACAACGTAATATAACGTAACCTAACCCAACCTATCATATCGGCGGTAATATTTTACAACATTCCTGGCGAGTTGGTCTCTACGCCTCCGTGCGACCTTCATATACATCAATAACGTAATATAACCTAACCTGAACCAACCTATCATCTCGACGGTAATATTTGACAACATTCCTGTCGAGTTGAGCTCTACGTCTCCGTGGGACCTTCATATACATCAATAACGTAATATCACCTAACCTAACCTAACCTAAGATCTCGGCACTAATATTTGACAACATTCCTGGCGAGTTGGCCTCTACGTCTCCGTGGGAATTTTATATACATCAATAACGTAATATAAGCTAACCTAACCCAACCTACCACCTCGGCGGTAATATTTGAAAACATTCCTGTCGACGTTGGCCTCTACGTCTCCGTGGGACTTTTATATACATCAAAACGTAATTTAACCTAACCTAACCCAACGTAACATATCGGCGGTAATATTTGAAAACATTCCTGTCGATGTTGGCTTCTACGTCTCCGTGGGACCTTTATATACATCAATAACGTAATATATCCTAACCTAACCCAACCTATCATCTCGGCGGTAACATTTGACAACATTCCTGGCTTGTTGGCCTCTACGTCTCCGCGGGAACTTCATATACATAAATAACGTAATATAACCTAACCTAACCCAACCTAACATCTCGGCGGTAATATTTGAGAATATTCCTGGCGAGTTGGCCTCTACGTCTCCGTGGGACCTTCATATAAATCAATAACGTAATATAACGTAACCTAAACCAACCTATCATATCGGCGGTAATATTTGAAAACATTCCTGTCGATGTTGGCCTCTACGTCTCCGTGGGACCTTCATATACATCAATGACGTAATATTACCTAACCTAATCCAACCTCTCATCTCGGCGGTAATATTTGAAAACATTCCTGGCGAGTTGGCCTCTACCTCTCCGTGCGACTTTCATATACATCAACAACGTAATATAACGTAACCTAACCCAACCTATCATATCGGCGGTAATATTTGACAACATTCCTGGCGAGTTGGTCTCTACGTGTCCGTGGGACCTTCATATACATCAATAACGTAATATTACCTAACCTAACCCAACCTATCATCTCGGCGGTAATATTTGAAAACATTCCTGTCGATGTTGGCCTCTACGTCTCCGTGGGACTTTTATATACATCAACACGTAATTTAACCTAACCTAACCCAACGTAACATATCGGCGGTAATATTTGAAAACATTCCTGTCGATGTTGGCTTCTACGTCTCCGTGGGACCTTTATATACATCAATAACGTAATATATCCTAACCTAACCCAACCTATCATCTCGGCGGTAATATTTGACAACATTCCTGGCTTGTTGGCCTCTACGTCTCCGTGGGAACTTCATATACATCAATGACGTAATATTACCTAACCTAATCCAACCTCTCATCTCGGCGGTAATATTTGAAAACATTCCTGGCGAGTTGGCCTCTACCTCTCCGTGCGATATTCATATACATCAACAACGTAATATAACGTAACCTAACCCAACCTATCATATCGGCGGTAATATTTGACAACATTCCTGGCGAGTTGGTCTCTACGCCTCCGTGCGACCTTCGTATACATCAATAACGTAATATAACCTAACCTGAACCAACCTATCATCTCGACGGTAATATTTGACAACATTCCTGGCGAGTTGAGCTCTACGTCTCCGTGGGATCTTCATATACATCAATAACGTAATATCACCTAACCTAACCTAACCTAAGATCTCGGCACTAATATTTGACAACATTCCTGGCGAGTTGGCCTCTACGTCTCCGTGGGAATTTTATATACATCAATAACGTAATATAAGCTAACCTAACCTAACCTACCACCTCGGCACTAATATTTGACAACATTCCTGGCGAGTTGGCTCTACCTCTCCGTGGGACCTTCATATACGTCAATAACGTAATATAATCTAACCTAACTCAACCTATCATCTCGGCGGTAATATTTGACAACATTTCTGGTCAGTTGGCCTCTACATCTCCGTGGAACCTTCATATACATCAATAACGTAATATAACCTAACCTAACCCAACCTATCATATCGGCGGTAATATTTGACAACATTCCTGGCGAGTTGGTCTCTACGCCTCCGTGCGACCTTCGTATACATCAATAACGTAATATAACCTAACCTGAACCAACCTATCATGTCGACGGTAATATTTGACAACATTCCTGGCGAGTTGAGCTCTACGTCTCCGTGGGACCTTCATATACATCAATAACGTAATATCACCTAACCTAACCTAACCTAAGATCTCGGCACTAATATTTGACAACATTCCTGGCGAGTTGGGCTCTACGTCTCCGTGGGAATTTTATATACATCAATAACGTAATATAAGCTAACCTAACCTAACCTACCACCTCGGCACTAATATTTGACAACATTCCTGGCGAGTTGGCCTCTACCTCTCCGTGGGACCTTCATATACGTCAATAACGTAATATAATCTAACCTAACTCAACCTATCACCTCGGCGGTAATATTTGACAACATTTCTGGTCAGTTGGCCTCTACATATCCGTGGAACCTTCATATACATCAATAACGTAATATAACCTAACCTAACCCAACCTATCATCTCGGCGGTAATATTTGACAACATTCCTGGCGAATTGGCCTCTACGTCTCCGTGGGACCTTTATATACATCAATAACGTAATATATCCTAACCTAACCCAACCTATCATCTCGGCGGTAATATTTGACAACATTCCTGGCTTGTTGGCCTCTACGTCTCCGTGGGAACTTCATATACATCAATAACGTAATATAACCTAACCTAACCCAACCTAACATCTCGGCGGTAATATTTGAGAATATTCCTGGCGAGTTGGCCTCTACGTCTCCGTGGGATCTTCATATACATCAATAACGTAATATAACGTAACCTAAACCAACCTATCATATCGGCGGTAATATTTGAAAACATTCCTGTCGATGTTGTCCTCTACGTCTCCGTGGGACCTTCATATACATCAATGACGTAATATTACCTAACCTAATCCAACCTCTCATCTCGGCGGTAATATTTGAAAACATTCCTGGCGAGTTGGCCTCTACCTCTCCGTGCGACCTTCATATACATCAACAACGTAATATAACGTAACCTAACCCAACCTATCATATCGGCGGTAATATTTGAAAACATTCCTGTCGATGTTGGCCTCTACGTCTCCGTGGGACTTTTATATACATCAAAACGTAATTTAACCTAACCTAACCCAACGTAACATCTCGGCGGTAATATTTGACAACATTCCTGGGGAATTGGCTTCTACGTGTCCGTGGGACCTTCACATACATCAATGACGTAATATTACCTAACCTGATCCAACCTCTCATCTCGGCGGTAATATTTGAAATCATTCCTGGCGAGTTGGCCTCTACCTCTCCGTGCGACCTTCATATACATCAACAACGTAATATAACGTAACCTAACCCAACCTATCATATCGGCGGTAATATTTGACAACATTCCTGGCGAGTCGGTCTCTACGCCTCCGTGCGACCTTCATATACATCAATAACGTAATATAACGCAACCTAAACCAACCTATCATATCGGCGGTAATATTTGAAAACATTCCTGTCGATGTTGGCCTCTACGTCTCCGTGGGACTTTTATATACATCAAAACGTAATTTAACCTAACCTAACCCAACGTAACATCTCGGCGGTAATATTTGACAACATTCCTGGGGAATTGGCTTCTACGTGTCCGTCGGACCTTCATATACATCAATAACGTAACATAACCTAACCTAACCCAACCTATCATCTCGGCAGTAATATTTGACAACATTCCTGGCGAGTTGAGCTCTACGTCTCCGTGGGACCTTCATATACATCAATAACGTAATATCACCTAACCTAACCTAACCTAAGATCTCGGCACTAATATTTGACAACATTCCTGGCGAGTTGGCCTCTACGTCTCCGTGGGAATTTTATATACATCAATAACGTAATATAAGCTAACCTAACCCAACCTACCACCTCGGCACTAATATTTGACAACATTCCTGGCGAGTTGGCCTCTACCTCTCCGTGGGACCTTCATATACATCAATAACGTAATATAACCTAACCTGAACCAACCTATCATCTCGACGGTAATATTTGACAACATTCCTGGCGAGTTGAGCTCTACGTCTCCGTGGGACCTTCATATACATCAATAACGTAATATAACGTAACCTAAACCAACCTATCATATCGGCGGTAATATTTGAAAACATTCCTGTCGATGTTGGCCTCTACGTCTCCGTGGGACCTTCATATACATCAATAACGTAATATTACCTAACCTAACCCAACCTATCATCTCGGCGGTAATATTTGAAAACATTCCTGTCGATGTTGGCCTCTACGTCTCCGTGGGACTTTTATATACATCAATAACGTAATTTAACCTAACCTAACCCAACGTAATATCTCGGCGGTAATATTTGGCAACATTCCTGGCGAGTTGGCCTCTACCTCTCCGTGCGACATTCATATACATCAATAACGTAATATAACGTAACCTAACCCAACCTAACATATCGGCGGTAATATTTGACAACATTCCTGGCGAGTTGGTCTCTACCTCTCCGTGCGACCTTCATATACATCAATAACGTAATATAACGCAACCTAAACCAACCTATCATATCGGCGGTAATATTTGAAAACATTCCTGTCGATGTTGGCCTCTACGTCTCCGTGGGACTTTTATATACATCAAAACGTAATTTAACCTAACCTAACCCAACGTAACATCTCGGCGGTAATATTTGACAACATTCCTGGGGAATTGGCTTCTACGTGTCCGTCGGACCTTCATATACATCAATAACGTAACATAACCTAACCTAACCCAACCTATCATCTCGGCAGTAATATTTGACAACATTCCTGTCGAGTTGGCCTCTACGTCTCCGTGGGACTTTTATATACATCAATAACGTAATTTAACCTAACCCAACCCAACCTAACTTCTCGGCGGTAATATTTAACAACATTCCTGGCGAATTGGCCTCTACGTCTCCGTGGGACCTTTATATACATCAATAACGTAATATATCTTATCCTAACCCAACCTATCATCTCGGCGGTAATATTTGACAACATTCCTGGCTTGTTGGCCTCTACGTCTCCGTGGGACCTTCATATACATCAATAACGTAATATAACCTAACCTAACCCAACCTAACGTCTCGGCGGTAATATTTGAGAATATTCCTGGCGAGTTCGCTTCTACTGCTACGTGGGACCTTCATATACATCAATAACGTAATATAACGTAACCTAAACCAACCTATCATATCGGCGGTAATATTTGAAAACATTCGTGTCGATGTTGGCCTCTACATCTCCGTGGGACCTTCATATACATCAATAACGTAATATTACCTAACCTAACCCAACCTATCATCTCGGCGGTAATGTTTGAAAACATTCCTGTCGATGTTGGCCTCTACGTCTGCGTGGGACTTTTATATACATCAATAACGTAATTTAACCTAACCTAACCCAACGTAATATCTCGGCGGTAATATTTGGCAACATTCCTGGCGAGTTGGCCTCTACGTCTCCGTGGGAACTTCATATACATCAATGACGTAATATTACCTAACCTAATCCAACCTCTCATCTCGGCGGTAATATTTGAAAACATTCCTGGCGCGTTGGCCTCTACCTCTCCGTGCGACCTTCATATACATCAACAACGTAATATAACGTAACCTAACCCAACCTATCATATCGGCGGTAATATTTGGCAACATTCCTGGCGAGTTGGCCTCTACCTCTCCGTGCGACATTCATATACATCAATAACGTAATATAACGTAACCTAACCCAACCTATCATATCGGCGGTAATATTTGACAACATTCCTGGCGAGTTGGCCTCTACCTCTCCGTGCGACCTTCATATACATCAATAACGTAATATAACGCAACCTAAACCAACCTATCATATCGGCGGTAATATCTGAAAACATTCCTGTCGATGTTGGCCTCTACGTCTCCGTGGGACTTTTATATACATCAATAACGTAATTTAACCTAACCTAACCCAACGTAACATATCGGCGGTAATATTTGAAAACATTCCTGTCGATGTTGGCTTCTACGTCTCCGTGGGACCTTTATATACATCAATAACGTAATATATCCTAACCTAACCCAACCTATCATCTCGGCGGTAATATTTGACAACATTCCTGGCTTGTTGGCCTCTACGTCTCCGTGGGAACTTCATATACATCAATGACGTAATATTACCTAACCTAATCCAACCTCTCATCTCGGCGGTAATATTTGAAAACATTCCTGGCGAGTTGGCCTCTACCTCTCCGTGCGACATTCATATACATCAACAACGTAATATAACGTAACCTAACCCAACCTATCATATCGGCGGTAATATTTGACAACATTCCTGGCGAGTTGGCCTCTACGTCTCCGTGGGAACTTCATATACATCAATGACGTAATATTACCTAACCTAATCCAACCTCTCATCTCGGCGGTAATATTTGAAAACATTCCTGGCGAGTTGGCCTCTACCTCTCCGTGCGACCTTCATATACATCAATAACGTAATATAACGCAACCTAAACCAACCTATCATATCGGCGGTAATATCTGAAAACATTCCTGTCGATGTTGGCCTCTATGTCTCCGTGGGAACTTCATATACATCAATAACGTAATGTAACCTAACCTAACCCAACCTAACATCTCGGCGGTAATATTTGAGAATATTCCTGGCGAGTTGGCCTCTACGTCTCCGTGGGATCTTCATATACATCAATAACGTAATATAACGTAACATAAACCAACCTATCATATCGGCGGTAATATTTGAAAACATTCCTGTCGATGTTGGCCTCTACGTCTCCGTGGGACCTTCATATACATCAATGACGTAATATTACCTAACCTAATCCAACCTCTCATCTCGGCGGAAATATTTGAAAACATTCCTGGCGAGTTGGTCTCTACGCCTCCGTGCGACCTTCATATACATCAATAACGTAATATAACGCAACCTAAACCAACCTATCATATCGGCGGTAATATTTGAAAACATTCCTGTCGATGTTGGCCTCTACGTCTCCGTGGGACTTTTATATACATCAAAACGTAATTTAACCTAACCTAACCCAACGTAACATCTCGGCGGTAATATTTGACAACATTCCTGGGGAATTGGCTTCTACGTGTCCGTCGGACCTTCATATACATCAATAACGTAACATAACCTAACCTAACCCAACCTATCATCTCGGCAGTAATATTTGACAACATTCCTGTCGAGTTGAGCTCTACGTCTCCGTGGGACTTTTATATACATCAATAACGTAACATAACCTAACCTAACCCAACCTATCATCTCGGCAGTAATATTTGACAACATTCCTGTCGAGTTGGCCTCTACGTCTCCGTGGGACTTTTATATACATCAATAACGTAATTTAACCTAACCCAACCCAACCTAACTTCTCGGCGGAAATATTTAACAACATTCCTGGCGAATTGGCCTCTACGTCTCCGTGGGACTTTTATATACATCAATAACGTAATATATCTTAACCTAACCCAACCTATCATCTCGGCGGTAATATTTGACAACATTCCTGGCTTGTTGGCCTCTACGTCTCCGTGGGACCTTCATATACATCAATAACGTAATATAACCTAACCTAACCCAACCTAACGTCTCGGCGGTAATATTTGAGAATATTCCTGGCGAGTTCGCTTCTACTGCTACGTGGGACCTTCATATACATCAATAACGTAATATAACGTAACCTAAACCAACCTATCATATCGGCGGTAATATTTGAAAACATTCGTGTCGATGTTGGCCTCTACATCTCCGTGGGACCTTCATATACATCAATAACGTAATATTACCTAACCTAACCCAACCTATCATCTCGGCGGTAATGTTTGAAAACATTCCTGTCGATGTTGGCCTCTACGTCTGCGTGGGACTTTTATATACATCAATAACGTAATTTAACCTAACCTAACCCAACGTAATATCTCGGCGGTAATATTTGGCAACATTCCTGGCGAGTTGGCCTCTACGTCTCCGTGGGAACTTCATATACATCAATGACGTAATATTACCTAACCTAATCCAACCTCTCATCTCGGCGGTAATATTTGAAAACATTCCTGGCGCGTTGGCCTCTACCTCTCCGTGCGACCTTCATATACATCAACAACGTAATATAACGTAACCTAACCCAACCTATCATATCGGCGGTAATATTTGGCAACATTCCTGGCGAGTTGGCCTCTACCTCTCCGTGCGACATTCATATACATCAATAACGTAATATAACGTAACCTAACCCAACCTATCATATCGGCGGTAATATTTGACAACATTCCTGGCGAGTTGGCCTCTACCTCTCCGTGCGACCTTCATATACATCAATAACGTAATATAACGCAACCTAAACCAACCTATCATATCGGCGGTAATATCTGAAAACATTCCTGTCGATGTTGGCCTCTACGTCTCCGTGGGACTTTTATATACATCAATAACGTAATTTAACCTAACCTAACCCAACGTAACATATCGGCGGTAATATTTGAAAACATTCCTGTCGATGTTGGCTTCTACGTCTCCGTGGGACCTTTATATACATCAATAACGTAATATATCCTAACCTAACCCAACCTATCATCTCGGCGGTAATATTTGACAACATTCCTGGCTTGTTGGCCTCTACGTCTCCGTGGGAACTTCATATACATCAATGACGTAATATTACCTAACCTAATCCAACCTCTCATCTCGGCGGTAATATTTGAAAACATTCCTGGCGAGTTGGCCTCTACCTCTCCGTGCGACATTCATATACATCAACAACGTAATATAACGTAACCTAACCCAACCTATCATATCGGCGGTAATATTTGACAACATTCCTGGCGAGTTGGCCTCTACGTCTCCGTGGGAACTTCATATACATCAATGACGTAATATTACCTAACCTAATCCAACCTCTCATCTCGGCGGTAATATTTGAAAACATTCCTGGCGAGTTGGCCTCTACCTCTCCGTGCGACCTTCATATACATCAATAACGTAATATAACGCAACCTAAACCAACCTATCATATCGGCGGTAATATCTGAAAACATTCCTGTCGATGTTGGCCTCTACGTCTCCGTGGGAACTTCATATACATCAATAACGTAATGTAACCTAACCTAACCCAACCTAACATCTCGGCGGTAATATTTGAGAATATTCCTGGCGAGTTGGCCTCTACGTCTCCGTGGGATCTTCATATACATCAATAACGTAATATAACGTAACATAAACCAACCTATCATATCGGCGGTAATATTTGAAAACATTCCTGTCGATGTTGGCCTCTACGTCTCCGTGGGACCTTCATATACATCAATGACGTAATATTACCTAACCTAATCCAACCTCTCATCTCGGCGGAAATATTTGAAAACATTCCTGGCGAGTTGGCCTCTACCTCTCCGTGCGACCTTCATATACATCAACAACGTAATATAACGTAACCTAACCCAACCTATCATATCGGCGGTAATATTTGACAACATTCCTGGCGAGTTGGTCTCTACGCCTCCGTGGGACTTTTATATACATCAAGACGTAATTTAACCTAACCTAACCCAACGTAACATCTCGGCGGTAATATTTGACAACATTCCTGGGGAATTGGCTTCTACGTGTCCGCCGGACCTTCATATACATCAATGACGTAATATTACCTAACCTAATCCAACCTAACTTCTCGGCGGTAATATTTGACAACATTCCTGGCTTGTTGGCCTCTACGTCTCCGTGGGACCTTCATATACATCAATAACGTAATATAACCTAACCTAACCCAACCTATCATCTCGGCGGTAATATTTGACAACATTCCTGGCTTGTTGGCCTCTACGTCTCCGTGGGACCTTCATATACATCAATAACGTAATATAACGTAACCTAACCCAACCTATCATATCGGCGGTAATATTTGACAACATTCCTGGCGAGTTGGCCTCTACCTCTCCGTGCGACCTTCATATACATCAATAACGTAATATAACGCAACCTAAACCAACCTATCATCTCGGCAGTAATATTTGACAACATTCCTGTCGAGTTGGCCTCTACGTCTCCGTGGGACTTTTATATACATCAATAACGTAATTTAACCTAACCCAACCCAACCTAACTTCTCGGCGGTAATATTTAACAACATTCCTGGCGAATTGGCCTCTACGTCTCCGTGGGACCTTTATATACATCAATAACGTAATATATCTTAACCTAACCCAACCTATCATCTCGGCGGTAATATTTCACAACATTCCTGGCTTGTTGGCCTCTACGTCTCCGTGGGAACTTCATGTACATCAATAACGTAATATAACCTAACCTAACCCAACCTAACATCTCGGCGGTAATATTTGAGAATATTCCTGGCGAGTTGGCCTCTACGTCTCCGTGGGACCTACATATACATCAATAACGTAATATAACGTAACCTAAACCAACCTATCATATCGGCGGTAATATTTGAAAACATTCCTGTCGATGTTGGCCTCTACGTCTCCGTGGGACCTTCATATACATCAATAACGTAATATAACGTAACCTAAACCAACCTATCATATCGGCGGTAATATTTGAAAACATTCCTGTCGATGTTGGCCTCTACGTCTCCGTGGGACCTTCATATACATCAATAACGTAATATTACCTAACCTAACCCAAGCTATCATCTCGGCGGTAATATTTGAAAACATTCCTGTCGATGTTGGCCTCTACGTCTCCGTGGGACTTTTATATACATCAATAACGTAATTTAACCTAACCTAACCCAACGTAATATCTCGGCGGTAATATTTGGCAACATTCCTGGCGAGTTGGCCTCTACCTCTCCGTGCGACATTCATATACATCAATAACGTAATATAACGTAACCTAACCCAACCTATTATATCGGCGGTAATATTTGACAACATTCCTGGCGAGTTGGCCTCTACGTCTCCGTGGGAACTTCATATACATCAACAACGTAATATAACGTAACCTAACCCAACCTATCATATCGGCGGTAATATTTGACAACATTCCTGGCGAGTTGGCCTCTACGTCTCCGTGGGAACTTCATATACATCAATGACGTAATATTACCTAACCTAATCCAACCTCTCATCTCGGTGGTAATATTTGAAAACATTCCTGGCGAGTTGGCCTCTACCTCTCCGTGCGACCTTCATATACATCAATAACGTAATATAACGCAACCTAAACCAACCTATCATATCGGCGGTAATATCTGAAAACATTCCTGTCGATGTTGGCCTCTACGTCTCCGTGGGAACTTCATATACATCAATAACGTAATGTAACCTAACCTAACCCAACCTAACATCTCGGCGGTAATATTTGAGAATATTCCTGGCGAGTTGGCCTCTACGTCTCCGTGGGATCTTCATATACATCAATAACGTAATATAACGTAACATAAACCAACCTATCATATCGGCGGTAATATTTGAAAACATTCCTGTCGATGTTGGCCTCTACGTCTCCGTGGGACCTTCATATACATCAATGACGTAATATTACCTAACCTAATCCAACCTCTCATCTCGGCGGAAATATTTGAAAACATTCCTGGCGAGTTGGTCTCTACGCCTCCGTGCGACCTTCATATACATCAATAACGTAATATAACGCAACCTAAACCAACCTATCATATCGGCGGTAATATTTGAAAACATTCCTGTCGATGTTGGCCTCTACGTCTCCGTGGGACTTTTATATACATCAAAACGTAATTTAACCTAACCTAACCCAACGTAACATCTCGGCGGTAATATTTGACAACATTCCTGGGGAATTGGCTTCTACGTGTCCGTCGGACCTTCATATACATCAATAACGTAACATAACCTAACCTAACCCAACCTATCATCTCGGCAGTAATATTTGACAACATTCCTGTCGAGTTGAGCTCTACGTCTCCGTGGGACTTTTATATACATCAATAACGTAACATAACCTAACCTAACCCAACCTATCATCTCGGCAGTAATATTTGACAACATTCCTGTCGAGTTGGCCTCTACGTCTCCGTGGGACTTTTATATACATCAATAACGTAATTTAACCTAACCCAACCCAACCTAACTTCTCGGCGGTAATATTTAACAACATTCCTGGCGAATTGGCCTCTACGTCTCCGTGGGACTTTTATATACATCAATAACGTAATATATCTTAACCTAACCCAACCTATCATCTCGGCGGTAATATTTGACAACATTCCTGGCTTGTTGGCCTCTACGTCTCCGTGGGAACTTCATATACATCAATAACGTAATATAACCTAACCTAACCCAACCTAACATCTCGGCGGTAATATTTGAGAATATTCCTGGCGAGTTGGCCTCTACGTCTCCGTGGGACCTTCATATAAATCAATAACGTAATATAACGTAACCTAAACCAACCTATCATATCGGCGGTAATATTTGAAAACATTCCTGTCGATGTTGGCCTCTACGTCTCCGTGGGACCTTCATATACATCAATGACGTAATATTACCTAACCTAATCCAACCTCTCATCTCGGCGGTAATATTTGAAAACATTCCTGGCGAGTTGGCCTCTACCTCTCCGTGCGACTTTCATATACATCAACAACGTAATATAACGTAACCTAACCCACCCTATCATATCGGCGGTAATATTTGACAACATTCCTGGCGAGTTGGTCTCTACGTCTCCGTGGGACCTTCATATACATCAATAACGTAATATTACCTAACCTAACCCAACCTATCATCTCGGCGGTAATATTTGACAACATTCCTGGCTTGTTGGCCTCTACGTCTCCGTGGGAACTTCATATACATCAATAACGTAATGTAATCTAACCTAACCCAACCTAACATCTCGGCGGTAATATTTGAGAATATTCCTGGCGAGTTGGCCTCTACGTCTCCGTGGGATCTTCATATACATCAATAACGTAATATAACGTAACATAAACCAACCTATCATATCGGCGGTAATATTTGAAAACATTCCTGTCGATGTTGGCCTCTACGTCTCCGTGGGACCTTCATATACATCAATGACGTAATATTACCTAACCTAATCCAACCTCTCATCTCGGCGGAAATATTTGAAAACATTCCTGGCGAGTTGGCCTCTACCTCTCCGTGCGACCTTCATATACATCAACAACGTAATATAACGTAACCTAACCCAACCTATCATATCGGCGGTAATATTTGACAACATTCCTGGCGAGTTGGTCTCTACGCCTCCGTGGGACTTTTATATACATCAAGACGTAATTTAACCTAACCTAACCCAACGTAACATCTCGGCGGTAATATTTGACAACATTCCTGGGGAATTGGCTTCTACGTGTCCGTCGGACCTTCATATACATCAATGACGTAATATTACCTAACCTAATCCAACCTAACTTCTCGGCGGTAATATTTGACAACATTCCTGGCTTGTTGGCCTCTACGTCTCCGTGGGACCTTCATATACATCAATAACGTAATATAACCTAACCTAACCCAACCTATCATCTCGGCGGTAATATTTGACAACATTCCTGGCTTGTTGGCCTCTACGTCTCCGTGGGACCTTCATATACATCAATAACGTAATATAACGTAACCTAACCCAACCTATCATATCGGCGGTAATATTTGACAACATTCCTGGCGAGTTGGCCTCTACCTCTCCGTGCGACCTTCATATACATCAATAACGTAATATAACGCAACCTAAACCAACCTATCATCTCGGCAGTAATATTTGACAACATTCCTGTCGAGTTGGCCTCTACGTCTCCGTGGGACTTTTATATACATCAATAACGTAATTTAACCTAACCCAACCCAACCTAACTTCTCGGCGGTAATATTTAACAACATTCCTGGCGAATTGGCCTCTACGTCTCCGTGGGACCTTTATATACATCAATAACGTAATATATCTTAACCTAACCCAACCTATCATCTCGGCGGTAATATTTGAAAACATTCCTGTCGATGTTGGCCTCTACGTCTCCGTGGGACCTTCATATACATCAATGACGTAATATTACCTAACCTAATCCAACCTCTCATCTCGGCGGAAATATTTGAAAACATTCCTGGCGAGTTGGCCTCTACCTCTCCGTGCGACCTTCATATACATCAACAACGTAATATAACGTAACCTAACCCAACCTATCATATCGGCGGTAATATTTGACAACATTCCTGGCGAGTTGGTCTCTACGCCTCCGTGGGACTTTTATATACATCAAGACGTAATTTAACCTAACCTAACCCAACGTAACATCTCGGCGGTAATATTTGACAACATTCCTGGGGAATTGGCTTCTACGTGTCCGTCGGACCTTCATATACATCAATGACGTAATATTACCTAACCTAATCCAACCTAACTTCTCGGCGGTAATATTTGACAACATTCCTGGCTTGTTGGCCTCTACGTCTCCGTGGGACCTTCATATACATCAATAACGTAATATAACCTAACCTAACCCAACCTATCATCTCGGCGGTAATATTTGACAACATTCCTGGCTTGTTGGCCTCTACGTCTCCGTGGGACCTTCATATACATCAATAACGTAATATAACGTAACCTAACCCAACCTATCATATCGGCGGTAATATTTGACAACATTCCTGGCGAGTTGGCCTCTACCTCTCCGTGCGACCTTCATATACATCAATAACGTAATATAACGCAACCTAAACCAACCTATCATCTCGGCAGTAATATTTGACAACATTCCTGTCGAGTTGGCCTCTACGTCTCCGTGGGACTTTTATATACATCAATAACGTAATTTAACCTAACCCAACCCAACCTAACTTCTCGGCGGTAATATTTAACAACATTCCTGGCGAATTGGCCTCTACGTCTCCGTGGGACCTTTATATACATCAATAACGTAATATATCTTAACCTAACCCAACCTATCATCTCGGCGGTAATATTTCACAACATTCCTGGCTTGTTGGCCTCTACGTCTCCGTGGGAACTTCATGTACATCAATAACGTAATATAACCTAACCTGACCCAACCTAACATCTCGGCGGTAATATTTGAGAATATTCCTGGCGAGTTGGCCTCTACGTCTCCGTGGGACCTACATATACATCAATAACGTAATATAACGTAACCTAAACCAACCTATCATTTCGGCGGTAATATTTGAAAACATTCCTGTCGATGTTGGCCTCTACGTCTCCGTGGAACCTTCATATACATCAATAACGTAATATAACGTAACCTAAACCAACCTATCATATCGGCGGTAATATTTGAAAACATTCCTGTCGATGTTGGCCTCTACGTCTCCGTGGGACCTTCATATACATCAATGACGTAATATTACCTAACCTAATCCAACCTCTCATCTCGGCGGCAATATTTGAAAACATTCCTGGCGAGTTGGCCTCTACCTCTCCGTGCGACCTTCATATACATCAACAACGTAATATAACGTAACCTAACCCAACCTATCATATCGGCGATAATATTTGACAACATTCCTGGCGAGTTGGTCTCTACGCCTCCGTGCGACCTTCATATACATCAATAACGTAATATAACCTAACCTGAACCAACCTATCATCTCGAGCGTAATATTTGACAACATTCCTGGCGAGTTGAGCTCTACGTCTCCGTGGGACCTTCATATACATCAATAACGTAATATAACGTAACCTAAACCAACCTATCATATCGGCGGTAATATTTGAAAACATTCCTGTCGATGTTGGCCTCTACGTCTCCGTGGGACCTTCATATACATCAATAACGTAATATTACCTAACCTAACCCAAGCTATCATCTCGGCGGTAATATTTGAAAACATTCCTGTCGATGTTGGCCTCTACGTCTCCGTGGGACTTTTATATACATCAATAACGTAATTTAACGTAACCTAAGCCAACCTATCATATCGGCGGTAATATTTGACAACATTCCTGGCGAGTTGGCCTCTACGTCTCCGTGGGACCTTCATATACATCAATAACGTAATATCACCTAACCTAACCTAACCTAAGATCTCGGCACTAATATTTGACAACATTCCTGGCGTGTTGGCCTCTACGTCTCCGTGGGAATTTTATGTACATCAATAACGTAATATAAGCTAACCTAACCCAACCTACCACCTCGGCAATAATATTTGACAACATTCCTGGCGTGTTGGCCTCTACCTCTCCGTGGGACCTTCATATACGTCAATAACGTAATATAATCTAACCTAACTCAACCTATCATCTCGGCGGTAATATTTGACAACATTTCTGGTCAGTTGGCCTCTACGTCTCGTGGAACCTTCATATACATCAATAACGTAATATAACCTAACCTAATCCAACCTATCATCTCGGCGGTAATATTTGACAACATTCCTGGCGAATTGGCCTCTACGTCTCCGTGGGACCTTTATATACATCAATAACGTAATATATCCTAACCTAACCCAACCTATCATCTCGGCGGTAATATTTGACAACATTCCTGGCTTGTTGGCCTCTACGTCTCCGTGGGAACTTCATATACATCAATAACGTAATATAACCTAACCTAACCCAACCTAACATCTCGGCGGTAATATTTGAGAATATTCCTGGCGAGTTGGCCTCTACGTCTCCGTGGGACCTACATATACATCAATAACGTAATATAACGTAACCTAAACCAACCTATCATTTCGGCGGTAATATTTGAAAACATTCCTGTCGATGTTGGCCTCTACGTCTCCGTGGAACCTTCATATACATCAATAACGTAATATAACGTAACCTAAACCAACCTATCATATCGGCGGTAATATTTGAAAACATTCCTGTCGATGTTGGCCTCTACGTCTCCGTGGGACCTTCATATACATCAATGACGTAATATTACCTAACCTAATCCAACCTCTCATCTCGGCGGCAATATTTGAAAACATTCCTGGCGAGTTGGCCTCTACCTCTCCGTGCGACGTTCATATACATCAACAACGTAATATAACGTAACCTAACCCAACCTATCATATCGGCGGTAATATTTGGCAACATTCCTGGCGAGTTGGCCTCTACCTCTCCGTGCGACATTCATATACATCAATAACGTAATATAACGTAACCTAACCCAACCTATCATATCGGCGGTAATATTTGACAACATTCCTGGCGAGTTGGCCTCTACCTCTCCGTGCGACCTTCATATACATCAATAACGTAATATAACGCAACCTAAACCAACCTATCATATCGGCGGTAATATTTGAAAACATTCCTGTCGATGTTGGCCTCTACATCTCCGTGGGACTTTTATATACATCAAAACGTAATTTAACCTAACCTAACCCAACGTAACATATCGGCGGTAATATTTGAAAACATTCCTGTCGATGTTGGCTTCTACGTCTCCGTGGGACCTTTATGTACATCAATAACGTAATATATCCTAACCTAACCCAACCTATCATCTCGGCGGTAATATTTGACAACATTCCTGGCTTGTTGGCCTCTACGTCTCCGTGGGAACTTCATGTACATCAATGAAGTAATATTACCTAACCTAATCCAACCTCTCATCTCGGCGGTAATATTTGAAAACATTCCTGGCGAGTTGGCCTCTACGTCTCCGTGGGACCTTCATATACATCAATGACGTAATATTACCTAACCTAATCCAAACTCTCATCTCGGCGGCAATATTTGAAAACATTCCTGGCGAGTTGGCCTCTACCTCTCCGTGCGACCTTCATATACATCAACAACGTAATATAACGTAACCTAACCCAACCTATCATATCGGCGGTAATATTTGACAACATTCCTGGCGAGTTGGTCTCTACGCCTCCGTGCGACCTTCATATACATCAATAACGTAATATAACGCAACCTAAACCAACCTATCATATCGGCGGTAATATTTGACAACATTCCTGTGGAATTGGCTTCTACGTGTCCGTCGGACCTTCATATACATCAATAACGTAACATAACCTAACCTAACCCAACCTATCATCTCGGCAGTAATATTTGACAACATTCCTGTCGAGTTGGCCTCTACGTCTCCGTGGGACTTTTATATACATCAATAACGTAACATAACCTAACCTAACCCAACCTATCATCTCGGCAGTAATATTTGACAACATTCCTGTCGAGTTGGCCTCTACGTCTCCGTGGGACTTTTATATACATCAATAACGTAATTTAACCTAACCCAACCCAACCTAACTTCTCGGCGGTAATATTTAACAACATTCCTGGCGAATTGGCCTCTACGTCTCCGTGGGACCTTTATATACATCAATAACGTAATATATCTTAACCTAACCCAACCTATCATCTCGGCGGTAATATTTGACAACATTCCTGGCTTGTTGGCCTCTACGTCTCCGTGGGAACTTCATATACATCAATAACGTAATATAACCTAACCTAACCCAACCTAACATCTCGGCGGTAATATTTGAGAATATTCCTGGCGAGTTGGCCTCTACGTCTCCGTGGGACCTACATATACATCAATAACGTAATATAACGTAACCTAAACCAACCTATCATTTCGGCGGTAATATTTGAAAACATTCCTGTCGATGTTGGCCTCTACGTCTCCGTGGAACCTTCATATACATCAATAACGTAATATAACGTAATCTAAACCAACCTATCATATCGGCGGTAATATTTGAAAACATTCCTGTCGATGTTGGCCTCTACGTCTCCGTGGGACCTTCATATACATCAATGACGTAATATTATCTAACCTAATCCAACCTCTCATCTCGGCGGCAATATTTGAAAACATTCCTGGCGAGTTGGCCTCTACCTCTCCGTGCGACCTTCATATACATCAACAACGTAATATAACGTAACCTAACCCAACCTATCATATCGGCGGTAATATTTGGCAACATTCCTGGCGAGTTGGCCTCTACCTCTCCGTGCGACATTCATATACATCAATAACGTAATATAACGTAACCTAACCCAACCTATCATATCGGCGGTAATATTTGACAACATTCCTGGCGAGTTGGCCTCTACCTCTCCGTGCGACCTTCATATACATCAATAACGTAATATAACGCAACCTAAACCAACCTATCATATCGGCGGTAATATTTGAAAACATTCCTGTCGATGTTGGCCTCTACGTCTCCGTGGGACTTTTATATACATCAAAACGTAATTTAACCTAACCTAACCCAACGTAACATATCGGCGGTAATATTTGAAAACATTCCTGTCGATGTTGGCTTCTACGTCTCCGTGGGACCTTTATGTACATCAATAACGTAATATATCCTAACCTAACCCAACCTATCATCTCGGCGGTAATATTTGACAACATTCCTGGCTTGTTGGCCTCTACGTCTCCGTGGGAACTTCATGTACATCAATGAAGTAATATTACCTAACCTAATCCAACCTCTCATCTCGGCGGTAATATTTGAAAACATTCCTGGCGAGTTGGCCTCTACGTCTCCGTGGGACCTTCATATACATCAATGACGTAATATTACCTAACCTAATCCAAACTCTCATCTCGGCGGCAATATTTGAAAACATTCCTGGCGAGTTGGCCTCTACCTCTCCGTGCGACCTTCATATACATCAACAACGTAATATAACGTAACCTAACCCAACCTATCATATCGGCGGTAATATTTGACAACATTCCTGGCGAGTTGGTCTCTACGCCTCCGTGCGACCTTCATATACATCAATAACGTAATATAACGCAACCTAAACCAACCTATCATATCGGCGGTAATATTTGACAACATTCCTGTGGAATTGGCTTCTACGTGTCCGTCGGACCTTCATATACATCAATAACGTAACATAACCTAACCTAACCCAACCTATCATCTCGGCAGTAATATTTGACAACATTCCTGTCGAGTTGGCCTCTACGTCTCCGTGGGACTTTTATATACATCAATAACGTAACATAACCTAACCTAACCCAACCTATCATCTCGGCAGTAATATTTGACAACATTCCTGTCGAGTTGGCCTCTACGTCTCCGTGGGACTTTTATATACATCAATAACGTAATTTAACCTAACCCAACCCAACCTAACTTCTCGGCGGTAATATTTAACAACATTCCTGGCGAATTGGCCTCTACGTCTCCGTGGGACCTTTATATACATCAATAACGTAATATATCTTAACCTAACCCAACCTATCATCTCGGCGGTAATATTTGACAACATTCCTGGCTTGTTGGCCTCTACGTCTCCGTGGGAACTTCATATACATCAATAACGTAATATAACCTAACCTAACCCAACCTAACATCTCGGCGGTAATATTTGAGAATATTCCTGGCGAGTTGGCCTCTACGTCTCCGTGGGACCTTCATATACATCAATAACGTAATATAACGTAACCTAAACCAACCTATCATATCGGCGGTAATATTTGAAAACATTCCTGTCGATGTTGGCCTCTACGTCTCCGTGCGACCTTCATATACATCAATAACGTAATATTACCTAACCTAACCCAACCTATCATCTCGGCGGTAATATTTGAAAACATTCCTGTCGATGTTGGCCTCTACGTCTCCGTGGGACTTTTATATACATCAATAACGTAATTTAACCTAACCTAACCCAACGTAATATCTCGGCGGTAATATTTGGCAACATTCCTGGCGAGTTGGCCTCTACCTCTCCGTGCGACATTCATATACATCAATAACGTAATATAACGTAACCTAACCCAACCTATTATATCGGCGGTAATATTTGACAACATTCCTGTCGATGTTGGCTTCTACGTCTCCGTGGGACCTTTATGTACATCAATAACGTAATATATCCTAACCTAACCCAACCTATCATCTCGGCGGTAATATTTGACAACATTCCTGGCTTGTTGGCCTCTACGTCTCCGTGGGAACTTCATGTACATCAATGAAGTAATATTACCTAACCTAATCCAACCTCTCATCTCGGCGGTAATATTTGAAAACATTCCTGGCGAGTTGGCCTCTACGTCTCCGTGGGACCTTCATATACATCAATGACGTAATATTACCTAACCTAATCCAAACTCTCATCTCGGCGGCAATATTTGAAAACATTCCTGGCGAGTTGGCCTCTACCTCTCCGTGCGACCTTCATATACATCAACAACGTAATATAACGTAACCTAACCCAACCTATCATATCGGCGGTAATATTTGACAACATTCCTGGCGAGTTGGTCTCTACGCCTCCGTGCGACCTTCATATACATCAATAACGTAATATAACGCAACCTAAACCAACCTATCATATCGGCGGTAATATTTGACAACATTCCTGTGGAATTGGCTTCTACGTGTCCGTCGGACCTTCATATACATCAATAACGTAACATAACCTAACCTAACCCAACCTATCATCTCGGCAGTAATATTTGACAACATTCCTGTCGAGTTGGCCTCTACGTCTCCGTGGGACTTTTATATACATCAATAACGTAACATAACCTAACCTAACCCAACCTATCATCTCGGCAGTAATATTTGACAACATTCCTGTCGAGTTGGCCTCTACGTCTCCGTGGGACTTTTATATACATCAATAACGTAATTTAACCTAACCCAACCCAACCTAACTTCTCGGCGGTAATATTTAACAACATTCCTGGCGAATTGGCCTCTACGTCTCCGTGGGACCTTTATATACATCAATAACGTAATATATCTTAACCTAACCCAACCTATCATCTCGGCGGTAATATTTGACAACATTCCTGGCTTGTTGGCCTCTACGTCTCCGTGGGACTTTTATATACATCAATAACGTAATTTAACCTAACCTAACCCAACGTAATATCTCGGCGGTAATATTTGGCAACATTCCTGGCGAGTTGGCCTCTACCTCTCCGTGCGACATTCATATACATCAATAACGTAATATAACGTAACCTAACCCAACCTATTATATCGGCGGTAATATTTGACAACATTCCTGGCGAGTTGGCCTCTACCTCTCCGTGCGACCTTCATATACAACAATAACGTAATATAACGCAACCTAAACCAACCTATCATATCGGCGGTAATATTTGACAACATTCCTGGCGAGTTGGCCTCTATGTCTCCGTGGGACCTTCATATACATCAATAACGTGATATAACGTAACCTAAACCAACCTATCATATCGGCGGTAATATTTGAAAACATTCCTGTCGATGTTGGCCTCTACGTCTCCGTGGGACTTTTATATACATCAATAACGTAATTTAACGTAACCTAAGCCAACCTATCATATCGG
Source organism: Xylocopa violacea (assembly GCA_963969225.1). Lineage (NCBI taxonomy): Eukaryota > Metazoa > Arthropoda > Insecta > Hymenoptera > Apidae > Xylocopa > Xylocopa violacea. The sequence continues at coordinate 3,807,786 of CAXAJV010001290.1, read as the reverse complement.
CGGTAATATTTGACAACATTCCTGGCGAGTTGGCCTCTACGTCTCCGTGGGACCTTCATATACATCAATAACGTAATATCACCTAACCTAACCTAACCTAAGATCTCGGCACTAATATTTGACAACATTCCTGGCGAGTTGGCCTCTACGTCTCCGTGGGAATTTTATATACATCAATAACGTAATATAAGCTAACCTAACCCAACCTACCACCTCGGCAATAATATTTGACAACATTCCTGGCGAGTTGGCCTCTACCTCTCCGTGGGACCTTCATATACGTCAATAACGTAATATAATCTAACCTAACTCAACCTATCATCTCGGCGGTAATATTTGACAACATTTCTGGTCAGTTGGCCTCTACGTCTCGTGGAACCTTCATATACATCAATAACGTAATATAACCTAACCTAACCCAACCTATCATCTCGGCGGTAATATTTGACAACATTCCTGGCGAATTGGCCTCTACGTCTCCGTGGGACCTTTATATACATCAATAACGTAATATATCCTAACCTAACCCAACCTATCATCTCGGCGGTAATATTTGACAACATTCCTGGCTTGTTGGCCTCTACGTCTCCGTGGGAACTTCATATACATCAATAACGTAATATAACCTAACCTAACCCAACCTAACATCTCGGCTGTAATATTTGAGAATATTCCTGGCGAGGTGGCCTCTACGTCTCCGTGGGACCTTCATATACATCAATAACGTAATATAACGTAACCTAAACCAACCTATCATATCGGCGGTAATATTTGAAAACATTCCTGTCGATGTTGGCCTCTACGTCTCCGTGGGACCTTCATATACATCAATGACGTAATATTACCTAACCTAATCCAACCTCTCATCTCGGCGGTAATATTTGAAAACATTCCTGGCGAGTTGGCCTCTACCTCTCCGTGCGACCTTCATATACATCAACAACGTAATATAACGTAACCTAACCCAACCTATCATATCGGCGGTAATATTTGACAACATTCCTGGCGAGTTGGTCTCTACGCCTCCGTGGGACTTTTATATACATCAAGACGTAATTTAACCTAACCTAACCCAACGTAACATCTCGGCGGTAATATTTGACAACATTCCTGGGGAATTGGCTTCTACGTGTCCGTCGGACCTTCATATACATCAATGACGTAATATTACCTAACCTAATCCAACCTCTCATCTCGGCGGTAATATTTGAAAACATTCCTGGCGAGTTGGCCTCTACCTCTCCGTGCGACCTTCATATACATCAACAACGTAATATAACGTAACCTAACCCAACCTATCATATCGGCGGTAATATTTGACAACATTCCTGGCGAGTTGGTCTCTACCCCTCCGTGCGACCTTCATATACATCAATAACGTAATATAACGCAACCTAAACCAACCTATCATATCGGCGGTAATATTTGAAAACATTCCTGTCGATGTTGGCCTCTACGTCTCCGTGGGACTTTTATATACATCAAAACGTAATTTAACCTAACCTAACCCAACGTAACATCTCGGCGGTAATATTTGACAACATTCCTGGGGAATTGGCTTCTACGTGTCCGTCGGACCTTCATATACATCAATAACGTAACATAACCTAACCTAACCCAACCTATCATCTCGGCAGTAATATTTGACAACATTCCTGTCGAGTTGGCCTCTACGTCTCCGTGGGACTTTTATATACATCAATAACGTAATGTAACCTAACCCAACCCAACCTAACTTCTCGGCGGTAATATTTAACAACATTCCTGGCGAATTGGCCTCTACGTCTCCGTGGGACCTTTATATACATCAATAACGTAATATAACCTAACCTAACCCAACCTACCATCTCGGCGGTAATATTTGAGAATATTCCTGACGAGTTGGCCTCTACGTCTCCGTGGGACCTACATATACATCAATAACGTAATATAACGTAACCTAAACCAACCTATCATATCGGCGGTAATATTTGAAAACATTCCTGTCGATGTTGGCCTCTACGTCTCCGTGGAACCTTCATATACATCAATAACGTAATATAACGTAACCTAAACCAACCTATCATATCGGCGGTAATATTTGAAAACATTCCTGTCGATGTTGGCCTCTACGTCTCCGTGGGACCTTCATATACATCAATGACGTAATATTACCTAACCTAATCCAACCTCTCATCTCGGCGGCAATATTTGAAAACATTCCTGGCGAGTTGGCCTCTACCTCTCCGTGCGACCTTCATATACATCAACAACGTAATATAACGTAACCTAACCCAACCTATCATATCGGCGGTAATATTTGGCAACATTCCTGGCGAGTTGGCCTCTACCTCTCCGTGCGACATTCATATACATCAATAACGTAATATAACGTAACCTAACCCAACCTATCATATCGGCGGTAATATTTGACAACATTCCTGGCGAGTTGGCCTCTACCTCTCCGTGCGACCTTCATATACATCAATAACGTAATATAACGCAACCTAAACCAACCTATCATATCGGCGGTAATATTTGAAAACATTCCTGTCGATGTTGGCCTCTACGTCTCCGTGGGACTTTTATATACATCAAAACGTAATTTAACATAACCTAACCCAACGTAACATATCGGCGGTAATATTTGAAAACATTCCTGTCGATGTTGGCTTCTACGTCTCCGTGGGACCTTTATGTACATCAATAACGTAATATATCCTAACCTAACCCAACCTATCATCTCGGCGGTAATATTTGACAACATTCCTGGCTTGTTGGCCTCTACGTCTCCGTGGGAACTTCATGTACATCAATGAAGTAATATTACCTAACCTAATCCAACCTCTCATCTCGGCGGTAATATTTGAAAACATTCCTGGCGAGTTGGCCTCTACGTCTCCGTGGGACCTTCATATACATCAATGACGTAATATTACCTAACCTAATCCAACCTCTCATCTCGGCGGCAATATTTGAAAACATTCCTGGCGAGTTGGCCTCTACCTCTCCGTGCGACCTTCATATACATCAACAACGTAATATAACGTAACCTAACCCAACCTATCATATCGGCGGTAATATTTGACAACATTCCTGGCGAGTTGGTCTCTACGCCTCCGTGCGACCTTCATATACATCAATAACGTAATATAACGCAACCTAAACCAACCTATCATATCGGCGGTAATATTTGACAACATTCCTGTGGAATTGGCTTCTACGTGTCCGTCGGACCTTCATATACATCAATAACGTAACATAACCTAACCTAACCCAACCTATCATCTCGGCAGTAATATTTGACAACATTCCTGTCCAGTTGGCCTCTACGTCTCCGTGGGACTTTTATATACATCAATAACGTAACATAACCTAACCTAACCCAACCTATCATCTCGGCAGTAATATTTGACAACATTCCTGTCGAGTTGGCCTCTACGTCTCCGTGGGACTTTTATATACATCAATAACGTAATTTAACCTAACCCAACCCAACCTAACTTCTCGGCGGTAATATTTAACAACATTCCTGGCGAATTGGCCTCTACGTCTCCGTGGGACCTTTATATACATCAATAACGTAATATATCTTAACCTAACCCAACCTATCATCTCGGCGGTAATATTTGACAACATTCCTGGCTTGTTGGCCTCTACGTCTCCGTGGGAACTTCATATACATCAATAACGTAATATAACCTAACCTAACCCAACCTAACATCTCGGCGGTAATATTTGAGAATATTCCTGGCGAGTTGGCCTCTACGTCTCCGTGGGACCTTCATATACATCAATAACGTAATATAACGTAACCTAAACCAACCTATCATATCGGCGGTAATATTTGAAAACATTCCTGTCGATGTTGGCCTCTACGTCTCCGTGCGACCTTCATATACATCAATAACGTAATATTACCTAACCTAACCCAACCTATCATCTCGGCGGTAATATTTGAAAACATTCCTATCGATGTTGGCCTCTACGTCTCCGTGGGACTTTTATATACATCAATAACGTAATTTAACCTAACCTAACCCAACGTAATATCTCGGCGGTAATATTTGGCAACATTCGTGGCGAGTTGGCCTCTACCTCTCCGTGCGACATTCATATACATCAATAACGTAATATAACGTAACCTAACCCAACCTATTATATCGGCGGTAATATTTGACAACATTCCTGGCGAGTTGGCCTCTACCTCTCCGTGCGACCTTCATATACATCAATAACGTAATATAACGCAACCTAAACCAACCTATCATATCGGCGGTAATATTTGACAACATTCCTGGCGAGTTGGCCTCTATGTCTCCGTGGGACTTTTATATACATCAAGACGTAATTTAACCTAACCTAACCCAACGTAACATCTCGGCGGTAATATTTGACAACATTCCTGGGGAATTGGCTTCTACGTGTCCGTCGGACCTTCATATACATCAATGACGTAATATTACCTAACCTAATCCAACCTCTCATCTCGGCGGTAATATTTGAAAACATTCCTGGCGAGTTGGCCTCTACCTCTCCGTGCGACCTTCATATACATCAATAACGTAATATAACGCAACCTAAACCAACCTATCATATCGGCGGTAATATTTGAAAACATTCCTGGCGAGTTGGCCTCTACCTCTCCGTGCGACATTCATATACATCAATAACGTAATATAACGTAACCTAACCCAACCTATTATATCGGCGGTAATATTTGACAACATTCCTGGCGAGTTGGCCTCTACCTCTCCGTGCGACCTTCATATACAACAATAACGTAATATAACGCAACCTAAACCAACCTATCATATCGGCGGTAATATTTGACAACATTCCTGGCGAGTTGGCCTCTATGTCTCCGTGGGACCTTCATATACATCAATAACGTGATATAACGTAACCTAAACCAACCTATCATATCGGCGGTAATATTTGAAAACATTCCTGTCGATGTTGGCCTCTACGTCTCCGTGGGACTTTTATATACATCAATAACGTAATTTAACGTAACCTAAGCCAACCTATCATATCGGCGGTAATATTTGACAACATTCCTGGCGAGTTGGCCTCTACGTCTCCGTGGGACCTTCATATACATCAATAACGTAATATCACCTAACCTAACCTAACCTAAGATCTCGGCACTAATATTTGACAACATTCCTGGCGAGTTGGCCTCTACGTCTCCGTGGGAATTTTATATACATCAATAACGTAATATAAGCTAACCTAACCCAACCTACCACCTCGGCAATAATATTTGACAACATTCCTGGCGAGTTGGCCTCTACCTCTCCGTGGGACCTTCATATACGTCAATAACGTAATATAATCTAACCTAACTCAACCTATCATCTCGGCGGTAATATTTGACAACATTTCTGGTCAGTTGGCCTCTACGTCTCGTGGAACCTTCATATACATCAATAACGTAATATAACCTAACCTAACCCAACCTATCATCTCGGCGGTAATATTTGACAACATTCCTGGCGAATTGGCCTCTACGTCTCCGTGGGACCTTTATATACATCAATAACGTAATATATCCTAACCTAACCCAACCTATCATCTCGGCGGTAATATTTGACAACATTCCTGGCTTGTTGGCCTCTACGTCTCCGTGGGAACTTCATATACATCAATAACGTAATATAACCTAACCTAACCCAACCTAACATCTCGGCTGTAATATTTGAGAATATTCCTGGCGAGGTGGCCTCTACGTCTCCGTGGGACCTTCATATACATCAATAACGTAATATAACGTAACCTAAACCAACCTATCATATCGGCGGTAATATTTGAAAACATTCCTGTCGATGTTGGCCTCTACGTCTCCGTGGGACCTTCATATACATCAATGACGTAATATTACCTAACCTAATCCAACCTCTCATCTCGGCGGTAATATTTGAAAACATTCCTGGCGAGTTGGCCTCTACCTCTCCGTGCGACCTTCATATACATCAACAACGTAATATAACGTAACCTAAGCCAACCTATCATATAGGCGGTAATATTTGACAACATTCCTGGCGAGTTGGTCTCTACGCCTCCGTGGGACTTTTATATACATCAAGACGTAATTTAACCTAACCTAACCCAACGTAACATCTCGGCGGTAATATTTGACAACATTCCTGGGGAATTGGCTTCTACGTGTCCGTCGGACCTTCATATACATCAATGACGTAATATTACCTAACCTAATCCAACCTCTCATCTCGGCGGTAATATTTGAAAACATTCCTGGCGAGTTGGCCTCTACCTCTCCGTGCGACCTTCATATACATCAACAACGTAATATAACGTAACCTAACCCAACCTATCATATCGGCGGTAATATTTGACAACATTCCTGGCGAGTTGGTCTCTACCCCTCCGTGCGACCTTCATATACATCAATAACGTAATATAACGCAACCTAAACCAACCTATCATATCGGCGGTAATATTTGAAAACATTCCTGTCGATGTTGGCCTCTACGTCTCCGTGGGACTTTTATATACATCAAAACGTAATTTAACCTAACCTAACCCAACGTAACATCTCGGCGGTAATATTTGACAACATTCCTGGGGAATTGGCTTCTACGTGTCCGTCGGACCTTCATATACATCAATAACGTAACATAACCTAACCTAACCCAACCTATCATCTCGGCAGTAATATTTGACAACATTCCTGTCGAGTTGGCCTCTACGTCTCCGTGGGACTTTTATATACATCAATAACGTAATGTAACCTAACCCAACCCAACCTAACTTCTCGGCGGTAATATTTAACAACATTCCTGGCGAATTGGCCTCTACGTCTCCGTGGGACCTTTATATACATCAATAACGTAATATAACCTAACCTAACCCAACCTAACATCTCGGCGGTAATATTTGAGAATATTCCTGACGAGTTGGCCTCTACGTCTCCGTGGGACCTACATATACATCAATAACGTAATATAACGTAACCTAAACCAACCTATCATATCGGCGGTAATATTTGAAAACATTCCTGTCGATGTTGGCCTCTACGTCTCCGTGGAACCTTCATATACATCAATAACGTAATATAACGTAACCTAAACCAACCTATCATATCGGCGGTAATATTTGAAAACATTCCTGTCGATGTTGGCCTCTACGTCTCCGTGGGACCTTCATATACATCAATGACGTAATATTACCTAACCTAATCCAACCTCTCATCTCGGCGGCAATATTTGAAAACATTCCTGGCGAGTTGGCCTCTACCTCTCCGTGCGACCTTCATATACATCAACAACGTAATATAACGTAACCTAACCCAACCTATCATATCGGCGGTAATATTTGGCAACATTCCTGGCGAGTTGGCCTCTACCTCTCCGTGCGACATTCATATACATCAATAACGTAATATAACGTAACCTAACCCAACCTATCATATCGGCGGTAATATTTGACAACATTCCTGGCGAGTTGGCCTCTACCTCTCCGTGCGACCTTCATATACATCAATAACGTAATATAACGCAACCTAAACCAACCTATCATATCGGCGGTAATATTTGAAAACATTCCTGTCGATGTTGGCCTCTACGTCTCCGTGGGACTTTTATATACATCAAAACGTAATTTAACCTAACCTAACCCAACGTAACATATCGGCGGTAATATTTGAAAACATTCCTGTCGATGTTGGCTTCTACGTCTCCGTGGGACCTTTATGTACATCAATAACGTAATATATCCTAACCTAACCCAACCTATCATCTCGGCGGTAATATTTGACAACATTCCTGGCTTGTTGGCCTCTACGTCTCCGTGGGAACTTCATGTACATCAATGAAGTAATATTACCTAACCTAATCCAACCTCTCATCTCGGCGGTAATATTTGAAAACATTCCTGGCGAGTTGGCCTCTACGTCTCCGTGGGACCTTCATATACATCAATGACGTAATATTACCTAACCTAATCCAAACTCTCATCTCGGCGGCAATATTTGAAAACATTCCTGGCGAGTTGGCCTCTACCTCTCCGTGCGACCTTCATATACATCAACAACGTAATATAACGTAACCTAACCCAACCTATCATATCGGCGGTAATATTTGACAACATTCCTGGCGAGTTGGTCTCTACGCCTCCGTGCGACCTTCATATACATCAATAACGTAATATAACGCAACCTAAACCAACCTATCATATCGGCGGTAATATTTGACAACATTCCTGTGGAATTGGCTTCTACGTGTCCGTCGGACCTTCATATACATCAATAACGTAACATAACCTAACCTAACCCAACCTATCATCTCGGCAGTAATATTTGACAACATTCCTGTCCAGTTGGCCTCTACGTCTCCGTGGGACTTTTATATACATCAATAACGTAACATAACCTAACCTAACCCAACCTATCATCTCGGCAGTAATATTTGACAACATTCCTGTCGAGTTGGCCTCTACGTCTCCGTGGGACTTTTATATACATCAATAACGTAATTTAACCTAACCCAACCCAACCTAACTTCTCGGCGGTAATATTTAACAACATTCCTGGCGAATTGGCCTCTACGTCTCCGTGGGACCTTTATATACATCAATAACGTAATATATCTTAACCTAACCCAACCTATCATCTCGGCGGTAATATTTGACAACATTCCTGGCTTGTTGGCCTCTACGTCTCCGTGGGAACTTCATATACATCAATAACGTAATATAACCTAACCTAACCCAACCTAACATCTCGGCGGTAATATTTGAGAATATTCCTGGCGAGTTGGCCTCTACGTCTCCGTGGGACCTTCATATACATCAATAACGTAATATAACGTAACCTAAACCAACCTATCATATCGGCGGTAATATTTGAAAACATTCCTGTCGATGTTGGCCTCTACGTCTCCGTGCGACCTTCATATACATCAATAACGTAATATTACCTAACCTAACGCAACCTATCATCTCGGCGGTAATATTTGAAAACATTCCTGTCGATGTTGGCCTCTACGTCTCCGTGGGACTTTTATATACATCAATAACGTAATTTAACCTAACCTAACCCAACGTAATATCTCGGCGGTAATATTTGGCAACATTCGTGGCGAGTTGGCCTCTACCTCTCCGTGCGACATTCATATACATCAATAACGTAATATAACGTAACCTAACCCAACCTATTATATCGGCGGTAATATTTGACAACATTCCTGGCGAGTTGGCCTCTACCTCTCCGTGCGACCTTCATATACATCAATAACGTAATATAACGCAACCTAAACCAACCTATCATATCGGCGGTAATATTTGACAACATTCCTGGCGAGTTGGCCTCTATGTCTCCGTGGGACTTTTATATACATCAAGACGTAATTTAACCTAACCTAACCCAACGTAACATCTCGGCGGTAATATTTGACAACATTCCTGGGGAATTGGCTTCTACGTGTCCGTCGGACCTTCATATACATCAATGACGTAATATTACCTAACCTAATCCAACCTCTCATCTCGGCGGTAATATTTGAAAACATTCCTGGCGAGTTGGCCTCTACCTCTCCGTGCGACCTTCATATACATCAATAACGTAATATAACGCAACCTAAACCAACCTATCATATCGGCGGTAATATTTGAAAACATTCCTGTCGATGTTGGCCTCTACGTCTCCGTGGGACTTTTATATACATCAAAACGTAATTTAACCTAACCTAACCCAACGTAACATCTCGGCGGTAATATTTGACAACATTCCTGGGGAATTGGCTTCTACGTGTCCGTCGGACCTTCATATACATCAATAACGTAACATAACCTAACCTAACCCAACCTATCATCTCGGCAGTAATATTTGACAACATTCCTGTCGAGTTGGCCTCTACGTCTCCGTGGGACTTTTATATACATCAATAACGTAATTTAACCTAACCCAACCCAACCTAACTTCTCGGCGGTAATATTTAACAACATTCCTGGCGAATTGGCCTCTACGTCTCCGTGGGACCTTTATATACATCAATAACGTAATATATCTTAACCTAACCCAACCTATCATCTCGGCGGTAATATTTGACAACATTCCTGGCTTGATGGCCTCTACGTCTCCGTGGGACCTTCATATACATCAATAACGTAATATAACCTAACCTAACCCAACCTAACATCTCGGCGGTAATATTTGAGAATATTCCTGGCGAGTTCGCTTCTACGTCTACGTGGGACCTTCATATACATCAATAACGTAATATAACGTAACCTAAACCAACCTATCATATCGGCGGTAATATTTGAAAACATTCCTGTCGATGTTGGCCTCTACGTCTCCGTGGAACCTTCATATACATCAATAACGTAATATAACGTAACCTAAACCAACCTATCATATCGGCGGTAATATTTGAAAACATTCCTGTCGATGTTGGCCTCTACGTCTCCGTGGGACCTTCATATACATCAATGACGTAATATTACCTAACCTAATCCAACCTCTCATCTCGGCGGCAATATTTGAAAACATTCCTGGGGAGTTGGCCTCTACCTCTCCGTGCGACCTTCATATACATCAACAACGTAATATAACGTAACCTAACCCAACCTATCATATCGGCGATAATATTTGACAACATTCCTGGCGAGTTGGTCTCTACGCCTCCGTGCGACCTTCATATACATCAATAACGTAATATAACCTAACCTGAACCAACCTATCATCTCGAGCGTAATATTTGACAACATTCCTGGCGAGTTGAGCTCTACGTCTCCGTGGGACTTTCATATACATCAATAACGTAATATAACGTAACCTAAACCAACCTATCATATCGGCGGTAATATTTGAAAACATTCCTGTCGATGTTGGCCTCTACGTCTCCGTGGGACCTTCATATACATCAATAACGTAATATTACCTAACCTAACCCAAGCTATCATCTCGGCGGTAATATTTGAAAACATTCCTGTCGATGTTGGCCTCTACGTCTCCGTGGGACTTTTATATACATCAATAACGTAATTTAACCTAACCTAACCCAACGTAATATCTCGGCGGTAATATTTGGCAACATTCCTGGCGAGTTGGCCTCTACCTCTCCGTGCGACATTCATATACATCAATAACGTAATATAACGTAACCTAACCCAACCTATTATATCGGCGGTAATATTTGAAAACATTCCTGTCGATGTTGGCCTCTACGTCTCCGTGGGACTTTTATATACATCAATAACGTAATTTAACGTAACCTAAGCCAACCTATCATATCGGCGGTAATATTTGACAACATTCCTGGCGAGTTGGCCTCTACGTCTCCGTGGGACCTTCATATACATCAATAACGTAATATCACCTAACCTAACCTAACCTAAGATCTCGGCACTAATATTTGACAACATTCCTGGCGAGTTGGCCTCTACGTCTCCGTGGGAATTTTATATACATCAATAACGTAATATAAGCTAACCTAACCCAACCTACCACCTCGGCAATAATATTTGACAACATTCCTGGCGTGTTGGCCTCTACCTCTCCGTGGGACCTTCATATACGTCAATAACGTAATATAATCTAACCTAACTCAACCTATCATCTCGGCGGTAATATTTGACAACATTTCTGGTCAGTTGGCCTCTACGTCTCGTGGAACCTTCATATACATCAATAACGTAATATAACCTAACCTAACCCAACCTATCATCTCGGCGGTAATATTTGACAACATTCCTGGCGAATTGGCCTCTACGTCTCCGTGGGACCTTTATATACATCAATAACGTAATATATCCTAACCTAACCCAACCTATCATCTCGGCGGTAATATTTGACAACATTCCTGGCTTGTTGGCCTCTACGTCTCCGTGGGAACTTCATATACATCAATAACGTAATATAACCTAACCTAACCCAACCTAACATCTCGGCGGTAATATTTGAGAATATTCCTGGCGAGTTGGCCTCTACGTCTCCGTGGGACCTTCATATACATCAATAACGTAATATAACGTAACCTAAACCAACCTATCATATCGGCGGTAATATTTGAAAACATTCCTGTCGATGTTGGCCTCTACGTCTCCGTGGGACCTTCATATACATCAATGACGTAATATTACCTAACCTAATCCAACCTCTCATCTCGGCGGTAATATTTGAAAACATTCCTGTCGATGTTGGCCTCTATGTCTCCGTGGGACCTTCATATACATCAATAACGTAATATTACCTAACCTAACCCAACGTAACATATCGGCGGTAATATTTGACAACATTCCTGGCTTGTTGGCCTCTACGTCTCCGTGGGAACTTCATGTACATCAATGACGTAATATTACCTAACCTAATCCAACCTCTCATCTCGGCGGTAATATTTGACAACATTCCTGGCTTGTTGGCCTCTACGTCTCCGTGGGAACTTCATATACATCAATAAAGTAATATAACCTAACCTAACCCAACCTAACATCTCGGCGGTAATATTTGAGAATATTCCTGGCGAGTTGGCCTCTACGTCTCCGTGGGACCTACATATACATCAATAACGTAATATAACGTAACCTAAACCAACCTATCATATCGGCGGTAATATTTGAAAACATTCCTGTCGATGTTGGCCTCTACGTCTCCGTGGAACCTTCATATACATCAATAACGTAATATAACGTAACCTAAACCAACCTATCATATCGGCGGTAATATTTGAAAACATTCCTGTCGATGTTGGCCTCTACGTCTCCGTGGAACCTTCATATACATCAATAACGTAATATAACGTAACCTAAACCAACCTATCATATCGGCGGTAATATTTGAAAACATTCCTGTCGATGTTGGCCTCTACGTCTCCGTGGGACCTTCATATACATCAATGACGTAATATTACCTAACCTAATCCAACCTCTCATCTCGGCGGCAATATTTGAAAACATTCCTGGGGAGTTGGCCTCTACCTCTCCGTGCGACCTTCATATACATCAACAACGTAATATAACGTAACCTAACCCAACCTATCATATCGGCGATAATATTTGACAACATTCCTGGCGAGTTGGTCTCTACGCCTCCGTGCGACCTTCATATACATCAATAACGTAATATAACCTAACCTGAACCAACCTATCATCTCGAGCGTAATATTTGACAACATTCCTGGCGAGTTGAGCTCTACGTCTCCGTGGGACTTTCATATACATCAATAACGTAATATAACGTAACCTAAACCAACCTATCATATCGGCGGTAATATTTGAAAACATTCCTGTCGATGTTGGCCTCTACGTCTCCGTGGGACCTTCATATACATCAATAACGTAATATTACCTAACCTAACCCAAGCTATCATCTCGGCGGTAATATTTGAAAACATTCCTGTCGATGTTGGCCTCTACGTCTCCGTGGGACTTTTATATACATCAATAACGTAATTTAACCTAACCTAACCCAACGTAATATCTCGGCGGTAATATTTGGCAACATTCCTGGCGAGTTGGCCTCTACCTCTCCGTGCGACATTCATATACATCAATAACGTAATATAACGTAACCTAACCCAACCTATTATATCGGCGGTAATATTTGAAAACATTCCTGTCGATGTTGGCCTCTACGTCTCCGTGGGACTTTTATATACATCAATAACGTAATTTAACGTAACCTAAGCCAACCTATCATATCGGCGGTAATATTTGACAACATTCCTGGCGAGTTGGCCTCTACGTCTCCGTGGGACCTTCATATACATCAATAACGTAATATCACCTAACCTAACCTAACCTAAGATCTCGGCACTAATATTTGACAACATTCCTGGCGAGTTGGCCTCTACGTCTCCGTGGGAATTTTATATACATCAATAACGTAATATAAGCTAACCTAACCCAACCTACCACCTCGGCAATAATATTTGACAACATTCCTGGCGTGTTGGCCTCTACCTCTCCGTGGGACCTTCATATACGTCAATAACGTAATATAATCTAACCTAACTCAACCTATCATCTCGGCGGTAATATTTGACAACATTTCTGGTCAGTTGGCCTCTACGTCTCGTGGAACCTTCATATACATCAATAACGTAATATAACCTAACCTAACCCAACCTATCATCTCGGCGGTAATATTTGACAACATTCCTGGCGAATTGGCCTCTACGTCTCCGTGGGACCTTTATATACATCAATAACGTAATATATCCTAACCTAACCCAACCTATCATCTCGGCGGTAATATTTGACAACATTCCTGGCTTGTTGGCCTCTACGTCTCCGTGGGAACTTCATATACATCAATAACGTAATATAACCTAACCTAACCCAACCTAACATCTCGGCGGTAATATTTGAGAATATTCCTGGCGAGTTGGCCTCTACGTCTCCGTGGGACCTTCATATACATCAATAACGTAATATAACGTAACCTAAACCAACCTATCATATCGGCGGTAATATTTGAAAACATTCCTGTCGATGTTGGCCTCTACGTCTCCGTGGGACCTTCATATACATCAATGACGTAATATTACCTAACCTAATCCAACCTCTCATCTCGGCGGTAATATTTGACAACATTCCTGGCGAGTTGGTCTCTACCCCTCCGTGCGACCTTCATATACATCAATAACGTAATATAACGCAACCTAAACCAACCTATCATATCGGCGGTAATATTTGAAAACATTCCTGTCGATGTTGGCCTCTACGTCTCCGTGGGACTTTTATATACATCAAAACGTAATTTAACCTAACCTAACCCAACGTAACATCTCGGCGGTAATATTTGACAACATTCCTGGGGAATTGGCTTCTACGTGTCCGTCGGACCTTCATATACATCAATAACGTAACATAACCTAACCTAACCCAACCTATCATCTCGGCAGTAATATTTGACAACATTCCTGTCGAGTTGGCCTCTACGTCTCCGTGGGACTTTTATATACATCAATAACGTAATGTAACCTAACCCAACCCAACCTAACTTCTCGGCGGTAATATTTAACAACATTCCTGGCGAATTGGCCTCTACGTCTCCGTGGGACCTTTATATACATCAATAACGTAATATAACCTAACCTAACCCAACCTAACATCTCGGCGGTAATATTTGAGAATATTCCTGACGAGTTGGCCTCTACGTCTCCGTGGGACCTACATATACATCAATAACGTAATATAACGTAACCTAAACCAACCTATCATATCGGCGGTAATATTTGAAAACATTCCTGTCGATGTTGGCCTCTACGTCTCCGTGGAACCTTCATATACATCAATAACGTAATATAACGTAACCTAAACCAACCTATCATATCGGCGGTAATATTTGAAAACATTCCTGTCGATGTTGGCCTCTACGTCTCCGTGGGACCTTCATATACATCAATGACGTAATATTACCTAACCTAATCCAACCTCTCATCTCGGCGGCAATATTTGAAAACATTCCTGGCGAGTTGGCCTCTACCTCTCCGTGCGACCTTCATATACATCAACAACGTAATATAACGTAACCTAACCCAACCTATCATATCGGCGGTAATATTTGGCAACATTCCTGGCGAGTTGGCCTCTACCTCTCCGTGCGACATTCATATACATCAATAACGTAATATAACGTAACCTAACCCAACCTATCATATCGGCGGTAATATTTGACAACATTCCTGGCGAGTTGGCCTCTACCTCTCCGTGCGACCTTCATATACATCAATAACGTAATATAACGCAACCTAAACCAACCTATCATATCGGCGGTAATATTTGAAAACATTCCTGTCGATGTTGGCCTCTACGTCTCCGTGGGACTTTTATATACATCAAAACGTAATTTAACCTAACCTAACCCAACGTAACATATCGGCGGTAATATTTGAAAACATTCCTGTCGATGTTGGCTTCTACGTCTCCGTGGGACCTTTATGTACATCAATAACGTAATATATCCTAACCTAACCCAACCTATCATCTCGGCGGTAATATTTGACAACATTCCTGGCTTGTTGGCCTCTACGTCTCCGTGGGAACTTCATGTACATCAATGAAGTAATATTACCTAACCTAATCCAACCTCTCATCTCGGCGGTAATATTTGAAAACATTCCTGGCGAGTTGGCCTCTACGTCTCCGTGGGACCTTCATATACATCAATGACGTAATATTACCTAACCTAATCCAAACTCTCATCTCGGCGGCAATATTTGAAAACATTCCTGGCGAGTTGGCCTCTACCTCTCCGTGCGACCTTCATATACATCAACAACGTAATATAACGTAACCTAACCCAACCTATCATATCGGCGGTAATATTTGACAACATTCCTGGCGAGTTGGTCTCTACGCCTCCGTGCGACCTTCATATACATCAATAACGTAATATAACGCAACCTAAACCAACCTATCATATCGGCGGTAATATTTGACAACATTCCTGTGGAATTGGCTTCTACGTGTCCGTCGGACCTTCATATACATCAATAACGTAACATAACCTAACCTAACCCAACCTATCATCTCGGCAGTAATATTTGACAACATTCCTGTCCAGTTGGCCTCTACGTCTCCGTGGGACTTTTATATACATCAATAACGTAACATAACCTAACCTAACCCAACCTATCATCTCGGCAGTAATATTTGACAACATTCCTGTCGAGTTGGCCTCTACGTCTCCGTGGGACTTTTATATACATCAATAACGTAATTTAACCTAACCCAACCCAACCTAACTTCTCGGCGGTAATATTTAACAACATTGCTGGCGAATTGGCCTCTACGTCTCCGTGGGACCTTTATATACATCAATAACGTAATATATCTTAACCTAACCCAACCTATCATCTCGGCGGTAATATTTGACAACATTCCTGGCTTGTTGGCCTCTACGTCTCCGTGGGAACTTCATATACATCAATAACGTAATATAACCTAACCTAACCCAACCTAACATCTCGGCGGTAATATTTGAGAATATTCCTGGCGAGTTGGCCTCTACGTCTCCGTGGGACCTTCATATACATCAATAACGTAATATAACGTAACCTAAACCAACCTATCATATCGGCGGTAATATTTGAAAACATTCCTGTCGATGTTGGCCTCTACGTCTCCGTGCGACCTTCATATACATCAATAACGTAATATTACCTAACCTAACCCAACCTATCATCTCGGCGGTAATATTTGAAAACATTCCTGTCGATGTTGGCCTCTACGTCTCCGTGGGACTTTTATATACATCAATAACGTAATTTAACCTAACCTAACCCAACGTAATATCTCGGCGGTAATATTTGGCAACATTCGTGGCGAGTTGGCCTCTACCTCTCCGTGCGACATTCATATACATCAATAACGTAATATAACGTAACCTAACCCAACCTATTATATCGGCGGTAATATTTGACAACATTCCTGGCGAGTTGGCCTCTACCTCTCCGTGCGACCTTCATATACATCAATAACGTAATATAACGCAACCTAAACCAACCTATCATATCGGCGGTAATATTTGACAACATTCCTGGCGAGTTGGCCTCTATGTCTCCGTGGGACTTTTATATACATCAAGACGTAATTTAACCTAACCTAACCCAACGTAACATCTCGGCGGTAATATTTGACAACATTCCTGGGGAATTGGCTTCTACGTGTCCGTCGGACCTTCATATACATCAATGACGTAATATTACCTAACCTAATCCAACCTCTCATCTCGGCGGTAATATTTGAAAACATTCCTGGCGAGTTGGCCTCTACCTCTCCGTGCGACCTTCATATACATCAATAACGTAATATAACGCAACCTAAACCAACCTATCATATCGGCGGTAATATTTGAAAACATTCCTGTCGATGTTGGCCTCTACGTCTCCGTGGGACTTTTATATACATCAAAACGTAATTTAACCTAACCTAACCCAACGTAACATCTCGGCGGTAATATTTGACAACATTCCTGGGGAATTGGCTTCTACGTGTCCGTCGGACCTTCATATACATCAATAACGTAACATAACCTAACCTAACCCAACCTATCATCTCGGCAGTAATATTTGACAACATTCCTGTCGAGTTGGCCTCTACGTCTCCGTGGGACTTTTATATACATCAATAACGTAATTTAACCTAACCCAACCCAACCTAACTTCTCGGCGGTAATATTTAACAACATTCCTGGCGAATTGGCCTCTACGTCTCCGTGGGACCTTTATATACATCAATAACGTAATATATCTTAACCTAACCCAACCTATCATCTCGGCGGTAATATTTGACAACATTCCTGGCTTGATGGCCTCTACGTCTCCGTGGGACCTTCATATACATCAATAACGTAATATAACCTAACCTAACCCAACCTAACATCTCGGCGGTAATATTTGAGAATATTCCTGGCGAGTTCGCTTCTACGTCTACGTGGGACCTTCATATACATCAATAACGTAATATAACGTAACCTAAACCAACCTATCATATCGGCGGTAATATTTGAAAACATTCCTGTCGATGTTGGCCTCTACGTCTCCGTGGAACCTTCATATACATCAATAACGTAATATAACGTAACCTAAACCAACCTATCATATCGGCGGTAATATTTGAAAACATTCCTGTCGATGTTGGCCTCTACGTCTCCGTGGGACCTTCATATACATCAATGACGTAATATTACCTAACCTAATCCAACCTCTCATCTCGGCGGCAATATTTGAAAACATTCCTGGGGAGTTGGCCTCTACCTCTCCGTGCGACCTTCATATACATCAACAACGTAATATAACGTAACCTAACCCAACCTATCATATCGGCGATAATATTTGACAACATTCCTGGCGAGTTGGTCTCTACGCCTCCGTGCGACCTTCATATACATCAATAACGTAATATAACCTAACCTGAACCAACCTATCATCTCGAGCGTAATATTTGACAACATTCCTGGCGAGTTGAGCTCTACGTCTCCGTGGGACTTTCATATACATCAATAACGTAATATAACGTAACCTAAACCAACCTATCATATCGGCGGTAATATTTGAAAACATTCCTGTCGATGTTGGCCTCTACGTCTCCGTGGGACCTTCATATACATCAATAACGTAATATTACCTAACCTAACCCAAGCTATCATCTCGGCGGTAATATTTGAAAACATTCCTGTCGATGTTGGCCTCTACGTCTCCGTGGGACTTTTATATACATCAATAACGTAATTTAACCTAACCTAACCCAACGTAATATCTCGGCGGTAATATTTGGCAACATTCCTGGCGAGTTGGCCTCTACCTCTCCGTGCGACATTCATATACATCAATAACGTAATATAACGTAACCTAACCCAACCTATTATATCGGCGGTAATATTTGAAAACATTCCTGTCGATGTTGGCCTCTACGTCTCCGTGGGACTTTTATATACATCAATAACGTAATTTAACGTAACCTAAGCCAACCTATCATATCGGCGGTAATATTTGACAACATTCCTGGCGAGTTGGCCTCTACGTCTCCGTGGGACCTTCATATACATCAATAACGTAATATCACCTAACCTAACCTAACCTAAGATCTCGGCACTAATATTTGACAACATTCCTGGCGAGTTGGCCTCTACGTCTCCGTGGGAATTTTATATACATCAATAACGTAATATAAGCTAACCTAACCCAACCTACCACCTCGGCAATAATATTTGACAACATTCCTGGCGTGTTGGCCTCTACCTCTCCGTGGGACCTTCATATACGTCAATAACGTAATATAATCTAACCTAACTCAACCTATCATCTCGGCGGTAATATTTGACAACATTTCTGGTCAGTTGGCCTCTACGTCTCGTGGAACCTTCATATACATCAATAACGTAATATAACCTAACCTAACCCAACCTATCATCTCGGCGGTAATATTTGACAACATTCCTGGCGAATTGGCCTCTACGTCTCCGTGGGACCTTTATATACATCAATAACGTAATATATCCTAACCTAACCCAACCTATCATCTCGGCGGTAATATTTGACAACATTCCTGGCTTGTTGGCCTCTACGTCTCCGTGGGAACTTCATATACATCAATAACGTAATATAACCTAACCTAACCCAACCTAACATCTCGGCGGTAATATTTGAGAATATTCCTGGCGAGTTGGCCTCTACGTCTCCGTGGGACCTTCATATACATCAATAACGTAATATAACGTAACCTAAACCAACCTATCATATCGGCGGTAATATTTGAAAACATTCCTGTCGATGTTGGCCTCTACGTCTCCGTGGGACCTTCATATACATCAATGACGTAATATTACCTAACCTAATCCAACCTCTCATCTCGGCGGTAATATTTGAAAACATTCCTGTCGATGTTGGCCTCTATGTCTCCGTGGGACCTTCATATACATCAATAACGTAATATTACCTAACCTAACCCAACGTAACATATCGGCGGTAATATTTGACAACATTCCTGGCTTGTTGGCCTCTACGTCTCCGTGGGAACTTCATGTACATCAATGACGTAATATTACCTAACCTAATCCAACCTCTCATCTCGGCGGTAATATTTGAAAACATTCCTGGCGAGTTGGCCTCTACGTCTCCGTGGGACCTTCATATACATCAATGACGTAATATTACCTAACCTAATCCAACCTCTCATCTCGGCGGTAATATTTGACAACATTCCTGGCTTGTTGGCCTCTACGTCTCCGTGGGAACTTCATATACATCAATAAAGTAATATAACCTAACCTAACCCAACCTAACATCTCGGCGGTAATATTTGAGAATATTCCTGGCGAGTTGGCCTCTACGTCTCCGTGGGACCTACATATACATCAATAACGTAATATAACGTAACCTAAACCAACCTATCATATCGGCGGTAATATTTGAAAACATTCCTGTCGATGTTGGCCTCTACGTCTCCGTGGAACCTTCATATACATCAATAACGTAATATAACGTAACCTAAACCAACCTATCATATCGGCGGTAATATTTGAAAACATTCCTGTCGATGTTGGCCTCTACGTCTCCGTGGAACCTTCATATACATCAATAACGTAATATAACGTAACCTAAACCAACCTATCATATCGGCGGTAATATTTGAAAACATTCCTGTCGATGTTGGCCTCTACGTCTCCGTGGGACCTTCATATACATCAATGACGTAATATTACCTAACCTAATCCAACCTCTCATCTCGGCGGCAATATTTGAAAACATTCCTGGGGAGTTGGCCTCTACCTCTCCGTGCGACCTTCATATACATCAACAACGTAATATAACGTAACCTAACCCAACCTATCATATCGGCGATAATATTTGACAACATTCCTGGCGAGTTGGTCTCTACGCCTCCGTGCGACCTTCATATACATCAATAACGTAATATAACCTAACCTGAACCAACCTATCATCTCGAGCGTAATATTTGACAACATTCCTGGCGAGTTGAGCTCTACGTCTCCGTGGGACTTTCATATACATCAATAACGTAATATAACGTAACCTAAACCAACCTATCATATCGGCGGTAATATTTGAAAACATTCCTGTCGATGTTGGCCTCTACGTCTCCGTGGGACCTTCATATACATCAATAACGTAATATTACCTAACCTAACCCAAGCTATCATCTCGGCGGTAATATTTGAAAACATTCCTGTCGATGTTGGCCTCTACGTCTCCGTGGGACTTTTATATACATCAATAACGTAATTTAACCTAACCTAACCCAACGTAATATCTCGGCGGTAATATTTGGCAACATTCCTGGCGAGTTGGCCTCTACCTCTCCGTGCGACATTCATATACATCAATAACGTAATATAACGTAACCTAACCCAACCTATTATATCGGCGGTAATATTTGAAAACATTCCTGTCGATGTTGGCCTCTACGTCTCCGTGGGACTTTTATATACATCAATAACGTAATTTAACGTAACCTAAGCCAACCTATCATATCGGCGGTAATATTTGACAACATTCCTGGCGAGTTGGCCTCTACGTCTCCGTGGGACCTTCATATACATCAATAACGTAATATCACCTAACCTAACCTAACCTAAGATCTCGGCACTAATATTTGACAACATTCCTGGCGAGTTGGCCTCTACGTCTCCGTGGGAATTTTATATACATCAATAACGTAATATAAGCTAACCTAACCCAACCTACCACCTCGGCAATAATATTTGACAACATTCCTGGCGTGTTGGCCTCTACCTCTCCGTGGGACCTTCATATACGTCAATAACGTAATATAATCTAACCTAACTCAACCTATCATCTCGGCGGTAATATTTGACAACATTTCTGGTCAGTTGGCCTCTACGTCTCGTGGAACCTTCATATACATCAATAACGTAATATAACCTAACCTAACCCAACCTATCATCTCGGCGGTAATATTTGACAACATTCCTGGCGAATTGGCCTCTACGTCTCCGTGGGACCTTTATATACATCAATAACGTAATATATCCTAACCTAACCCAACCTATCATCTCGGCGGTAATATTTGACAACATTCCTGGCTTGTTGGCCTCTACGTCTCCGTGGGAACTTCATATACATCAATAACGTAATATAACCTAACCTAACCCAACCTAACATCTCGGCGGTAATATTTGAGAATATTCCTGGCGAGTTGGCCTCTACGTCTCCGTGGGACCTTCATATACATCAATAACGTAATATAACGTAACCTAAACCAACCTATCATATCGGCGGTAATATTTGAAAACATTCCTGTCGATGTTGGCCTCTACGTCTCCGTGGGACCTTCATATACATCAATGACGTAATATTACCTAACCTAATCCAACCTCTCATCTCGGCGGTAATATTTGACAACATTCCTGGCGAGTTGGTCTCTACCCCTCCGTGCGACCTTCATATACATCAATAACGTAATATAACGCAACCTAAACCAACCTATCATATCGGCGGTAATATTTGAAAACATTCCTGTCGATGTTGGCCTCTACGTCTCCGTGGGACTTTTATATACATCAAAACGTAATTTAACCTAACCTAACCCAACGTAACATCTCGGCGGTAATATTTGACAACATTCCTGGCGAATTGGCCTCTACGTCTCCGTGGGACCTTCATATACATCAATAACGTAATATATCCTAACCTAACCCAACCTAACATCTCGGCGGTAATATTTGAGAATATTCCTGGCGAGTTCGCTTCTACGTCTACGTGGGACCTTCATATACATCAATAACGTAATATAACGTAACCTAAACCAACCTATCATATCGGCGGTAATATTTGAAAACATTCCTGTCGATGTTGGCCTCTACGTCTCCGTGGAACCTTCATATACATCAATAACGTAATATAACGTAACCTAAACCAACCTATCATATCGGCGGTAATATTTGAAAACATTCCTGTCGATGTTGGCCTCTACGTCTCCGTGGGACCTTCATATACATCAATGACGTAATATTACCTAACCTAATCCAACCTCTCATCTCGGCGGCAATATTTGAAAACATTCCTGGGGAGTTGGCCTCTACCTCTCCGTGCGACCTTCATATACATCAACAACGTAATATAACGTAACCTAACCCAACCTATCATATCGGCGATAATATTTGACAACATTCCTGGCGAGTTGGTCTCTACGCCTCCGTGCGACCTTCATATACATCAATAACGTAATATAACCTAACCTGAACCAACCTATCATCTCGAGCGTAATATTTGACAACATTCCTGGCGAGTTGAGCTCTACGTCTCCGTGGGACTTTCATATACATCAATAACGTAATATAACGTAACCTAAACCAACCTATCATATCGGCGGTAATATTTGAAAACATTCCTGTCGATGTTGGCCTCTACGTCTCCGTGGGACCTTCATATACATCAATAACGTAATATTACCTAACCTAACCCAAGCTATCATCTCGGCGGTAATATTTGAAAACATTCCTGTCGATGTTGGCCTCTACGTCTCCGTGGGACTTTTATATACATCAATAACGTAATTTAACCTAACCTAACCCAACGTAATATCTCGGCGGTAATATTTGGCAACATTCCTGGCGAGTTGGCCTCTACCTCTCCGTGCGACATTCATATACATCAATAACGTAATATAACGTAACCTAACCCAACCTATTATATCGGCGGTAATATTTGAAAACATTCCTGTCGATGTTGGCCTCTACGTCTCCGTGGGACTTTTATATACATCAATAACGTAATTTAACGTAACCTAAGCCAACCTATCATATCGGCGGTAATATTTGACAACATTCCTGGCGAGTTGGCCTCTACGTCTCCGTGGGACCTTCATATACATCAATAACGTAATATCACCTAACCTAACCTAACCTAAGATCTCGGCACTAATATTTGACAACATTCCTGGCGAGTTGGCCTCTACGTCTCCGTGGGAATTTTATATACATCAATAACGTAATATAAGCTAACCTAACCCAACCTACCACCTCGGCAATAATATTTGACAACATTCCTGGCGTGTTGGCCTCTACCTCTCCGTGGGACCTTCATATACGTCAATAACGTAATATAATCTAACCTAACTCAACCTATCATCTCGGCGGTAATATTTGACAACATTTCTGGTCAGTTGGCCTCTACGTCTCCGTGGGACCTTCATATACATCAATGACGTAATATTACCTAACCTAATCCAACCTCTCATCTCGGCGGTAATATTTGAAAACATTCCTGTCGATGTTGGCCTCTATGTCTCCGTGGGACCTTCATATACATCAATAACGTAATATTACCTAACCTAACCCAACGTAACATATCGGCGGTAATCTTTGACAACATTCCTGGCTTGTTGGCCTCTACGTCTCCGTGGGAACTTCATGTACATCAATGACGTAATATTACCTAACCTAATCCAACCTCTCATCTCGGCGGTAATATTTGAAAACATTCCTGGCGAGTTGGCCTCTACGTCTCCGTGGGACCTTCATATACATCAATGACGTAATATTACCTAACCTAATCCAACCTCTCATCTCGGCGGTAATATTTGACAACATTCCTGGCTTGTTGGCCTCTACGTCTCCGTGGGAACTTCATATACATCAATAAAGTAATATAACCTAACCTAACCCAACCTAACATCTCGGCGGTAATATTTGAGAATATTCCTGGCGAGTTGGCCTCTACGTCTCCGTGGGACCTACATATACATCAATAACGTAATATAACGTAACCTAAACCAACCTATCATATCGGCGGTAATATTTGAAAACATTCCTGTCGATGTTGGCCTCTACGTCTCCGTGGAACCTTCATATACATCAATAACGTAATATAACGTAACCTAAACCAACCTATCATATCGGCGGTAATATTTGAAAACATTCCTGTCGATGTTGGCCTCTACGTCTCCGTGGAACCTTCATATACATCAATAACGTAATATAACGTAACCTAAACCAACCTATCATATCGGCGGTAATATTTGAAAACATTCCTGTCGATGTTGGCCTCTACGTCTCCGTGGGACCTTCATATACATCAATGACGTAATATTACCTAACCTAATCCAACCTCTCATCTCGGCGGCAATATTTGAAAACATTCCTGGGGAGTTGGCCTCTACCTCTCCGTGCGACCTTCATATACATCAACAACGTAATATAACGTAACCTAACCCAACCTATCATATCGGCGATAATATTTGACAACATTCCTGGCGAGTTGGTCTCTACGCCTCCGTGCGACCTTCATATACATCAATAACGTAATATAACCTAACCTGAACCAACCTATCATCTCGAGCGTAATATTTGACAACATTCCTGGCGAGTTGAGCTCTACGTCTCCGTGGGACTTTCATATACATCAATAACGTAATATAACGTAACCTAAACCAACCTATCATATCGGCGGTAATATTTGAAAACATTCCTGTCGATGTTGGCCTCTACGTCTCCGTGGGACCTTCATATACACCAATAACGTAATATTACCTAACCTAACCCAAGCTATCATCTCGGCGGTAATATTTGAAAACATTCCTGTCGATGTTGGCCTCTACGTCTCCGTGGGACTTTTATATACATCAATAACGTAATTTAACCTAACCTAACCCAACGTAATATCTCGGCGGTAATATTTGGCAACATTCCTGGCGAGTTGGCCTCTACCTCTCCGTGCGACATTCATATACATCAATAACGTAATATAACGTAACCTAACCCAACCTATTATATCGGCGGTAATATTTGAAAACATTCCTGTCGATGTTGGCCTCTACGTCTCCGTGGGACTTTTATATACATCAATAACGTAATTTAACGTAACCTAAGCCAACCTATCATATCGGCGGTAATATTTGACAACATTCCTGGCGAGTTGGCCTCTACGTCTCCGTGGGACCTTCATATACATCAATAACGTAATATCACCTAACCTAACCTAACCTAAGATCTCGGCACTAATATTTGACAACATTCCTGGCGAGTTGGCCTCTACGTCTCCGTGGGAATTTTATATACATCAATAACGTAATATAAGCTAACCTAACCCAACCTACCACCTCGGCAATAATATTTGACAACATTCCTGGCGTGTTGGCCTCTACCTCTCCGTGGGACCTTCATATACGTCAATAACGTAATATAATCTAACCTAACTCAACCTATCATCTCGGCGGTAATATTTGACAACATTTCTGGTCAGTTGGCCTCTACGTCTCGTGGAACCTTCATATACATCAATAACGTAATATAACCTAACCTAACCCAACCTATCATCTCGGCGGTAATATTTGACAACATTCCTGGCGAATTGGCCTCTACGTCTCCGTGGGACCTTTATATACATCAATAACGTAATATATCCTAACCTAACCCAACCTATCATCTCGGCGGTAATATTTGACAACATTCCTGGCTTGTTGGCCTCTACGTCTCCGTGGGAACTTCATATACATCAATAACGTAATATAACCTAACCTAACCCAACCTAACATCTCGGCGGTAATATTTGAGAATATTCCTGGCGAGTTGGCCTCTACGTCTCCGTGGGACCTTCATATACATCAATAACGTAATATAACGTAACCTAAACCAACCTATCATATCGGCGGTAATATTTGAAAACATTCCTGTCGATGTTGGCCTCTACGTCTCCGTGGGACCTTCATATACATCAATGACGTAATATTACCTAACCTAATCCAACCTCTCATCTCGGCGGTAATATTTGACAACATTCCTGGCGAGTTGGTCTCTACCCCTCCGTGCGACCTTCATATACATCAATAACGTAATATAACGCAACCTAAACCAACCTATCATATCGGCGGTAATATTTGAAAACATTCCTGTCGATGTTGGCCTCTACGTCTCCGTGGGACTTTTATATACATCAAAACGTAATTTAACCTAACCTAACCCAACGTAACATCTCGGCGGTAATATTTGACAACATTCCTGGCGAATTGGCCTCTACGTCTCCGTGGGACCTTTATATACATCAATAACGTAATATATCCTAACCTAACCCAACCTATCATCTCGGCGGTAATATTTGACAACATTCCTGGCTTGTTGGCCTCTACGTCTCCGTGGGAACTTCATATACATCAATAACGTAATATAACCTAACCTAACCCAACCTAACATCTCGGCGGTAATATTTGAGAATATTCCTGGCGAGGTGGCCTCTACGTCTCCGTGGGACCTTCATATACATCAATAACGTAATATAACGTAACCTAAACCAACCTATCATATCGGCGGTAATATTTGAAAACATTCCTGTCGATGTTGGCCTCTACGTCTCCGTGGGACCTTCATATACATCAATGACGTAATATTACCTAACCTAATCCAACCTCTCATCTCGGCGGTAATATTTGAAAACATTCCTGGCGAGTTGGCCTCTACCTCTCCGTGCGACCTTCATATACATCAACAACGTAATATAACGTAACCTAACCCAACCTATCATATCGGCGGTAATATTTGACAACATTCCCTGCGAGTTGGTCTCTACGCCTCCGTGGGACTTTTATATACATCAAGACGTAATTTAACCTAACCTAACCCAACGTAACATCTCGGCGGTAATATTTGACAACATTCCTGGGGAATTGGCTTCTACGTGTCCGTCGGACCTTCATATACATCAATGACGTAATATTACCTAACCTAATCCAACCTCTCATCTCGGCGGTAATATTTGAAAACATTCCTGGCGAGTTGGCCTCTACCTCTCCGTGCGACCTTCATATACATCAATAACGTAATATAACGCAACCTAAACCAACCTATCATATCGGCGGTAATATTTGAAAACATTCCTGTCGATGTTGGCCTCTACGTCTCCGTGGGACTTTTATATACATCAAAACGTAATTTAACCTAACCTAACCCAACGTAACATCTCGGCGGTAATATTTGACAACATTCCTGAGGAATTGGCTTCTACGTGTCCGTCGGACCTTCATATACATCAATAACGTAACATAACCTAACCTAACCCAACCTATCATCTCGGCAGTAATATTTGACAACATTCCTGTCGAGTTGGCCTCTACGTCTCCGTGGGACTTTTATATACATCAATAACGTAATTTAACCTAACCCAACCCAACCTAACTTCTCGGCGGTAATATTTAACAACATTCCTGGCGAATTGGCCTCTACGTCTCCGTGGGACCTTTATATACATCAATAACGTAATATATCTTAACCTAACCCAACCTATCATCTCGGCGGTAATATTTGACAACATTCCTGGCTTGTTGGCCTCTACGTCTCCGTGGGACCTTCATATACATCAATAACGTAATATAACCTAACCTAACCCAACCTAACATCTCGGCGGTAATATTTGAGAATATTCCTGGCGAGTTCGCTTCTACGTCTACGTGGGACCTTCATATACATCAATAACGTAATATAACGTAACCTAAACCAACCTATCATATCGGCGGTAATATTTGAAAACATTCGTGTCGATGTTGGCCTCTACGTCTCCGTGGGACCTTCATATACATCAATAACGTAATATTACCTAACCTAACACAACCTATCATCTCGGCGGTAATATTTGAAAACATTCCTGTCGATGTTGGCCTCTACGTCTGCGTGGGACCTTCATATACATCAATAACGTAATATCACCTAACCTAACCTAACCTAAGATCTCGGCACTAATATTTGACAACATTCCTGGCGAGTTGGCCTCTACGTCTCCGTGCGAATTTTATATACATCAGTAACGTAATATAAGCTAACCTAACCCAACCTACCACCTCGGCACTAATATTTGACAACATTCCTGGCGAGTTGGCCTCTACCTCTCCGTGGGACCTTCATATACATCAATAACGTAATATAACCTAACCTGAACCAACCTATCATCTCGACGGTAATATTTGACAACATTCCTGGCGAGTTGAGCTCTACGTCTCCGTGGGACCTTCATATACATCAATAACGTAATATAACGTAACCTAAACCAACCTATCATATCGGCGGTAATATTTGAAAACATTCCTGTCGATGTTGGCCTCTATGTCTCCGTGGGACCTTCATATACATCAATAACGTAATATTACCTAACCTAACCCAACGTAACATATCGGCGGTAATATTTGACAACATTCCTGGCTTGTTGGCCTCTACGTCTCCGTGGGAACTTCATGTACATCAATGACGTAATATTACCTAACCTAATCCAACCTCTCATCTCGGCGGTAATATTTGAAAACATTCCTGGCGAGTTGGCCTCTACGTCTCCGTGGGACCTTCATATACATCAATGACGTAATATTACCTAACCTAATCCAACCTCTCATCTCGGCGGTAATATTTGACAACATTCCTGGCTTGTTGGCCTCTACGTCTCCGTGGGAACTTCATATACATCAATAACGTAATATAACCTAACCTAACCCAACCTAACATCTCGGCGGTAATATTTGAGAATATTCCTGGCGAGTTGGCCTCTACGTCTCCGTGGGACCTACATATACATCAATAACGTAATATAACGTAACCTAAACCAACCTATCATATCGGCGGTAATATTTGAAAACATTCCTGTCGATGTTGGCCTCTACGTCTCCGTGGAACCTTCATATACATCAATAACGTAATATAACGTAACCTAAACCAACCTATCATATCGGCGGTAATATTTGAAAACATTCCTGTCGATGTTGGCCTCTACGTCTCCGTGGGACCTTCATATACATCAATGACGTAATATTACCTAACCTAATCCAACCTCTCATCTCGGCGGCAATATTTGAAAACATTCCTGGCGAGTTGGCCTCTACCTCTCCGTGCGACCTTCATATACATCAACAACGTAATATAACGTAACCTAACCCAACCTATCATATCGGCGATAATATTTGACAACATTCCTGGCGAGTTGGTCTCTACGTCTGCGTGGGACCTTCATATACATCAATAACGTAATATCACCTAACCTAACCTAACCTAAGATCTCGGCACTAATATTTGACAACATTCCTGGCGAGTTGGCCTCTACGTCTCCGTGGGAATTTTATATACATCAGTAACGTAATATAAGCTAACCTAACCCAACCTACCACCTCGGCACTAATATTTGACAACATTCCTGGCGAGTTGGCCTCTACCTCTCCGTGGGACCTTCATATACATCAATAACGTAATATAACCTAACCTGAACCAACCTATCATCTCGACGGTAATATTTGACAACATTCCTGGCGAGTTGAGCTCTACGTCTCCGTGGGACCTTCATATACATCAATAACGTAATATAACGTAACCTAAACCAACCTATCATATCGGCGGTAATATTTGAAAACATTCCTGTCGATGTTGGCCTCTATGTCTCCGTGGGACCTTCATATACATCAATAACGTAATATTACCTAACCTAACCCAACGTAACATATCGGCGGTAATATTTGACAACATTCCTGGCTTGTTGGCCTCTACGTCTCCGTGGGAACTTCATGTACATCAATGACGTAATATTACCTAACCTAATCCAACCTCTCATCTCGGCGGTAATATTTGAAAACATTCCTGGCGAGTTGGCCTCTACGTCTCCGTGGGACCTTCATATACATCAATGACGTAATATTACCTAACCTAATCCAACCTCTCATCTCGGCGGTAATATTTGACAACATTCCTGGCTTGTTGGCCTCTACGTCTCCGTGGGAACTTCATATACATCAATAACGTAATATAACCTAACCTAACCCAACCTAACATCTCGGCGGTAATATTTGAGAATATTCCTGGCGAGTTGGCCTCTACGTCTCCGTGGGACCTACATATACATCAATAACGTAATATAACGTAACCTAAACCAACCTATCATATCGGCGGTAATATTTGAAAACATTCCTGTCGATGTTGGCCTCTACGTCTCCGTGGAACCTTCATATACATCAATAACGTAATATAACGTAACCTAAACCAACCTATCATATCGGCGGTAATATTTGAAAACATTCCTGTCGATGTTGGCCTCTACGTCTCCGTGGGACCTTCATATACATCAATGACGTAATATTACCTAACCTAATCCAACCTCTCATCTCGGCGGCAATATTTGAAAACATTCCTGGCGAGTTGGCCTCTACCTCTCCGTGCGACCTTCATATACATCAACAACGTAATATAACGTAACCTAACCCAACCTATCATATCGGCGATAATATTTGACAACATTCCTGGCGAGTTGGTCTCTACGCCTCCGTGCGACCTTCATATACATCAATAACGTAATATAACCTAACCTGAACCAACCTATCATCTCGAGCGTAATATTTGACAACATTCCTGGCGAGTTGAGCTCTACGTCTCCGTGGGACCTTCATATACATCAATAACGTAATATAACGTAACCTAAACCAACCTATCATATCGGCGGTAATATTTGAAAACATTCCTGTCGATGTTGGCCTCTACGTCTCCGTGCGACCTTCATTAACATCAATAACGTAATATTACCTAACCTAACCCAACCTATCATTTCGGCGGTAATATTTGAAAACATTCCTGTCGATGTTGGCCTCTACGTCTCCGTGGGACTTTTATATACATCAATAACGTAATTTAACCTAACCTAACCCAACGTAATATCTCGGCGGTAATATTTGGCAACATTCCTGGCGAGTTGGCCTCTACCTCTCCGTGCGACATTCATATACATCAATAACGTAATATAACGTAACCTAACCCAACCTATTATATCGGCGGTAATATTTGACAACATTCCTGGCGAGTTGGCCTCTACCTCTCCGTGCGACCTTCATATACATCAATAACGTAATATAACGCAACCTAAACCAACCTATCATATCGGCGGTAATATTTGACAACATTCCTGGCGAGTTGGCCTCTATGTCTCCGTGGGACCTTCATATACATCAATAACGTGATATAACGTAACCTAAACCAACCTATCATATCGTCGGTAATATTTGAGAACATTCCTGTCGATGTTGGCCTCTACGTCTCCGTGGGACTTTTATATACATCAATAACGTAATTTAACGTAACCTAAGCCAACCTATCATATCGGCGGTAATATTTGACAACATTCCTGGCGAGTTGGCCTCTACGTCTCCGTGGGACCTTCATATACATCAATAACGTAATATCACCTAACCTAACCTAACCTAAGATCTCGGCACTAATATTTGACAACATTCCTGGCTTGTTGGCCTCTACGTCTCCGTGGGAACTTCATATACATCAATAACGTAATATAACCTAACCTAACCCAACCTAACATCTCGGCGGTAATATTTGAGAATATTCCTGGCGAGTTGGCCTCTACGTCTCCGTGGGACCTTCATATACATCAATAACGTAATATAACGTAACCTAAACCAACCTATCATATCGGCGGTAATATTTGAAAACATTCCTGTCGATGTTGGCCTCTACGTCTCCGTGGGACTTTTATATACATCAATAACGTAATTTAACCTAACCTAACCCAACGTAATATCTCGGCGGTAATATTTGGCAACATTCCTGGCGAGTTGGCCTCTACCTCTCCGTGCGACATTCATATACATCAATAACGTAATATAACGTAACCTAACCCAACCTATTATATCGGCGGTAATATTTGACAACATTCCTGGCGAGTTGGCCTCTACCTCTCCGTGCGACCTTCATATACATCAATAACGTAATATAACGCAACCTAAACCAACCTATCATATCGGCGGTAATATTTGACAACATTCCTGGCGAGTTGGCCTCTATGTCTCCGTGGGACCTTCATATACATCAATAACGTGATATAACGTAACCTAAACCAACCTATCATATCGTCGGTAATATTTGAGAACATTCCTGTCGATGTTGGCCTCTACGTCTCCGTGGGACTTTTATATACATCAATAACGTAATTTAACGTAACCTAAGCCAACCTATCATATCGGCGGTAATATTTGACAACATTCCTGGCGAGTTGGCCTCTACGTCTCCGTGGGAATTTTATATACATCAATAACGTAATATAAGCTAACCTAACCCAACCTACCACCTCGGCAATAATATTTGACAACATTCCTGGCGAGTTGGCCTCTACCTCTCCGTGGGACCTTCATATACGTCAATAACGTAATATAATCTAACCTAACTCAACCTATCATCTCGGCGGTAATATTTGACAACATTTCTGGTCAGTTGGCCTCTACGTCTCGTGGAACCTTCATATACATCAATAACGTAATATAACCTAACCTAACCCAACCTATCATCTCGGCGGTAATATTTGACAACATTCCTGGCGAATTGGCCTCTACGTCTCCGTGGGACCTTTATATACATCAATAACGTAATATATCCTAACCTAACCCAACCTATCATCTCGGCGGTAATATTTGACAACATTCCTGGCTTGTTGGCCTCTACGTCTCCGTGGGAACTTCATATACATCAATAACGTAATATAACCTAACCTAACCCAACCTAACATCTCGGCGGTAATATTTGAGAATATTCCTGGCGAGTTGGCCTCTACGTCTCCGTGGGACCTTCATATACATCAATAACGTAATATAACGTAACCTAAACCAACCTATCATATCGGCGGTAATATTTGAAAACATTCCTGTCGATGTTGGCCTCTACGTATCCGTGGGACCTTCATATACATCAATGACGTAATATTACCTAACCTAATCCAACCTCTCATCTCGGCGGTAATATTTGAAAACATTCCTGGCGAGTTGGCCTCTACCTCTCCGTGCGACCTTCATATACATCAACAACGTAATATAACGTAACCTAACCCAACCTATCATATCGGCGGTAATATTGGACAACATTCCTGGCGAGTTGGTCTCTACGCCTCCGTGCGACCTTCATATACATCAATAACGTAATATAACGCAACCTAAACCAACCTATCATATCGGCGGTAATATTTGAAAACATTCCTGTCGATGTTGGCCTCTACGTCTCCGTGGGACTTTTATATACATCAAAACGTAATTTAACCTAACCTAACCCAACGTAACATCTCGGCGGTAATATTTGACAACATTCCTGGGGAATTGGCTTCTACGTGTACGTCGGACCTTCATATACATCAATAACGTAACATAACCTAACCTAACCCAACCTATCATCTCGGCAGTAATATTTGACAACATTCCTGTCGAGTTGGCCTCTACGTCTCCGTGGGACTTTTATATACATCAATAACGTAACATAACCTAACCTAACACAACCTATCATCTAGGCAGTAATATTTGACAACATTCCT
Source organism: Xylocopa violacea (assembly GCA_963969225.1). NCBI lineage: Eukaryota > Metazoa > Arthropoda > Insecta > Hymenoptera > Apidae > Xylocopa > Xylocopa violacea. The sequence continues at coordinate 3,773,041 of CAXAJV010001290.1, read as the reverse complement.
GTCGAGTTGGCCTCTACGTCTCCGTGGGACTTTTATATACATCACTAACGTAATTTAACCTAACCCAACCCAACCTAACTTCTCGGCGGTAATATTTAACAACATTCCTGGCGAATTGGCCTCTACGTCTCCGTGGGACCTTTATATACATCAATAACGTAATATATATTAACCTAACCCAACCTATCATCACGGCGGTAATATTTGACAACATTCCTGGCTTGTTGGCCTCTACGTCTCCGTGGGAACTTCATATACATCAATAACGTAATATAACCTAACCTAACCCAACCTAACATCTCGGCGGTAATATTTGAGAATATTCCTGGCGATTTGGCCTCTACGTCTCCGTGGGACCTTCATATACATCAATAACGTAATATAACGTAACCTAAACCAACCTATCATATCGGCGGTAATATTTGAAAACATTCCTGTCGATGTTGGCCTCTACGTCTCCGTGGGACCTTCATATACATCAATGACGTAATATTACCTAACCTAATCCAACCTCTCATCTCGGCGGCAATATTTGAAAACATTCCTGGCGAGTTGGCCTCTACCTCTCCGTGCGACATTCATATACATCAATAACGTAATATAACGTAACCTAACCCAACCTATCATATCGGCGGTAATATTTGACAACATTCCTGGCGAGTTGGCCTCTACTTCTCCGTGCGACCTTCATATACCTCAACAACGTAATATAACGTAACCTAACCCAACCTATCATATCGGCGGTAATATTTGACAACATTCCTGGCGAGTTGGTCTCTACGCCTCCGTGCGACCTTCATGTACATCAATAACGTAATATAACCTAACCTGAACCAACCTATCATCTCGAAGGTAATATTTGACAACATTCCTGGCGAGTTGAGCTCTACGTCTCCGTGGGACCTTCATATACATCAATAACGTAATATAACGTAACCAAAACCAACCTATCATATCGGCGGTAATATTTGACAACATTCCTGGCGAGTTGGCCTCTACCTCTCCGTGCGACCTTCATATACATCAATATCGTAATATAACCTAACCCAACCCAACCTATCATATCGGCGGTAATATTTGACAACATTCCTGGCGAGTTGGCCTCTACCTCTCCGTGCGACCTTCATATACATCAATAACGTAATTTAACCTAACCTAACCCAACGTAACATCTCGGCGGTAATATTTGACAACATTCCTGGTGAATTGGCTTCTACGTGTCCGTCGGACCTTCATATACATCTATAACGTAATAGATCCTAGCCTAACCCAACCTATCATCTCGGCAGTAATATTTGACAACATTCCTGTCGAGTTGGCCTCTACGTCTCCGTGCGACTTTTATATACATCAATAACGTAATTTAACCTAACCCAACCCAACCTAACTTCTCGGCGGTAATATTTAACAACTGTCCTGGCGAGTTGGCCTCTACGCCTCCGTGGGTCCTCCATATACATCAATATCGTAATATAACCTAACCCAACCCAACCTAACATCTCGGCACTAATATTTGACAACATTCCTGGCGAGTTGGCCTCTACCTCTCCGTGCGACCTTCATATACATCGAAAACGTAATATAACGTATCCTAAACCAACCTATCATATCGGCGGTAATATTTGACAACATTCCTGGCGAATTGGCCTCTACGTCTCCGTGGGACCTTTATATACATCAATAACGTAATATATCCTAACCTAACCCAACCTATCATCTCGGCGGTAATATTTGACAACATTCCTGGCTTGTTGGCCTCTACGTCTCCGTGGGAACTTCATATACATCAATAACGTAATATAACCTAACCTAACCCAACCTAACATCTCGGCGGTAATATTTGAGAATATTCCTGGCTTGTTGGCCTCTACGTCTCCGTGGGAACTTCATGTACATCAATGACGTAATATTACCTAACCTAATCCAACCTCTCATCTCGGCGGTAATATTTGAAAACATTCCTGGCGAGTTGGCCTCTACGTCTCCGTGGGACCTTCATATACATCAATGACGTAATATTACCTAACCTAATCCAACCTCTCATCTCGGCGGTAATATTTGACAACATTCCTGGCTTGTTGGCCTCTACGTCTCCGTGGGAACTTCATATACATCAATAACGTAATATAACCTAACCTAACCCAACCTAACATCTCGGCGGTAATATTTGAGAATATTCCTGGCGAGTTGGCCTCTACGTCTCCGTGGGACCTACATATACATCAATAACGTAATATAACGTAACCTAAACCAACCTATCATATCGGCGGTAATATTTGAAAACATTCCTGTCGATGTTGGCCTCTACGTCTCCGTGGAACCTTCATATACATCAATAACGTAATATAACGTAACCTAAACCAACCTATCATATCGGCGGTAATATTTGAAAACATTCCTGTCGATGTTGGCCTCTACGTCTCCGTGGGACCTTCATATACATCAATGACGTAATATTACCTAACCTAATCCAACCTCTCATCTCGGCGGCAATATTTGAAAACATTCCTGGCGAGTTGGCCTCTACCTCTCCGTGCGACCTTCATATACATCAACAACGTAATATAACGTAACCTAACCCAACCTATCATATCGGCGATAATATTTGACAACATTCCTGGCGAGTTGGTCTCTACGCCTCCGTGCGACCTTCATATACATCAATAACGTAATATAACCTAACCTGAACCAACCTATCATCTCGAGCGTAATATTTGACAACATTCCTGGCGAGTTGAGCTCTACGTCTCCGTGGGACCTTCATATACATCAATAACGTAATATAACGTAACCTAAACCAACCTATCATATCGGCGGTAATATTTGAAAACATTCCTGTCGATGTTGGCCTCTACGTCTCCGTGCGACCTTCATTAACATCAATAACGTAATATTACCTAACCTAACCCAACCTATCATTTCGGCGGTAATATTTGAAAACATTCCTGTCGATGTTGGCCTCTACGTCTCCGTGGGACTTTTATATACATCAATAACGTAATTTAACCTAACCTAACCCAACGTAATATCTCGGCGGTAATATTTGGCAACATTCCTGGCGAGTTGGCCTCTACCTCTCCGTGCGACATTCATATACATCAATAACGTAATATAACGTAACCTAACCCAACCTATTATATCGGCGGTAATATTTGACAACATTCCTGGCGAGTTGGCCTCTACCTCTCCGTGCGACCTTCATATACATCAATAACGTAATATAACGCAACCTAAACCAACCTATCATATCGGCGGTAATATTTGACAACATTCCTGGCGAGTTGGCCTCTATGTCTCCGTGGGACCTTCATATACATCAATAACGTGATATAACGTAACCTAAACCAACCTATCATATCGTCGGTAATATTTGAGAACATTCCTGTCGATGTTGGCCTCTACGTCTCCGTGGGACTTTTATATACATCAATAACGTAATTTAACGTAACCTAAGCCAACCTATCATATCGGCGGTAATATTTGACAACATTCCTGGCGAGTTGGCCTCTACGTCTCCGTGGGACCTTCATATACATCAATAACGTAATATCACCTAACCTAACCTAACCTAAGATCTCGGCACTAATATTTGACAACATTCCTGGCTTGTTGGCCTCTACGTCTCCGTGGGAACTTCATATACATCAATAACGTAATATAACCTAACCTAACCCAACCTAACATCTCGGCGGTAATATTTGAGAATATTCCTGGCGAGTTGGCCTCTACGTCTCCGTGGGACCTTCATATACATCAATAACGTAATATAACGTAACCTAAACCAACCTATCATATCGGCGGTAATATTTGAAAACATTCCTGTCGATGTTGGCCTCTACGTCTCCGTGGGACTTTTATATACATCAATAACGTAATTTAACCTAACCTAACCCAACGTAATATCTCGGCGGTAATATTTGGCAACATTCCTGGCGAGTTGGCCTCTACCTCTCCGTGCGACATTCATATACATCAATAACGTAATATAACGTAACCTAACCCAACCTATTATATCGGCGGTAATATTTGACAACATTCCTGGCGAGTTGGCCTCTACCTCTCCGTGCGACCTTCATATACATCAATAACGTAATATAACGCAACCTAAACCAACCTATCATATCGGCGGTAATATTTGACAACATTCCTGGCGAGTTGGCCTCTATGTCTCCGTGGGACCTTCATATACATCAATAACGTGATATAACGTAACCTAAACCAACCTATCATATCGTCGGTAATATTTGAGAACATTCCTGTCGATGTTGGCCTCTACGTCTCCGTGGGACTTTTATATACATCAATAACGTAATTTAACGTAACCTAAGCCAACCTATCATATCGGCGGTAATATTTGACAACATTCCTGGCGAGTTGGCCTCTACGTCTCCGTGGGAATTTTATATACATCAATAACGTAATATAAGCTAACCTAACCCAACCTACCACCTCGGCAATAATATTTGACAACATTCCTGGCGAGTTGGCCTCTACCTCTCCGTGGGACCTTCATATACGTCAATAACGTAATATAATCTAACCTAACTCAACCTATCATCTCGGCGGTAATATTTGACAACATTTCTGGTCAGTTGGCCTCTACGTCTCGTGGAACCTTCATATACATCAATAACGTAATATAACCTAACCTAACCCAACCTATCATCTCGGCGGTAATATTTGACAACATTCCTGGCGAATTGGCCTCTACGTCTCCGTGGGACCTTTATATACATCAATAACGTAATATATCCTAACCTAACCCAACCTATCATCTCGGCGGTAATATTTGACAACATTCCTGGCTTGTTGGCCTCTACGTCTCCGTGGGAACTTCATATACATCAATAACGTAATATAACCTAACCTAACCCAACCTAACATCTCGGCGGTAATATTTGAGAATATTCCTGGCGAGTTGGCCTCTACGTCTCCGTGGGACCTTCATATACATCAATAACGTAATATAACGTAACCTAAACCAACCTATCATATCGGCGGTAATATTTGAAAACATTCCTGTCGATGTTGGCCTCTACGTCTCCGTGGGACCTTCATATACATCAATGACGTAATATTACCTAACCTAATCCAACCTCTCATCTCGGCGGTAATATTTGAAAACATTCCTGGCGAGTTGGCCTCTACCTCTCCGTGCGACCTTCATATACATCAACAACGTAATATAACGTAACCTAACCCAACCTATCATATCGGCGGTAATATTGGACAACATTCCTGGCGAGTTGGTCTCTACGCCTCCGTGCGACCTTCATATACATCAATAACGTAATATAACGCAACCTAAACCAACCTATCATATCGGCGGTAATATTTGAAAACATTCCTGTCGATGTTGGCCTCTACGTCTCCGTGGGACTTTTATATACATCAAAACGTAATTTAACCTAACCTAACCCAACGTAACATCTCGGCGGTAATATTTGACAACATTCCTGGGGAATTGGCTTCTACGTGTACGTCGGACCTTCATATACATCAATAACGTAACATAACCTAACCTAACCCAACCTATCATCTCGGCAGTAATATTTGACAACATTCCTGTCGAGTTGGCCTCTACGTCTCCGTGGGACTTTTATATACATCAATAACGTAACATAACCTAACCTAACACAACCTATCATCTCGGCAGTAATATTTGACAACATTCCTGTCGAGTTGGCCTCTACGTCTCCGTGGGACTTTTATATACATCACTAACGTAATTTAACCTAACCCAACCCAACCTAACTTCTCGGCGGTAATATTTAACAACATTCCTGGCGAATTGGCCTCTACGTCTCCGTGGGACCTTTATATACATCAATAACGTAATATATATTAACCTAACCCAACCTATCATCACGGCGGTAATATTTGACAACATTCCTGGCTTGTTGGCCTCTACGTCTCCGTGGGAACTTCATATACATCAATAACGTAATATAACCTAACCTAACCCAACCTAACATCTCGGCGGTAATATTTGAGAATATTCCTGGCGATTTGGCCTCTACGTCTCCGTGGGACCTTCATATACATCAATAACGTAATATAACGTAACCTAAACCAACCTATCATATCGGCGGTAATATTTGAAAACATTCCTGTCGATGTTGGCCTCTACGTCTCCGTGGAACCTTCATATACATCAATACGGTATATAACGTAACCTAAACCAACCTATCATATCGGCGGTAATATTTGAAAACATTCCTGTCGATGTTGGCCTCTACGTCTCCGTGGGACCTTCATATACATCAATGACGTAATATTACCTAACCTAATCCAACCTCTCATCTCGGCGGCAATATTTGAAAACATTCCTGGCGAGTTGGCCTCTACCTCTCCGTGCGACATTCATATACATCAATAACGTAATATAACGTAACCTAACCCAACCTATCATATCGGCGGTAATATTTGACAACATTCCTGGCGAGTTGGCCTCTACTTCTCCGTGCGACCTTCATATACCTCAACAACGTAATATAACGTAACCTAACCCAACCTATCATATCGGCGGTAATATTTGACAACATTCCTGGCGAGTTGGTCTCTACGCCTCCGTGCGACCTTCATGTACATCAATAACGTAATATAACCTAACCTGAACCAACCTATCATCTCGAAGGTAATATTTGACAACATTCCTGGCGAGTTGAGCTCTACGTCTCCGTGGGACCTTCATATACATCAATAACGTAATATAACGTAACCTAAACCAACCTATCATATCGGCGGTAATATTTGAAAACATTCCTGTCGATGTTGGCCTCTACGTCTCCGTGCGACCTTCATTAACATCAATAACGTAATATTACCTAACCTAACCCAACCTATCATTTCGGCGGTAATATTTGAAAACATTCCTGTCGATGTTGGCCTCTACGTCTCCGTGGGACTTTTATATACATCAATAACGTAATTTAACCTAACCTAACCCAACGTAATATCTCGGCGGTAATATTTGGCAACATTCCTGGCGAGTTGGCCTCTACCTCTCCGTGCGACATTCATATACATCAATAACGTAATATAACGTAACCTAACCCAACCTATTATATCGGCGGTAATATTTGACAACATTCCTGGCGAGTTGGCCTCTACCTCTCCGTGCGACCTTCATATACATCAATAACGTAATATAACGCAACCTAAACCAACCTATCATATCGGCGGTAATATTTGACAACATTCCTGGCGAGTTGGCCTCTATGTCTCCGTGGGACCTTCATATACATCAATAACGTGATATAACGTAACCTAAACCAACCTATCATATCGTCGGTAATATTTGAGAACATTCCTGTCGATGTTGGCCTCTACGTCTCCGTGGGACTTTTATATACATCAATAACGTAATTTAACGTAACCTAAGCCAACCTATCATATCGGCGGTAATATTTGACAACATTCCTGGCGAGTTGGCCTCTACGTCTCCGTGGGACCTTCATATACATCAATAACGTAATATCACCTAACCTAACCTAACCTAAGATCTCGGCACTAATATTTGACAACATTCCTGGCTTGTTGGCCTCTACGTCTCCGTGGGAACTTCATATACATCAATAACGTAATATAACCTAACCTAACCCAACCTAACATCTCGGCGGTAATATTTGAGAATATTCCTGGCGAGTTGGCCTCTACGTCTCCGTGGGACCTTCATATACATCAATAACGTAATATAACGTAACCTAAACCAACCTATCATATCGGCGGTAATATTTGAAAACATTCCTGTCGATGTTGGCCTCTACGTCTCCGTGGGACTTTTATATACATCAATAACGTAATTTAACCTAACCTAACCCAACGTAATATCTCGGCGGTAATATTTGGCAACATTCCTGGCGAGTTGGCCTCTACCTCTCCGTGCGACATTCATATACATCAATAACGTAATATAACGTAACCTAACCCAACCTATTATATCGGCGGTAATATTTGACAACATTCCTGGCGAGTTGGCCTCTACCTCTCCGTGCGACCTTCATATACATCAATAACGTAATATAACGCAACCTAAACCAACCTATCATATCGGCGGTAATATTTGACAACATTCCTGGCGAGTTGGCCTCTATGTCTCCGTGGGACCTTCATATACATCAATAACGTGATATAACGTAACCTAAACCAACCTATCATATCGTCGGTAATATTTGAGAACATTCCTGTCGATGTTGGCCTCTACGTCTCCGTGGGACTTTTATATACATCAATAACGTAATTTAACGTAACCTAAGCCAACCTATCATATCGGCGGTAATATTTGACAACATTCCTGGCGAGTTGGCCTCTACGTCTCCGTGGGAATTTTATATACATCAATAACGTAATATAAGCTAACCTAACCCAACCTACCACCTCGGCAATAATATTTGACAACATTCCTGGCGAGTTGGCCTCTACCTCTCCGTGGGACCTTCATATACGTCAATAACGTAATATAATCTAACCTAACTCAACCTATCATCTCGGCGGTAATATTTGACAACATTTCTGGTCAGTTGGCCTCTACGTCTCGTGGAACCTTCATATACATCAATAACGTAATATAACCTAACCTAACCCAACCTATCATCTCGGCGGTAATATTTGACAACATTCCTGGCGAATTGGCCTCTACGTCTCCGTGGGACCTTTATATACATCAATAACGTAATATATCCTAACCTAACCCAACCTATCATCTCGGCGGTAATATTTGACAACATTCCTGGCTTGTTGGCCTCTACGTCTCCGTGGGAACTTCATATACATCAATAACGTAATATAACCTAACCTAACCCAACCTAACATCTCGGCGGTAATATTTGAGAATATTCCTGGCGAGTTGGCCTCTACGTCTCCGTGGGACCTTCATATACATCAATAACGTAATATAACGTAACCTAAACCAACCTATCATATCGGCGGTAATATTTGAAAACATTCCTGTCGATGTTGGCCTCTACGTCTCCGTGGGACCTTCATATACATCAATGACGTAATATTACCTAACCTAATCCAACCTCTCATCTCGGCGGTAATATTTGAAAACATTCCTGGCGAGTTGGCCTCTACCTCTCCGTGCGACCTTCATATACATCAACAACGTAATATAACGTAACCTAACCCAACCTATCATATCGGCGGTAATATTGGACAACATTCCTGGCGAGTTGGTCTCTACGCCTCCGTGCGACCTTCATATACATCAATAACGTAATATAACGCAACCTAAACCAACCTATCATATCGGCGGTAATATTTGAAAACATTCCTGTCGATGTTGGCCTCTACGTCTCCGTGGGACTTTTATATACATCAAAACGTAATTTAACCTAACCTAACCCAACGTAACATCTCGGCGGTAATATTTGACAACATTCCTGGGGAATTGGCTTCTACGTGTACGTCGGACCTTCATATACATCAATAACGTAACATAACCTAACCTAACCCAACCTATCATCTCGGCAGTAATATTTGACAACATTCCTGTCGAGTTGGCCTCTACGTCTCCGTGGGACTTTTATATACATCAATAACGTAACATAACCTAACCTAACACAACCTATCATCTCGGCAGTAATATTTGACAACATTCCTGTCGAGTTGGCCTCTACGTCTCCGTGGGACTTTTATATACATCACTAACGTAATTTAACCTAACCCAACCCAACCTAACTTCTCGGCGGTAATATTTAACAACATTCCTGGCGAATTGGCCTCTACGTCTCCGTGGGACCTTTATATACATCAATAACGTAATATATATTAACCTAACCCAACCTATCATCACGGCGGTAATATTTGACAACATTCCTGGCTTGTTGGCCTCTACGTCTCCGTGGGAACTTCATATACATCAATAACGTAATATAACCTAACCTAACCCAACCTAACATCTCGGCGGTAATATTTGAGAATATTCCTGGCGATTTGGCCTCTACGTCTCCGTGGGACCTTCATATACATCAATAACGTAATATAACGTAACCTAAACCAACCTATCATATCGGCGGTAATATTTGAAAACATTCCTGTCGATGTTGGCCTCTACGTCTCCGTGGAACCTTCATATACATCAATACGGTATATAACGTAACCTAAACCAACCTATCATATCGGCGGTAATATTTGAAAACATTCCTGTCGATGTTGGCCTCTACGTCTCCGTGGGACCTTCATATACATCAATGACGTAATATTACCTAACCTAATCCAACCTCTCATCTCGGCGGCAATATTTGAAAACATTCCTGGCGAGTTGGCCTCTACCTCTCCGTGCGACATTCATATACATCAATAACGTAATATAACGTAACCTAACCCAACCTATCATATCGGCGGTAATATTTGACAACATTCCTGGCGAGTTGGCCTCTACTTCTCCGTGCGACCTTCATATACCTCAACAACGTAATATAACGTAACCTAACCCAACCTATCATATCGGCGGTAATATTTGACAACATTCCTGGCGAGTTGGTCTCTACGCCTCCGTGCGACCTTCATGTACATCAATAACGTAATATAACCTAACCTGAACCAACCTATCATCTCGAAGGTAATATTTGACAACATTCCTGGCGAGTTGAGCTCTACGTCTCCGTGGGACCTTCATATACATCAATAACGTAATATAACGTAACCAAAACCAACCTATCATATCGGCGGTAATATTTGACAACATTCCTGGCGAGTTGGCCTCTACCTCTCCGTGCGACCTTCATATACATCAATATCGTAATATAACCTAACCCAACCCAACCTATCATATCGGCGGTAATATTTGACAACATTCCTGGCGAGTTGGCCTCTACCTCTCCGTGCGACCTTCATATACATCAATAACGTAATTTAACCTAACCTAACCCAACGTAACATCTCGGCGGTAATATTTGACAACATTCCTGGTGAATTGGCTTCTACGTGTCCGTCGGACCTTCATATACATCTATAACGTAATAGATCCTAGCCTAACCCAACCTATCATCTCGGCAGTAATATTTGACAACATTCCTGTCGAGTTGGCCTCTACGTCTCCGTGCGACTTTTATATACATCAATAACGTAATTTAACCTAACCCAACCCAACCTAACTTCTCGGCGGTAATATTTAACAACTGTCCTGGCGAGTTGGCCTCTACGCCTCCGTGGGTCCTCCATATACATCAATATCGTAATATAACCTAACCCAACCCAACCTAACATCTCGGCACTAATATTTGACAACATTCCTGGCGAGTTGGCCTCTACCTCTCCGTGCGACCTTCATATACATCGAAAACGTAATATAACGTATCCTAAACCAACCTATCATATCGGCGGTAATATTTGACAACATTCCTGGCGAATTGGCCTCTACGTCTCCGTGGGACCTTTATATACATCAATAACGTAATATATCCTAACCTAACCCAACCTATCATCTCGGCGGTAATATTTGACAACATTCCTGGCTTGTTGGCCTCTACGTCTCCGTGGGAACTTCATATACATCAATAACGTAATATAACCTAACCTAACCCAACCTAACATCTCGGCGGTAATATTTGAGAATATTCCTGGCGAGTTGGCCTCTACGTCTCCGTGGGACCTTCATATACATCAATAACGTAATATAACGTAACCTAAACCAACCTATCATATCGGCGGTAATATTTGAAAACATTCCTGTCGATGTTGGCCTCTACGTCTCCGTGGGACCTTCATATACATCAATGACGTAATATTACCTAACCTAATCCAACCTCTCATCTCGGCGGTAATATTTGAAAACATTCCTGGCGAGTTGGCCTCTACCTCTCCGTGCGACCTTCATATACATCAACAACGTAATATAACGTAACCTAACCCAACCTATCATATCGGCGGTAATATTGGACAACATTCCTGGCGAGTTGGTCTCTACGCCTCCGTGCGACCTTCATATACATCAATAACGTAATATAACGCAACCTAAACCAACCTATCATATCGGCGGTAATATTTGAAAACATTCCTGTCGATGTTGGCCTCTACGTCTCCGTGGGACTTTTATATACATCAAAACGTAATTTAACCTAACCTAACCCAACGTAACATCTCGGCGGTAATATTTGACAACATTCCTGGGGAATTGGCTTCTACGTGTACGTCGGACCTTCATATACATCAATAACGTAACATAACCTAACCTAACCCAACCTATCATCTCGGCAGTAATATTTGACAACATTCCTGTCGAGTTGGCCTCTACGTCTCCGTGGGACTTTTATATACATCAATAACGTAACATAACCTAACCTAACCCAACCTATCATCTCGGCAGTAATATTTGACAACATTCCTGTCGAGTTGGCCTCTACGTCTCCGTGGGACTTTTATATACATCACTAACGTAATTTAACCTAACCCAACCCAACCTAACTTCTCGGCGGTAATATTTAACAACATTCCTGGCGAATTGGCCTCTACGTCTCCGTGGGACCTTTATATACATCAATAACGTAATATATATTAACCTAACCCAACCTATCATCACGGCGGTAATATTTGACAACATTCCTGGCTTGTTGGCCTCTACGTCTCCGTGGGAACTTCATATACATCAATAACGTAATATAACCTAACCTAACCCAACCTAACATCTCGGCGGTAATATTTGAGAATATTCCTGGCGATTTGGCCTCTACGTCTCCGTGGGACCTTCATATACATCAATAACGTAATATAACGTAACCTAAACCAACCTATCATATCGGCGGTAATATTTGAAAACATTCCTGTCGATGTTGGCCTCTACGTCTCCGTGGAACCTTCATATACATCAATACGGTATATAACGTAACCTAAACCAACCTATCATATCGGCGGTAATATTTGAAAACATTCCTGTCGATGTTGGCCTCTACGTCTCCGTGGGACCTTCATATACATCAATGACGTAATATTACCTAACCTAATCCAACCTCTCATCTCGGCGGCAATATTTGAAAACATTCCTGGCGAGTTGGCCTCTACCTCTCCGTGCGACATTCATATACATCAATAACGTAATATAACGTAACCTAACCCAACCTATCATATCGGCGGTAATATTTGACAACATTCCTGGCGAGTTGGCCTCTACTTCTCCGTGCGACCTTCATATACATCAAAACGTAATTTAACCTAACCTAACCCAACCTATCATATCGGCGGTAATATTTGACAACATTCCTGGTGAATTGGCTTCTACGTGTCCGTCGGACCTTCATATACATCTATAACGTAATAGATCCTAGCCTAACCCAACCTATCATCTCGGCAGTAATATTTGACAACATTCCTGTCGAGTTGGCCTCTACGTCTCCGTGCGACTTTTATATACATCAATAACGTAATTTAACCTAACCCAACCCAACCTAACTTCTCGGCGGTAATATTTAACAACTGTCCTGGCGAGTTGGCCTCTACGCCTCCGTGGGTCCTCCATATACATCAATATCGTAATATAACCTAACCCAACCCAACCTAACATCTCGGCACTAATATTTGACAACATTCCTGGCGAGTTGGCCTCTACCTCTCCGTGCGACCTTCATATACATCGAAAACGTAATATAACGTATCCTAAACCAACCTATCATATCGGCGGTAATATTTGACAACATTCCTGGCGAGTTGGCCTCTATGTCTCCGTGGGACCTTCATATACATCAATAACGTGATATAACGTAACCTAACCCAACCTAACAACTCGGCGGTAATATTTGAGATTATTCCTGGCGAGTTGGCCTCTACGTCTACGTGGGACCTTCATATACATCAATAACGTAATATAACGTAACCTAAACCAACCTATCATATCGGCGGTAATATTTGACAACATTCCTGGCGAGTTGGCCTCTATGTCTCCGTGGGACCTTCATATACATCAATAACGTGATATAACGTAACCTAAACCAACCTATCATATCGGCGGTAATATTTGAAAACATTCCTGTCGATGTTGGCCTCTACGTCTCCGTGGGACTTTTATATACATCAATAACGTAATTTAACGTAACCTAAGCCAACCTATTATATCGGCGGTAATATTTGACAACATTCCTGGCGAGTTGGCCTCTACGTCTCCGTGGGACCTTCATATGCATCAATAACGTAATATAACGTAACCTAACCCAACCTAACATCTCGGCGGTAATATTTGAGATTATTCCTGGCGAGTTGGCCTCTACGTCTCCGTGGGACCTTCATATAGATCAATAACGTAATATAACCTAACCTAACCCAACCTAACATCTCGGCGGTAATATTTGAGAATATTCCTGGCAAGTTGGCCTCTACGTCTCCGTGGGACGTTCATATACATCAATAACGTAATATAACGTAACCTAAACCAACCTATCATATCGGCGGTAATATTTGAAAACATTCCTGTCGATGTTGGCCTCTACGACTCCGTGGGACTTTTATATACATCAAAACGTAATTTAACCTAACCTAACCCAACGTAACATCTCGGCGGTAATATTTGGCAACATTCCTGGGGAATTGGCTTCTACGTGTCCGTCGGACCTTCATATACATCAATAACGTAACATAACCTAACCTAACCCAACCTATCATCTCGGCAGTAATATTTGACAACATTCCTGTCGAGTTGGCCTCTACGTCTCCGTGGGACTTTTATATACATCAAAACGTAATTTAACCTCACCTAACCCAACGTAACATCTCGCCGGTAATATTTGACAACATTCCTGGCGAGTTGAGCTCTACGTCTCCGTGGGACCTTCATATACATCAATAACGTAATATCACCTAACCTAACCTAACCTAAGATCTCGGTACTAATATTTGACAACATTCCTGGCGAGTTGAGCTCTACGTCTCCGTGGGACCTTCATATACATCAATAACGTAATATCACCTAACCTAACCTAACCTAAGATCTCGGTACTAATATTTGACAACATTCCTGGCGAGTTGGCCTCTACGTCTCCGTGGGACTTTTATATACATCAAAACGTAATTTTAACCTAACGTAATCCAACGTAACATCTCGGCGGTAATATTTGAAAACATTCCTGGAGAGTTGGTCTCTACGTCTCCGTGGGACCTTCATACACATCAATAACGTAATATTACCTAACCTAACCCAACCTAACATCTCGGCACTAATATTTGACAACATTCCTGGCGAGTTGGCCTCTACCTCTCCGTGCGACCTTCATATACATCAATAACGTAATTTAACCTAACCTAACCCAACATAACATCTCGGCGGTAATATTTGACAACATTCCTGGCTTGTTGGCTTCTACGTCTCCGTGGGATCTTCATATACATCAATAACGTAATATAACGTAACCTAAACCAACCTATCATATCGGCGGTAATATTTGAAAACATTCCTGTCGATGTTGGCCTCTACGTCTCCGTGGGACCTTCATATACATGAATAACTTAATATTACCTAACCTAACCCAACCTATCAACTCGGTCGTAATATTTGACAACATTCCTGGCGAGTTGGCCTCTACCTCTCCGTGCGACCTTCATATACATCAATGACGTAATATAACGTAACCTAAACCAACCTATCATATCGGCGGTAATATTTGAAAACATTCCTGTCGATGTTGGCCTCTACGTCTCCGTGGGACCTTCACATACATCAATGACGTAATATTACCTATCCTAATCCAACCTATCAGGTCGGCGGTAATATTTGAAAACATTCCTGGCGAGTTGGCCTCTACCCCTCCGTGCGACCTTCATATACATCAACAACGTAATATAACGTAACCTAACCCAACCTATCATATCGGCGGTAATATTTGACAACATTCCGGGCGAGTTGGTCTCTACGCCTCGGTGGGAATTTTATATACATCAATAACGTAATATAACCTAACCTAACCAAACCAAGCATCTCGGCACTAATATTTGACAACATTCCTGGCGAGTTGGCCTCTACCTCTCCGTGCGACCTTCATATACATCAATAACGTAATATAACGTATCCTAAACCAACCTATCATATCGGCGGTAATATTTGACAACATTCCTGGCGAATTGGCCTCTACGTCTCCGCGGGACCTTCATATACATCAATAACGTAATATAACGTAACCTGAACCAACCTATCATCTCGACGGTAATATTTGACAACATTCCTGGCGAGTTGAGCTCTACGTCTCCGTGGGACCTTCATATACATCAATAACGTAATATCACCTAACCTAACCTAACCTAAGATCTCGGCACTAATATTTGACAACATTCCTGGCGAGTTGGCCTCTACGCCTCCGTGGGTCCTCCATATACATCAATATCGTAATATAACCTAACCCAACCCAACCTAACATCTCGGCACTAATATTTGACAACATTCCTGGCGAGTTGGCCTCTACCTCTCCGTGCGACCTTCATATACACCAATAACGTAATATAACCTAACCTAACCCAACCTATCATCTCGGCAGTAATATTTGACAACATTCCTGTCGAGTTGGCCTCTACGTCTCCGTGGGACTTTTATATACATCAAAACGTAATTTAACCTCACCTAACCCAACGTAACATCTCGGCGGTAATATTTGACAACATTCCCGAGCGAGTTGAGCTCTACGTCTCCGTGGGACCTTCATATACATCAATAACGTAATATCACCTAACCTAACCTAACCTAAGATCTCGGTACTAATATTTGACAACATTCCTGGCGAGTTGGCCTCTACGTCTCCGTGGGAATTTTATATACATCAATAACGTAATATAAGCTAACCTAGCCCAACCTACCACCTCGGCACTAATATTTGACAACATTCCTGGCGAGTTGGCCTCTAACTCTCCGTGGGCCCTTCATATACGTCAATAACGTAATATAATCTAACCTAACTCAACCTATCATCTCGGCGGTAATATTTGACAACATTTCTGGTCAGTTGGCCTCTACGTCTCCGTGGAACCTTCATATACATCAATAACGTAATATAACCTAACCTAACCCAACCTATCATCTCGGCGGTAATATTTGACAACATTCCTGGCGAATTGGCCTCTACGTCTCCGTGGGACCTTTATATACATCAATAACGTAATATATCCTAACCTAACCCAACCTATTATCTCGGCGGTATTATTTGACAACATTCCTGGCTTGTTGGCCTCTACGTCTCCGTGGGAACTTCATTTACATCAATAACGTAATATAACCTAACCTAACCCAACCTATCATCTCGGCGGTAATATTTGACAACATTCCTGGCGAATTGGCCTCTACGCCTCCGTGGGACCTTTATATACATCAATAACGTTATATATCCTAACCTAACCCAACCTATCATCTCGGCGGTAATATTTGACAACATTCCTGGCTTGTTGGCCTCTACGTCTCCGTGGGAACTTCATATACATCAATAACGTAATATAACCTAACCTAACCCAACCTAACATCTCAGCGGTAATATTTGAGAATATTCCTGGCGAGTTGGCCTCTACGTCTCCGTGGGACTTTCATATACATCAATAACGTAATTTAACCTAACCCAACCCAACCTAACTTCTCGGCGGTAATATTTAACAACATTCCTGGCGAGTTGGCCTCTACGCCTCCGTGGGTCCTCCATATACATCAATATCGTAATATAACCTAACCCAACCCAACCTAACATCTCGGCACTAATATTTGACAACATTCCTGGCGAGTTGGCCTCTACCTCTCCGTGCGACCTTCATATACACCAATAACGTAACATAACCTAACCTAACCCAACCTATCATCTCGGCGGTAATATTTGACAACATTTCTGGTCAGTTGGCCTCTACGTCTCCGTGGAACCTTCATATACATCAATAACGTAATATAACCTAACCTAACCCAACCTATCATCTCGGCGGTAATATTTGACAACATTCCTGGCGAGTTGAGCTCTACGTCTCCGTGGGGCCTTCATATACATCAATAACGTAATATCACCTAACCTAACCCAACCTATCATCTCGGCGGTATTATTTGACAACATTCCTGGCTTGTTGGCCTCTACGTGTCCGTGGGAACTTCATTTACATCAATAACGTAATATAACCTAACCTAACCCAACCTAACATCTCGGCGGTAATATTTGAGAATATTCCTGGCGAGTTGGCCTCTACGTCTCCGTGGGACTTTTATATACATCAAAACGTAATTTTAACCTAACGTAATCCAACGTAACATCTCGGCGGTAATATTTGAAAACATTCCTGGAGAGTTGGTCTCTACGTCTCCGTGGGACCTTCATACACATCAATAACGTAATATTACCTAACCTAACCCAACCTAACATCTCGGCACTAATATTTGACAACATTCCTGGCGAGTTGGCCTCTACCTCTCCGTGCGACCTTCATATACATCAATAACGTAATTTAACCTAACCTAACCCAACATAACATCTCGGCGGTAATATTTGACAACATTCCTGGCTTGTTGGCTTCTACGTCTCCGTGGGATCTTCATATACATCAATAACGTAATATAACGTAACCTAAACCAACCTATCATATCGGCGGTAATATTTGAAAACATTCCTGTCGATGTTGGCCTCTACGTCTCCGTGGGACCTTCATATACATGAATAACTTAATATTACCTAACCTAACCCAACCTATCAACTCGGTCGTAATATTTGACAACATTCCTGGCGAGTTGGCCTCTACCTCTCCGTGCGACCTTCATATACATCAATGACGTAATATAACGTAACCTAAACCAACCTATCATATCGGCGGTAATATTTGAAAACATTCCTGTCGATGTTGGCCTCTACGTCTCCGTGGGACCTTCACATACATCAATGACGTAATATTACCTATCCTAATCCAACCTATCAGGTCGGCGGTAATATTTGAAAACATTCCTGGCGAGTTGGCCTCTACCCCTCCGTGCGACCTTCATATACATCAACAACGTAATATAACGTAACCTAACCCAACCTATCATATCGGCGGTAATATTTGACAACATTCCGGGCGAGTTGGTCTCTACGCCTCGGTGGGAATTTTATATACATCAATAACGTAATATAACCTAACCTAACCAAACCAAGCATCTCGGCACTAATATTTGACAACATTCCTGGCGAGTTGGCCTCTACCTCTCCGTGCGACCTTCATATACATCAATAACGTAATATAACGTATCCTAAACCAACCTATCATATCGGCGGTAATATTTGACAACATTCCTGGCGAATTGGCCTCTACGTCTCCGCGGGACCTTCATATACATCAATAACGTAATATAACGTAACCTGAACCAACCTATCATCTCGACGGTAATATTTGACAACATTCCTGGCGAGTTGAGCTCTACGTCTCCGTGGGACCTTCATATACATCAATAACGTAATATCACCTAACCTAACCTAACCTAAGATCTCGGCACTAATATTTGACAACATTCCTGGCGAGTTGGCCTCTACGCCTCCGTGGGTCCTCCATATACATCAATATCGTAATATAACCTAACCCAACCCAACCTAACATCTCGGCACTAATATTTGACAACATTCCTGGCGAGTTGGCCTCTACCTCTCCGTGCGACCTTCATATACACCAATAACGTAATATAACCTAACCTAACCCAACCTATCATCTCGGCAGTAATATTTGACAACATTCCTGTCGAGTTGGCCTCTACGTCTCCGTGGGACTTTTATATACATCAAAACGTAATTTAACCTCACCTAACCCAACGTAACATCTCGGCGGTAATATTTGACAACATTCCCGAGCGAGTTGAGCTCTACGTCTCCGTGGGACCTTCATATACATCAATAACGTAATATCACCTAACCTAACCTAACCTAAGATCTCGGTACTAATATTTGACAACATTCCTGGCGAGTTGGCCTCTACGTCTCCGTGGGAATTTTATATACATCAATAACGTAATATAAGCTAACCTAGCCCAACCTACCACCTCGGCACTAATATTTGACAACATTCCTGGCGAGTTGGCCTCTAACTCTCCGTGGGCCCTTCATATACGTCAATAACGTAATATAATCTAACCTAACTCAACCTATCATCTCGGCGGTAATATTTGACAACATTTCTGGTCAGTTGGCCTCTACGTCTCCGTGGAACCTTCATATACATCAATAACGTAATATAACCTAACCTAACCCAACCTATCATCTCGGCGGTAATATTTGACAACATTCCTGGCGAATTGGCCTCTACGTCTCCGTGGGACCTTTATATACATCAATAACGTAATATATCCTAACCTAACCCAACCTATTATCTCGGCGGTATTATTTGACAACATTCCTGGCTTGTTGGCCTCTACGTCTCCGTGGGAACTTCATTTACATCAATAACGTAATATAACCTAACCTAACCCAACCTATCATCTCGGCGGTAATATTTGACAACATTCCTGGCGAATTGGCCTCTACGCCTCCGTGGGACCTTTATATACATCAATAACGTTATATATCCTAACCTAACCCAACCTATCATCTCGGCGGTAATATTTGACAACATTCCTGGCTTGTTGGCCTCTACGTCTCCGTGGGAACTTCATATACATCAATAACGTAATATAACCTAACCTAACCCAACCTAACATCTCAGCGGTAATATTTGAGAATATTCCTGGCGAGTTGGCCTCTACGTCTCCGTGGGACTTTCATATACATCAATAACGTAATTTAACCTAACCCAACCCAACCTAACTTCTCGGCGGTAATATTTAACAACATTCCTGGCGAGTTGGCCTCTACGCCTCCGTGGGTCCTCCATATACATCAATATCGTAATATAACCTAACCCAACCCAACCTAACATCTCGGCACTAATATTTGACAACATTCCTGGCGAGTTGGCCTCTACCTCTCCGTGCGACCTTCATATACACCAATAACGTAACATAACCTAACCTAACCCAACCTATTATCTCGGCGGTAATATTTGACAACATTTCTGGTCAGTTGGCCTCTACGTCTCCGTGGAACCTTCATATACATCAATAACGTAATATAACCTAACCTAACCCAACCTATCATCTCGGCAGTAATATTTGACAACATTCCTGGCGAGTTGAGCTCTACGTCTCCGTGGGGCCTTCATATACATCAATAACGTAATATCACCTAACCTAACCCAACCTATCATCTCGGCGGTATTATTTGACAACATTCCTGGCTTGTTGGCCTCTACGTGTCCGTGGGAACTTCATTTACATCAATAACGTAATATAACCTAACCTAACCCAACCTAACATCTCGGCGGTAATATTTGAGAATATTCCTGGCGAGTTGGCCTCTACGTCTCCGTGGGACTTTTATATACATCAAAACGTAATTTTAACCTAACGTAATCCAACGTAACATCTCGGCGGTAATATTTGAAAACATTCCTGGAGAGTTGGTCTCTACGTCTCCGTGGGACCTTCATACACATCAATAACGTAATATTACCTAACCTAACCCAACCTAACATCTCGGCACTAATATTTGACAACATTCCTGGCGAGTTGGCCTCTACCTCTCCGTGCGACCTTCATATACATCAATAACGTAATTTAACCTAACCTAACCCAACATAACATCTCGGCGGTAATATTTGACAACATTCCTGGCTTGTTGGCTTCTACGTCTCCGTGGGACCTTCATATACATCAATAACGTAATATAACGTAACCTAAACCAACCTATCATATCGGCGGCAATATTTGAAAACATTCCTGTCGATGTTGGCCTCTACGTCTCCGTGGGACCTTCATATACATGAATAACGTAATATTACCAAACCTAACCCAACCTATCAACTCGGTCGTAATATTTGACAACATTCCTGGCGAGTTGGCCTCTACCTCTCCGTGCGACCTTCATATACATCAATGACGTAATATAACGTAACCTAAACCAACCTATCATATCGGCGGTAATATTTGAAAACATTCCTGTCGATGATGGCCTCTACGTCTCCGTGGGACCTTCACATACATCAATGACGTAATATTACCTAACCTAATCCAACCTAACATCTCGGCACTAATATTTGACAACATTCCTGGCGAGTTGGCCTCTACCTCTCCGTGCGACCTTCATATACATCAATAACGTAATATAACGTATCCTAAACCAACCTATCATATCGGCGGTAATATTTGACAACATTCCTGGCGAGTTGGCCTCTACGTCTCCGCGGGACCTTCATATACATCAATAACGTAATATAACGTAACCTAAACCAACCTATCATATCAGCGGTAATATTTGAGAATATTCCTAGCGAGTTGGCCTCTACGTCTCCGTGGGACCTTCATATACATCAATAACGTAATATAACGTAACCTAAACCAACCTATCATATCGGCGGTAATATTTGAAAACATTCCTGTCGATGTTGGCCTCTACGTCTCCGTGGGACCTTCATATACATCAATAACGTAATATAACCTAACCTGAACCAACCTATCATCTCGACGGTAATAT
The DNA here is from genome assembly GCA_963969225.1 of Xylocopa violacea. NCBI lineage: Eukaryota > Metazoa > Arthropoda > Insecta > Hymenoptera > Apidae > Xylocopa > Xylocopa violacea. The sequence continues at coordinate 3,750,578 of CAXAJV010001290.1, read as the reverse complement.
TTGACAACATTCCTGGCGAGTTGAGCTCTACGTCTCCGTGGGACCTTTATATACATCAATAACGTAATATCACCTAACCTAACCTAACCTAAGATCTCGGCACTAATATTTGACAACATTCCTGGCGAGTTGGCCTCCACGTCTCCGTGGGAATTTTATATACATCAATAACGTAATATAAGCTAACCTAACCCAACCTACCACCTCGGCACTAATATTTGACAACATTCCTGGCGAGTTGGCCTCTACCTCTCCGTGCGACCTTCATATACATCAATAACGTAATATAACGTATCCTAAACCAACCTATCATATCGGCGGTAATATTTGACAACATTCCTGGCGAGTTGGCCTCTACGTCTCCGCGGGACCTTCATATACATCAATAACGTAATTTAACCTAACCTAACCCAACATAACATCTCGGCGGTAATATTTGACAACATTCCTGGCTTGTTGGCTTCTACGTCTCCGTGGGACCTTCATATACATCAATAACGTAATATAACGTAACCTAAACCAACCTATCATATCGGCGGCAATATTTGAAAACATTCCTGTCGATGTTGGCCTCTACGTCTCCGTGGGACCTTCATATACATGAATAACGTAATATTACCAAACCTAACCCAACCTATCAACTCGGTCGTAATATTTGACAACATTCCTGGCGAGTTGGCCTCTACCTCTCCGTGCGACCTTCATATACATCAATGACGTAATATAACGTAACCTAAACCAACCTATCATATCGGCGGTAATATTTGAAAACATTCCTGTCGATGATGGCCTCTACGTCTCCGTGGGACCTTCACATACATCAATGACGTAATATTACCTAACCTAATCCAACCTAACATCTCGGCACTAATATTTGACAACATTCCTGGCGAGTTGGCCTCTACCTCTCCGTGCGACCTTCATATACATCAATAACGTAATATAACGTATCCTAAACCAACCTATCATATCGGCGGTAATATTTGACAACATTCCTGGCGAGTTGGCCTCTACGTCTCCGCGGGACCTTCATATACATCAATAACGTAATATAACGTAACCTAAACCAACCTATCATATCAGCGGTAATATTTGAGAATATTCCTAGCGAGTTGGCCTCTACGTCTCCGTGGGACCTTCATATACATCAATAACGTAATATAACGTAACCTAAACCAACCTATCATATCGGCGGTAATATTTGAAAACATTCCTGTCGATGTTGGCCTCTACGTCTCCGTGGGACCTTCATATACATCAATAACGTAATATAACCTAACCTGAACCAACCTATCATCTCGACGGTAATATTTGACAACATTCCTGGCGAGTTGAGCTCTACGTCTCCGTGGGACCTTTATATACATCAATAACGTAATATCACCTAACCTAACCTAACCTAAGATCTCGGCACTAATATTTGACAACATTCCTGGCGAGTTGGCCTCCACGTCTCCGTGGGAATTTTATATACATCAATAACGTAATATAAGCTAACCTAACCCAACCTACCACCTCGGCACTAATATTTGACAACATTCCTGGCGAGTTGGCCTCTACCTCTCCGTGCGACCTTCATATACATCAATAACGTAATATAACGTATCCTAAACCAACCTATCATATCGGCGGTAATATTTGACAACATTCCTGGCGAGTTGGCCTCTACGTCTCCGCGGGACCTTCATATACATCAATAACGTAATATAGCGTAACCTGAACCAACCTATCATCTCGACGGTAATATTTGACAACATTCCTGGCGAGTTGAGCTCTACGTCTCCGTGGGACCTTCATATACATCAATAACGTAATATCACCTAACCTAACCTAACCTAAGATCTCGGCACTAATATTTGACAACATTCCTGGCGAGTTGGCCTCTACGTCTCCGTGGGAATTTTATATACATCAATAACGTAATATAAGCTAACATAACCCAACCTACCACCTCGGCACTAATATTTGACAACATTCCTGGAGAGTTGGCCTCTACCTCTCCGTGGGACCTTCATATACGTCAATAACGTAATATAATCTAACCTAACTCAACCTATCATCTCGGCGGTAATATTTGACAACATTTCTGGTCAGTTGGCCTCTACGTCTCCGTGGAACCTTCATATACATCAATAACGTAATATAACCTAACCTAACCCAACCTATCATCTCGGCGGTAATATTTGACAACATTCCTGGCGAATTGGCCTCTACGTCTCCGTGGGACTTTTATATACATCAATAACGTAATATATCCTAACCTAACCCAACCTATTATCTCGGCGGTATTATTTGACAACATTCCTGGCTTGTTGGCCTCTACGTCTCCGTGGGAACTTCATTTACATCAATAACGTAATATAACCTAACCTAACCCAACCTAACATCTCGGCGGTAATATTTGAGAATATTCCTGGCGAGTTGGCCTCTACGTCTCCGTGGGACATTTATATACATCAAAACGTAATTTAACCCAACGTAATCCAACGTAACATCTCGGCGGTAATATTTGAAAACATTCCTGGAGAGTTGGTCTCTACGTCTCCGTGGGACATTCATACACATCAATAACGTAATATTACCTAACCTAACCCAACCTAACTTCTCGGCACTAATATTTGACAACATTCCTGGCGAGTTGGCCTCTACCTCTCCGTGCGACCTTCATATACATCAATAACGTAATTTAACCTAACCTAACCCAACATAACATCTCGGCGGTAATATTTGACAACATTCCTGGCTTGTTGGCTTCTACGTCTCCGTGGGACCTTCATATACATCAATAACGTAATATAACGTAACCTAAACCAACCTATCATATCGGCGGCAATATTTGAAAACATTCCTGTCGATGTTGGCCTCTACGTCTCCGTGGGACCTTCATATACATGAATAACGTAATATTACCAAACCTAACCCAACCTATCAACTCGGTCGTAATATTTGACAACATTCCTGGCGAGTTGGCCTCTACCTCTCCGTGCGACCTTCATATACATCAATGACGTAATATAACGTAACCTAAACCAACCTATCATATCGGCGGTAATATTTGAAAACATTCCTGTCGATGATGGCCTCTACGTCTCCGTGGGACCTTCACATACATCAATGACGTAATATTACCTAACCTAATCCAACCTAACATCTCGGCACTAATATTTGACAACATTCCTGGCGAGTTGGCCTCTACCTCTCCGTGCGACCTTCATATACATCAATAACGTAATATAACGTATCCTAAACCAACCTATCATATCGGCGGTAATATTTGACAACATTCCTGGCGAGTTGGCCTCTACGTCTCCGCGGGACCTTCATATACATCAATAACGTAATATAACGTAACCTAAACCAACCTATCATATCAGCGGTAATATTTGAGAATATTCCTGGCGAGTTGGCCTCTACGTCTCCGTGGGACCTTCATATACATCAATAACGTAATATAACGTAACCTAAACCAACCTATCATATCGGCGGTAATATTTGAAAACATTCCTGTCGATGTTGGCCTCTACGTCTCCGTGGGACCTTCATATACATCAATAACGTAATATAACCTAACCTGAACCAACCTATCATCTCGACGGTAATATTTGACAACATTCCTGGCGAGTTGAGCTCTACGTCTCCGTGGGACCTTTATATACATCAATAACGTAATATCACCTAACCTAACCTAACCTAAGATCTCGGCACTAATATTTGACAACATTCCTGGCGAGTTGGCCTCTACGTCTCCGTGGGAATTTTATATACATCAATAACGTAATATAAGCTAACCTAACCCAACCTACCACCTCGGCACTAATATTTGACAACATTCCTGGCGAGTTGGCCTCTACCTCTCCGTGGGACCTTCATATACGTCAATAACGTAATATAATCTAACCTAACTCAACCTATCATCTCGGCGGTAATATTTGACAACATTTCTGGTCAGTTGGCCTCTACGTCTCCGTGGAACCTTAATATACATCAATAACGTAATATAACCTAACCTAACCCAACCTATCATCTCGGCGGTAATATTTGACAACATTCCTGGCGAATTGGCCTCTACGTCTCCGTGGGACCTTTATATACTTCAATAACGTAATATATCCTAACCTAAACCAACCTATCATCTCGGCGGTAATATTTGACAACATTCCTGGCTTGTTGGCCTCTACGTCTCCGTGGGAACTTCATATACATCAATAACGTAATATAACCTAACCTAACCCAACCTAACATCTCGGCGGTAATATTTGAGAATATTCCTGGCAAGTTGGCCTCTACGTCTCCGTGGGACGTTCATATACATCAATAACGTAATATAACGTAACCTAAACCAACCTATCATATCGGCGGTAATATTTGAAAACATTCCTGCCGATGTTGGCCTCTACGTCTCCGTGGGACTTTTATATACATCAAAACGTAATTTAACCTAACCTAACCCAACGTAACATCTCGGCGGTAATATTTGGCAACATTCCTGGGGAATTGGCTTCTACGTGTCCGTCGGACCTTCATATACATCAATAACGTAACATAACCTAACCTAACCCAACCTATCATCTCGGCAGTAATATTTGACAACATTCCTGTCGAGTTGGCCTCTACGTCTCCGTGGGACTTTTATATACATCAAAACGTAATTTAACCTCACCTAACCCAACGTAACATCTCGGCGGTAATATTTGACAACATTCCCGAGCGAGTTGAGCTCTACGGCTCCGTGGGACCTTCATATACATCAATAACGTAATATCACCTAACCTAACCTAACCTAAGATCTCGGTACTAATATTTGACAACATTCCTGGCGAGTTGGCCTCTACGTCTCCGTGGGAATTTTATATACATCAATAACGTAATATAAGCTAACCTAACCCAACCTACCACCTCGGCACTAATATTTGACAACATTCCTGGCGAGTTGGCCTCTACCTCTCCGTGGGCCCTTCATATACGTCAATAACGTAATATAATCTAACCTAACTCAACCTATCATCTCGGCGGTAATATTTGACAACATTTCTGGTCAGTTGGCCTCTACGTCTCCGTGGAACCTTCATATACATCAATAACGTAATATAACCTAACCTAACCCAACCTATCATCTCGGCGGTAATATTTGACAACATTCCTGGCGAATTGGCCTCTACGTCTCCGTGGGACCTTTATATACATCAATAACGTAATATATCCTAACCTAACCCAACCTATCATCTCGGCGGTATTATTTGACAACATTCCTGGCTTGTTGGCCTCTACGTCTCCGTGGGAACTTCATTTACATCAATAACGTAATATAACCTAACCTAACCCAACCTAACATCTCGGCGGTAATATTTGAGAATATTCCTGGCGAGTTGGCCTCTACGTCTCCGTGGGACTTTTATATACATCAAAACGTAATTTAACCTAACCTAACCCAACGTAACATCTCGGCGGTAATATTTGGCAACATTCCTGGGGAATTGGCTTCTACGTGTCCGTCGGACCTTCATATACATCAATAACGTAACATAACCTAACCTAACCCAACCTATCATCTCGGCAGTAATATTTGACAACATTCCTGTCGAGTTGGCCTCTACGTCTCCGTGGGACTTTTATATACATCAAAACGTAATTTAACCTCACCTAACCCAACGTAACATCTCGGCGGTAATATTTGACAACATTCCCGAGCGAGTTGAGCTCTACGGCTCCGTGGGACCTTCATATACATCAATAACGTAATATCACCTAACCTAACCTAACCTAAGATCTCGGTACTAATATTTGACAACATTCCTGGCGAGTTGGCCTCTACGTCTCCGTGGGAATTTTATATACATCAATAACGTAATATAAGCTAACCTAACCCAACCTACCACCTCGGCACTAATATTTGACAACATTCCTGGCGAGTTGGCCTCTACCTCTCCGTGGGCCCTTCATATACGTCAATAACGTAATATAATCTAACCTAACTCAACCTATCATCTCGGCGGTAATATTTGACAACATTTCTGGTCAGTTGGCCTCTACGTCTCCGTGGAACCTTCATATACATCAATAACGTAATATAACCTAACCTAACCCAACCTATCATCTCGGCGGTAATATTTGACAACATTCCTGGCGAATTGGCCTCTACGTCTCCGTGGGACCTTTATATACATCAATAACGTAATATATCCTAACCTAACCCAACCTATCATCTCGGCGGTATTATTTGACAACATTCCTGGCTTGTTGGCCTCTACGTCTCCGTGGGAACTTCATTTACATCAATAACGTAATATAACCTAACCTAACCCAACCTAACATCTCGGCGGTAATATTTGAGAATATTCCTGGCGAGTTGGCCTCTACGTCTCCGTGGGACTTTTATATACATCAAAACGTAATTTAACCTAACCTAACCCAACGTAACATCTCGGCGGTAATATTTGGCAACATTCCTGGGGAATTGGCTTCTACGTGTCCGTCGGACCTTCATATACATCAATAACGTAACATAACCTAACCTAACCCAACCTATCATCTCGGCAGTAATATTTGACAACATTCCTGTCGAGTTGGCCTCTACGTCTCCGTGGGACTTTTATATACATCAAAACGTAATTTAACCTCACCTAACCCAACGTAACATCTCGGCGGTAATATTTGACAACATTCCCGAGCGAGTTGAGCTCTACGGCTCCGTGGGACCTTCATATACATCAATAACGTAATATCACCTAACCTAACCTAACCTAAGATCTCGGTACTAATATTTGACAACATTCCTGGCGAGTTGGCCTCTACGTCTCCGTGGGAATTTTATATACATCAATAACGTAATATAAGCTAACCTAACCCAACCTACCACCTCGGCACTAATATTTGACAACATTCCTGGCGAGTTGGCCTCTACCTCTCCGTGGGCCCTTCATATACGTCAATAACGTAATATAATCTAACCTAACTCAACCTATCATCTCGGCGGTAATATTTGACAACATTTCTGGTCAGTTGGCCTCTACGTCTCCGTGGAACCTTCATATACATCAATAACGTAATATAACCTAACCTAACCCAACCTATCATCTCGGCGGTAATATTTGACAACATTCCTGGCGAATTGGCCTCTACGTCTCCGTGGGACCTTTATATACATCAATAACGTAATATATCCTAACCTAACCCAACCTATCATCTCGGCGGTATTATTTGACAACATTCCTGGCTTGTTGGCCTCTACGTCTCCGTGGGAACTTCATTTACATCAATAACGTAATATAACCTAACCTAACCCAACCTAACATCTCGGCGGTAATATTTGAGAATATTCCTGGCGAGTTGGCCTCTACGTCTCCGTGGGACTTTTATATACATCAAAACGTAATTTAACCTAACGTAATCCAACGTAACATCTCGGCGGTAATATTTGAAAACATTCCTGGAGAGTTGGTCTCTACGTCTCCGTGGGACCTTCATACACATCAATAACGTAATATTACCTAACCTAACCCAACCTAACATCTCGGCACTAATATTTGACAACATTCCTGGCGAGTTGGCCTCTACCTCTCCGTGCGACCTTCATATACATCAATAACGTAATTTAACCTAACCTAACCCAACATAACATCTCGGCGGTAATATTTGACAACATTCCTGGCTTGTTGGCTTCTACGTCTCCGTGGGACCTTCATATACATCAATAACGTAATATAACGTAACCTAAACCAACCTATCATATCGGCGGTAATATTTGAAAACATTCCTGTCGATGTTGGCCTCTACGTCTCCGTGGGACCTTCATATACATCAATAACGTAATATCACCTGACCTAACCTAACCTAAGATCTCGGTACTAATATTTGACAACATTCCTGGCGAGTTGGCCTCTACGTCTCCGTGGGAATTTTATATACATCAATAACGTAATATAAGCTAACCTAACCCAACCTACCACTTCGGCACTAATATTTGACAACATTCCTGGCGAGTTGGCCTCTACCTCTCCGTGGGCCCTTCATATACGTCAATAACGTAATATAATCTAACCTAACTCAACCTATCATCTCGGCGGTAATATTTGACAACATTTCTGGTCAGTTGGCCTCTACGTCTCCGTGGAACCTTCATATACATCAATAACGTAATATAACCTAACCTAACCCAACCTATCATCTCGGCGGTAATATTTGACAACATTCCTGGCGAATTGGCCTCTACGTCTCCGTGGGACCTTTATATACATCAATAACGTAATATATCCTAACCTAACCCAACCTATCATCTCGGCGGTATTATTTGACAACATTCCTGGCTTGTTTGCCTCTACGTCTCCGTGGGAACTTCATTTACATCAATAACGTAATATAACCTAACCTAACCCAACCTAACATCTCGGCGGTAATATTTGAGAATATTCCTGGCGAGTTGGCCTCTACATCTCCGTGGGACTTTTATATACATCAAAACGTAATTTAACCTAACGTAATCCAACGTAACATCTCGGCGGTAATATTTGAAAACATTCCTGGAGAGTTGGTCTCTACGTCTCCGTGGGACCTTCATACACATCAATAACGTAATATTACCTAACCTAACCCAACCTAACATCTCGGCACTAATATTTGACAACATTCCTGGCGAGTTGGCCTCTACCTCTCCGTGCGACCTTCATATACATCAATAACGTAATTTAACCTAACCTAACCCAACATAACATCTCGGCGGTAATATTTGACAACATTCCTGGCTTGTTGGCTTCTACGTCTCCGTGGGACCTTCATATACATCAATAACGTAATATAACGTAACCTAAACCAACCTATCATATCGGCGGTAATATTTGAAAACATTCCTGTCGATGTTGGCCTCTACGTCTCCGTGGGACCTTCATATACATCAATAACGTAATATAACCTAACCTGAACCAACCTATCATCTCGACGGTAATATTTGACAACATTCCTGGCGAGTTGAGCTCTACGTCTCCGTGGGACCTTTATATACATCAATAACGTAATATCACCTAACCTAACCCAACCTAACATCTCGGCGGTAATATTTGAGAATATTCCTGGCGAGTTGGCCTCTACGTCTCCGTGGGAACTTCATTTACATCAATAACGTAATATAACCTAACCTAACCCAACCTAACATCTCGGCGGTAATATTTGAGAATATTCCTGGCGAGTTGGCCTCTACATCTCCGTGGGACTTTTATATACATCAAAACGTAATTTAACCTAACGTAATCCAACGTAACATCTCGGCGGTAATATTTGACAACATTCCTGGCTTGTTGGCTTCTACGTCTCCGTGGGACCTTCATATACATCAATAACGTAATATAACGTAACCTAAACCAACCTATCATATCGGCGGTAATATTTGAAAACATTCCTGTCGATGTTGGCCTCTACGTCTCCGTGGGACCTTCATATACATCAATAACGTAATATAACCTAACCTGAACCAACCTATCATCTCGACGGTAATATTTGACAACATTCCTGGCGAGTTGAGCTCTACGTCTCCGTGGGACCTTTATATACATCAATAACGTAATATCACCTAACCTAACCCAACCTAACATCTCGGCGGTAATATTTGAGAATATTCCTGGCGAGTTGGCCTCTACGTCTCCGTGGGACTTTTATATACATCAAAACGTAATTTAACCTAACGTAATCCAACGTAACATCTCGGCGGTAATATTTGAAAACATTCCTGGAGAGTTGGTCTCTACGTCTCCGTGGGACCTTCATACACATCAATAACGTAATATTACCTAACCTAACCCAACCTAACATCTCGGCACTAATATTTGACAACATTCCTGGCGAGTTGGCCTCTACCTCTCCGTGCGACCTTCATATTCATCAATAACGTAATTTAACCTAACCTAACCCAACATAACATCTCGGCGGTAATATTTGACAACATTCCGGGCTTGTTGGCTTCTACGTCTCCGTGGGACCTTCATATACATCAATAACGTAATATAACGTAACCTAAACCAACCTATCATATCGGCGGTAATATTTGAAAACATTCCTGTCGATGTTGGCCTCTACGTCTCCGTGGGACCTTCATATACATCAATAACGTAATATTACCTAACCTAACCCATCCTATCATCTCGGCGGTAATATTTGACAACATTCCTGGCGAGTTGGCCTCTACATCTCCGCGGGACCTTCATATACATCAATAACGTAATATAACCTAACCTAACCAAACCTAACATCTCGGCACTAATATTTGACAACATTCCTGGCGAGTTGGCCTCTACCTCTCCGTGCGACCTTCATATACATCAATAACGTAATATAACGTATCCTAAACCAACCTATCATATCGGCGGTAATATTTGACAACATTCCTGGCGAGTTGGCCTCTACGTCTCCGCGGGACCTTCATATACATCAATAACGTAATATAACGTAACCTAAACCAACCTATCATATCGGCGGTAATATTTGACAACATTCCTGGCGAGTTGGCCTCTACGTCTCCGTGGGACCTTCATATACATCAATAACGTAATATTACCTAACCTAACCCAACCTATCATCTCGGCGGTAATATTTGAAAACATTCTTGTCGATGTTGGCCTCTACGTCTCCGTGGGACTTTTATATACATCAATAACGTAATTTAACCTAACCTAACCCAACGTAATATCTCGGTGGTAATATTTGGCAACATTCCTGGCGAGTTGGCCTCTACCTCTCCGTGCGACATTCATATACATCAATAACGTAATATAACGTAACCTAACCCAACCTATCATATCGGCGGTAATATTTGACAACATTCCTGGCGAGTTGGCCTCTACCTCTCCGTGCGACCTTCATATACATCAATAACGTAACCTAAACCAACCTATCATATCGGCGGTAATATTTGAAAACATTCCTGTCGATGTTGGCCTCTACGTCTCAGTGGGACTTTTATATACATCAAAACGTAATTTAACCTAACCTAACCCAACGTAACATCTCGGCGGTAATATTTGGCAAAATTCCTGGGGAATTGGCTTCTACGTGTCCGTCGGACCTTCATATACATCAATAACGTAACATAACCTAACCTAACCCAACCTATCATCTCGGCAGTAATATTTGACAACATTCCTGTCGAGTTGGCCTCTACGTCTCCGTGGGACTTTTATATACATCAAAACGTAATTTAACCTCACCTAACCCAACGTAACATCTCGGCGGTAATATTTGACAACATTCCTGGCGAGTTGAGCTCTACGTCTCCGTGGTACCTTCATATACATCAATAACGTAATATCACCTAACCTAACCTAACCTAAGATCTCGGTACTAATATTTGACAACATCCCTGGCGAGTTGGCCTCTACGTCTCCGTGGGAATTTTATATACATCAATAACGTAATATAAGCTAACCTAACCCAACCTACCACCTCGGCACTAATATTTGACAACATTCCTGGCGAGTTGGCCTCTACCTCTCCGTGCGACCATCATATACATCAACAACGTAATATAACGTAACCTAACCCAACCTATCATATCGGCGGTAATATTTGACAACATTCCTGGCGAGTTGGTCTCTACGCCTCGGTGGGAATTTTATATACATCAATAACGTAATATAACCTAACCTAACCAAACCTAACATCTCGGCACTAATATTTGACAACATTCCTGGCGAGTTGGCCTCTACCTCTCCGTGCGACCTTCATATACATCAATAACGTAATATAACGTATCCTAAACCAACCTATCATATCGGCGGTAATATTTGACAACATTCCTGGCGAGTTGGCCTCTACGTCTCCGCGGGACCTTCATATACATCAATAACGTAATATAACGTAACCTAAACCAACCTATCATATCGGCGGTAATATTTGACAACATTCCTGGCGAGTTGGCCTCTACGTCTCCGTGGGACCTTCATATACATCAATAACGTAATATTACCTAACCTAACCCAACCTATCATCTCGGCGGTAATATTTGAAAACATTCTTGTCGATGTTGGCCTCTACGTCTCCGTGGGACTTTTATATACATCAATAACGTAATTTAACCTAACCTAACCCAACGTAATATCTCGGTGGTAATATTTGGCAACATTCCTGGCGAGTTGGCCTCTACCTCTCCGTGCGACATTCATATACATCAATAACGTAATATAACGTAACCTAACCCAACCTATCATATCGGCGGTAATATTTGACAACATTCCTGGCGAGTTGGCCTCTACCTCTCCGTGCGACCTTCATATACATCAATAACGTAACCTAAACCAACCTATCATATCGGCGGTAATATTTGAAAACATTCCTGTCGATGTTGGCCTCTACGTCTCCGTGGGACTTTTATATACATCAAAACGTAATTTAACCTAACCTAACCCAACGTAACATCTCGGCGGTAATATTTGGCAAAATTCCTGGGGAATTGGCTTCTACGTGTCCGTCGGACCTTCATATACATCAATAACGTAACATAACCTAACCTAACCCAACCTATCATCTCGGCAGTAATATTTGACAACATTCCTGTCGAGTTGGCCTCTACGTCTCCGTGGGACTTTTATATACATCAAAACGTAATTTAACCTCACCTAACCCAACGTAACATCTCGGCGGTAATATTTGACAACATTCCTGGCGAGTTGAGCTCTACGTCTCTGTGGTACCTTCATATACATCAATAACGTAATATCACCTAACCTAACCTAACCTAAGATCTCGGTACTAATATTTGACAACATTCCTGGCGAGTTGGCCTCTACGTCTCCGTGGGAATTTTATATACATCAATAACGTAATATAAGCTAACCTAACCCAACCTACCACCTCGGCACTAATATTTGACAACATTCCTGGCGAGTTGGCCTCTACCTCTCCGTGCGACCATCATATACATCAACAACGTAATATAACGTAACCTAACCCAACCTATCATATCGGCGGTAATATTTGACAACATTCCTGGCGAGTTGGTCTCTACGCCTCGGTGGGAATTTTATATACATCAATAACGTAATATAACCTAACCTAACCAAACCTAACATCTCGGCACTAATATTTGACAACATTCCTGGCGAGTTGGCCTCTACCTCTCCGTGCGACCTTCATGTACATCAATAACGTAATATAACGTATCCTAAACCAACCTATCATATCGGCGGTAATATTTGACAACATTCCTGGCGAGTTGGCCTCTACGTCTCCGTGGGACTTTTATATACATCAAAACGTAATTTAACCTCACCTAACCCAACGTAACATCTCGGCGGTAATATTTGACAACATTCCTGGCGAGTTGAGCTCTACGTCTCCGTGGGACCTTCATATACATCAATAACGTAATATAACGTAACCTAAACCAACCTATCATATCGGCGGTAATATTTGAAAACATTCCTGTCGATGTTGGCCTCTACGTCTCCGTGGGACCTTCATATACATCAATAACGTAATATAACCTAACCTGAACCAACCTATCATCTCGACGGTAATATTTGACAACATTCCTGGCGAGTTGAGCTCTACGTCTCCGTGGGACCTTCATATACATCAATAACGTAATATCACCTAACCTAACCTAACCTAAGATCTCGGCACTAATATTTGACAACATTCCTGGCGAGTTGGCCTCTACGTCTCCGTGGGAATTTTATATACATCAATAACGTAATATAAGCTAACATAACCCAACCTACCACCTCGGCACTAATATTTGACAACATTCCTGGAGAGTTGGCCTCTACCTCTCCGTGGGACCTTCATATACGTCAATAACGTAATATAATCTAACCTAACTCAACCTATCATCTCGGCGGTAATATTTGACAACATTTCTGGTCAGTTGGCCTCTACGTCTCCGTGGAACCTTCATATACATCAATAACGTAATATAACCTAACCTAACCCAACCTATCATCTCGGCGGTAATATTTGAAAACATTCCTGTCGATGTTGGCCTCTACGTCTCCGTGGGACCTTCATATACATCAATAACGTAATATAACCTAACCTGAACCAACCTATCATCTCGACGGTAATATTTGACAACATTCCTGGCGAGTTGAGCTCTACGTCTCCGTGGGACCTTTATATACATCAATAACGTAATATCACCTAACCTAACCCAACCTAACATCTCGGCGGTAATATTTGAGAATATTCCTGGCGAGTTGGCCTCTACGTCTCCGTGGGACTTTTATATACATCAAAACGTAATTTAACCTAACGTAATCCAACGTAACATCTCGGCGGTAATATTTGAAAACATTCCTGGAGAGTTGGTCTCTACGTCTCCGTGGGACCTTCATACACATCAATAACGTAATATTACCTAACCTAACCCAACCTAACATCTCGGCACTAATATTTGACAACATTCCTGGCGAGTTGGCCTCTACCTCTCCGTGCGACCTTCATATTCATCAATAACGTAATTTAACCTAACCTAACCCAACATAACATCTCGGCGGTAATATTTGACAACATTCCGGGCTTGTTGGCTTCTACGTCTCCGTGGGACCTTCATATACATCAATAACGTAACATAACCTAACCTAACCCAACCTATCATCTCGGCAGTAATATTTGACAACATTCCTGGCGAGTTGGCCTCTACCTCTCCGTGCGACCTTCATATACATCAATAACGTAATATAACGTATCCTAAACCAACCTATCATATCGGCGGTAATATTTGACAACATTCCTGGCGAGTTGGCCTCTACGTCTCCGCGGGACCTTCATATACATCAATAACGTAATATAACGTAACCTAAACCAACCTATCATATCGGCGGTAATATTTGACAACATTCCTGGCGAGTTGGCCTCTACGTCTCCGTGGGACCTTCATATACATCAATAACGTAATATTACCTAACCTAACCCAACCTATCATCTCGGCGGTAATATTTGAAAACATTCTTGTCGATGTTGGCCTCTACGTCTCCGTGGGACTTTTATATACATCAATAACGTAATTTAACCTAACCTAACCCAACGTAATATCTCGGTGGTAATATTTGGCAACATTCCTGGCGAGTTGGCCTCTACCTCTCCGTGCGACATTCATATACATCAATAACGTAATATAACGTAACCTAACCCAACCTATCATATCGGCGGTAATATTTGACAACATTCCTGGCGAGTTGGCCTCTACCTCTCCGTGCGACCTTCATATACATCAATAACGTAACCTAAACCAACCTATCATATCGGCGGTAATATTTGAAAACATTCCTGTCGATGTTGGCCTCTACGTCTCAGTGGGACTTTTATATACATCAAAACGTAATTTAACCTAACCTAACCCAACGTAACATCTCGGCGGTAATATTTGGCAAAATTCCTGGGGAATTGGCTTCTACGTGTCCGTCGGACCTTCATATACATCAATAACGTAACATAACCTAACCTAACCCAACCTATCATCTCGGCAGTAATATTTGACAACATTCCTGTCGAGTTGGCCTCTACGTCTCCGTGGGACTTTTATATACATCAAAACGTAATTTAACCTCACCTAACCCAACGTAACATCTCGGCGGTAATATTTGACAACATTCCTGGCGAGTTGAGCTCTACGTCTCCGTGGTACCTTCATATACATCAATAACGTAATATCACCTAACCTAACCTAACCTAAGATCTCGGTACTAATATTTGACAACATCCCTGGCGAGTTGGCCTCTACGTCTCCGTGGGAATTTTATATACATCAATAACGTAATATAAGCTAACCTAACCCAACCTACCACCTCGGCACTAATATTTGACAACATTCCTGGCGAGTTGGCCTCTACCTCTCCGTGCGACCATCATATACATCAACAACGTAATATAACGTAACCTAACCCAACCTATCATATCGGCGGTAATATTTGACAACATTCCTGGCGAGTTGGTCTCTACGCCTCGGTGGGAATTTTATATACATCAATAACGTAATATAACCTAACCTAACCAAACCTAACATCTCGGCACTAATATTTGACAACATTCCTGGCGAGTTGGCCTCTACCTCTCCGTGCGACCTTCATATACATCAATAACGTAATATAACGTATCCTAAACCAACCTATCATATCGGCGGTAATATTTGACAACATTCCTGGCGAGTTGGCCTCTACGTCTCCGCGGGACCTTCATATACATCAATAACGTAATATAACGTAACCTAAACCAACCTATCATATCGGCGGTAATATTTGACAACATTCCTGGCGAGTTGGCCTCTACGTCTCCGTGGGACCTTCATATACATCAATAACGTAATATTACCTAACCTAACCCAACCTATCATCTCGGCGGTAATATTTGAAAACATTCTTGTCGATGTTGGCCTCTACGTCTCCGTGGGACTTTTATATACATCAATAACGTAATTTAACCTAACCTAACCCAACGTAATATCTCGGTGGTAATATTTGGCAACATTCCTGGCGAGTTGGCCTCTACCTCTCCGTGCGACATTCATATACATCAATAACGTAATATAACGTAACCTAACCCAACCTATCATATCGGCGGTAATATTTGACAACATTCCTGGCGAGTTGGCCTCTACCTCTCCGTGCGACCTTCATATACATCAATAACGTAACCTAAACCAACCTATCATATCGGCGGTAATATTTGAAAACATTCCTGTCGATGTTGGCCTCTACGTCTCCGTGGGACTTTTATATACATCAAAACGTAATTTAACCTAACCTAACCCAACGTAACATCTCGGCGGTAATATTTGGCAAAATTCCTGGGGAATTGGCTTCTACGTGTCCGTCGGACCTTCATATACATCAATAACGTAACATAACCTAACCTAACCCAACCTATCATCTCGGCAGTAATATTTGACAACATTCCTGTCGAGTTGGCCTCTACGTCTCCGTGGGACTTTTATATACATCAAAACGTAATTTAACCTCACCTAACCCAACGTAACATCTCGGCGGTAATATTTGACAACATTCCTGGCGAGTTGAGCTCTACGTCTCCGTGGTACCTTCATATACATCAATAACGTAATATCACCTAACCTAACCTAACCTAAGATCTCGGTACTAATATTTGACAACATTCCTGGCGAGTTGGCCTCTACGTCTCCGTGGGAATTTTATATACATCAATAACGTAATATAAGCTAACCTAACCCAACCTACCACCTCGGCACTAATATTTGACAACATTCCTGGCGAGTTGGCCTCTACCTCTCCGTGCGACCATCATACACATCAACAACGTAATATAACGTAACCTAACCCAACCTATCATATCGGCGGTAATATTTGACAACATTCCTGGCGAGTTGGTCTCTACGCCTCGGTGGGAATTTTATATACATCAATAACGTAATATAACCTAACCTAACCAAACCTAACATCTCGGCACTAATATTTGACAACATTCCTGGCGAGTTGGCCTCTACCTCTCCATGCGACCTTCATATACATCAATAACGTAATATAACCTAACCTAACCCAACCTATCATCTCGGCAGTAATATTTGACAACATTCCTGTCGAGTTGGCCTCTACGTCTCCGTGGGACTTTTATATACATCAAAACGTAATTTAACCTCACCTAACCCAACGTAACATCTCGGCGGTAATATTTGACAACATTCCTGGCGAGTTGAGCTCTACGTCTCCGTGGGACCTTCATATACATCAATAACGTAATATAACGTAACCTAAACCAACCTATCATATCGGCGGTAATATTTGAAAACATTCCTGTCGATGTTGGCCTCTACGTCTCCGTGGGACCTTCATATACATCAATAACGTAATATAACCTAACCTGAACCAACCTATCATCTCGACGGTAATATTTGACAACATTCCTGGCGAGTTGAGCTCTACGTCTCCGTGGGACCTTCATATACATCAATAACGTAATATCACCTAACCTAACCTAACCTAAGATCTCGGCACTAATATTTGACAACATTCCTGGCGAGTTGGCCTCTACGTCTCCGTGGGAATTTTATATACATCAATAACGTAATATAAGCTAACATAACCCAACCTACCACCTCGGCACTAATATTTGACAACATTCCTGGAGAGTTGGCCTCTACCTCTCCGTGGGACCTTCATATACGTCAATAACGTAATATAATCTAACCTAACTCAACCTATCATCTCGGCGGTAATATTTGACAACATTTCTGGTCAGTTGGCCTCTACGTCTCCGTGGAACCTTCATATACATCAATAACGTAATATAACCTAACCTAACCCAACCTATCATCTCGGCGGTAATATTTGACAACATTCCTGGCGAATTGGCCTCTACGCCTCCGTGGGACCTTTATATACATCAATAACGTTATATATCCTAACCTAACCCAACCTATCATCTCGGCGGTAATATTTGACAACATTCCTGGCTTGTTGGCCTCTACGTCTCCGTGGGAACTTCATATACATCAATAACGTAATATAAACTAACCTAACCCAACCTAACATCTCAGCGGTAATATTTGAGAATATTCCTGGCGAGTTGGCCTCTACGTCTCCGTGGGACTTTCATATACATCAATAACGTAATTTAACCTAACCCAACCCAACCTAACTTCTCGGCGGTAATATTTAACAACATTCCTGGCGAGTTGGCCTCAACGCCTCCGTGGGTCCTCCATATACATCAATATCGTAATATAACCTAACCCAACCCAACCTAACATCTCGGCACTAATATTTGACAACATTCCTGGCGAGTTGGCCTCTACCTCTCCATGCGACCTTCATATACATCAATAACGTAATATAACCTAACCTAACCCAACCTATCATCTCGGCAGTAATATTTGACAACATTCCTGTCGAGTTGGCCTCTACGTCTCCGTGGGACTTTTATATACATCAAAACGTAATTTAACCTCACCTAACCCAACGTAACATCTCGGCGGTAATATTTGACAACATTCCCGAGCGAGTTGAGCTCTACGTCTCCGTGGGACCTTCATATACATCAATAACGTAATATCACCTAACCTAACCTAACCTAAGATCTCGGTACTAATATTTGACAACATTCCTGGCGAGTTGGCCTCTACGTCTCCGTGGGAATTTTATATACATCAATAACGTAATATAAGCTAACCTAGCCCAACCTACCACCTCGGCACTAATATTTGACAACATTCCTGGCGAGTTGGCCTCTAACTCTCCGTGGGCCCTTCATATACGTCAATAACGTAATATAATCTAACCTAACTCAACCTATCATCTCGGCGGTAATATTTGACAACATTTCTGGTCAGTTGGCCTCTACGTCTCCGTGGAACCTTCATATACATCAATAACGTAATATAACCTAACCTAACCCAACCTATCATCTCGGCGGTAATATTTGACAACATTCCTGGCGAATTGGCCTCTACGTCTCCGTGGGACCTTTATATACATCAATAACGTAATATATCCTAACCTAACCCAACCTATTATCTCGGCGGTATTATTTGACAACATTCCTGGCTTGTTGGCCTCTACGTCTCCGTGGGAACTTCATTTACATCAATAACGTAATATAACCTAACCTAACCCAACCTAACATCTCGGCGGTAATATTTGAGAATATTCCTGGCGAGTTGGCCTCTACGTCTCCGTGGGACTTTTATATACATCAAAACGTAATTTAACCCAACGTAATCCAACGTAACATCTCGGGGGTAATATTTGAAAACATTCCTGGAGAGTTGGTCTCTACGTCTCCGTGGGACATTCATACACATCAATAACGTAATATTACCTAACCTAACCCAACCTAACATCTCGGCACTAATATTTGACAACATTCCTGGCGAGTTGGCCTCTACCTCTCCGTGCGACCTTCATATACATCAATAACGTAATTTAACCTAACCTAACCCAACATAACATCTCGGCGGTAATATTTGACAACATTCCTGGCTTGTTGGCTTCTACGTCTCCGTGGGACCTTCATATACATCAATAACGTAATATAACGTAACCTAAACCAACCTATCATATCGGCGGCAATATTTGAAAACATTCCTGTCGATGTTGGCCTCTACGTCTCCGTGGGACCTTCATATACATGAATAACGTAATGTTACCAAACCTAACCCAACCTATCAACTCGGTCGTAATATTTGACAACATTCCTGGCGAGTTGGCCTCTACCTCTCCGTGCGACCTTCATATACATCAATGACGTAATATAACGTAACCTAAACCAACCTATCATATCGGCGGTAATATTTGAAAACATTCCTGTCGATGATGGCCTCTACGTCTCCGTGGGACCTTCACATACATCAATGACGTAATATTACCTAACCTAATCCAACCTAACATCTCGGCACTAATATTTGACAACATTCCTGGCGAGTTGGCCTCTACCTCTCCGTGCGACCTTCATATACATCAATAACGTAATATAACGTATCCTAAACCAACCTATCATATCGGCGGTAATATTTGACAACATTCCTGGCGAGTTGGCCTCTACGTCTCCGCGGGACCTTCATATACATCAATAACGTAATATCACCTAACCTAACCTAACCTAAGATCTCGGCACTAATATTTGACAACATTCCTGGCGAGTTGGCCTCTACGTCTCCGTGGGAATTTTATATACATCAATAACGTAACATAAGCTAACCTAACCCAACCTACCACCTCGGCACTAATATTTGACAACATTCCTGGCGAGTTGGCCTCTACCTCTCCGTGGGACCTTCATATACGTCAATAACGTAATATAATCTAACCTAACTCAACCTATCATCTCGGCGGTAATATTTGACAACATTTCTGGTCAGTTGGCCTCTACGTCTCCGTGGAACCTTAATATACATCAATAACGTAATATAACCTAACCTAACCCAACCTATCATCTCGGCGGTAATATTTGACAACATTCCTGGCGAATTGGCCTCTACGTCTCCGTGGGACCTTTATATACATCAATAACGTAATATATCCTAACCTAAACCAACCTATCATCTCGGCGGTAATATTTGACAACATTCCTGGCTTGTTGGCCTCTACGTCTCCGTGGGAACTTCATATACATCAATAACGTAATATAACCTAACCTAACCCAACCTAACATCTCGGCGGTAATATTTGAGAATATTCCTGGCAAGGTGGCCTCTACGTCTCCGTGGGACGTTCATATACATCAATAACGTAATATAACGTAACCTAAACCAACCTATCATATCGGCGGTAATATTTGAAAACATTCCTGTCGATGTTGGCCTCTACGTCTC
This sequence comes from Xylocopa violacea, assembly GCA_963969225.1. NCBI lineage: Eukaryota > Metazoa > Arthropoda > Insecta > Hymenoptera > Apidae > Xylocopa > Xylocopa violacea. The sequence continues at coordinate 3,729,322 of CAXAJV010001290.1, read as the reverse complement.
CGTGGGACTTTTATATACATCAAAACGTAATTTAACCTAACCTAACCCAACGTAACATCTCGGCGGTAATATTTGGCAACATTCCTGGGGAATTGGCTTCTACGTGTCCGTCGGACCTTCATATACATCAATAACGTAACATAACCTAACCTAACCCAACCTATCATCTCGGCAGTAATATTTGACAACATTCCTGTCGAGTTGGCCTCTACGTCTCCGTGGGACTTTTATATACATCAAAACGTAATTTAACCTCACCTAACCCAACGTAACATCTCGGCGGTAATATTTGACAACATTCCTGGCGAGTTGAGTTCTACGTCTCCGTGGGACCTTCATATACATCAATAACGTAATATCACCTAACCTAACCTAACCTAAGATCTCTGTACTAATATTTGACAACATTCCTGGCGAGTTGGCCTCTACGTCTCCGTGGGAATTTTATATACATCAATAACGTAATATAAGCTAACCTAACCCAACCTACCACCTCGGCACTAATATTTGACAACATTCCTGGCGAGTTGGCCTCTACCTCTCCGTGGGCCCTTCATATACGTCAATAACGTAATATAATCTAACCTAACTCAACCTATCATCTCGGCGGTAATATTTGACAACATTTCTGGTCAGTTGGCCTCTACGTCTCCGTGGAACCTTCATATACATCAATAACGTAATATAACCTAACCTAACCCAACCTATCATCTCGGCGGTAATATTTGACAACATTCCTGGCGAATTGGCCTCTACGTCTCCGTGGGACCTTTATATACATCAATAACGTAATATATCCTAACCTAACCCAACCTATCATCTCGGCGGTATTATTTGACAACATTCCTGGCTTGTTGGCCTCTACGTCTCCGTGGGAACTTCATTTACATCAATAACGTAATATAACCTAACCTAACCCAACCTAACATCTCGGCTGTAATAATTGAGAATATTCCTGGCGAGTTGGCCTCTACGTCTCCGTGGGACTTTTATATACATCAAAACGTAATTTAACCTAACGTAATCAAACGTAACATCTCGGCGGTAATATTTGAAAACATTCCTGGAGAGTTGGTCTCTACGTCTCCGTGGGACCTTCATACACATCAATAACGTAATATTACCTAACCTAACCCAACCTAACATCTCGGCACTAATATTTGACAACATTCCTGGCGAGTTGGCCTCTACCTCTCCGTGCGACCTTCATATACATCAATAACGTAATTTAACCTAACCTAACCCAACATAACATCTCGGCGGTAATATTTGACAACATTCCTGGCTTGTTGGCTTCTACGTCTCCGTGGGACCTTCATATACATCAATAACGTAATATAACGTAACCTAAACCAACCTATCATATCGGCGGTAATATTTGAAAACATTCCTGTCGATGATGGCCTCTACGTCTCCGTGGGACCTTCACATACATCAATGACGTAATATTACCTAACCTAATCCAACCTATCAGCTCGGCGGTAATATTTGAAAACATTGCTGGCGAGTTGGCCTCTACCTCTCCGTGCGACCTTCATATACATCAACAACGTAATATAACGTAACCTAACCCAACCTATCATATCGGCGGTAATATTTGACAACATTCCTGGCGAGTTGGTGTCTACGCCTCGGTGGGAATTTTATATACATCAATAACGTAATATAACCTAACCTAACCAAACCTAACATCTCGGCACTAATATTTGACAACATTCCTGGCGAGTTGGCCTCTACCTCTCCGTGCGACCTTCATATACATCAATAACGTAATATAACGTATCCTAAACCAACCTATCATATCGGCGGTAATATTTGACAACATTCCTGGCGAGTTGGCCTCTACGTCTCCGCGGGACCTTCATATACATCAATAAAGTAATATAACGTAACCTAAACCAACCTATCATATCAGCGGTAATATTTGAGAATATTCCTGGCGAGTTGGCCTCTACGTCTCCGTGGGACCTTCATATACATCAATAACGTAATATAACGTAACCGAAACCAACCTATCATATCGGCGGTAATATTTGAAAACATTCCTGTCGATGTTGGCCTCTACGTCTCCGTGGGACCTTCATATACATCAATAACGTAATATTACCTAACCTAACCCATCCTATCATCTCGGCGGTAATATTTGACAACATTCCTGGCGAGTTGGCCTCTACATCTCCGCGGGACCTTCATATACATCAATAACGTAATATAACCTAACCTAACCAAACCTAACATCTCGGCACTAATATTTGACAACATTCCTGGCGAGTTGGCCTCTACCTCTCCGTGCGACCTACATATACATCAATAACGTAATATAACGTATCCTAAACCAACCTATCATATCGGCGGTAATATTTGACAACATTCCTGGCGAGTTGGCCTCTACGTCTCCGCGGGACCTTCATATACATCAATAACGTAATATAACGTAACCTAAACCAACCTATCATATCGGCGGTAATATTTGACAACATTCCTGGCGAGTTGGCCTCTACGTCTCCGTGGGACCTTCATATACATCAATAACGTAATATTACCTAACCTAACCCAACCTATCATCTCGGCGGTAATATTTGAAAACATTCTTGTCGATGTTGGCCTCTACGTTTCCGTGAGACCTTTATATACATCAATAACATAATATAACCTAACCTAACCCAACCTAACATTTCGGCGGTAATATTTGACAACATTCCTGGCGAGTTGGCCTCTACCTCTCCGCGCGACCTTCATATACATCAATGACGTAATATAACGTAACCTAAACCAACCTATCATATCGGCGGTAATATTTGAAAACATTCCTGTCGATGATGGCCTCTACGTCTCCGTGGGACCTTCACATACATCAATGACGTAATATTACCTAACCTAATCCAACCTATCAGCTCGGCGGTAATATTTGAAAACATTGCTGGCGAGTTGGCCTCTACCTCTCCGTGCGACCTTCATATACATCAACAACGTAATATAACGTAACCTAACCCAACCTATCATATCGGCGGTAATATTTGACAACATTCCTGGCGAGTTGGTGTCTACGCCTCGGTGGGAATTTTATATACATCAATAACGTAATATAACCTAACCTAACCAAACCTAACATCTCGGCACTAATATTTGACAACATTCCTGGCGAGTTGGCCTCTACCTCTCCGTGCGACCTTCATATACATCAATAACGTAATATAACGTATCCTAAACCAACCTATCATATCGGCGGTAATATTTGACAACATTCCTGGCGAGTTGGCCTCTACGTCTCCGCGGGACCTTCATATACATCAATAAAGTAATATAACGTAACCTAAACCAACCTATCATATCAGCGGTAATATTTGAGAATATTCCTGGCGAGTTGGCCTCTACGTCTCCGTGGGACCTTCATATACATCAATAACGTAATATAACGTAACCGAAACCAACCTATCATATCGGCGGTAATATTTGAAAACATTCCTGTCGATGTTGGCCTCTACGTCTCCGTGGGACCTTCATATACATCAATAACGTAATATAACGTAACCTAAACCAACCTATCATATCGGCGGTAATATTTGACAACATTCCTGGCGAGTTGGCCTCTACGTCTCCGCGGGACCTTCATATACATCAATAACGTAATATAACGTAACCTAAACCAACCTATCATATCGGCGGTAATATTTGACAACATTCCTGGCGAGTTGGCCTCTACGTCTCCGTGGGACCTTCATATACATCAATAACGTAATATTACCTAACCTAACCCAACCTATCATCTCGGCGGTAATATTTGAAAACATTCTTGTCGATGTTGGCCTCTACGTTTCCGTGAGACCTTTATATACATCAATAACATAATATAACCTAACCTAACCCAACCTAACATTTCGGCGGTAATATTTGACAACATTCCTGGCGAGTTGGCCTCTACCTCTCCGCGCGACCTTCATATACATCAATGACGTAATATAACGTAACCTAAACCAACCTATCATATCGGCGGTAATATTTGAAAACATTCCTGTCGATGATGGCCTCTACGTCTCCGTGGGACCTTCACATACATCAATGACGTAATATTACCTAACCTAATCCAACCTATCAGCTCGGCGGTAATATTTGAAAACATTGCTGGCGAGTTGGCCTCTACCTCTCCGTGCGACCTTCATATACATCAACAACGTAATATAACGTAACCTAACCCAACCTATCATATCGGCGGTAATATTTGACAACATTCCTGGCGAGTTGGTGTCTACGCCTCGGTGGGAATTTTATATACATCAATAACGTAATATAACCTAACCTAACCAAACCTAACATCTCGGCACTAATATTTGACAACATTCCTGGCGAGTTGGCCTCTACCTCTCCGTGCGACCTTCATATACATCAATAACGTAATATAACGTATCCTAAACCAACCTATCATATCGGCGGTAATATTTGACAACATTCCTGGCGAGTTGGCCTCTACGTCTCCGCGGGACCTTCATATACATCAATAAAGTAATATAACGTAACCTAAACCAACCTATCATATCAGCGGTAATATTTGAGAATATTCCTCTCGAGTTGGCCTCTACGTCTCCGTGGGACCTTCATATACATCAATAACGTAATATAACGTAACCGAAACCAACCTATCATATCGGCGGTAATATTTGAAAACATTCCTGTCGATGTTGGCCTCTACGTCTCCGTGGGACCTTCATATACATCAATAACGTAATATTACCTAACCTAACCCATCCTATCATCTCGGCGGTAATATTTGACAACATTCCTGGCGAGTTGGCCTCTACATCTCCGCGGGACCTTCATATACATCAATAACGTAATATAACCTAACCTAACCAAACCTAACATCTCGGCACTAATATTTGACAACATTCCTGGCGAGTTGGCCTCTACCTCTCCGTGCGACCTTCATATACATCAATAACGTAATATAACGTATCCTAAACCAACCTATCATATCGGCGGTAATATTTGACAACATTCCTGGCGAGTTGGCCTCTACGTCTCCGTGGGACCTTCATATACATCAATAACGTAATATTACCTAACCTAACCCAACCTATCATCTCGGCGGTAATATTTGAAAACATTCTTGTCGATGTTGGCCTCTACGTTTCCGTGAGACCTTTATATACATCAATAACATAATATAACCTAACCTAACCCAACCTAACATTTCGGCGGTAATATTTGACAACATTCCTGGCGAGTTGGCCTCTACCTCTCCGCGCGACCTTCATATACATCAATGACGTAATATAGCGTAACCTAAACCAACCTATCATATCGGCGGTAATATTTGAAAACATTCCTGTCGATGATGGCCTCTACGTCTCCGTGGGACCTTCACATACATCAATGACGTAATATTACCTAACCTAATCCAACCTATCAGCTCGGCGGTAATATTTGAAAACATTGCTGGCGAGTTGGCCTCTACCTCTCCGTGCGACCTTCATATACATCAACAACGTAATATAACGTAACCTAACCCAACCTATCATATCGGCGGTAATATTTGACAACATTCCTGGCGAGTTGGTGTCTACGCCTCGGTGGGAATTTTATATACATCAATAACGTAATATAACCTAACCTAACCAAACCTAACATCTCGGCACTAATATTTGACAACATTCCTGGCGAGTTGGCCTCTACCTCTCCGTGCGACCTTCATATACATCAATAACGTAATATAACGTATCCTAAACCAACCTATCATATCGGCGGTAATATTTGACAACATTCCTGGCGAGTTGGCCTCTACGTCTCCGCGGGACCTTCATATACATCAATAAAGTAATATAACGTAACCTAAACCAACCTATCATATCAGCGGTAATATTTGAGAATATTCCTGGCGAGTTGGCCTCTACGTCTCCGTGGGACCTTCATATACATCAATAACGTAATATAACGTAACCGAAACCAACCTATCATATCGGCGGTAATATTTGAAAACATTCCTGTCGATGTTGGCCTCTACGTCTCCGTGGGACATTCATATACATCAATAACGTAATATTACCTAACCTAACCCATCCTATCATCTCGGCGGTAATATTTGACAACATTCCTGGCGAGTTGGCCTCTACATCTCCGCGGGACCTTCATATACATCAATAACGTAATATAACCTAACCTAACCAAACCTAACATCTCGGCACTAATATTTGACAACATTCCTGGCGAGTTGGCCTCTACCTCTCCGTGCGACCTTCATATACATCAATAACGTAATATAACGTATCCTAAACCAACCTATCATATCGGCGGTAATATTTGACAACATTCCTGGCGAGTTGGCCTCTACGTCTCCGCGGGACCTTCATATACATCAATAACGTAATATAACGTAACCTAAACCAACCTATCATATCGGCGGTAATATTTGACAACATTCCTGGCGAGTTGGCCTCTACGTCTCCGTGGGACCTTCATATACATCAATAACGTAATATTACCTAACCTAACCCAACCTATCATCTCGGCGGTAATATTTGAAAACATTCTTGTCGATGTTGGCCTCTACGTTTCCGTGAGACCTTTATATACATCAATAACATAATATAACCTAACCTAACCCAACCTAACATTTCGGCGGTAATATTTGACAACATTCCTGGCGAGTTGGCCTCTACCTCTCCGCGCGACCTTCATATACATCAATGACGTAATATAACGTAACCTAAACCAACCTATCATATCGGCGGTAATATTTGAAAACATTCCTGTCGATGATGGCCTCTACGTCTCCGTGGGACCTTCACATACATCAATGACGTAATATTACCTAACCTAATCCAACCTATCAGCTCGGCGGTAATATTTGAAAACATTGCTGGCGAGTTGGCCTCTACCTCTCCGTGCGACCTTCATATACATCAACAACGTAATATAACGTAACCTAACCCAACCTATCATATCGGCGGTAATATTTGACAACATTCCTGGCGAGTTGGTGTCTACGCCTCGGTGGGAATTTTATATACATCAATAACGTAATATAACCTAACCTAACCAAACCTAACATCTCGGCACTAATATTTGACAACATTCCTGGCGAGTTGGCCTCTACCTCTCCGTGCGACCTTCATATACATCAATAACGTAATATAACGTATCCTAAACCAACCTATCATATCGGCGGTAATATTTGACAACATTCCTGGCGAGTTGGCCTCTACGTCTCCGCGGGACCTTCATATACATCAATAAAGTAATATAACGTAACCTAAACCAACCTATCATATCAGCGGTAATATTTGAGAATATTCCTGGCGAGTTGGCCTCTACGTCTCCGTGGGACCTTCATATACATCAATAACGTAATATAACGTAACCGAAACCAACCTATCATATCGGCGGTAATATTTGAAAACATTCCTGTCGATGTTGGCCTCTACGTCTCCGTGGGACCTTCATATACATCAATAACGTAATATTACCTAACCTAACCCATCCTATCATCTCGGCGGTAATATTTGACAACATTCCTGGCGAGTTGGCCTCTACATCTCCGCGGGACCTTCATATACATCAATAACGTAATATAACCTAACCTAACCAAACCTAACATCTCGGCACTAATATTTGACAACATTCCTGGCGAGTTGGCCTCTACCTCTCCGTGCGACCTTCATATACATCAATAACGTAATATAACGTATCCTAAACCAACCTATCATATCGGCGGTAATATTTGACAACATTCCTGGCGAGTTGGCCTCTACGTCTCCGCGGGACCTTCATATACATCAATAACGTAATATAACGTAACCTAAACCAACCTATCATATCGGCGGTAATATTTGACAACATTCCTGGCGAGTTGGCCTCTACGTCTCCGTGGGACCTTCATATACATCAATAACGTAATATTACCTAACCTAACCCAACCTATCATCTCGGCGGTAATATTTGAAAACATTCTTGTCGATGTTGGCCTCTACGTCTCCGTGGGACTTTTATATACATCAATAACGTAATTTAACCTAACCTAACCCAACGTAATATCTCGGTGGTAATATTTGGCAACATTCCTGGCGAGTTGGCCTCTACCTCTCCGTGCGACATTCATATACATCAATAACGTAATATAACGTAACCTAACCCAACCTATCATATCGGCGGTAATATTTGACAACATTCCTGGCGAGTTGGCCTCTACCTCTCCGTGCGACCTTCATATACATCAATAACGTAACATAACCTAACCTAACCCAACCTATCATCTCGGCAGTAATATTTGACAACATTCCTGTCGAGTTGGCCTCTACGTCTCCGTGGGACTTTTATATACATCAAAACGTAATTTAACCTCACCAAACCCAACGTAACATCTCGGCGGTAATATTTGACAACATTCCTGGCGAGTTGAGCTCTACGTCTCCGTGGGACCTTCATATACATCAATAACGTAATATCACCTAACCTAACCTAACCTAAGATCTCGGTACTAATATTTGACAACATTCCTGGCGAGTTGGCCTCTACGTTTCCGTGGGAATTTTATATACATCAATAACGTAATATAAGCTAACCTAACCCAACCTACCACCTCGGCACTAATATTTGACAACATTCCTGGCGAGTTGGCCTCTACATCTCCGTGGGCCCTTCATATACGTCAATAACGTAATATAATCTAACCTAACTCAACCTATCATCTCGGCGGTAATATTTGACAACATTTCTGGTCAGTTGGCCTCTACGTCTCCGTGGAACCTTCATATACATCAATAACGTAATATAACCTAACCTAACCCAACCTATCATCTCGGCGGTAATATTTGACAACATTCCTGGCGAATTGGCCTCTACGTCTCCGTGGGACCTTTATATACATCAATAACGTAATATATCCTAACCTAACCCAACCTATCATCTCGGCGGTATTATTTGACAACATTCCTGGCTTGTTGGCCTCTACGTCTCCGTGGGAACTTCATTTACATCAATAACGTAATATAACCTAACCTAACCCAACCTAACATCTCGGCGGTAATATTTGAGAATATTCCTGGCGAGTTGGCCTCTACGTCTCCGTGGGACTTTTATATACATCAAAACGTAATTTAACCTAACGTAATCCAACGTAACATCTCGGCGGTAATATTTGAAAACATTCCTGGAGAGTTGGTCTCTACGTCTCGGTGGGACCTTCATACACATCAATAACGTAATATTACCTAACCTAACCCAACCTAACATCTCGGCACTAATATTTGACAACATTCCTGGCGAGTTGGTCTCTACCTCTCCGTGCGACCTTCATATACATCAATAACGTAATTTAACCTAACCTAACCCAACATAACATCTCGGCGGTAATATTTGACAACATTCCTGGCTTGTTGGCTTCTACGTCTCCGTGGGACCTTCATATACATCAATAACGTAATATAACGTTACCTAAACCAACCTATCATATCGGCGGTAATATTTGAAAACATTCCTGTCGATGTTGGCCTCTACGTCTCCGTGAGACCTTCATATACATGAATAACGTAATATTACCAAACCTAACCCAACCTATCAACTCGGTCGTAATATTTGACAACATTCCTGGCGAGTTGGCCTCTACCTCTCCGCGCGACCTTCATATACATCAATGACGTAATATAACGTAACCTAAACCAACCTATCATATCGGCGGTAATATTTGAAAACATTCCTGTCGATGATGGCCTCTACGTCTCCGTGGGACCTTCACATACATGAATGACGTAATATTACCTAACCTAATCCAACCTATCAGCTCGGCGGTAATATTTGAAAACATTGCTGGCGAGTTGGCCTCTACCTCTCCGTGCGACCTTCATATACATCAACAACGTAATATAACGTAACCTAACCCAACCTATCATATCGGCGGTAATATTTGACAACATTCCTGGCGAGTTGGTCTCTACGCCTCGGTGGGAATTTTATATACATCAATAACGTAATATAACCTAACCTAAACAAACCTAACATCTCGGCGGTAATATTTGACAACATTCCTGGCGAGTTGGCCTCTACATCTCCGCGGGACCTTCATATACATCAATAACGTAATATAACCTAACCTAACCAAACCTAACATCTCGGCACTAATATTTGACAACATTCCTGGCGAGTTGGCCTCTACCTCTCCGTGCGACCTTCATATACATCAATAACGTAATATAACGTATCCTAAACCAACCTATCATATCGGCGGTAATATTTGACAACATTCCTGGCGAGTTGGCCTCTACGTCTCCGCGGGACCTTCATATACATCAATAACGTAATATAACGTAACCTAAACCAACCTATCATATCGGCGGTAATATTTGACAACATTCCTGGCGAGTTGGCCTCTACGTCTCCGTGGGACCTTCATATACATCAATAACGTAATATTACCTAACCTAACCCAACCTATCATCTCGGCGGTAATATTTGAAAACATTCTTGTCGATGTTGGCCTCTACGTCTCCGTGGGACTTTTATATACATCAATAACGTAATTTAACCTAACCTAACCCAACGTAATATCTCGGCGGTAATATTTGGCAACATTCCTGGCGAGTTGGCCTCTACCTCTCCGTGCGACATTCATATACATCAATAACGTAATATAACGTAACCTAACCCAACCTATCATATCGGCGGTAATATTTGACAACATTCCTGGCGAGTTGGCCTCTACCTCTCCGTGCGACCTTCATATACATCAATAACGTAATATAACGTAACCTAAACCAACCTATCATATCGGCGGTAATATTTGAAAACATTCCTGTCGATGTTGGCCTCTACGTCTCCGTGGGACTTTTATATACATCAAAACGTAATTTAACCTAACCTAACCCAAAGTAACATCTCGGCGGTAATATTTGACAACATTCCTGGGGAATTGGCTTCTACGTGTCGGTCGGACCTTCATATACATCAATAACGTAATATAACCTAACCTAACCCAACCTATCATCTCGGCAGTAATATTTGACAACATTCCCGTCGAGTTGGCCTCTACGTCTCCGTGGGACTTTTATATACATCAATAACGTAATTTAAGCTAACCCAACCCAACCTAACTTCTCGGCGGTAATATTTAACAACATTCCTGGCGATTTGGCCTCTACGCCTCCGTGTGTCCTCCATATACATCAATATCGTAATATAACCTAACCCAACCCAACCTAACATCTCGGCAGTAATATTTGACAACATTCCTGGCGAGTTGGCCTCTACGTCTCCGTGGGACTTTTATATACATCAATAACGTAATATAACCTAACCTAACCCAACCTACCATCTCGGCACTAATATTTGACAACATTCCTGGCGAGTTGGCCTCTACCTCTCCGTGGGACCTTCATATACGTCAATAACGTAATATAATCTAACCTAACCCAACCTATCATCTCGGCGGTAATATTTGACAACATTTCTGGTCAGTTGGCCTCTACGTCTCCGTGGAACCTTCATATACATCAAAACGTAATTTAACCTAACCTAACCCAACGTAACATATCGGCGGTAATATTTGACAACATTCCTGGCCAGTTGGCCTCCTCGTCTCCGTGGGACCTGCATATACATCAATAACGTAATATTACCTAACCTAATCCAACCTCTCATCTCGGCGGTAATATTTGAAAACATTCCTGGCGAGTTGGCCTCTACCTCTCCGTGCGACCTTCATATACATCAACAACGTAATATAACGTAACCTAACCCAACCTATCATATCGGCGGTAATATTTGACAACATTCCTGGCGAGCTGGTCTCTACGCCTCCGTGCGACCTTCATATACATCAATAACGTAATATAACCTAACCTGAACCAACCTATCATCTCGACGGTAATATTTGACAACATTCCTGGCGAGTTGAGCTCTACGTCTCCGTGGGGCCTTCATATACATCAATAACGTAATATCACCTAACCTAACCCAACCTATCATCTCGGCGGTAATATTTGACGACATTCCTGGCCAGTTGGCCTCTTCGTCTCCGAGGGACCTTCATATACATCAATAACGTAATATAACCTAACCTAAACCAACCTATCATATCGGCGGTAATATTTGACAACATTCCTGGCGAGTGGGCCTCTACCTCTCCGTGCGACCTTCATATACATCAATAACGAAATATAACGTAACCTAAACCAACCTATCATATCGGCGGTAATATTTGAAAACATTCCTGTCGATGTTGGCCTCCACGTCTCCGTGGAACCTTCATATACATCAAAACGTAATTTAACCTAACCTAACCCAACGTAACATATCGGCGGTAATATTTGACAACATTCCTGGAGAGTTGGTCTCTACGTCTCCGTGGGACCTTCATATACATCAATAACGTAATATTACCTAACCTAACCCAACCTAACATCTCGGCACTAATATTTGACAACATTCCTGGCGAGTTGGCCTCTACCTCTCCGTGCGACCTTCATATACATCAATAACGTAATATAATCTAACCTAACCCAACCTATCATCTCGGCGGTAATATTTGACAACATTCCTGGCCAGTTGGCCTCTTCGTCTCCGAGGGACCTTCATATACATCAATAACGTAATATAACCTAACCTAAACCAACCTATCATATCGGCGGTAATATTTGACAACATTCCTGACGAGTTGGCCTCTACCTCTCCGTGCGACCTTCATATACATCAATAACGAAATATAACGTAACCTAAACCAACCTATCATATCGGCGGTAATATTTGAAAACATTCCTGTCGATGTTGGCCTCTACGTCTCCGTGGGACTTTTATATACATCAAAACGTAATTTAACCTAACCTAACCCAACGTAACATCTCGGCGGTAATATTTGACAACATTCCTGGGTAGTTGGCCTCTACGTGTCCGTCGGACCTTCATATACATCAATAACGTAATATAACCTAACCTAAGCCAACCTATCATTTTGGCAGTAATATTTGACAACATTCCTGTCGAGTTGGCCTCTACGTCTCCGTGGGACCTGCATATACATCAATAACGTAATATAACCTAACCTAAACCAACCTATCATATCGGCGGTAATATTTGACAACATTCCTGCCGAGTTGGCCTCTACCTCTCCGCGCGACCTTCATATACATCAATGACGTAATATAACGTAACCTAAACCAACCTATCATATCGGCGGTAATATTTGAAAACATTCCTGTCGATGATGGCCTCTACGTCTCCGTGGGACCTTCACATACATCAATGACGTAATATTACCTAACCTAATCCAACCTATCAGCTCGGCGGTAATATTTGAAAACATTGCTGGCGAGTTGGCCTCTACCTCTCCGTGCGACCTTCATATACATCAACAACGTAATATAACGTAACCTAACCCAACCTATCATATCGGCGGTAATATTTGACAACATTCCTGGCGAGTTGGTGTCTACGCCTCGGTGGGAATTTTATATACATCAATAACGTAATATAACCTAACCTAACCAAACCTAACATCTCGGCACTAATATTTGACAACATTCCTGGCGAGTTGGCCTCTACCTCTCCGTGCGACCTTCATATACATCAATAACGTAATATAACGTATCCTAAACCAACCTATCATATCGGCGGTAATATTTGACAACATTCCTGGCGAGTTGGCCTCTACGTCTCCGCGGGACCTTCATATACATCAATAAAGTAATATAACGTAACCTAAACCAACCTATCATATCAGCGGTAATATTTGAGAATATTCCTGGCGAGTTGGCCTCTACGTCTCCGTGGGACCTTCATATACATCAATAACGTAATATAACGTAACCGAAACCAACCTATCATATCGGCGGTAATATTTGAAAACATTCCTGTCGATGTTGGCCTCTACGTCTCCGTGGGACCTTCATATACATCAATAACGTAATATTACCTAACCTAACCCATCCTATCATCTCGGCGGTAATATTTGACAACATTCCTGGCGAGTTGGCCTCTACATCTCCGCGGGACCTTCATATACATCAATAACGTAATATAACCTAACCTAACCAAACCTAACATCTCGGCACTAATATTTGACAACATTCCTGGCGAGTTGGCCTCTACCTCTCCGTGCGACCTTCATATACATCAATAACGTAATATAACGTATCCTAAACCAACCTATCATATCGGCGGTAATATTTGACAACATTCCTGGCGAGTTGGCCTCTACGTCTCCGCGGGACCTTCATATACATCAATAACGTAATATAACGTAACCTAAACCAACCTATCATATCGGCGGTAATATTTGACAACATTCCTGGCGAGTTGGCCTCTACGTCTCCGTGGGACCTTCATATACATCAATAACGTAATATTACCTAACCTAACCCAACCTATCATCTCGGCGGTAATATTTGAAAACATTCTTGTCGATGTTGGCCTCTACGTCTCCGGGGGACTTTTATATACATCAATAACGTAATTTAACCTAACCTAACCCAACGTAATATCTCGGTGGTAATATTTGGCAACATTCCTGGCGAGTTGGCCTCTACCTCTCCGTGCGACATTCATATACATCAATAACGTAATATAACGTAACCTAACCCAACCTATCATATCGGCGGTAATATTTGACAACATTCCTGGCGAGTTGGCCTCTACCTCTCCGTGCGACCTTCATATACATCAATAACGTAACATAACCTAACCTAACCCAACCTATCATCTCGGCAGTAATATTTGACAACATTCCTGTCGAGTTGGCCTCTACGTCTCCGTGGGACTTTTATATACATCAAAACGTAATTTAACCTCACCTAACCCAACGTAACATCTCGGCGGTAATATTTGACAACATTCCTGGCGAGTTGAGCTCTACGTCTCCGTGGGACCTTCATATACATCAATAACGTAATATCACCTAACCTAACCTAACCTAAGATCTCGGTACTAATATTTGACAACATTCCTGGCGAGTTGGCCTCTACGTTTCCGTGGGAATTTTATATACATCAATAACGTAATATAAGCTAACCTAACCCAACCTACCACCTCGGCACTAATATTTGACAACATTCCTGGCGAGTTGGCCTCTACATCTCCGTGGGCCCTTCATATACGTCAATAACGTAATATAATCTAACCTAACTCAACCTATCATCTCGGCGGTAATATTTGACAACATTTCTGGTCAGTTGGCCTCTACGTCTCCGTGGAACCTTCATATACATCAATAACGTAATATAACCTAACCTAACCCAACCTATCATCTCGGCGGTAATATTTGACGACATTCCTGGCCAGTTGGCCTCTTCGTCTCCGAGGGACCTTCATATACATCAATAACGTAATATAACCTAACCTAAACCAACCTATCATATCGGCGGTAATATTTGACAACATTCCTGGCGAGTGGGCCTCTACCTCTCCGTGCGACCTTCATATACATCAATAACGAAATATAACGTAACCTAAACCAACCTATCATATCGGCGGTAATATTTGAAAACATTCCTGTCGATGTTGGCCTCCACGTCTCCGTGGAACCTTCATATACATCAAAACGTAATTTAACCTAACCTAACCCAACGTAACATATCGGCGGTAATATTTGACAACATTCCTGGAGAGTTGGTCTCTACGTCTCCGTGGGACCTTCATATACATCAATAACGTAATATTACCTAACCTAACCCAACCTAACATCTCGGCACTAATATTTGACAACATTCCTGGCGAGTTGGCCTCTACCTCTCCGTGCGACCTTCATATACATCAATAACGTAATATAATCTAACCTAACCCAACCTATCATCTCGGCGGTAATATTTGACAACATTCCTGGCCAGTTGGCCTCTTCGTCTCCGAGGGACCTTCATATACATCAATAACGTAATATAACCTAACCTAAACCAACCTATCATATCGGCGGTAATATTTGACAACATTCCTGACGAGTTGGCCTCTACCTCTCCGTGCGACCTTCATATACATCAATAACGAAATATAACGTAACCTAAACCAACCTATCATATCGGCGGTAATATTTGAAAACATTCCTGTCGATGTTGGCCTCTACGTCTCCGTGGGACTTTTATATACATCAAAACGTAATTTAACCTAACCTAACCCAACGTAACATCTCGGCGGTAATATTTGACAACATTCCTGGGTAGTTGGCCTCTACGTGTCCGTCGGACCTTCATATACATCAATAACGTAATATAACCTAACCTAAGCCAACCTATCATTTTGGCAGTAATATTTGACAACATTCCTGTCGAGTTGGCCTCTACGTCTCCGTGGGACCTGCATATACATCAATAACGTAATATAACCTAACCTAAACCAACCTATCATATCGGCGGTAATATTTGACAACATTCCTGCCGAGTTGGCCTCTACCTCTCCGCGCGACCTTCATATACATCAATGACGTAATATAACGTAACCTAAACCAACCTATCATATCGGCGGTAATATTTGAAAACATTCCTGTCGATGATGGCCTCTACGTCTCCGTGGGACCTTCACATACATCAATGACGTAATATTACCTAACCTAATCCAACCTATCAGCTCGGCGGTAATATTTGAAAACATTGCTGGCGAGTTGGCCTCTACCTCTCCGTGCGACCTTCATATACATCAACAACGTAATATAACGTAACCTAACCCAACCTATCATATCGGCGGTAATATTTGACAACATTCCTGGCGAGTTGGTGTCTACGCCTCGGTGGGAATTTTATATACATCAATAACGTAATATAACCTAACCTAACCAAACCTAACATCTCGGCACTAATATTTGACAACATTCCTGGCGAGTTGGCCTCTACCTCTCCGTGCGACCTTCATATACATCAATAACGTAATATAACGTATCCTAAACCAACCTATCATATCGGCGGTAATATTTGACAACATTCCTGGCGAGTTGGCCTCTACGTCTCCGCGGGACCTTCATATACATCAATAAAGTAATATAACGTAACCTAAACCAACCTATCATATCAGCGGTAATATTTGAGAATATTCCTGGCGAGTTGGCCTCTACGTCTCCGTGGGACCTTCATATACATCAATAACGTAATATAACGTAACCGAAACCAACCTATCATATCGGCGGTAATATTTGAAAACATTCCTGTCGATGTTGGCCTCTACGTCTCCGTGGGACCTTCATATACATCAATAACGTAATATTACCTAACCTAACCCATCCTATCATCTCGGCGGTAATATTTGACAACATTCCTGGCGAGTTGGCCTCTACATCTCCGCGGGACCTTCATATACATCAATAACGTAATATAACCTAACCTAACCAAACCTAACATCTCGGCACTAATATTTGACAACATTCCTGGCGAGTTGGCCTCTACCTCTCCGTGCGACCTTCATATACATCAATAACGTAATATAACGTATCCTAAACCAACCTATCATATCGGCGGTAATATTTGACAACATTCCTGGCGAGTTGGCCTCTACGTCTCCGCGGGACCTTCATATACATCAATAACGTAATATAACGTAACCTAAACCAACCTATCATATCGGCGGTAATATTTGACAACATTCCTGGCGAGTTGGCCTCTACGTCTCCGTGGGACCTTCATATACATCAATAACGTAATATTACCTAACCTAACCCAACCTATCATCTCGGCGGTAATATTTGAAAACATTCTTGTCGATGTTGGCCTCTACGTCTCCGGGGGACTTTTATATACATCAATAACGTAATTTAACCTAACCTAACCCAACGTAATATCTCGGTGGTAATATTTGGCAACATTCCTGGCGAGTTGGCCTCTACCTCTCCGTGCGACATTCATATACATCAATAACGTAATATAACGTAACCTAACCCAACCTATCATATCGGCGGTAATATTTGACAACATTCCTGGCGAGTTGGCCTCTACCTCTCCGTGCGACCTTCATATACATCAATAACGTAACATAACCTAACCTAACCCAACCTATCATCTCGGCAGTAATATTTGACAACATTCCTGTCGAGTTGGCCTCTACGTCTCCGTGGGACTTTTATATACATCAAAACGTAATTTAACCTCACCTAACCCAACGTAACATCTCGGCGGTAATATTTGACAACATTCCTGGCGAGTTGAGCTCTACGTCTCCGTGGGACCTTCATATACATCAATAACGTAATATCACCTAACCTAACCTAACCTAAGATCTCGGTACTAATATTTGACAACATTCCTGGCGAGTTGGCCTCTACGTTTCCGTGGGAATTTTATATACATCAATAACGTAATATAAGCTAACCTAACCCAACCTACCACCTCGGCACTAATATTTGACAACATTCCTGGCGAGTTGGCCTCTACATCTCCGTGGGCCCTTCATATACGTCAATAACGTAATATAATCTAACCTAACTCAACCTATCATCTCGGCGGTAATATTTGACAACATTTCTGGTCAGTTGGCCTCTACGTCTCCGTGGAACCTTCATATACATCAATAACGTAATATAACCTAACCTAACCCAACCTATCATCTCGGCGGTAATATTTGACAACATTCCTGGCGAATTGGCCTCTACGTCTCCGTGGGACCTTTATATACATCAATAACGTAATATATCCTAACCTAACCCAACCTATCATCTCGGCGGTATTATTTGACAACATTCCTGGCTTGTTGGCCTCTACGTCTCCGTGGGAACTTCATTTACATCAATAACGTAATATAACCTAACCTAACCCAACCTAACATCTCGGCGGTAATATTTGAGAATATTCCTGGCGAGTTGGCCTCTACGTCTCCGTGGGACTTTTATATACATCAAAACGTAATTTAACCTAACGTAATCCAACGTAACATCTCGGCGGTAATATTTGAAAACATTCCTGGAGAGTTGGTCTCTACGTCTCGGTGGGACCTTCATACACATCAATAACGTAATATTACCTAACCTAACCCAACCTAACATCTCGGCACTAATATTTGACAACATTCCTGGCGAGTTGGCCTCTACCTCTCCGCGCGACCTTCATATACATCAATGACGTAATATAACGTAACCTAAACCAACCTATCATATCGGCGGTAATATTTGAAAACATTCCTGTCGATGATGGCCTCTACGTCTCCGTGGGACCTTCACATACATCAATGACGTAATATTACCTAACCTAATCCAACCTATCAGCTCGGCGGTAATATTTGAAAACATTGCTGGCGAGTTGGCCTCTACCTCTCCGTGCGACCTTCATATACATCAACAACGTAATATAACGTAACCTAACCCAACCTATCATATCGGCGGTAATATTTGACAACATTCCTGGCGAGTTGGTCTCTACGCCTCGGTGGGAATTTTATATACATCAATAACGTAATATAACCTAACCTAAACAAACCTAACATCTCGGCGGTAATATTTGACAACATTCCTGGCGAGTTGGCCTCTACATCTCCGCGGGACCTTCATATACATCAATAACGTAATATAACCTAACCTAACCAAACCTAACATCTCGGCACTAATATTTGACAACATTCCTGGCGAGTTGGCCTCTACCTCTCCGTGCGACCTTCATATACATCAATAACGTAATATAACGTATCCTAAACCAACCTATCATATCGGCGGTAATATTTGACAACATTCCTGGCGAGTTGGCCTCTACGTCTCCGCGGGACCTTCATATACATCAATAACGTAATATAACGTAACCTAAACCAACCTATCATATCGGCGGTAATATTTGACAACATTCCTGGCGAGTTGGCCTCTACGTCTCCGTGGGACCTTCATATACATCAATAACGTAATATTACCTAACCTAACCCAACCTATCATCTCGGCGGTAATATTTGAAAACATTCTTGTCGATGTTGGCCTCTACGTCTCCGTGGGACTTTTATATACATCAATAACGTAATTTAACCTAACCTAACCCAACGTAATATCTCGGCGGTAATATTTGGCAACATTCCTGGCGAGTTGGCCTCTACCTCTCCGTGCGACATTCATATACTTTCAATAACGTAATATAACGTAACCTAACCCAACCTATCATATCGGCGGTAATATTTGACAACATTCCTGGCGAGTTGGCCTCTACCTCTCCGTGCGACCTTCATATACATCAATAACGTAATATAACGTAACCTAAACCAACCTATCATATCGGCGGTAATATTTGAAAACATTCCTGTCGATGTTGGCCTCTACGTCTCCGTGGGACTTTTATATACATCAAAACGTAATTTAACCTAACCTAACCCAAAGTAATATCTCGGCGGTAATATTTGACAACATTCCTGGGGAATTGGCTTCTACGTGTCGGTCGGACCTTCATATACATCAATAACGTAATATAACCTAACCTAACCCAACCTATCATCTCGGCAGTAATATTTGACAACATTCCCGTCGAGTTGGCCTCTACGTCTCCGTGGGACTTTTATATACATCAATAACGTAATTTAAGCTAACCCAACCCAACCTAACTTCTCGGCGGTAATATTTAACAACATTCCTGGCGATTTGGCCTCTACGCCTCCGTGTGTCCTCCATATACATCAATATCGTAATATAACCTAACCCAACCCAACCTAACATCTCGGCAGTAATATTTGACAACATTCCTGGCGAGTTGGCCTCTACGTCTCCGTGGGACTTTTATATACATCAATAACGTAATATAACCTAACCTAACCCAACCTACCATCTCGGCACTAATATTTGACAACATTCCTGTCGATGTTGGCCTCTACGTCTCCGTGGGACTTTTATATACATCAAAACGTAATTTAACCTAACCTAACCCAACGTAACATCTCGGCGGTAATATTTGACAACATTCCTGGGTAGTTGGCCTCTACGTGTCCGTCGGACCTTCATATACATCAATAACGTAATATAACCTAACCTAAGCCAACCTATCATTTTGGCAGTAATATTTGACAACATTCCTGTCGAGTTGGCCTCTACGTCTCCGTGGGACCTGCATATACATCAATAACGTAATATAACCTAACCTAAACCAACCTATCATATCGGCGGTAATATTTGACAACATTCCTGCCGAGTTGGCCTCTACCTCTCCGCGCGACCTTCATATACATCAATGACGTAATATAACGTAACCTAAACCAACCTATCATATCGGCGGTAATATTTGAAAACATTCCTGTCGATGATGGCCTCTACGTCTCCGTGGGACCTTCACATACATCAATGACGTAATATTACCTAACCTAATCCAACCTATCAGCTCGGCGGTAATATTTGAAAACATTGCTGGCGAGTTGGCCTCTACCTCTCCGTGCGACCTTCATATACATCAACAACGTAATATAACGTAACCTAACCCAACCTATCATATCGGCGGTAATATTTGACAACATTCCTGGCGAGTTGGTGTCTACGCCTCGGTGGGAATTTTATATACATCAATAACGTAATATAACCTAACCTAACCAAACCTAACATCTCGGCACTAATATTTGACAACATTCCTGGCGAGTTGGCCTCTACCTCTCCGTGCGACCTTCATATACATCAATAACGTAATATAACGTATCCTAAACCAACCTATCATATCGGCGGTAATATTTGACAACATTCCTGGCGAGTTGGCCTCTACGTCTCCGCGGGACCTTCATATACATCAATAAAGTAATATAACGTAACCTAAACCAACCTATCATATCAGCGGTAATATTTGAGAATATTCCTGGCGAGTTGGCCTCTACGTCTCCGTGGGACCTTCATATACATCAATAACGTAATATAACGTAACCGAAACCAACCTATCATATCGGCGGTAATATTTGAAAACATTCCTGTCGATGTTGGCCTCTACGTCTCCGTGGGACCTTCATATACATCAATAACGTAATATTACCTAACCTAACCCATCCTATCATCTCGGCGGTAATATTTGACAACATTCCTGGCGAGTTGGCCTCTACATCTCCGCGGGACCTTCATATACATCAATAACGTAATATAACCTAACCTAACCAAACCTAACATCTCGGCACTAATATTTGACAACATTCCTGGCGAGTTGGCCTCTACCTCTCCGTGCGACCTTCATATACATCAATAACGTAATATAACGTATCCTAAACCAACCTATCATATCGGCGGTAATATTTGACAACATTCCTGGCGAGTTGGCCTCTACGTCTCCGCGGGACCTTCATATACATCAATAACGTAATATAACGTAACCTAAACCAACCTATCATATCGGCGGTAATATTTGACAACATTCCTGGCGAGTTGGCCTCTACGTCTCCGTGGGACCTTCATATACATCAATAACGTAATATTACCTAACCTAACCCAACCTATCATCTCGGCGGTAATATTTGAAAACATTCTTGTCGATGTTGGCCTCTACGTCTCCGTGGGACTTTTATATACATCAATAACGTAATTTAACCTAACCTAACCCAACGTAATATCTCGGTGGTAATATTTGGCAACATTCCTGGCGAGTTGGCCTCTACCTCTCCGTGCGACATTCATATACATCAATAACGTAATATAACGTAACCTAACCCAACCTATCATATCGGCGGTAATATTTGACAACATTCCTGGCGAGTTGGCCTCTACCTCTCCGTGCGACCTTCATATACATCAATAACGTAACATAACCTAACCTAACCCAACCTATCATCTCGGCAGTAATATTTGACAACATTCCTGTCGAGTTGGCCTCTACGTCTCCGTGGGACTTTTATATACATCAAAACGTAATTTAACCTCACCTAACCCAACGTAACATCTCGGCGGTAATATTTGACAACATTCCTGGCGAGTTGAGCTCTACGTCTCCGTGGGACCTTCATATACATCAATAACGTAATATCACCTAACCTAACCTAACCTAAGATCTCGGTACTAATATTTGACAACATTCCTGGCGAGTTGGCCTCTACGTTTCCGTGGGAATTTTATATACATCAATAACGTAATATAAGCTAACCTAACCCAACCTACCACCTCGGCACTAATATTTGACAACATTCCTGGCGAGTTGGCCTCTACATCTCCGTGGGCCCTTCATATACGTCAATAACGTAATATAATCTAACCTAACTCAACCTATCATCTCGGCGGTAATATTTGACAACATTTCTGGTCAGTTGGCCTCTACGTCTCCGTGGAACCTTCATATACATCAATAACGTAATATAACCTAACCTAACCCAACCTATCATCTCGGCGGTAATATTTGACAACATTCCTGGCGAATTGGCCTCTACGTCTCCGTGGGACCTTTATATACATCAATAACGTAATATATCCTAACCTAACCCAACCTATCATCTCGGCGGTATTATTTGACAACATTCCTGGCTTGTTGGCCTCTACGTCTCCGTGGGAACTTCATTTACATCAATAACGTAATATAACCTAACCTAACCCAACCTAACATCTCGGCGGTAATATTTGAGAATATTCCTGGCGAGTTGGCCTCTACGTCTCCGTGGGACTTTTATATACATCAAAACGTAATTTAACCTAACGTAATCCAACGTAACATCTCGGCGGTAATATTTGAAAACATTCCTGGAGAGTTGGTCTCTACGTCTCGGTGGGACCTTCATACACATCAATAACGTAATATTACCTAACCTAACCCAACCTAACATCTCGGCACTAATATTTGACAACATTCCTGGCGAGTTGGTCTCTACCTCTCCGTGCGACCTTCATATACATCAATAACGTAATTTAACCTAACCTAACCCAACATAACATCTCGGCGGTAATATTTGACAACATTCCTGGCTTGTTGGCTTCTACGTCTCCGTGGGACCTTCATATACATCAATAACGTAATATAACGTAACCTAAACCAACCTATCATATCGGCGGTAATATTTGAAAACATTCCTGTCGATGTTGGCCTCTACGTCTCCGTGGGACCTTCATATACATGAATAACGTAATATTACCAAACCTAACCCAACCTATCAACTCGGTCGTAATATTTGACAACATTCCTGGCGAGTTGGCCTCTACCTCTCCGCGCGACCTTCATATACATCAATGACGTAATATAACGTAACCTAAACCAACCTATCATATCGGCGGTAATATTTGAAAACATTCCTGTCGATGATGGCCTCTACGTCTCCGTGGGACCTTCACATACATCAATGACGTAATATTACCTAACCTAATCCAACCTATCAGCTCGGCGGTAATATTTGAAAACATTGCTGGCGAGTTGGCCTCTACCTCTCCGTGCGACCTTCATATACATCAACAACGTAATATAACGTAACCTAACCCAACCTATCATATCGGCGGTAATATTTGACAACATTCCTGGCGAGTTGGTCTCTACGCCTCGGTGGGAATTTTATATACATCAATAACGTAATATAACCTAACCTAAACAAACCTAACATCTCGGCGGTAATATTTGACAACATTCCTGGCGAGTTGGCCTCTACATCTCCGCGGGACCTTCATATACATCAATAACGTAATATAACCTAACCTAACCAAACCTAACATCTCGGCACTAATATTTGACAACATTCCTGGCGAGTTGGCCTCTACCTCTCCGTGCGACCTTCATATACATCAATAACGTAATATAACGTATCCTAAACCAACCTATCATATCGGCGGTAATATTTGACAACATTCCTGGCGAGTTGGCCTCTACGTCTCCGCGGGACCTTCATATACATCAATAACGTAATATAACGTAACCTAAACCAACCTATCATATCGGCGGTAATATTTGACAACATTCCTGGCGAGTTGGCCTCTACGTCTCCGTGGGACCTTCATATACATCAATAACGTAATATTACCTAACCTAACCCAACCTATCATCTCGGCGGTAATATTTGAAAACATTCTTGTCGATGTTGGCCTCTACGTCTCCGTGGGACTTTTATATACATCAATAACGTAATTTAACCTAACCTAACCCAACGTAATATCTCGGCGGTAATATTTGGCAACATTCCTGGCGAGTTGGCCTCTACCTCTCCGTGCGACATTCATATACTTTCAATAACGTAATATAACGTAACCTAACCCAACCTATCATATCGGCGGTAATATTTGACAACATTCCTGGCGAGTTGGCCTCTACCTCTCCGTGCGACCTTCATATACATCAATAACGTAATATAACGTAACCTAAACCAACCTATCATATCGGCGGTAATATTTGAAAACATTCCTGTCGATGTTGGCCTCTACGTCTCCGTGGGACTTTTATATACATCAAAACGTAATTTAACCTAACCTAACCCAAAGTAACATCTCGGCGGTAATATTTGACAACATTCCTGGGGAATTGGCTTCTACGTGTCGGTCGGACCTTCATATACATCAATAACGTAATATAACCTAACCTAACCCAACCTATCATCTCGGCAGTAATATTTGACAACATTCCCGTCGAGTTGGCCTCTACGTCTCCGTGGGACTTTTATATACATCAATAACGTAATTTAAGCTAACCCAACCCAACCTAACTTCTCGGCGGTAATATTTAACAACATTCCTGGCGATTTGGCCTCTACGCCTCCGTGTGTCCTCCATATACATCAATATCGTAATATAACCTAACCCAACCCAACCTAACATCTCGGCAGTAATATTTGACAACATTCCTGGCGAGTTGGCCTCTACGTCTCCGTGGTACTTTTATATACATCAATAACGTAATATAACCTAACCTAACCCAACCTACCATCTCGGCACTAATATTTGACAACATTCCTGGCGAGTTGGCCTCTACCTCTCCGTGGGACCTTCATATACGTCAATAACGTAATATAATCTAACCTAACCCAACCTATCATCTCGGCGGTAATATTTGACAACATTTCTGGTCAGTTGGCCTCTACGTCTCCGTGGAACCTTCATATACATCAAAACGTAATTTAACCTAACCTAACCCAACGTAACATATCGGCGGTAATATTTGACAACATTCCTGGCCAGTTGGCCTCCTCGTCTCCGTGGGACCTGCATATACATCAATAACGTAATATTACCTAACCTAATCCAACCTCTCATCTCGGCGGTAATATTTGAAAACATTCCTGGCGAGTTGGCCTCTACCTCTCCGTGCGACCTTCATATACATCAACAACGTAATATAACGTAACCTAACCCAACCTATCATATCGGCGGTAATATTTGACAACATTCCTGGCGAGCTGGTCTCTACGCCTCCGTGCGACCTTCATATACATCAATAACGTAATATAACCTAACCTGAACCAACCTATCATCTCGACGGTAATATTTGACAACATTCCTGGCGAGTTGAGCTCTACGTCTCCGTGGGGCCTTCATATACATCAATAACGTAATATCACCTAACCTAACCCAACCTATCATCTCGGCGGTAATATTTGACGACATTCCTGGCCAGTTGGCCTCTTCGTCTCCGAGGGACCTTCATATACATCAATAACGTAATATAACCTAACCTAAACCAACCTATCATATCGGCGGTAATATTTGACAACATTCCTGGCGAGTGGGCCTCTACCTCTCCGTGCGACCTTCATATACATCAATAACGAAATATAACGTAACCTAAACCAACCTATCATATCGGCGGTAATATTTGAAAACATTCCTGTCGATGTTGGCCTCCACGTCTCCGTGGAACCTTCATATACATCAAAACGTAATTTAACCTAACCTAACCCAACGTAACATATCGGCGGTAGTATTTGACAACATTCCTGGAGAGTTGGTCTCTACGTCTCCGTGGGACCTTCATATACATCAATAACGTAATATTACCTAACCTAACCCAACCTAACATCTCGGCACTAATATTTGACAACATTCCTGGCGAGTTGGCCTCTACCTCTCCGTGCGACCTTCATATACATCAATAACGTAATATAATCTAACCTAACCCAACCTATCATCTCGGCGGTAATATTTGACAACATTCCTGGCCAGTTGGCCTCTTCGTCTCCGAGGGACCTTCATATACATCAATAACGTATTATAACCTAACCTAAACCAACCTATCATATCGGCGGTAATATTTGACAACATTCCTGACGAGTTGGCCTCTACCTCTCCGTGCGACCTTCATATACATCAATAACGAAATATAACGTAACCTAAACCAACCTATCATATCGGCGGTAATATTTGAAAACATTCCTGTCGATGTTGGCCTCTACGTCTCCGTGGGACTTTTATATACATCAAAACGTAATTTAACCTAACCTAACCCAACGTAACATCTCGGCGGTAATATTTGACAACATTCCTGGGTAGTTGGCCTCTACGTGTCCGTCGGACCTTCATATACATCAATAACGTAATATAACCTAACCTAAGCCAACCTATCATTTTGGCAGTAATATTTGACAACATTCCTGTCGAGTTGGCCTCTACGTCTCCGTGGGACCTGCATATACATCAATAACGTAATATAACCTAACCTAAACCAACCTATCATATCGGCGGTAATATTTGACAACATTCCTGCCGAGTTGGCCTCTACCTCTCCGTGCGACCTTCATATACATCAATAACGAAATATAACGTAACCTAAACCAACCTATCATATCGGCGGTAATATTTGAAAACATTCCTGTCGATGTTGGCCTCTACGTCTCCGTGGGACTTTTATATACATCAAAACGTAATTTAACCTAACCTAATCCAACCTCTCATTTCGGCGGTAATATTTGAAAACATTCTTGGCGAGTTGGCCTCTACCTCTCCGTGCGACCTTCATATACATCAACAACGTAATATAACGTGACCTAACCCAACCTATCATATCGGCGATAATATTTGACAACATTCCTGGCGAGTTGGTCTCTACGCCTCCGTGCGACCTTCATATACATCAATAACGTAATATAACCTAACCTGAACCAACCTATCATCTCGACGGTAATATTTGACAACATTCCTGGCGAGTTGAGCTCTACGTCTCCGTGGGGCCTTCATATACATCAATAACGTAATATCACCTAACCTAACCCAACCTATCATCTCGGCGGTAATATTTGACAACATTCCTGGCGAATTGGCCTCTACGTCTCCGTGGGAATTTTATATACATCAATAACGTAATATAAGCTAACCTAACCCAACCTACCACCTCGGCACTAATATTTGACAACATTCCTGGCTTGTTGGCCTCTACGTCTCCGTGGGACCTTCATATACATCAATAACGTAATATAACGTAACCTAAACCAACCTATCATATCGGCGGTTATATTTGACAACATTCCTGGCGAGTTGGCCTCTACGTCTCCGTGGGACATTCATATACATCAATAATGTAATATAACCTAACCTGAACCAACCTATCATCTCGACGGTAATATTTGAGAATATTCCTGGCGAGTTGGCCTCTACGTCTCCGTGGGACCTTCATATACATCAATAACGTAATATTACCTAACCTAACCCATCCTATCATCTCGGCGGTAATATTTGACAACATTCCTGGCGAGTTGGCCTCTACATCTCCGCGGGACCTTCATATACATCAATAACGTAATATAATCTAACCTAACCAAACCTAACATCTCGGCACTAATATTTGACAACATTCCTGGCGAGTTGGCCTCTACCTCTCCGTGCGACCTTCATATACATCAATAACGTAATATAACGTATCCTAAACCAACCTATCATATCGGCGGTAATATTTGACAACATTCCTGGCGAGTTGGCCTCTACGTCTCCGCGGGACCTTCATATACATCAATAACGTAATATAACGTAACCTAAACCAACCTATCATATCGGCGGTAATATTTGACAACATTCCTGGCGTGTTGGCCTCTACGTCTCCGTGGGACCTTCATATACATCAATAACGTAATATTACCTAACCTAACCCAACCTATCATCTCGGCGGTAATATTTGAAAACATTCTTGTCGATGTTGGCCTCTACGTCTCCGTGGGACTTTTATATACATCAATAACGTAATTTAACCTAACCTAACCCAACGTAATATCTCGGCGGTAATATTTGGCAACATTCCTGGCGAGTTGGCCTCTACCTCTCCGTGCGACATTCATATACATCAATAACGTAATATAACGTAACCTAACCCAACCTAACATCTCGGCACTAATATTTGACAACATTCCTGGCGAGTTGGCCTCTACCTCTCCGTGCGACCTTCATATACATCAATAACGTAATTTAACCTAACCTAACCCAACATAACATCTCGGCGGTAATATTTGACAACATTCCTGGCTTGTTGGCCTCTACGTCTCCGTGGGACCTTCATATACATCAATAACGTAATATAACGTAACCTAAACCAACCTATCATATCGGCGGTAATATTTGAAAACATTCCAGTCGATGTTGGCCTCTACGTCTCCGTGGGACCTTCATATACATCAATAACGTAATATTACCTAACCTAACCCAACCTATCATCTCGGCCGTAATATTTGAAAACATTCCTGGCGAGTTGGCCTCTACGTCTCCGTGGGACTTTTATATACATCAAAACGTAATTTAACCTAACGTAATCCAACGTAACATCTCGGCGGTAATATTTGACAACATTCCTGGAGAGTTGGTCTCTACGTCTCCGTGGGACCTACATACACATCAATAACGTAATATTACCTAACCTAACCCAACCTAACATCTCGGCACTAATATTTGACAACATTCCTGGCGAATTGGACTCTACGTCTCCGTGGGACCTTTATATACATCAATAACGTAATATATCCTAACCTAACCCAACCTATCATCTCGGCGGTAATATTTGACAACATTTCTGGCTTGTTGGCCTCTACGTCTCCGTGGGACCTTCATATATATCAATAACGTAATATTACCTAACCTAACCCAACCTATCATCTCGGCGGTAATATTTGAAAACATTCCTGTCGATGTTGGCCTCTACGTCTCCGTGGGACCTTCATATACATCAACAACGTAATATAACGTAACCTAACCCAACCTATCATATCGGCGGTAATATTTGACAACATTCCTGGCGAGTTGGTCTCTACGCCTCCGTGCGACCTTCATATACATCAATAACGTAATATAATCTAACCTGAACCAACCTATCATCTCGACGGTAATATTTGACAACATTTCTGGCGAGTTGAGCTCTACGTCTCCGTGGGGCCTTCATATACATCAATAACGTAATATCACCTAACCTAACCCAACCTATCATCTCGGCGGTAATATTTGACAACATTCCTGGCTTGTTGGCCTCTACGTCTCCGTTGGAACTTCATATACATCAATAACGTAATATAACCTAACCTAACCCAACCTAACATCTCGGCGGTAATATTTGAGAATATTCCTGGCGAGTTGGCCTCTACGTCTCCGTGGGACTTTTATATACATCAAAACGTAATTTAACCTAACGTAATCCAACGTAACATCTCGGCGGTAATATATGACAACATTCCTGGAGAGTTGGTCTCTACGTCTCCGTGGGACCTTCATACACATCAATAACGTAATATTACCTAACCTAACCCAACCTAACATCTCGGCACTAATATTTGACAACATTCCTGGCGAGTTGGCCTCTACCTCTCCGTGCGACCTTCATATACATCAATAACGTAATTTAACCTAACCTAACCCAACATAACATCTCGGCGGTAATATTTGACAACATTCCTGGCTTGTTGGCCTCTACGTCTCCGTGGGACCCTCATACACATCAATAACGTAATATCACCTAACCAAACCCAACCTAACATCTCGGCACTAATATTTGACAACATTCCTGGCGAGTTGGCCTCTACCTCTCCGTGCGACCTTCATATACATCAATAACGTAATTTAACCTAACCTAACCCAACATAACATCTCGGCGGTAATATTTGACAACATTCCTGGCTTGTTGGCCTCTACGTCTCCGTGGGACCTTCATATACATCAATAACGTAATATAACGTAACCTAAACCAACCTATCATATCGGCGGTAATATTTGAAAACATTCCAGTCGATGTTGGCCTCTACGTCTCCGTGGGACCTTCATATACATCAATAACGTAATATTACCTAACCTAACCCAACCTATCATCTCGGCCGTAATATTTGAAAACATTCCTGGCGAGTTGGCCTCTACGTCTCCGTGGGACTTTTATATACATCAAAACGTAATTTAACCTAACGTAATCCAACGTAACATCTCGGCGGTAATATTTGACAACATTCCTGGAGAGTTGGTCTCTACGTCTCCGTGGGACCTACATACACATCAATAACGTAATATTACCTAACCTAACCCAACCTAACATCTCGGCACTAATATTTGACAACATTCCTGGCGAATTGGACTCTACGTCTCCGTGGGACCTTTATATACATCAATAACGTAATATATCCTAACCTAACCCAACCTATCATCTCGGCGGTAATATTTGACAACATTTCTGGCTTGTTGGCCTCTACGTCTCCGTGGGACCTTCATATATATCAATAACGTAATATTACCTAACCTAACCCAACCTATCATCTCGGCGGTAATATTTGAAAACATTCCTGTCGATGTTGGCCTCTACGTCTCCGTGGGACCTTCATATACATCAACAACGTAATATAACGTAACCTAACCCAACCTATCATATCGGCGGTAATATTTGACAACATTCCTGGCGAGTTGGTCTCTACGCCTCCGTGCGACCTTCATATACATCAATAACGTAATATAATCTAACCTGAACCAACCTATCATCTCGACGGTAATATTTGACAACATTTCTGGCGAGTTGAGCTCTACGTCTCCGTGGGGCCTTCATATACATCAATAACGTAATATCACCTAACCTAACCCAACCTATCATCTCGGCGGTAATATTTGACAACATTCCTGGCTTGTTGGCCTCTACGTCTCCGTTGGAACTTCATATACATCAATAACGTAATATAACCTAACCTAACCCAACCTAACATCTCGGCGGTAATATTTGAGAATATTCCTGGCGAGTTGGCCTCTACGTCTCCGTGGGACTTTTATATACATCAAAACGTAATTTAACCTAACGTAATCCAACGTAACATCTCGGCGGTAATATATGACAACATTCCTGGAGAGTTGGTCTCTACGTCTCCGTGGGACCTTCATACACATCAATAACGTAATATTACCTAACCTAACCCAACCTAACATCTCGGCACTAATATTTGACAACATTCCTGGCGAGTTGGCCTCTACCTCTCCGTGCGACCTTCATATACATCAATAACGTAATTTAACCTAACCTAACCCAACATAACATCTCGGCGGTAATATTTGACAACATTCCTGGCTTGTTGGCCTCTACGTCTCCGTGGGACCTTCATATACATCAATAACGTAATATAACGTAACCTAAACCAACCTATCATATCGGCGGTAATATTTGAAAACATTCCAGTCGATGTTGGCCTCTACGTCTCCGTGGGACCTTCATATACATCAATAACGTAATATTACCTAACCTAACCCAACCTATCATCTCGGCCGTAATATTTGAAAACATTCCTGTCGATGTTGGCCTCTACGTCTCCGTGGGACTTTTATATACATCAATAACGTAATTTAACCTAACCTAAACCAACGTAATATCTCGGCGGTAATATTTGGCAACATTCCTGGCGAGTTGGCCTCTACCTCTCCGTGCGACATTCATATACATCAATAACGTAATATAACGTAACCTAACCCAACCTATCATATCGGCGGTAGTATTTGACAACATTCCTGGCGAGTTGGCCTCTACCTCTCCGTGCGACCTTCATATACATCAATAACGTAATATAACGTAACCTAAACCAACCTATCATATCGGCGGTAATATTTGAAAACATTCCTGTCGATGTTGGCGTGTACGTCTCCGTGGGACTTTTATATACATCAAAACGTAATTTAACCTAACCTAACCCAACGTAACATCTCGGCGGTAATATTTGACAACATTCCTGGGGAATTGGCTTCTACGTGTCCGTCGGACCTTCATATACATCAATAACGTAATATAACCTAACCTAACCCAACCTATCATCTCGGCAGTAATATTTGACAACATTCCTGTCGAGTTGGCCTCTACGTCTCCGTAGGACTTTTATATACATCAATAACGTAATTTAACCTAACCCAACCCAACCTAACTTCTCGGCGATAATATTTAACAACATTCCTGGCGAGTTGGCCTCTACCTCTCCGTGCGACCTTCATATACATCAATAACGTAATATAACGTAACCTAAACCAACCTATCATATCGGCGGTAATATTTGACAACATTCCTGGCGAGTTGGCCTCTACGTCTCCGTGGGACCTTCATATACATCAATAACGTAATATAACGTAACCTAAACCAACCTAACATCTCGGCGGTAATATTTGAGAATATTCCTGGCGAGTTGGCCTCTACGTCTCCGTGGGACCTTCATATACATCAATAACGTAATATAACGTATCCTAAACCAACCTATCATATCGGCGGTAATATTGGACAACATTCCTGGCGAGTTGGCTTCTACGTGTCCGTCGGACCTTCATATACATCAATAACGTAATATAACCTAACCTAACCCAACCTATCATCTCGGCAGTAATATTTGACAACATTCCTGTCGAGTTGGCCTCTACGACTCAGTAGGACTTTTATATACATCAATAACGTAATTTAACCTAACCCAACCCAACCTAACTTCTCGGCGATAATATTTAACAACATTCCTGGCGAGTTGGCCTCTACGCCTCCGTGGGTCCTCCATATACATCAATATCGTAATATAACCTAACCCAACCCAACCTAACATCTCGGCACTAATATTTGACAACATTCCTGGCGAGTTGGCCTCTACCTCTCCGTGCGACCTTCATATACATCAACAACGTAATATAACGTAACCTAACCCAACCTATCATATCGGCGGTAATATTTGACAACATTCCTGGCGAGTTGGTCTCTACGCCTCCGTGCGACCTTCATATACATCAATAACGTAATATAACCTAACCTGAACCAACCTATCATCTCGACGGTAATATTTGACAACATTTCTGGCGAGTTGAGCTCTACGTCTCCGTGGGGCCTTCATATACATCAATAACGTAATATCACCTAACCTAACCCAACCTACCATCTCGGCACTAATATTTGACAACATTTCTGGTCAGTTGGCCTCTACGTCTCCGTGGAAACTTCATATACATCTATAACGTAATATTACCTAACCTAAACCAACCTATCATATCGGCGGTAATATTTGACAACATTCTTGGCGAGTTGGCCTCTACCTCTCCGTGCGACCTTCATATACATCAACAACGTAATATAACGTGACCTAACCCAACCTATCATATCGGCGATAATATTTGACAACATTCCTGGCGAGTTGGTCTCTACGCCTCCGTGCGACCTTCATATACATCAATAACGTAATATAACCTAACCTGAACCAACCTATCATCTCGACGGTAATATTTGACAACATTCCTGGCGAGTTGAGCTCTACGTCTCCGTGGGGCCTTCATATACATCAATAACGTAATATCACCTAACCTAACCCAACCTATCATCTCGGCGGTAATATTTGACAACATTCCTGGCGAATTGGCCTCTACGTCTCCGTGGGAATTTTATATACATCAATAACGTAATATAAGCTAACCTAACCCAACCTACCACCTCGGCACTAATATTTGACAACATTCCTGGCTTGTTGGCCTCTACGTCTCCGTGGGACCTTCATATACATCAATAACGTAATATAACGTAACCTAAACCAACCTATCATATCGGCGGTTATATTTGACAACATTCCTGGCGAGTTGGCCTCTACGTCTCCGTGGGACATTCATATACATCAATAATGTAATATAACCTAACCTGAACCAACCTATCATCTCGACGGTAATATTTGAGAATATTCCTGGCGAGTTGGCCTCTACGTCTCCGTGGGACCTTCATATACATCAATAACGTAATATTACCTAACCTAACCCATCCTATCATCTCGGCGGTAATATTTGACAACATTCCTGGCGAGTTGGCCTCTACATCTCCGCGGGACCTTCATATACATCAATAACGTAATATAATCTAACCTAACCAAACCTAACATCTCGGCACTAATATTTGACAACATTCCTGGCGAGTTGGCCTCTACCTCTCCGTGCGACCTTCATATACATCAATAACGTAATATAACGTATCCTAAACCAACCTATCATATCGGCGGTAATATTTGACAACATTCCTGGCGAGTTGGCCTCTACGTCTCCGCGGGACCTTCATATACATCAATAACGTAATATAACGTAACCTAAACCAACCTATCATATCGGCGGTAATATTTGACAACATTCCTGGCGTGTTGGCCTCTACGTCTCCGTGGGACCTTCATATACATCAATAACGTAATATTACCTAACCTAACCCAACCTATCATCTCGGCGGTAATATTTGAAAACATTCTTGTCGATGTTGGCCTCTACGTCTCCGTGGGACTTTTATATACATCAATAACGTAATTTAACCTAACCTAACCCAACGTAATATCTCGGCGGTAATATTTGGCAACATTCCTGGCGAGTTGGCCTCTACCTCTCCGTGCGACATTCATATACATCAATAACGTAATATAACGTAACCTAACCCAACCTAACATCTCGGCACTAATATTTGACAACATTCCTGGCGAGTTGGCCTCTACCTCTCCGTGCGACCTTCATATACATCAATAACGTAATTTAACCTAACCTAACCCAACATAACATCTCGGCGGTAATATTTGACAACATTCCTGGCTTGTTGGCCTCTACGTCTCCGTGGGACCTTCATATACATCAATAACGTAATATAACGTAACCTAAACCAACCTATCATATCGGCGGTAATATTTGAAAACATTCCAGTCGATGTTGGCCTCTACGTCTCCGTGGGACCTTCATATACATCAATAACGTAATATTACCTAACCTAACCCAACCTATCATCTCGGCCGTAATATTTGAAAACATTCCTGGCGAGTTGGCCTCTACGTCTCCGTGGGACTTTTATATACATCAAAACGTAATTTAACCTAACGTAATCCAACGTAACATCTCGGCGGTAATATTTGACAACATTCCTGGAGAGTTGGTCTCTACGTCTCCGTGGGACCTACATACACATCAATAACGTAATATTACCTAACCTAACCCAACCTAACATCTCGGCACTAATATTTGACAACATTCCTGGCGAATTGGACTCTACGTCTCCGTGGGACCTTTATATACATCAATAACGTAATATATCCTAACCTAACCCAACCTATCATCTCGGCGGTAATATTTGACAACATTTCTGGCTTGTTGGCCTCTACGTCTCCGTGGGACCTTCATATATATCAATAACGTAATATTACCTAACCTAACCCAACCTATCATCTCGGCGGTAATATTTGAAAACATTCCTGTCGATGTTGGCCTCTACGTCTCCGTGGGACCTTCATATACATCAACAACGTAATATAACGTAACCTAACCCAACCTATCATATCGGCGGTAATATTTGACAACATTCCTGGCGAGTTGGTCTCTACGCCTCCGTGCGACCTTCATATACATCAATAACGTAATATAATCTAACCTGAACCAACCTATCATCTCGACGGTAATATTTGACAACATTTCTGGCGAGTTGAGCTCTACGTCTCCGTGGGGCCTTCATATACATCAATAACGTAATATCACCTAACCTAACCCAACCTATCATCTCGGCGGTAATATTTGACAACATTCCTGGCTTGTTGGCCTCTACGTCTCCGTTGGAACTTCATATACATCAATAACGTAATATAACCTAACCTAACCCAACCTAACATCTCGGCGGTAATATTTGAGAATATTCCTGGCGAGTTGGCCTCTACGTCTCCGTGGGACTTTTATATACATCAAAACGTAATTTAACCTAACGTAATCCAACGTAACATCTCGGCGGTAATATATGACAACATTCCTGGAGAGTTGGTCTCTACGTCTCCGTGGGACCTTCATACACATCAATAACGTAATATTACCTAACCTAACCCAACCTAACATCTCGGCACTAATATTTGACAACATTCCTGGCGAGTTGGCCTCTACCTCTCCGTGCGACCTTCATATACATCAATAACGTAATTTAACCTAACCTAACCCAACATAACATCTCGGCGGTAATATTTGACAACATTCCTGGCTTGTTGGCCTCTACGTCTCCGTGGGACCTTCATACACATCAATAACGTAATATCACCTAACCAAACCCAACCTAACATCTCGGCACTAATATTTGACAACATTCCTGGCGAGTTGGCCTCTACCTCTCCGTGCGACCTTCATATACATCAATAACGTAATTTAACCTAACCTAACCCAACATAACATCTCGGCGGTAATATTTGACAACATTCCTGGCTTGTTGGCCTCTACGTCTCCGTGGGACCTTCATATACATCAATAACGTAATATAACGTAACCTAAACCAACCTATCATATCGGCGGTAATATTTGAAAACATTCCAGTCGATGTTGGCCTCTACGTCTCCGTGGGACCTTCATATACATCAATAACGTAATATTACCTAACCTAACCCAACCTATCATCTCGGCCGTAATATTTGAAAACATTCCTGGCGAGTTGGCCTCTACGTCTCCGTGGGACTTTTATATACATCAAAACGTAATTTAACCTAACGTAATCCAACGTAACATCTCGGCGGTAATATTTGACAACATTCCTGGAGAGTTGGTCTCTACGTCTCCGTGGGACCTACATACACATCAATAACGTAATATTACCTAACCTAACCCAACCTAACATCTCGGCACTAATATTTGACAACATTCCTGGCGAATTGGACTCTACGTCTCCGTGGGACCTTTATATACATCAATAACGTAATATATCCTAACCTAACCCAACCTATCATCTCGGCGGTAATATTTGACAACATTTCTGGCTTGTTGGCCTCTACGTCTCCGTGGGACCTT
Organism: Xylocopa violacea; assembly: GCA_963969225.1. NCBI lineage: Eukaryota > Metazoa > Arthropoda > Insecta > Hymenoptera > Apidae > Xylocopa > Xylocopa violacea. The sequence continues at coordinate 3,691,353 of CAXAJV010001290.1, read as the reverse complement.
CATATATATCAATAACGTAATATTACCTAACCTAACCCAACCTATCATCTCGGCGGTAATATTTGAAAACATTCCTGTCGATGTTGGCCTCTACGTCTCCGTGGGACCTTCATATACATCAACAACGTAATATAACGTAACCTAACCCAACCTATCATATCGGCGGTAATATTTGACAACATTCCTGGCGAGTTGGTCTCTACGCCTCCGTGCGACCTTCATATACATCAATAACGTAATATAATCTAACCTGAACCAACCTATCATCTCGACGGTAATATTTGACAACATTTCTGGCGAGTTGAGCTCTACGTCTCCGTGGGGCCTTCATATACATCAATAACGTAATATCACCTAACCTAACCCAACCTATCATCTCGGCGGTAATATTTGACAACATTCCTGGCTTGTTGGCCTCTACGTCTCCGTTGGAACTTCATATACATCAATAACGTAATATAACCTAACCTAACCCAACCTAACATCTCGGCGGTAATATTTGAGAATATTCCTGGCGAGTTGGCCTCTACGTCTCCGTGGGACTTTTATATACATCAAAACGTAATTTAACCTAACGTAATCCAACGTAACATCTCGGCGGTAATATATGACAACATTCCTGGAGAGTTGGTCTCTACGTCTCCGTGGGACCTTCATACACATCAATAACGTAATATTACCTAACCTAACCCAACCTAACATCTCGGCACTAATATTTGACAACATTCCTGGCGAGTTGGCCTCTACCTCTCCGTGCGACCTTCATATACATCAATAACGTAATTTAACCTAACCTAACCCAACATAACATCTCGGCGGTAATATTTGACAACATTCCTGGCTTGTTGGCCTCTACGTCTCCGTGGGACCTTCATATACATCAATAACGTAATATAACGTAACCTAAACCAACCTATCATATCGGCGGTAATATTTGAAAACATTCCAGTCGATGTTGGCCTCTACGTCTCCGTGGGACCTTCATATACATCAATAACGTAATATTACCTAACCTAACCCAACCTATCATCTCGGCCGTAATATTTGAAAACATTCCTGTCGATGTTGGCCTCTACGTCTCCGTGGGACTTTTATATACATCAATAACGTAATTTAACCTAACCTAAACCAACGTAATATCTCGGCGGTAATATTTGGCAACATTCCTGGCGAGTTGGCCTCTACCTCTCCGTGCGACATTCATATACATCAATAACGTAATATAACGTAACCTAACCCAACCTATCATATCGGCGGTAGTATTTGACAACATTCCTGGCGAGTTGGCCTCTACCTCTCCGTGCGACCTTCATATACATCAATAACGTAATATAACGTAACCTAAACCAACCTATCATATCGGCGGTAATATTTGAAAACATTCCTGTCGATGTTGGCGTGTACGTCTCCGTGGGACTTTTATATACATCAAAACGTAATTTAACCTAACCTAACCCAACGTAACATCTCGGCGGTAATATTTGACAACATTCCTGGGGAATTGGCTTCTACGTGTCCGTCGGACCTTCATATACATCAATAACGTAATATAACTTAACCTAACCCAACCTATCATCTCGGCAGTAATATTTGACAACATTCCTGTCGAGTTGGCCTCTACGTCTCCGTAGGACTTTTATATACATCAATAACGTAATTTAACCTAACCCAACCCAACCTAACTTCTCGGCGATAATATTTAACAACATTCCTGGCGAGTTGGCCTCTACCTCTCCGTGCGACCTTCATATACATCAATAACGTAATATAACGTAACCTAAACCAACCTATCATATCGGCGGTAATATTTGACAACATTCCTGGCGAGTTGGCCTCTACGTCTCCGTGGGACCTTCATATACATCAATAACGTAATATAACGTAACCTAAACCAACCTAACATCTCGGCGGTAATATTTGAGAATATTCCTGGCGAGTTGGCCTCTACGTCTCCGTGGGACCTTCATATACATCAATAACGTAATATAACGTATCCTAAACCAACCTATCATATCGGCGGTAATATTGGACAACATTCCTGGCGAGTTGGCTTCTACGTGTCCGTCGGACCTTCATATACATCAATAACGTAATATAACCTAACCTAACCCAACCTATCATCTCGGCAGTAATATTTGACAACATTCCTGTCGAGTTGGCCTCTACGACTCAGTAGGACTTTTATATACATCAATAACGTAATTTAACCTAACCCAACCCAACCTAACTTCTCGGCGATAATATTTAACAACATTCCTGGCGAGTTGGCCTCTACGCCTCCGTGGGTCCTCCATATACATCAATATCGTAATATAACCTAACCCAACCCAACCTAACATCTCGGCACTAATATTTGACAACATTCCTGGCGAGTTGGCCTCTACCTCTCCGTGCGACCTTCATATACATCAACAACGTAATATAACGTAACCTAACCCAACCTATCATATCGGCGGTAATATTTGACAACATTCCTGGCGAGTTGGTCTCTACGCCTCCGTGCGACCTTCATATACATCAATAACGTAATATAACCTAACCTGAACCAACCTATCATCTCGACGGTAATATTTGACAACATTTCTGGCGAGTTGAGCTCTACGTCTCCGTGGGGCCTTCATATACATCAATAACGTAATATCACCTAACCTAACCCAACCTATCATCTCGGCGGTAATATTTGACAACATTCCTGGCTTGTTGGCCTCTACGTCTCCGTTGGAACTTCATATACATCAATAACGTAATATAACCTAACCTAACCCAACCTAACATCTCGGCGGTAATATTTGAGAATATTCCTGGCGAGTTGGCCTCTACGTCTCCGTGGGACTTTTATATACATCAAAACGTAATTTAACCTAACGTAATCCAACGTAACATCTCGGCGGTAATATTTGACAACATTCCTGGCGAGTTGGCCTCTACGTCTCCGTGGGACCTTCATATACATCAATAACGTAATATAACGTAACCTAAAGCAGCCTATCATATCGGCGGTAATATTTGACAACATTCCTGGCGAGTTGGCCTCTAACTCTCCGTGCGACCTTCATATATATCAATAACGTAATATAACGTAACCTAAACCAACCTATCATATCGGCGGTAATATTTGAAAACATTCCAGTCGATGTTGGCCTCTACGTCTCCGTGGGACCTTCATATACATCAATAACGTAATATTACCTAACCTAACCCAACCTATCATCTCGGCCGTAATATTTGAAAACATTCCTGTCGATGTTGGCCTCTACGTCTCCGTGGGACTTTTATATACATCAATAACGTAATTTAACCTAACCTAAACCAACGTAATATCTCGGCGGTAATATTTGGCAACATTCCTGGCGAGTTGGCCTCTACCTCTCCGTGCGACATTCATATACATCAATAACGTAATATAACGTAACCTAACCCAACCTATCATATCGGCGGTAGTATTTGACAACATTCCTGGCGAGTTGGCCTCTACCTCTCCGTGCGACCTTCATATACATCAATAACGTAATATAACGTAACCTAAACCAACCTATCATATCGGCGGTAATATTTGAAAACATTCCTGTCGATGTTGGCGTGTACGTCTCCGTGGGACTTTTATATACATCAAAACGTAATTTAACCTAACCTAACCCAACGTAACATCTCGGCGGTAATATTTGACAACATTCCTGGGGAATTGGCTTCTACGTGTCCGTCGGACCTTCATATACATCAATAACGTAATATAACCTAACCTAACCCAACCTATCATCTCGGCAGTAATATTTGACAACATTCCTGTCGAGTTGGCCTCTACGTCTCCGTAGGACTTTTATATACATCAATAACGTAATTTAACCTAACCCAACCCAACCTAACTTCTCGGCGATAATATTTAACAACATTCCTGGCGAGTTGGCCTCTACGCCTCCGTGGGTCCTCCATATACATCAATATCGTAATATAACCTAGCCCAACCCAACCTAACATCTCGGCACTAATATTTGACAACATTCCTGGCGAGTTGGCCTCTACCTCTCCGTGCGACCTTCATATACATCAATAACGTAATATAACGTATCCTAAACCAACCTATCATATCGGCGGTAATATTTGACAACATTCCTGGCGAGTTGGCCTCTACGTCTCCGTGGGACCTTCATATACATCAATAACGTAATATAACGTAACCTAAACCAACCTATCATATCGGCGGTTATATTTGACAACATTCCTGGCGAGTTGGCCTCTACGTCTCCGTGGGACCTTCATATACATCAATAATGTAATATAACCTAACCTGAACCAACCTATCATCTCGACGGTAATATTTGACAACATTCCTGGCGAGTTGAGCTCTACGTCTCCGTGGGGCCTTCATACACATCAATAACGTAATATCACCTAACCTAACCTAACCTAAGATCTCGGCACTAATATTTGACAACATCCCTGGCGAGTTGGCCTCTACGTCTCCGTGGGAATTTTATATACATCAATAACGTAATATAACCTAACCTAACCCAACCTACCATCTCGGCACTAATATTTGACAACATTTCTGGTCAGTTGGCCTCTACGTCTCCGTGGAAACTTCATATACATCTATAACGTAATATTACCTAACCTAAACCAACCTATCATATCGGCGGTAATATTTGACAACATTCTTGCCGAGTTGGCCTCTACCTCTCCGTGCGACCTTCATATACATCAATAACGTAATATAACGTAACCTAAACCAACCTATCATATCGGCGGTAATATTTGAAAACATTCCTGTCGATGTTGGCCTCTACGTCTCCGTGGGACTTTTATATACATCAAAACGTAATTTAACCTAACCTAACCCAACGTAACATCTCGGCGGTAATATTTGACAACATTCCTGGGGAGTTGGCCACTACGTGTCCGTTGGACCTTCATATACATCAATAACGTAATATAACCTAACCTAACCCAACCTATCATTTTGGCAGTAATATTTGACAACATTCCTGTCGAGTTGGCCTCTACGTCTCCGTGGGACTTTTATATACATCAATAACGTAATTTAACCTAACCTAACCCAACATAACATCTCGGCGGTAATATTTGACAACATTCCTGGCGAGTTGGCCTCTACGTCTCCGTGGGGCATTCATATACATCAATAACGTAATATATCCTAACCTAACCCAACCTAACGTCTCGGCGGTAATATTTGACAACATTCCTGGCGAATTGGCCTCTACGTCTCCGTGGGACCTTCATATACATCAATAACGTAATATTACGTAACCTAACCCAACCTATCATCTCGGCGGTAATATTTAACAACATTCTTGGCGAGTTGGCCTCTACCTCTCCGTGCGACCTTCATATACATTAATAACGTAATTTAACCTAACCTAACCCAACATAACATCTCGGCGGTAATATTTCACAACATTCCTGGCGAGTTGGCCTCTACGTCTCCGTGGGGCATTCATATACATCAATAACGTAATATAACCTGACCTAACCCAACCTAACGTCTCGGCGGTAATATTTGACAACATTCCTGGCGAATTGGCCTCTACGTCTCCGTGGGACCTTCATATACATCAATAACGTAATATTACCTAACCTAACCCAACCTATCATCTCGGCGGTAATATTTGAAAACATTCCTGTCGATGTTGGCCTCTACGTCTCCGTGGGACTTTTATATACATCAATAACGTAATTTAACCTAACCTAACCCAACGTAACATCTCGGCGGTAATATTTGACAACATTCCTGGGGAATTGGCTTCTACGTGTCCGTCGGACCTTCATATACATCAACAACGTAATATAATTTAACCTAACCCAACCTATCATCTCGGCAGTAATATTTGACAACATTCCTGTCGAGTTGGCCTCTACGTCTCCGTGGGACTTTTATATACATCAATAACGTAATTTAACCTAACCCAACACAACCTAACTTCTCGGCGGTAATATTTAACAACATTCCTGGCGAGTAGGCCTCTACGCCTCCGTGGGTCCTCCATATACATCAATAACGTAATATAACCTAACCCAACCCAACCTAACATCTCGGCACTAATATTTGACAACATTCCTTGCGAGTTGGCCTCTACCTCTCCGTGCGACCTTCATATACATCAATAACGTAATATAACGTATCCTAAACCAACCTGTCATATCGGCGGTAATATTTGACAACATTCCTGGCGAGTTGGCCTCTACGTCTCCGTGGGACCTTCATATACATCAATAACGTAATATAACGTAACCTAAACCAACCTATCATATCGGCGGTAATATTTGACAACATTCCTGGCGAGTTGGGCTCTACGTCTTCGTGGGACCTTCATATACATCAATAACGTAATATAACGTAACATAAACCAACCTATCATATCGGCGCTAATATTTGAAAACATTCCTGTCGATGTTGGCCTCTACGTCTCCGTGGGACCTTTATATACATCAATAACGTAATATATCCTAACCTAACCCAACCTATCATCTCGGCGGTAATATTTGACAACATTCCTGGCTTGTTGGCCTCTACGTCTCCGTGGGACCTTCATATACATCAATAACGTAATATAATCTAACCTAACCCAACCTAACAACTCGGCGGTAATATTTGAGAATATTCCTGGCGAGTTCGCCTCTACGTCTCCGTGGGACTTTTATATACATCAAAACGTAATTTAACCTAACCTAACCCAGCGTAACATCTCGGCGGTAATATTTGACAACATTCCTGGAGAGTTGGTCTCTACGTCTCCGTCGGACCTTCATATACATCAACAACGTAATATAACTTAACCTAACCCAACCCATCATCTCGGCAGTAATATTTGACAACATTCCTGTCGAGTTGGCCTCTACGTCTCCGTGGGACTTTTATATACATCAATAACGTAATTTAACCTAACCCAACACAACCTAACTTCTCGGCGGTAATATTTAACAACATTCCTGGCGAGTTGGCCTCTACGCCGCCGTGGGTCCTCCATATACATCAATAACGTAATATAACCTAACCTAACCCAACCTATCATTTTGGCAGTAATATTTGACAACATTCCTGGCGAATTGGCCTCTACGTCTCCGTGGGACCTTCATATACATCAATAACGTAATATTACCTAACCTAACCCAACCTATCATCTCGGCGGTAATATTTGAAAACAGTCCTGTCAATGTTGGCCTCTACGTCTCCGTGGGACTTTTGTATACATCAATAACGTAATTTAACCTAACCTAACCCAACCTAACATCTCGGCGGTAATATTTGACATCATTCCTGGGGAATTGGCTTCTACGTGTCCGTCGGACCTTCATATACATCAATAACGTAATATAACTTAACCTAACCCAACCTATCATCTCGGCAGTAATATTTGACAACATTCCTGTGGAGTTGGCCTCTACGTCTCCGTGGGTCCTCTATATACATCAATAACGTAATATAACCTAACCTAACCCAACCTATCATTTTGGCAGTAATATTTGACAACATTCCTGTCGAGTTGGCCTCTACGTCTCCGTGTGACTTTTATATACATCAATAACGTAATTTAACCTAACCTAACCCAACATAACATCTCGGCGGTAATATTTGACAACATTCCTGGCGAGTTGGCCTCTACGTCTCCGTGGGGCATTCATATACATCAATAACGTATTATAACCTAACCTAACCCAACCTAACATCTCGGCGGTAATATTTGACAACATTCCTGGCGATTTGTCCTCTACGTCTCCGTGGGGCCTTCATATACATCAATAACGTAATCTAACCTAACCCAACCCAACCTAACTTCTCGGCGGTAATATTTAACAACATTCTTGGCGAGTTGGCCTCTACCTCTCCGTGCGACCTTCATATACATCAACAACGTAATATAACCTATCCTAACCCAACCTTACATCTCGGCGGTAATATTTGACAACATTCCTGGCGATTTGTCCTCTACGTCTCCGTGGGGCCTTCATATACATCAATAACGTAATCTAACCTAACCCAACCCACCCTAACTTCTCGGCGGTATTATTTAACAACATTCTTGGCGAGTTGGCCTCTACCTCTCCGTGCGACCTTCATATACATCAATAACGTAATTTATCCTAACCTAACCCAACATAACATCTCGGCGGTAATATTTGACAACATTCCTGGCGAGTTGGCCTCTACGTCTCCGTGGGGCATTCATATACATCAATAACGTAATATATCCTAACCTAACCCAACCTAACGTCTCGGCGGTAATATTTAACAACATTCTTGGCGAGTTGGCCTCTACCTCTCCGTGCGACCTTCATATACATCAATAACGTAATTTAACCTAACCTAACCCAACATAACATCTCGGCGGTAATATTTCACAACATTCCTGGCGAGTTGGCCTCTACGTCTCCGTGGGGCATTCATATACATCAATAACGTAATATAACCTGACCTAACCCAACCTAACGTCTCGGCGGTAATATTTGACAACATTCCTGGCGAATTGGCCTCTACGTCTCCGTGGGACCTTCATATACATCAATAACGTAATATTACCTAACCTAACCCAACCTATCATCTCGGCGGTAATATTTGAAAACATTCCTGTCGATGTTGGCCTCTACGTCTCCGTGGGACTTTTATATACATCAATAACGTAATTTAACCTAACCTAACCCAACGTAACATCTCGGCGGTAATATTTGACAACATTCCTGGGGAATTGGCTTCTACGTGTCCGTCGGACCTTCATATACATCCACAACGTAATATAATTTAACCTAACCCAACCTATCATCTCGGCAGTAATATTTGACAACATTCCTGTCGAGTTGGCCTCTACGTCTCCGTGGGTCCTCTATATACATCAATAACGTAATATAACCTAACCTAACCCAACCTATCATTTTGGCAGTAATATTTGACAACATTCCTGTCGAGTTGGCCTCTACGTCTCCGTGTGACTTTTATATACATCAATAACGTAATTTAACCTAACCTAACCCAACATAACATCTCGGCGGTAATATTTGACAACATTCCTGGCGAGTTGGCCTCTACGTCTCCGTGGGGCATTCATATACATCAATAACGTATTATAACCTAACCTAACCCAACCTAACATCTCGGCGGTAATATTTGACAACATTCCTGGCGATTTGTCCTCTACGTCTCCGTGGGGCCTTCATATACATCAATAACGTAATCTAACCTAACCCAACCCAACCTAACTTCTCGGCGGTAATATTTAACAACATTCTTGGCGAGTTGGACTCTACCTCTCCGTGCGACCTTCATATACATCAACAACGTAATATAACCTATCCTAACCCAACCTTACATCTCGGCGGTAATATTTGACAACATTCCTGGCGATTTGTCCTCTACGTCTCCGTGGGGCCTTCATATACATCAATAACGTAATCTAACCTAACCCAACCCACCCTAACTTCTCGGCGGTATTATTTAACAACATTCTTGGCGAGTTGGCCTCTACCTCTCCGTGCGACCTTCATATACATCAATAACGTAATTTATCCTAACCTAACCCAACATAACATCTCGGCGGTAATATTTGACAACATTCCTGGCGAGTTGGCCTCTACGTCTCCGTGGGGCATTCATATACATCAATAACGTAATATATCCTAACCTAACCCAACCTAACGTCTCGGCGGTAATATTTGACAACATTCCAGGCGAATTGGCCTCTACGTCTCCGTGGGACCTTCATATACATCAATAACGTAATATTACCTAACCTAACCCAACCTATCATCTCGGCGGTAATATTTAACAACATTCTTGGCGAGTTGGCCTCTACCTCTCCGTGCGACCTTCATATACATCAATAACGTAATTTAACCTAACCTAACACAACATAACATCTCGGCGGTAATATTTCACAACATTCCTGGCGAGTTGGCCTCTACGTCTCCGTGGGGCATTCATAAACATCAATAACGTAATATAACCTGACCTAACCCAACCTAACGTCTCGGCGGTAATATTTGACAACATTCCTGGCGAATTGGCCTCTACGTCTCCGTGGGACCTTCATATACATCAATAACGTAATATTACCTAACCTAACCCAACCTATCATCTCGGCGGTAATATTTGAAAACATTCCTGTCGATGTTGGCCTCTACGTCTCCGTGGGACTTTTATATACATCAATAACGTAATTTAACCTAACCTAACCCAACGTAACATCTCGGCGGTAATATTTGACAACATTCCTGGGGAATTGGCTTCTACGTGTCCGTCGGACCTTCATATACATCAACAACGTAATATAATTTAACCTAACCCAACCTATCATCTCGGCAGTAATATTTGACAACATTCCTGTCGAGTTGGCCTCTACGTCTCCGTGGGACTTTTATATACATCAATAACGTAATTTAACCTAACCCAACACAACCTAACTTCTCGGCGGTAATATTTAACAACATTCCTGGCGAGTTGGCCTCTACGCCTCCGTGGGTCCTCCATATACATCAATAACGTAATATTACCTAACCTAACCCAACCTATCATATCGGCGGTAATATTTGACCACATTCCTGGCGAGTTGGCCTCTACGTCTCCGTGGGACCTTCATATACATCAATAACGTAATATAACGTAACCTAAACCAACCTATCATATCGGCGGTAATATTTGACAACATTCCTGGCGTGTTGGGCTCTACGCCTTCGTGGGACCTCCATATACATCAATAACGTAATATAACGTAACATAAACCAACCTATCATATCGGCGGTAATATTTGAAAACATTCCTGTCGATGTTGGCCTCTACGTCTCCGTGGGACCTTCACATACATCAATGACGTAATATTACCTAACCTAATCCAACCTATCATCTCGGCGGTAATATTTGAAAACATTCCTGGCGAGTTGGCCTCTACCTCTTCGTGGGACCTTCATATACGTCAATAACGTAATATAATCTAACCTAACCCAACCTATCATCTCGGCGGTAATATTTGACAACATTCCTGGTCAGTTGGCCTCTACGTCTCCGTGGGACCTTCATATACATCAATAACGTAATATAACCTAACCTAACCCAACCTATCATATCGGCGGTAATATTTGACAACATTCCTGGCGAGTTGGGCTCTACGCCTTCGTGGGACCTTCATATACATCAATAACGTAATATAACGTAACATAAACCAACCTATCATATCGGCGGTAATATTTGAAAACATTCCTGTCGATGTTGGCCTCTACGTCTCCGTGGGACCTTCACATACATCAATGACGTAATATTACCTAACCTAATCCAACCTATCATCTCGGCGGTAATATTTGAAGACATTCCTGGCGAGTTGGCCTCTACCTCTACGTGGGACCTTCATATACGTCAATAACGTAATATAATCTAACCTAACCCAACCTATCATCTCGGCGGTAATATTTGACAACATTTCTGGTCAGTTGGCCTCTACGTCTCCGTGGAACCTTCATATACATCAATAACGTAATATAACCTAACCTAACCCAACCTATCATCTCGGCGGTAATATTTGACAACATTCCTGGCGAATTGGCCTCTACGTCTCCGTGGGACCTTTATATACATCAATAACGTAATATATCCTAACCTAACCCAACCTATCATCTCGGCGGTCATATTTGACAACATTCCTGGCTTGTTGGCCTCTACGTCTCCGTGGGACCTTCATATACATCAATAACGTAATATAATCTAACCTAACCCAACCTAACAACTCGGCGGTAATATTTGAGAATATTCCTGGCGAGTTCGCCTCTACGTCTCCGTGGGACTTTTACATACATCAAAACGTAATTTAACCTAACCTAACCCAGCGTAACATCTCGGCGGTAATATTTGACAACATTCCTGGAGAGTTGGTCTCTACGTCTCCGTGGGATCTTCATATACATCAATAACGTTATATTACCTAACCTAACACAACCTATAATCTCGGCGGTAATATTTGAAAACATTCCTGTCGATGTTGGCCTCTACGTCTCCGTGGGACTTTTATATACATCAATAACGTAATTTAACCTAACCTAACCCAACATAACATCTCGGCGGTAATATTTGACAACATTCCCGGCGAGTTGGCCTCTACGTCTCCGTGGGGCATTCATATACATCAATAACGTAATATTACCTAACCTAACCCAACCTACCATCTCGGCGGTAATATTTAACAACATTCTTGGCGAGTTGGCCTCTACGTCTCCGTGGGACTTTTATATACATCAATAACGTAATTTAACCTAACCTAACCCAACGTAACATCTCGGCGGTAATATTTGACAACATTCCTGGGGAATTGGCTTCTACGTGTCCGTCGGACCTTCATATACATCAACAACGTAATATAACTTAACCTAACCCAACCCATCATCTCGGCAGTAATATTTGACAACATTCCTGTCGAGTTGGCCTCTACGTCTCCGTGGGACTTTTATATACATCAATAACGTAATTTAACCTAACCCAACACAACCTAACTTCTCGGCGGTAATATTTAACAACATTCCTGGCGAGTTGGCCTCTACGCCGCCGTGGGTCCTCCATATACATCAATAACGTAATATAACCTAACCTAACCCAACCTATCATTTTGGCAGTAATATTTGACAACATTCCTGTCGAGTTGGCCTCTACGTCTCCGTGGGACTTTTATATACATCAATAACGTAATTTAACCTAACCTAACCCAACATAACATCTCGGCGGTAATACTTGACAACATTCCTGGCGAATTGGCCTCTACGTCTCCGTGGGACCTTCATATACATCAATAACGTAATATTACCTAACCTAACCCAACCTATCATCTCGGCGGTAATATTTGAAAACAGTCCTGTCAATGTTGGCCTCTACGTCTCCGTGGGACTTTTGTATACATCAATAACGTAATTTAACCTAACCTAACCCAACCTAACATCTCGGCGGTAATATTTGACATCATTCCTGGGGAATTGGCTTCTACGTGTCCGTCGGACCTTCATATACATCAATAACGTAATATAACCTAACCTAACACAACCTAACATCTCGGCGGTAATATTTGACAACATTCCTGGCGATTTGTCCTCTACGTCTCCGTGGGGCCTTCATATACATCAATAACGTAATCTAACCTAACCCAACCCAACCTAACTTCTCGGCGGTAATATTTAACAACATTCTTGGCGAGTTGGCCTCTACCTCTCCGTGCGACCTTCATATACATCAACAACGTAATATAACCTATCCTAACCCAACCTTACATCTCGGCGGTAATATTTGACAACATTCCTGGCGATTTGTCCTCTACGTCTCCGTGGGGCCTTCATATACATCAATAACGTAATCTAACCTAACCCAACCCACCCTAACTTCTCGGCGGTATTATTTAACAACATTCTTGGCGAGTTGGCCTCTACCTCTCCGTGCGACCTTCATATACATCAATAACGTAATTTATCCTAACCTAACCCAACATAACATCTCGGCGGTAATATTTGACAACATTCCTGGCGAGTTGGCCTCTACGTCTCCGTGGGGCATTCATATACATCAATAACGTAATATATCCTAACCTAACCCAACCTAACGTCTCGGCGGTAATATTTAACAACATTCTTGGCGAGTTGGCCTCTACCTCTCCGTGCGACCTTCATATACATCAATAACGTAATTTAACCTAACCTAACCCAACATAACATCTCGGCGGTAATATTTCACAACATTCCTGGCGAGTTGGCCTCTACGTCTCCGTGGGGCATTCATATACATCAATAACGTAATATAACCTGACCTAACCCAACCTAACGTCTCGGCGGTAATATTTGACAACATTCCTGGCGAATTGGCCTCTACGTCTCCGTGGGACCTTCATATACATCAATAACGTAATATTACCTAACCTAACCCAACCTATCATCTCGGCGGTAATATTTGAAAACATTCCTGTCGATGTTGGCCTCTACGTCTCCGTGGGACTTTTATATACATCAATAACGTAATTTAACCTAACCTAACCCAACGTAACATCTCGGCGGTAATATTTGACAACATTCCTGGGGAATTGGCTTCTACGTGTCCGTCGGACCTTCATATACATCAACAACGTAATATAATTTAACCTAACCCAACCTATCATCTCGGCAGTAATATTTGACAACATTCCTGTCGAGTTGGCCTCTACGTCTCCGTGGGTCCTCTATATACATCAATAACGTAATATAACCTAACCTAACCCAACCTATCATTTTGGCAGTAATATTTGACAACATTCCTGTCGAGTTGGCCTCTGCGTCTCCGTGTGACTTTTATATACATCAATAACGTAATTTAACCTAACCTAACCCAACATAACATCTCGGCGGTAATATTTGACAACATTCCTGGCGAGTTGGCCTCTACGTCTCCGTGGGGCATTCATATACATCAATAACGTATTATAACCTAACCTAACCCAACCTAACATCTCGGCGGTAATATTTGACAACATTCCTGGCGATTTGTCCTCTACGTCTCCGTGGGGCCTTCATATACATCAATAACGTAATCTAACCTAACCCAACCCAACCTAACTTCTCGGCGGTAATATTTGACCACATTCCTGGCGAGTTGGCTTCTCCGTCTCCGTGGGACCATTATATGCATCAATAACGTAATATAACCTAACCTAACCCAACCTAACATCTCGGCTGTAATATTTGACAACATTCCTGGCGAGTTGGCTTCTCCGTCTCCGTGGGACCTTTATATGTATCAATAACGTAATATAACCTCACCTAACCCAACCTAACATCTCGGCACTAATATTTGACAACATTCCTTGCGAGTTGGCCTCTACGTCTCCGTGGGACCTTCATATACATCAATAACGTAATATAACGTAACCTAAACCAACCTATCATATCGGCGGTAATATTTGACAACATTCCTGGCGTGTTGGGCTCTACGCCTTCGTGGGACCTCCATATACATCAATAACGTAATATAACGTAACATAAACCAACCTATCATATCGGCGGTAATATTTGAAAACATTCCTGTCGATGTTGGCCTCTACGTCTCCGTGGGACCTTCACATACATCAATGACGTAATATTACCTAACCTAATCCAACCTATCATCTCGGCGGTAATATTTGAAAACATTCCTGGCGAGTTGGCCTCTACCTCTTCGTGGGACCTTCATATACGTCAATAACGTAATATAATCTAACCTAACCCAACCTATCATCTCGGCGGTAATATTTGACAACATTCCTGGTCAGTTGGCCTCTACGTCTCCGTGGGACCTTCATATACATCAATAACGTAATATAACCTAACCTAACCCAACCTATCATATCGGCGGTAATATTTGACAACATTCCTGGCGAGTTGGGCTCTACGCCTTCGTGGGACCTTCATATACATCAATAACGTAATATAACGTAACATAAACCAACCTATCATATCGGCGGTAATATTTGAAAACATTCCTGTCGATGTTGGCCTCTACGTCTCCGTGGGACCTTCACATACATCAATGACGTAATATTACCTAACCTAATCCAACCTATCATCTCGGCGGTAATATTTGAAGACATTCCTGGCGAGTTGGCCTCTACCTCTACGTGGGACCTTCATATACGTCAATAACGTAATATAATCTAACCTAACCCAACCTATCATCTCGGCGGTAATATTTGACAACATTTCTGGTCAGTTGGCCTCTACGTCTCCGTGGAACCTTCATATACATCAATAACGTAATATAACCTAACCTAACCCAACCTATCATCTCGGCGGTAATATTTGACAACATTCCTGGCGAATTGGCCTCTACGTCTCCGTGGGACCTTTATATACATCAATAACGTAATATATCCTAACCTAACCCAACCTATCATCTCGGCGGTCATATTTGACAACATTCCTGGCTTGTTGGCCTCTACGTCTCCGTGGGACCTTCATATACATCAATAACGTAATATAATCTAACCTAACCCAACCTAACAACTCGGCGGTAATATTTGAGAATATTCCTGGCGAGTTCGCCTCTACGTCTCCGTGGGACTTTTACATACATCAAAACGTAATTTAACCTAACCTAACCCAGCGTAACATCTCGGCGGTAATATTTGACAACATTCCTGGAGAGTTGGTCTCTACGTCTCCGTGGGATCTTCATATACATCAATAACGTTATATTACCTAACCTAACACAACCTATAATCTCGGCGGTAATATTTGAAAACATTCCTGTCGATGTTGGCCTCTACGTCTCCGTGGGACTTTTATATACATCAATAACGTAATTTAACCTAACCTAACCCAACATAACATCTCGGCGGTAATATTTGACAACATTCCCGGCGAGTTGGCCTCTACGTCTCCGTGGGGCATTCATATACATCAATAACGTAATATTACCTAACCTAACCCAACCTATCATCTCGGCGGTAATATTTAACAACATTCTTGGCGAGTTGGCCTCTACGTCTCCGTGGGACTTTTATATACATCAATAACGTAATTTAACCTAACCTAACCCAACGTAACATCTCGGCGGTAATATTTGACAACATTCCTGGGGAATTGGCTTCTACGTGTCCGTCGGACCTTCATATACATCAACAACGTAATATAACTTAACCTAACCCAACCCATCATCTCGGCAGTAATATTTGACAACATTCCTGTCGAGTTGGCCTCTACGTCTCCGTGGGACTTTTATATACATCAATAACGTAATTTAACCTAACCCAACACAACCTAACTTCTCGGCGGTAATATTTAACAACATTCCTGGCGAGTTGGCCTCTACGCCGCCGTGGGTCCTCCATATACATCAATAACGTAATATAACCTAACCTAACCCAACCTATCATTTTGGCAGTAATATTTGACAACATTCCTGTCGAGTTGGCCTCTACGTCTCCGTGGGACTTTTATATACATCAATAACGTAATTTAACCTAACCTAACCCAACATAACATCTCGGCGGTAATACTTGACAACATTCCTGGCGAATTGGCCTCTACGTCTCCGTGGGACCTTCATATACATCAATAACGTAATATTACCTAACCTAACCCAACCTATCATCTCGGCGGTAATATTTGAAAACAGTCCTGTCAATGTTGGCCTCTACGTCTCCGTGGGGCATTCATATACATCAATAACGTAATATATCCTAACCTAACCCAACCTAACGTCTCGGCGGTAATATTTAACAACATTCTTGGCGAGTTGGCCTCTACCTCTCCGTGCGACCTTCATATACATCAATAACGTAATTTAACCTAACCTAACCCAACATAACATCTCGGCGGTAATATTTCACAACATTCCTGGCGAGTTGGCCTCTACGTCTCCGTGGGGCATTCATATACATCAATAACGTAATATAACCTGACCTAACCCAACCTAACGTCTCGGCGGTAATATTTGACAACATTCCTGGCGAATTGGCCTCTACGTCTCCGTGGGACCTTCATATACATCAATAACGTAATATTACCTAACCTAACCCAACCTATCATCTCGGCGGTAATATTTGAAAACATTCCTGTCGATGTTGGCCTCTACGTCTCCGTGGGACTTTTATATACATCAATAACGTAATTTAACCTAACCTAACCCAACGTAACATCTCGGCGGTAATATTTGACAACATTCCTGGGGAATTGGCTTCTACGTGTCCGTCGGACCTTCATATACATCAACAACGTAATATAATTTAACCTAACCCAACCTATCATCTCGGCAGTAATATTTGACAACATTCCTGTCGAGTTGGCCTCTACGTCTCCGTGGGTCCTCTATATACATCAATAACGTAATATAACCTAACCTAACCCAACCTATCATTTTGGCAGTAATATTTGACAACATTCCTGTCGAGTTGGCCTCTGCGTCTCCGTGTGACTTTTATATACATCAATAACGTAATTTAACCTAACCTAACCCAACATAACATCTCGGCGGTAATATTTGACAACATTCCTGGCGAGTTGGCCTCTACGTCTCCGTGGGGCATTCATATACATCAATAACGTATTATAACCTAACCTAACCCAACCTAACATCTCGGCGGTAATATTTGACAACATTCCTGGCGATTTGTCCTCTACGTCTCCGTGGGGCCTTCATATACATCAATAACGTAATCTAACCTAACCCAACCCAACCTAACTTCTCGGCGGTAATATTTAACAACATTCTTGGCGAGTTGGCCTCTACCTCTCCGTGCGACCTTCATATACATCAACAACGTAATATAACCTATCCTAACCCAACCTTACATCTCGGCGGTAATATTTGACAACATTCCTGGCGATTTGTCCTCTACGTCTCCGTGGGGCCTTCATATACATCAATAACGTAATCTAACCTAACCCAACCCACCCTAACTTCTCGGCGGTATTATTTAACAACATTCTTGGCGAGTTGGCCTCTACCTCTCCGTGCGACCTTCATATACATCAATAACGTAATTTATCCTAACCTAACCCAACATAACATCTCGGCGGTAATATTTGACAACATTCCTGGCGAGTTGGCCTCTACGTCTCCGTGGGGCATTCATATACATCAATAACGTAATATATCCTAACCTAACCCAACCTAACGTCTCGGCGGTAATATTTGACAACATTCCAGGCGAATTGGCCTCTACGTCTCCGTGGGACCTTCATATACATCAATAACGTAATATTACCTAACCTAACCCAACCTATCATCTCGGCGGTAATATTTAACAACATTCTTGGCGAGTTGGCCTCTACCTCTCCGTGCGACCTTCATATACATCAATAACGTAATTTAACCTAACCTAACACAACATAACATCTCGGCGGTAATATTTCACAACATTCCTGGCGGGTTGGCCTCTACGTCTCCGTGGGGCATTCATAAACATCAATAACGTAATATAACCTGACCTAACCCAACCTAACGTCTCGGCGGTAATATTTGACAACATTCCTGGCGAATTGGCCTCTACGTCTCCGTGGGACCTTCATATACATCAATAACGTAATATTACCTAACCTAACCCAACCTATCATCTCGGCGGTAATATTTGAAAACATTCCTGTCGATGTTGGCCTCTACGTCTCCGTGGGACTTTTATATACATCAATAACGTAATTTAACCTAACCTAACCCAACGTAACATCTCGGCGGTAATATTTGACAACATTCCTGGGGAATTGGCTTCTACGTGTCCGTCGGACCTTCATATACATCAACAACGTAATATAATTTAACCTAACCCAACCTATCATCTCGGCAGTAATATTTGACAACATTCCTGTCGAGTTGGCCTCTACGTCTCCGTGGGACTTTTATATACATCAATAACGTAATTTAACCTAACCCAACACAACCTAACTTCTCGGCGGTAATATTTAACAACATTCCTGGCGAGTTGGCCTCTACGCCTCCGTGGGTCCTCCATATACATCAATAACGTAATATTACCTAACCTAACCCAACCTATCATATCGGCGGTAATATTTGACCACATTCCTGGCGAGTTGGCCTCTACGTCTCCGTGGGACCTTCATATACATCAATAACGTAATATAACGTAACCTAAACCAACCTATCATATCGGCGGTAATATTTGACAACATTCCTGGCGTGTTGGGCTCTACGCCTTCGTGGGACCTCCATATACATCAATAACGTAATATAACGTAACATAAACCAACCTATCATATCGGCGGTAATATTTGAAAACATTCCTGTCGATGTTGGCCTCTACGTCTCCGTGGGACCTTCACATACATCAATGACGTAATATTACCTAACCTAATCCAACCTATCATCTCGGCGGTAATATTTGAAAACATTCCTGGCGAGTTGGCCTCTACCTCTTCGTGGGACCTTCATATACGTCAATAACGTAATATATCCTAACCTAACCCAAACTATCATCTCGGCGGTCATATTTGACAACATTCCTGGCTTGTTGGCCTCTACGTCTCCGTGGGACCTTCATATACATCAATAACGTAATATAATCTAACCTAACCCAACCTAACAACTCGGCGGTAATATTTGAGAATATTCCTGGCGAGTTCGCCTCTACGTCTCCGTGGGACTTTTACATACATCAAAACGTAATTTAACCTAACCTAACCCAGCGTAACATCTCGGCGGTAATATTTGACAACATTCCTGGAGAGTTGGTCTCTACGTCTCCGTGGGATCTTCATATACATCAATAACGTTATATTACCTAACCTAACACAACCTATAATCTCGGCGGTAATATTTGAAAACATTCCTGTCGATGTTGGCCTCTACGTCTCCGTGGGACTTTTATATACATCAATAACGTAATTTAACCTAACCTAACCCAACATAACATCTCGGCGGTAATATTTGACAACATTCCCGGCGAGTTGGCCTCTACGTCTCCGTGGGGCATTCATATACATCAATAACGTAATATTACCTAACCTAACCCAACCTATCATCTCGGCGGTAATATTTAACAACATTCTTGGCGAGTTGGCCTCTACGTCTCCGTGGGACTTTTATATACATCAATAACGTAATTTAACCTAACCTAACCCAACGTAACATCTCGGCGGTAATATTTGACAACATTCCTGGGGAATTGGCTTCTACGTGTCCGTCGGACCTTCATATACATCAACAACGTAATATAACTTAACCTAACCCAACCCATCATCTCGGCAGTAATATTTGACAACATTCCTGTCGAGTTGGCCTCTACGTCTCCGTGGGACTTTTATATACATCAATAACGTAATTTAACCTAACCCAACACAACCTAACTTCTCGGCGGTAATATTTAACAACATTCCTGGCGAGTTGGCCTCTACGCCGCCGTGGGTCCTCCATATACATCAATAACGTAATATAACCTAACCTAACCCAACCTATCATTTTGGCAGTAATATTTGACAACATTCCTGTCGAGTTGGCCTCTACGTCACCGTGGGACTTTTATATACATCAATAACGTAATTTAACCTAACCTAACCCAACATAACATCTCGGCGGTAATACTTGACAACATTCCTGGCGAATTGGCCTCTACGTCTCCGTGGGACCTTCATATACATCAATAACGTAATATTACCTAACCTAACCCAACCTATCATCTCGGCGGTAATATTTGAAAACAGTCCTGTCAATGTTGGCCTCTACGTCTCCGTGGGACTTTTGTATACATCAATAACGTAATTTAACCTAACCTAACCCAACCTAACATCTCGGCGGTAATATTTGACATCATTCCTGGGGAATTGGCTTCTACGTGTCCGTCGGACCTTCATATACATCAATAACGTAATATAACTTAACCTAACCCAACCTAACATCTCGGCGGTAATATTTGACAACATTCCTGGCGATTTGTCCTCTACGTCTCCGTGGGGCCTTCATATACATCAATAACGTAATCTAACCTAACCCAACCCAACCTAACTTCTCGGCGGTAATATTTAACAACATTCTTGGCGAGTTGGCCTCTACCTCTCCGTGCGACCTTCATATACATCAATAACGTAATTTAACCTAACCTAACCCAACATAACATCTCGGCGGTAATATTTGACAACATTCCTGGCGAGTTGGCCTCTACGTCTCCGTGGGGCATTCATATACATCAATAACGTAATATAACCTAACCTAACCCAACCTAACGTCTCGGCGGTAATATTTGACAACATTCCTGGCGAATTGGCCTCTACGTCTCCGTGGGAC
The DNA here is from genome assembly GCA_963969225.1 of Xylocopa violacea. Lineage (NCBI taxonomy): Eukaryota > Metazoa > Arthropoda > Insecta > Hymenoptera > Apidae > Xylocopa > Xylocopa violacea. The sequence continues at coordinate 3,669,647 of CAXAJV010001290.1, read as the reverse complement.
CTTCATATACATCAATAACGTAATATTACCTAACCTAACCCAACCTATCATCTCGGCGGTAATATTTAACAACATTCCTGGCGAGTTGGCCTCTACGCCTCCGTGGGTCCTCCATATACATCAATAACGTAATATAACCTAACCCAACCCAACCTAACATCTCGGCACTAATATTTGACAACATTCCTGGCGAGTTGGCCTCTACCTTTCCGTGCGACCCTCATATACATCAATAACGTAATATAACGTATCCTAAACCAGCCTATCATATCGGCGGTAATATTTGACAACATTCCTGTCGAGTTGGCCTCTACGTCTCCGTGTGACTTTTATATACATCAATAACGTAATTTAACCTAACCTAACCCAACATAACATCTCGGCGGTAATATTTGACAACATTCCTGGCGAGTTGGCCTCTACGTCTCCGTGGGGCATTCATATACATCAATAACGTATTATAACCTAACCTAACCCAACCTAACATCTCGGCGGTAATATTTGACAACATTCCTGGCGATTTGTCCTCTACGTCTCCGTGGGGCCTTCATATACATCAATAACGTAATCTAACCTAACCCAACCAAACCTAACTTCTCGGCGGTAATATTTAACAACATTCTTGGCGAGTTGGCCTCTACCTCTCCGTGCGACCTTCATATACATCAACAACGTAATATAACCTATCCTAACCCAACCTTACATCTCGGCGGTAATATTTGACAACATTCCTGGCGATTTGTCCTCTACGTCTCCGTGGGGCCTTCATATACATCAATAACGTAATCTAACCTAACCCAACCCACCCTAACTTCTCGGCGGTATTATTTAACAACATTCTTGGCGAGTTGGCCTCTACCTCTCCGTGCGACCTTCATATACATCAATAACGTAATTTATCCTAACCTAACCCAACATAACATCTCGGCGGTAATATTTGACAACATTCCTGGCGAGTTGGCCTCTACGTCTCCGTGGGGCATTCATATACATAAATAACGTAATATATCCTAACCTAACCCAACCTAACGTCTCGGCGGTAATATTTGACAACATTCCAGGCGAATTGGCCTCTACGTCTCCGTGGGACCTTCATATACATCAATAACGTAATATTACCTAACCTAACCCAACCTATCATCTCGGCGGTAATATTTAACAACATTCTTGGCGAGTTGGCCTCTACCTCTCCGTGCGACCTTCATATACATCAATAACGTAATTTAACCTAACCTAACCCAACATAACATCTCGGCGGTAATATTTCACAACATTCCTGGCGAGTTGGCCTCTACGTCTCCGTGGGGCATTCATATACATCAATAACGTAATATAACCTGACCTAACCCAACCTAACGTCTCGGCGGTAATATTTGACAACATTCCTGGCGAATTGGCCTCTACGTCTCCGTGGGACCTTCATATACATCAATAACGTAATATTACCTAACCTAACCCAACCTATCATCTCGGCGGTAATATTTGAAAACATTCCTGTCGATGTTGGCCTCTACGTCTCCGTGGGACTTTTATATACATCAATAACGTAATTTAACCTAACCTAACCCAACGTAACATCTCGGCGGTAATATTTGACAACATTCCTGGGGAATTGGCTTCTACGTGTCCGTCGGACCTTCATATACATCAACAACGTAATATAATTTAACCTAACCCAACCTATCATCTCGCAGTAATATTTGACAACATTCCTGTCGAGTTGGCCTCTACGTCTCCGTGGGTCCTCTATATACATCAATAACGTAATATAACCTAACCTAACCCAACCTATCATTTTGGCAGTAATATTTGACAACATTCCTGTCGAGTTGGCCTCTACGTCTCCGTGTGACTTTTATATACATCAATAACGTAATTTAACCTAACCTAACCCAACATAACATCTCGGCGGTAATATTTGACAACATTCCTGGCGAGTTGGCCTCTACGTCTCCGTGGGGCATTCATATACATCAATAACGTATTATAACCTAACCTAACCCAACCTAACTTCTCGGCGGTAATATTTAACAACATTCTTGGCGAGTTGGCCTCTACCTCTCCGTGCGACCTTCATATACATCAACAACGTAATATAACCTATCCTAACCCAACCTTACATCTCGGCGGTAATATTTGACAACATTCCTGGCGATTTGTCCTCTACGTCTCCGTGGGGCCTTCATATACATCAATAACGTAATCTAACCTAACCCAACCCACCCTAACTTCTCGGCGGTATTATTTAACAACATTCTTGGCGAGTTGGCCTCTACCTCTCCGTGCGACCTTCATATACATCAATAACGTAATTTATCCTAACCTAACCCAACATAACATCTCGGCGGTAATATTTGACAACATTCCTGGCGAGTTGGCCTCTACGTCTCCGTGGGGCATTCATATACATCAATAACGTAATATATCCTAACCTAACCCAACCTAACGTCTCGGCGGTAATATTTGACAACATTCCAGGCGAATTGGCCTCTACGTCTCCGTGGGACCTTCATATACATCAATAACGTAATATTACCTAACCTAACCCAACCTATCATCTCGGCGGTAATATTTAACAACATTCTTGGCGAGTTGGCCTCTACCTCTCCGTGCGACCTTCATATACATCAATAACGTAATTTAACCTAACCTAACCCAACATAACATCTCGGCGGTAATATTTCACAACATTCCTGGCGAGTTGGCCTCTACGTCTCCGTGGGGCATTCATATACATCAATAACGTAATATAACCTGACCTAACCCAACCTAACGTCTCGGCGGTAATATTTGACAACATTCCTGGCGAATTGGCCTCTACGTCTCCGTGGGACCTTCATATACATCAATAACGTAATATTACCTAACCTAACCCAACCTATCATCTCGGCGGTAATATTTGAAAACATTCCTGTCGATGTTGGCCTCTACGTCTCCGTGGGACTTTTATATACATCAATAACGTAATTTAACCTAACCCAACACAACCTAACTTCTCGGCGGTAATATTTAACAACATTCCTGGCGAGTTGGCCTCTACGCCTCCGTGGGTCCTCCATATACATCAATAACGTAATATTACCTAACCTAACCCAACCTATCATATCGGCGGTAATATTTGACCACATTCCTGGCGAGTTGGCCTCTACGTCTCCGTGGGACCTTCATATACATCAATAACGTAATATAACGTAACCTAAACCAACCTATCATATCGGCGGTAATATTTGACAACATTCCTGGCGAGTTGGGCTCTACGCCTTCGTGGGACCTTCATATACATCAATAACGTAATATAACGTAACATAAACCAACCTATCATATCGGCGGTAATATTTGAAAACATTCCTGTCGATGTTGGCCTCTACGTCTCCGTGGGACCTTCACATACATCAATGACGTAATATTACCTAACCTAATCCAACCTATCATCTCGGCGGTAATATTTGAAGACATTCCTGGCGAGTTGGCCTCTACCTCTACGTGGGACCTTCATATACGTCAATAACGTAATATAATCTAACCTAACCCAACCTATCATCTCGGCGGTAATATTTGACAACATTTCTGGTCAGTTGGCCTCTACGTCTCCGTGGAACCTTCATATACATCAATAACGTAATATAACCTAACCTAACCCAACCTATCATCTCGGCGGTAATATTTGACAACATTCCTGGCGAATTGGCCTCTTCGTCTCCGTGGGACCTTTATATACATCAATAACGTAATATATCCTAACCTAACCCAACCTATCATCTCGGCGGTAATATTTGACAACATTCCTGGCTTGTTGGCCTCTACGTCTCCGTGGGACCTTCATATACATCAATAACGTAATATAATCTAACCTAACCCAACCTAACAACTCGGCGGTAATATTTGAGAATATTCCTGGCGAGTTCGCCTCTACGTCTCCGTGGGACTTTTACATACATCAAAACGTAATTTAACCTAACCTAACCCAGCGTAACATCTCGGCGGTAATATTTGACAACATTCCTGGAGAGTTGGTCTCTACGTCTCCGTGGGATCTTCATATACATCAATAACGTTATATTACCTAACCTAACACAACCTATAATCTCGGCGGTAATATTTGAAAACATTCCTGTCGATGTTGGCCTCTACGTCTCCGTGGGACTTTTATATACATCAATAACGTAATTTAACCTAACCTAACCCAACATAACATCTCGGCGGTAATATTTGACAACATTCCCGGCGAGTTGGCCTCTACGTCTCCGTGGGGCATTCATATACATCAATAACGTAATATTACCTAACCTAACCCAACCTATCATCTCGGCGGTAATATTTAACAACATTCTTGGCGAGTTGGCCTCTACGTCTCCGTGGGACTTTTATATACATCAATAACGTAATTTAACCTAACCTAACCCAACGTAACATCTCGGCGGTAATATTTGACAACATTCCTGGGGAATTGGCTTCTACGTGTCCGTCGGACCTTCATATACATCAACAACGTAATATAACTTAACCTAACCCAACCCATCATCTCGGCAGTAATATTTGACAACATTCCTGTCGAGTTGGCCTCTACGTCTCCGTGGGACTTTTATATACATCAATAACGTAATTTAACCTAACCCAACACAACCTAACTTCTCGGCGGTAATATTTAACAACATTCCTGGCGAGTTGGCCTCTACGCCGCCATGGGTCCTCCATATACATCAATAACGTAATATAACCTAACCTAACCCAACCTATCATTTTGGCAGTAATATTTGACAACATTCCTGTCGAGTTGGCCTCTACGTCTCCGTGGGACTTTTATATACATCAATAACGTAATTTAACCTAACCTAACCCAACATAACATCTCGGCGGTAATATTTGACAACATTCCTGGCGAATTGGCCTCTACGTCTCCGTGGGACCTTCATATACATCAATAACGTAATATTACCTAACCTAACCCAACCTATCATCTCGGCGGTAATATTTGAAAACAGTCCTGTCAATGTTGGCCTCTACGTCTCCGTGGGACTTTTGTATACATCAATAACGTAATTTAACCTAACCTAACCCAACCAAACATCTCGGCGGTAATATTTGACATCATTCCTGGGGAATTGGCTTCTACGTGTCCGTCGGACCTTCATATACATCAATAACGTAATATAACTTAACCTAACCCAACCTAACATCTCGGCGGTAATATTTGACAACATTCCTGGCGATTTGTCCTCTACGTCTCCGTGGGGCCTTCATATACATCAATAACGTAATCTAACCTAACCCAACCCAACCTAACTTCTCGGCGGTAATATTTAACAACATTCTTGGCGAGTTGGCCTCTACCTCTCCGTGCGACCTTCATATACATCAATAACGTAATTTAACCTAACCTAACCCAACATAACATCTCGGCGGTAATATTTGACAACATTCCTGGCGAGTTGGCCTCTACGTCTCCGTGGGGCATTCATATACATCAATAACGTAATATAACCTAACCTAACCCAACCTAACGTCTCGGCGGTAATATTTGACAACATTCCTGGCGAATTGGCCTCTACGTCTCCGTGGGACCTTCATATACATCAATAACGTAATATTACCTAACCTAACCCAACCTATCATCTCGGCGGTAATATTTAACAACATTCCTGGCGAGTTGGCCTCTACGCCTCCGTGGGTCCTCCATATACATCAATAACGTAATATAACCTAACCCAACCCAACCTAACATCTCGGCACTAATATTTGACAACATTCCTGGCGAGTTGGCCTCTACCTTTCCGTGCGACCCTCATATACATCAATAACGTAATACAACGTATCCTAAACCAGCCTATCATATCGGCGGTAATATTTGACAACATTCCTGTCGAGTTGGCCTCTACGTCTCCGTGTGACTTTTATATACATCAATAACGTAATTTAACCTAACCTAACCCAACATAACATCTCGGCGGTAATATTTGACAACATTCCTGGCGAGTTGGCCTCTACGTCTCCGTGGGGCATTCATATACATCAATAACGTATTATAACCTAACCTAACCCAACCTAACATCTCGGCGGTAATATTTGACAACATTCCTGGCGATTTGTCCTCTACGTCTCCGTGGGGCCTTCATACACATCAATAACGTAATCTAACCTAACCCAACCCAACCTAACTTCTCGGCGGTAATATTTAACAACATTCTTGGCGAGTTGGCCTCTACCTCTCCGTGCGACCTTCATATACATCAACAACGTAATATAACCAATCCTAACCCAACCTTACATCTCGGCGGTAATATTTGACAACATTCCTGGCGATTTGTCCTCTACGTCTCCGTGGGGCCTTCATATACATCAATAACGTAATCTAACCTAACCCAACCCACCCTAACTTCTCGGCGGTATTATTTAAAACATTCTTGGCGAGTTGGCCTCTACCTCTCCGTGCGACCTTCATATACATCAATAACGTAATTTATCCTAACCTAACCCAACATAACATCTCGGCGGTAATATTTGACAACATTCCTGGCGAGTTGGCCTCTACGTCTCCGTGGGGCATTCATATACATCAATAACGTAATATATCCTAACCTAACCCAACCTAACGTCTCGGCGGTAATATTTGACAACATTCCTGGCGAGTTGGGCTCTACGCCTTCGTGGGACCTTCATATACATCAATAACGTAATATAACGTAACATAAACCAACCTATCATATCGGCGGTAATATTTGAAAACATTCCTGTCGATGTTGGCCTCTACGTCTCCGTGGGACCTTCACATACATCAATGACGTAATATTACCTAACCTAATCCAACCTATCATCTCGGCGGTAATATTTGAAGACATTCCTGGCGAGTTGGCCTCTACCTCTACGTGGGACCTTCATATACGTCAATAACGTAATATAATCTAACCTAACCCAACCTATCATCTCGGCGGTAATATTTGACAACATTTCTGGTCAGTTGGCCTCTACGTCTCCGTGGAACCTTCATATACATCAATAACGTAATATAACCTAACCTAACCCAACCTATCATCTCGGCGGTAATATTTGACAACATTCCTGGCGAATTGGCCTCTTCGTCTCCGTGGGACCTTTATATACATCAATAACGTAATATATCCTAACCTAACCCAACCTATCATCTCGGCGGTAATATTTGACAACATTCCTGGCTTGTTGGCCTCTACGTCTCCGTGGGACCTTCATATACATCAATAACGTAATATAATCTAACCTAACCCAACCTAACAACTCGGCGGTAATATTTGAGAATATTCCTGGCGAGTTCGCCTCTACGTCTCCGTGGGACTTTTACATACATCAAAACGTAATTTAACCTAACCTAACCCAGCGTAACATCTCGGCGGTAATATTTGACAACATTCCTGGAGAGTTGGTCTCTACGTCTCCGTGGGATCTTCATATACATCAATAACGTTATATTACCTAACCTAACACAACCTATAATCTCGGCGGTAATATTTGAAAACATTCCTGTCGATGTTGGCCTCTACGTCTCCGTGGGACTTTTATATACATCAATAACGTAATTTAACCTAACCTAACCCAACATAACATCTCGGCGGTAATATTTGACAACATTCCCGGCGAGTTGGCCTCTACGTCTCCGTGGGGCATTCATATACATCAATAACGTAATATTACCTAACCTAACCCAACCTATCATCTCGGCGGTAATATTTAACAACATTCTTGGCGAGTTGGCCTCTACGTCTCCGTGGGACTTTTATATACATCAATAACGTAATTTAACCTAACCTAACCCAACGTAACATCTCGGCGGTAATATTTGACAACATTCCTGGGGAATTGGCTTCTACGTGTCCGTCGGACCTTCATATACATCAACAACGTAATATAACTTAACCTAACCCAACCCATCATCTCGGCAGTAATATTTGACAACATTCCTGTCGAGTTGGCCTCTACGTCTCCGTGGGACTTTTATATACATCAATAACGTAATTTAACCTAACCCAACACAACCTAACTTCTCGGCGGTAATATTTAACAACATTCCTGGCGAGTTGGCCTCTACGCCGCCATGGGTCCTCCATATACATCAATAACGTAATATAACCTAACCTAACCCAACCTATCATTTTGGCAGTAATATTTGACAACATTCCTGTCGAGTTGGCCTCTACGTCTCCGTGGGACTTTTATATACATCAATAACGTAATTTAACCTAACCTAACCCAACATAACATCTCGGCGGTAATATTTGACAACATTCCTGGCGAATTGGCCTCTACGTCTCCGTGGGACCTTCATATACATCAATAACGTAATATTACCTAACCTAACCCAACCTATCATCTCGGCGGTAATATTTGAAAACAGTCCTGTCAATGTTGGCCTCTACGTCTCCGTGGGACTTTTGTATACATCAATAACGTAATTTAACCTAACCTAACCCAACCAAACATCTCGGCGGTAATATTTGACATCATTCCTGGGGAATTGGCTTCTACGTGTCCGTCGGACCTTCATATACATCAATAACGTAATATAACTTAACCTAACCCAACCTAACATCTCGGCGGTAATATTTGACAACATTCCTGGCGATTTGTCCTCTACGTCTCCGTGGGGCCTTCATATACATCAATAACGTAATCTAACCTAACCCAACCCAACCTAACTTCTCGGCGGTAATATTTAACAACATTCTTGGCGAGTTGGCCTCTACCTCTCCGTGCGACCTTCATATACATCAATAACGTAATTTAACCTAACCTAACCCAACATAACATCTCGGCGGTAATATTTGACAACATTCCTGGCGAGTTGGCCTCTACGTCTCCGTGGGGCATTCATATACATCAATAACGTAATATAACCTAACCTAACCCAACCTAACGTCTCGGCGGTAATATTTGACAACATTCCTGGCGAATTGGCCTCTACGTCTCCGTGGGACCTTCATATACATCAATAACGTAATATTACCTAACCTAACCCAACCTATCATCTCGGCGGTAATATTTAACAACATTCCTGGCGAGTTGGCCTCTACGCCTCCGTGGGTCCTCCATATACATCAATAACGTAATATAACCTAACCCAACCCAACCTAACATCTCGGCACTAATATTTGACAACATTCCTGGCGAGTTGGCCTCTACCTTTCCGTGCGACCCTCATATACATCAATAACGTAATACAACGTATCCTAAACCAGCCTATCATATCGGCGGTAATATTTGACAACATTCCTGTCGAGTTGGCCTCTACGTCTCCGTGTGACTTTTATATACATCAATAACGTAATTTAACCTAACCTAACCCAACATAACATCTCGGCGGTAATATTTGACAACATTCCTGGCGAGTTGGCCTCTACGTCTCCGTGGGGCATTCATATACATCAATAACGTATTATAACCTAACCTAACCCAACCTAACATCTCGGCGGTAATATTTGACAACATTCCTGGCGATTTGTCCTCTACGTCTCCGTGGGGCCTTCATACACATCAATAACGTAATCTAACCTAACCCAACCCAACCTAACTTCTCGGCGGTAATATTTAACAACATTCTTGGCGAGTTGGCCTCTACCTCTCCGTGCGACCTTCATATACATCAACAACGTAATATAACCAATCCTAACCCAACCTTACATCTCGGCGGTAATATTTGACAACATTCCTGGCGATTTGTCCTCTACGTCTCCGTGGGGCCTTCATATACATCAATAACGTAATCTAACCTAACCCAACCCACCCTAACTTCTCGGCGGTATTATTTAAAACATTCTTGGCGAGTTGGCCTCTACCTCTCCGTGCGACCTTCATATACATCAATAACGTAATTTATCCTAACCTAACCCAACATAACATCTCGGCGGTAATATTTGACAACATTCCTGGCGAGTTGGCCTCTACGTCTCCGTGGGGCATTCATATACATCAATAACGTAATATATCCTAACCTAACCCAACCTAACGTCTCGGCGGTAATATTTGACAACATTCCAGGCGAATTGGCCTCTACGTCTCCGTGGGACCTTCATATACATCAATAACGTAATATTACCTAACCTAACCCAACCTATCATCTCGGCGGTAATATTTAACAACATTCTTGGCGAGTTGGCCTCTACCTCTCCGTGCGACCTTCATATACATCAATAACGTAATTTAACCTAACCTAACCCAACATAACATCTCGGCGGTAATATTTCACAACATTCCTGGCGAGTTGGCCTCTACGTCTCCGTGGGGCATTCATATACATCTATAACGTAATATAACCTGACCTAACCCAACCTAACGTCTCGGCGGTAATATTTGACAACATTCCTGGCGAATTGGCCTCTACGTCTCCGTGGGACCTTCATATACATCAATAACGTAATATTACCTAACCTAACCCAACCTATCATCTCGGCGGTAATATTTGAAAACATTCCTGTCGATGTTGGCCTCTACGTCTCCGTGGGACTTTTATATACATCAATAACGTAATTTAACCTAACCTAACCCAACGTAACATCTCGGCGGTAATATTTGACAACATTCCTGGGGAATTGGCTTCTACGTGTCCGTCGGACCTTCATATACATCAACAACGTAATATAATTTAACCTAACCCAACCTATCATCTCGGCAGTAATATTTGACAACATTCCTGTCGAGTTGGCCTCTACGTCTCCGTGGGTCCTCTATATACATCAATAACGTAATATAACCTAACCTAACCCAACCTATCATTTTGGCAGTAATATTTGACAACATTCCTGTCGAGTTGGCCTCTACGTCTCCGTGTGACTTTTATATACATCAATAACGTAATTTAACCTAACCTAACCCAACATAACATCTCGGCGGTAATATTTGACAACATTCCTGGCGAGTTGGCCTCTACGTCTCCGTGGGGCATTCATATACATCAATAACGTATTATAACCTAACCTAACCCAACCTAACATCTCGGCGGTAATATTTGACAACATTCCTGGCGATTTGTCCTCTACGTCTCCGTGGGGCCTTCATATACATCAATAACGTAATCTAACCTAACCCAACCCAACCTAACTTCTCGGCGGTAATATTTAACAACATTCTTGGCGAGTTGGCCTCTACCTCTCCGTGCGACCTTCATATACATCAACAACGTAATATAACCTATCCTAACCCAACCTTACATCTCGGCGGTAATATTTGACAACATTCCTGGCGATTTGTCCTCTACGTCTCCGTGGGGCCTTCATATACATCAATAACGTAATCTAACCTAACCCAACCCACCCTAACTTCTCGGCGGTATTATTTAACAACATTCTTGGCGAGTTGGCCTCTACCTCTCCGTGCGACCTTCATATACATCAATAACGTAATTTATCCTAACCTAACCCAACATAACATCTCGGCGGTAATATTTGACAACATTCCTGGCGAGTTGGCCTCTACGTCTCCGTGGGGCATTCATATACATCAATAACGTAATATATCCTAACCTAACCCAACCTAACGTCTCGGCGGTAATATTTGACAACATTCCAGGCGAATTGGCCTCTACGTCTCCGTGGGACCTTCATATACATCAATAACGTAATATTACCTAACCTAATCCAACCTATCATCTCGGCGGTAATATTTGAAGACATTCCTGGCGAGTTGGCCTCTACCTCTACGTGGGACCTTCATATACGTCAATAACGTAATATAATCTAACCTAACCCAACGTAACATCTCGGCGGTAATATTTGACAACATTCCTGGGGAATTGGCTTCTACGTGTCCGTCGGACCTTCATATACATCAACAACGTAATATAACTTAACCTAACCCAACCCATCATCTCGGCAGTAATATTTGACAACATTCCTGTCGAGTTGGCCTCTACGTCTCCGTGGGACTTTTATATACATCAATAACGTAATTTAACCTAACCCAACACAACCTAACTTCTCGGCGGTAATATTTAACAACATTCCTGGCGAGTTGGCCTCTACGCCGCCGTGGGTCCTCCATATACATCAATAACGTAATATAACCTAACCTAACCCAACCTATCATTTTGGCAGTAATATTTGACAACATTCCTGTCGAGTTGGCCTCTACGTCTCCGTGGGACTTTTATATACATCAATAACGTAATTTAACCTAACCTAACCCAACATAACATCTCGGCGGTAATATTTGACAACATTCCTGGCGAATTGGCCTCTACGTCTCCGTGGGACCTTCATATACATCAATAACGTAATATTACCTAACCTAACCCAACCTATCATCTCGGCGGTAATATTTGAAAACAGTCCTGTCAATGTTGGCCTCTACGTCTCCGTGGGACTTTTGTATACATCAATAACGTAATTTAACCTAACCTAACCCAACCTAACATCTCGGCGGTAATATTTGACATCATTCCTGGGGAATTGGCTTCTACGTGTCCGTCGGACCTTCATATACATCAATAACGTAATATAACTTAACCTAACCCAACCTAACATCTCGGCGGTAATATTTGACAACATTCTTGGCGAGTTGGCCTCTACCTCTCCGTGCGACCTTCATATACATCAATAACGTAATTTAACCTAACCTAACCCAACATAACATCTCGGCGGTAATATTTGACAACATTCCTGGCGAGTTGGCCTCTACGTCTCCGTGGGGCATTCATATACATCAATAACGTAATATAACCTAACCTAACCCAACCTAACGTCTCGGCGGTAATATTTGACAACATTCCTGGCGAATTGGCCTCTACGTCTCCGTGGGACCTTCATATACATCAATAACGTAATATTACCTAACCTAACCCAACCTATCATCTCGGCGGTAATATTTAACAACATTCCTGGCGAGTTGGCCTCTACGCCTCCGTGGGTCCTCCATATACATCAATAACGTAATATAACCTAACCCAACCCAACCTAACATCTCGGCACTAATATTTGACAACATTCCTGGCGAGTTGGCCTCTACCTTTCCGTGCGACCCTCATATACATCAATAACGTAATACAACGTATCCTAAACCAGCCTATCATATCGGCGGTAATATTTGACAACATTCCTGTCGAGTTGGCCTCTACGTCTCCGTGTGACTTTTATATACATCAATAACGTAATTTAACCTAACCTAACCCAACATAACATCTCGGCGGTAATATTTGACAACATTCCTGGCGAGTTGGCCTCTACGTCTCCGTGGGGCATTCATATACATCAATAACGTATTATAACCTAACCTAACCCAACCTAACATCTCGGCGGTAATATTTGACAACATTCCTGGCGATTTGTCCTCTACGTCTCCGTGGGGCCTTCATATACATCAATAACGTAATCTAACCTAACCCAACCCAACCTAACTTCTCGGCGGTAATATTTAACAACATTCTTGGCGAGTTGGCCTCTACCTCTCCGTGCGACCTTCATATACATCAACAACGTAATATAACCTATCCTAACCCAACCTTACATCTCGGCGGTAATATTTGACAACATTCCTGGCGATTTGTCCTCTACGTCTCCGTGGGGCCTTCATATACATCAATAACGTAATCTAACCTAACCCAACCCACCCTAACTTCTCGGCGGTATTATTTAAAACATTCTTGGCGAGTTGGCCTCTACCTCTCCGTGCGACCTTCATATACATCAATAACGTAATTTATCCTAACCTAACCCAACATAACATCTCGGCGGTAATATTTGACAACATTCCTGGCGAGTTGGCCTCTACGTCTCCGTGGGGCATTCATATACATCAATAACGTAATATATCCTAACCTAACCCAACCTAACGTCTCGGCGGTAATATTTGACAACATTCCAGGCGAATTGGCCTCTACGTCTCCGTGGGACCTTCATATACATCAATAACGTAATATTACCTAACCTAACCCAACCTATCATCTCGGCGGTAATATTTAACAACATTCTTGGCGAGTTGGCCTCTACCTCTCCGTGCGACCTTCATATACATCAATAACGTAATTTAACCTAACCTAACCCAACATAACATCTCGGCGGTAATATTTCACAACATTCCTGGCGAGTTGGCCTCTACGTCTCCGTGGGGCATTCATATACATCAATAACGTAATATAACCTGACCTAACCCAACCTAACGTCTCGGCGGTAATATTTGACAACATTCCTGGCGAATTGGCCTCTACGTCTCCGTGGGACCTTCATATACATCAATAACGTAATATTACCTAACCTAACCCAACCTATCATCTCGGCGGTAATATTTGAAAACATTCCTGTCGATGTTGGCCTCTACGTCTCCGTGGGACTTTTATATACATCAATAACGTAATTTAACCTAACCTAACCCAACGTAACATCTCGGCGGTAATATTTGACAACATTCCTGGGGAATTGGCTTCTACGTGTCCGTCGGACCTTCATATACATCAACAACGTAATATAATTTAACCTAACCCAACCTATCATCTCGGCAGTAATATTTGACAACATTCCTGTCGAGTTGGCCTCTACGTCTCCGTGGGTCCTCTATATACATCAATAACGTAATATAACCTAACCTAACCCAACCTATCATTTTGGCAGTAATATTTGACAACATTCCTGTCGAGTTGGCCTCTACGTCTCCGTGTGACTTTTATATACATCAATAACGTAATTTAACCTAACCTAACCCAACATAACATCTCGGCGGTAATATTTGACAACATTCCTGGCGAGTTGGCCTCTACGTCTCCGTGGGGCATTCATATACATCAATAACGTATTATAACCTAACCTAACCCAACCTAACATCTCGGCGGTAATATTTGACAACATTCCTGGCGATTTGTCCTCTACGTCTCCGTGGGGCCTTCATATACATCAATAACGTAATCTAACCTAACCCAACCCAACCTAACTTCTCGGCGGTAATATTTAACAACATTCTTGGCGAGTTGGCCTCTACCTCTCCGTGCGACCTTCATATACATCAACAACGTAATATAACCTATCCTAACCCAACCTTACATCTCGGCGGTAATATTTGACAACATTCCTGGCGATTTGTCCTCTACGTCTCCGTGGGGCCTTCATATACATCAATAACGTAATCTAACCTAACCCAACCCACCCTAACTTCTCGGCGGTATTATTTAAAACATTCTTGGCGAGTTGGCCTCTACCTCTCCGTGCGACCTTCATATACATCAATAACGTAATTTATCCTAACCTAACCCAACATAACATCTCGGCGGTAATATTTGACAACATTCCTGGCGAGTTGGCCTCTACGTCTCCGTGGGGCATTCATATACATCAATAACGTAATATATCCTAACCTAACCCAACCTAACGTCTCGGCGGTAATATTTGACAACATTCCAGGCGAATTGGCCTCTACGTCTCCGTGGGACCTTCATATACATCAATAACGTAATATTACCTAACCTAACCCAACCTATCATCTCGGCGGTAATATTTAACAACATTCTTGGCGAGTTGGCCTCTACCTCTCCGTGCGACCTTCATATACATCAATAACGTAATTTAACCTAACCTAACCCAACATAACATCTCGGCGGTAATATTTCACAACATTCCTGGCGAGTTGGCCTCTACGTCTCCGTGGGGCATTCATATACATCAATAACGTAATATAACCTGACCTAACCCAACCTAACGTCTCGGCGGTAATATTTGACAACATTCCTGGCGAATTGGCCTCTACGTCTCCGTGGGACCTTCATATACATCAATAACGTAATATTACCTAACCTAACCCAACCTATCATCTCGGCGGTAATATTTGAAAACATTCCTGTCGATGTTGGCCTCTACGTCTCCGTGGGACTTTTATATACATCAATAACGTAATTTAACCTAACCTAACCCAACGTAACATCTCGGCGGTAATATTTGACAACATTCCTGGGGAATTGGCTTCTACGTGTCCGTCGGACCTTCATATACATCAACAACGTAATATAATTTAACCTAACCCAACCTATCATCTCGGCAGTAATATTTGACAACATTCCTGTCGAGTTGGCCTCTACGTCTCCGTGGGTCCTCTATATACATCAATAACGTAATATAACCTAACCTAACCCAACCTATCATTTTGGCAGTAATATTTGACAACATTCCTGTCGAGTTGGCCTCTACGTCTCCGTGTGACTTTTATATACATCAATAACGTAATTTAACCTAACCTAACCCAACATAACATCTCGGCGGTAATATTTGACAACATTCCTGGCGAGTTGGCCTCTACGTCTCCGTGGGGCATTCATATACATCAATAACGTATTATAACCTAACCTAACCCAACCTAACATCTCGGCGGTAATATTTGACAACATTCCTGGCGATTTGTCCTCTACGTCTCCGTGGGGCCTTCATATACATCAATAACGTAATCTAACCTAACCCAACCCAACCTAACTTCTCGGCGGTAATATTTAACAACATTCTTGGCGAGTTGGCCTCTACCTCTCCGTGCGACCTTCATATACATCAACAACGTAATATAACCTATCCTAACCCAACCTTACATCTCGGCGGTAATATTTGACAACATTCCTGGCGATTTGTCCTCTACGTCTCCGTGGGGCCTTCATATACATCAATAACGTAATCTAACCTAACCCAACCCACCCTAACTTCTCGGCGGTATTATTTAACAACATTCTTGGCGAGTTGGCCTCTACCTCTCCGTGCGACCTTCATATACATCAATAACGTAATTTATCCTAACCTAACCCAACATAACATCTCGGCGGTAATATTTGACAACATTCCTGGCGAGTTGGCCTCTACGTCTCCGTGGGGCATTCATATACATCAATAACGTAATATATCCTAACCTAACCCAACCTAACGTCTCGGCGGTAATATTTGACAACATTCCAGGCGAATTGGCCTCTACGTCTCCGTGGGACCTTCATATACATCAATAACGTAATATTACCTAACCTAACCCAACCTATCATCTCGGCGGTAATATTTAACAACATTCTTGGCGAGTTGGCCTCTACCTCTCCGTGCGACCTTCATATACATCAATAACGTAATTTAACCTAACCTAACCCAACATAACATCTCGGCGGTAATATTTCACAACATTCCTGGCGAGTTGGCCTCTACGTCTCCGTGGGGCATTCATATACATCAATAACGTAATATAACCTGACCTAACCCAACCTAACGTCTCGGCGGTAATATTTGACAACATTCCTGGCGAATTGGCCTCTACGTCTCCGTGGGACCTTTATATACATCAATAACGTAATATTACCTAACCTAACCCAACCTATCATCTCGGCGGTAATATTTAACAACATTCTTGGCGAGTTGGCCTCTACGTCTCCGTGGGACTTTTATATACATCAATAACGTAATTTAACCTAACCTAACCCAACGTAACATCTCGGCGGTAATATTTGACAACATTCCTGGGGAATTGGCTTCTACGTGTCCGTCGGACCTTCATATACATCAACAACGTAATATAACTTAACCTAACCCAACCCATCATCTCGGCAGTAATATTTGACAACATTCCTGTCGAGATGGCCTCTACGTCTCCGTGGGACTTTTATATACATCAATAACGTAATTTAACCTAACCCAACAGAACCTAACTTCTCGGCGGTAATATTTAACAACATTCCTGGCGAGTTGGCCTCTACGCCGCCGTGGGTCCTCCATATACATCAATAACGTAATATAACCTAACCTAACCCAACCTATCATTTTGGCAGTAATATTTGACAACATTCCTGTCGAGTTGGCCTCTACGTCTCCGTGGGGCTTTTATATACATCAATAACGTAATTTAACCTAACCTAACCCAACATAACATCTCGGCGGTAATATTTGACAACATTCCTGGCGAATTGGCCTCTACGTCTCCGTGGGACCTTCATATACATCAATAACGTAATATTACCTAACCTAACCCAACCTATCATCTCGGCGGTAATATTTGAAAACAGTCCTGTCAATGTTGGCCTCTACGTCTCCGTGGGACTTTTGTATACATCAATAACGTAATTTAACCTAACCTAACCCAACCTAACATCTCGGCGGTAATATTTGACATCATTCCTGGGGAATTGGCTTCTACGTGTCCGTCGGACCTTCATATACATCAATAACGTAATATAACTTAACCTAACCCAACCTAACATCTCGGCGGTAATATTTGACAACATTCCTGGCGATTTGTCCTCTACGTCTCCGTGGGGCCTTCATATACATCAATAACGTAATCTAACCTAACCCAACCCAACCTAACTTCTCGGCGGTAATATTTAACAACATTCTTGGCGAGTTGGCCTCTACCTCTCCGTGCGACCTTCATATACATCAATAACGTAATTTAACCTAACCTAACCCAACATAACATCTCGGCGGTAATATTTGACAACATTCCTGGCGAGTTGGCCTCTACGTCTCCGTGGGGCATTCATATACATCAATAACGTAATATAACCTAACCTAACCCAACCTAACGTCTCGGCGGTAATATTTGACAACATTCCTGGCGAATTGGCCTCTACGTCTCCGTGGGACCTTCATATACATCAATAACGTAATATTACCTAACCTAACCCAACCTATCATCTCGGCGGTAATATTTAACAACATTCCTGGCGAGTTGGCCTCTACGCCTCCGTGGGTCCTCCATATACATCAATAACGTAATATAACCTAACCCAACCCAACCTAACATCTCGGCACTAATATTTGACAACATTCCTGGCGAGTTGGCCTCTACCTTTCCGTGCGACCCTCATATACATCAATAACGTAATATAACGTATCCTAAACCAGCCTATCATATCGGCGGTAATATTTGACAACATTCCTGGCGAGTTGGCCTCTACGTCTCCGTGGGACCTTCATATACATCAATAACGTAATATAACGTAACCTAAACCAACCTATCATATCGGCGGTAATATTTGACAACATTCCTGGCGAGTTGGGCTCTACGTCTTCGTGGGACCTTCATATACATCAATAACGTAATATAACGTAACATAAACCAACCTATCATATCGGCGGTAATATTTGAAAACATTCCTGTCGATGTTGGCCTCTACGTCTCCGTGGGACCTTCACAGACATCAATGACGTAATATTACCTAACCTAATCCAACCTATCATCTCGGCGGTAATATTTGAAAACATTCCTGGCGAGTTGGACTCTACCTCTACGTGGGACCTTCATATACGTCAATAACGTAATATAATCTAACCTAACCCAACCTATCATCTCGGCGGTAATATTTGACAACATTCCTGGTCAGTTGGCCTCTACGTCTCCGTGGAACCTTCATATGCATCAATAACGTAATATTACCTAACCTAACCCAACCTATCATCTCGGCGGTAATATTTAACAACATTCTTGGCGAGTTGGCCTCTACCTCTCCGTGCGACCTTCATATACATCAATAACGTAATTTAACCTAACCTAACCCAACATAACATCTCGGCGGTAATATTTGACAACATTCCTGGAGAGTTGGCCTCTACGTCTCCGTGGAACCTTCATATACATCAATAACGTAATATAACCTAACCTAACCCAACCTATCATCTCGGCGGTAATATTTGACAACATTCCTGGCGAATTGGCCTCTACGTCTCCGTGGGACCTTTATATACATCAATAACGTAATATATCCTAACCTAACCCAACCTAACATCTCGGCGGTAATATTTGACATCATTCCTGGGGAATTGGCTTCTACGTGTCCGTCGGACCTTCATATACATCAATAACGTAATATAACTTAACCTAACCCAACCTATCATCTCGGCAGTAATATTTGACAACATTCCTGTCGATGTTGGCCTCTACGTCTCCGTGGGACCTTCACACACATCAATGACGTAATATTACCTAACCTAATCCAACCTATCATCTCGGCGGTAATATTTGAAAACATTCCTGGCGAGTTGGACTCTACCTCTACGTGGGACCTTCATATACGTCAATAACGTAATATAATCTAACCTAACCCAACCTATCATCTCGGCGGTAATATTTGACAACATTTCTGGTCAGTTGGCCTCTACGTCTCCGTGGAACCTTCATATGCATCAATAACGTAATATTACCTAACCTAACCCAACCTATCATCTCGGCGGTAATATTTAACAACATTCTTGGCGAGTTGGCCTCTACCTCTCCGTGCGACCTTCATATACATCAATAACGTAATTTAACCTAACCAAACCCAACATAACATCTCGGCGGTAATATTTGACAACATTCCTGGAGAGTTGGCCTCTACGTCTCCGTGGGACCTTCACATACATCAATGACGTAATATTACCTAACCTAATCCAACCTATCATCTCGGCGGTAATATTTGAAAACATTCCTGGCGAGTTGGCCTCTACCTCTACGTGGGACCTTCATATACGTCAATAACGTAATATAATCTAACCTAACCCAACCTATCATCTCGGCGGTAATATTTGACAACATTTCTGGTCAGTTGGCCTCTACGTCTCCGTGGAACTTTCATATACATCAATAACGTAATATATCCTAACCTAACCCAACCTATCATCGCGGCGGTAATATTTGACAACATTCCTGGCGAATTGGCCTCTACGTCTCCGTGGGACCTTCATATACATCAATAACGTAATATAATCTAACCTAACCCAACCTAACAACTCGGCGGTAATATTTGAGAATATTCCTGGCGAGTTCGCCTCTACGTCTCCGTGGGACTTTTATATACATCAAAACGTAATTTAACCTAACCTAACCCAGCGTAACATCTCGGCGGTAATATTTGACAACATTCCTGGAGAGTTGGTCTCTACGTCTCCGTGGGATCTTCATATACATCAATAACGTTATATTACCTAACCTAACCCAACCTATAATCTCGGCGGTAATATTTGAAAACATTCCTGTCGATGTTGGCCTCTACGTCTCCGTGGGACTTTTATATACATCAATAACGTAATTTAACCTAACCTAACCCAACATAACATCTCGGCGGTAATATTTGACAACATTCCTGGCGAGTTGGCCTCTACGTCTCCGTGGGGCATTCATATACATCAATAACGTAATATTACCTAACCTAACCCAACCTATCATCTCGGCGGTAATATTTAACAACATTCTTGGCGAGTTGGCCTCTACCTCTCCGTGCGACCTTCATATACATCAATAACGTAATTTAACCTAACCTAACCCAACATAACATCTCGGCGGTAATATTTGACAATATTCCTGGCGAGTTGGCCTCTACGTCTCCGTGGGGCATTCATATACATCAATAACGTAATATAACCTAACCTAACCCAACCTAACGTCTCGGCGGTAATATTTGACAACATTCCTGGCGAATTGGCCTCTACGTCTCCGTGGGACCTTCATATACATCAATAACGTAATATTACCTAACCTAACCCAACCTATCACCTCGGCGGTAATATTTGAAAACATTCCTGTCGATGTTGGCCTCTACGTCTCCGTGGGACTTTTATATACATCAATAACGTAATTTAACCTAACCTAACCCAACGTAACATCTCGGCGGTAATATTTGACAACATTCCTGGGGAATTGGCTTCTACGTGTCCGTCGGACCTTCATATACATCAACAACGTAATATAACTTAACCTAACCCAACCCATCATCTCGGCAGTAATATTTGACAACATTCCTGTCGAGTTGGCCTCTACGTCTCCGTGGGACTTTTATATACATCAATAACGTAATTTAACCTAACCCAACACAACCTAACTTCTCGGCGGTAATATTTAACAACATTCCTGGCGAGTTGGCCTCTACGCCGCCGTGGGTCCTCCATATACATCAATAACGTAATATAACCTAACCTAACCCAACCTATCATTTTGGCAGTAATATTTGACAACATTCCTGTCGAGTTGGCCTCTACGTCTCCGTGGGACTTTTATATACACCAATAACGTAATTTAACCTAACCTAACCCAACATAACATCTCGGCGGTAATATTTGACAACATTCCTGGCGAATTGGCCTCTACGTCTCCGTGGGACCTTCATATACATCAATAACGTAATATTACCTAACCTAACCCAACCTATCATCTCGGCGGTAATATTTAACAACATTCTTGGCGAGTTGGCCTCTACCTCTCCGTGCGACCTTCATATACATCAATAACGTAATTTAACCTAACCTAACCCAACATAACATCTCGGCGGTAATATTTGACAACATTCCTGGCGAGTTGGCCTCTACGTCTCCGTGGGGCATTCATATACATCAATAACGTAATATAACCTAACCTAACCCAACCTAACGTCTCGGCGGTAATATTTGACAACATTCCTGGCGAATTGGCCTCTACGTCTCCGTGGGACCTTCATATACATCAATAACGTAATATTACCTAACCTAACCCAACCTATCATCTCGGCGGTAATATTTAACAACATTCCTGGCGAGTTGGCCTCTACGCCTCCGTGGGTCCTCCATATACATCAATAACGTAATATAACCTAACCCAACCCAACCTAACATCTCGGCACTAATATTTGACAACATTCCTGGCGAGTTGGCCTCTACCTTTCCGTGCGACCTTCATATACATCAATAACGTAATATAACGTATCCTAAACCAGCCTATCATATCGGCGGTAATATTTGACAACATTCCTGGCGAGTTGGCCTCTACGTCTTCGTGGGACCTTCATATACATCAATAACGTAATATAACGTAACATAAACCAACCTATCATATCGGCGGTAATATTTGAAAACATTCCTGTCGATGTTGGCCTCTACGTCTCCGTGGGACCTTCACATACATCAATGACGTAATATTACCTAACCTAATCCAACCTATCATCTCGGCGGTAATATTTGAAAACATTCCTGGCGAGTTGGACTCTACCTCTACGTGGGACCTTCATATACGTCAATAACGTAATATAATCTAACCTAACCCAACCTATCATCTCGGCGGTAATATTTGACAACATTTCTGGTCAGTTGGCCTCTACGTCTCCGTGGAACCTTCATATGCATCAATAACGTAATATTACCTAACCTAACCCAACCTATCATCTCGGCGGTAATATTTAACAACATTCTTGGCGAGTTGGCCTCTACCTCTCCGTGCGACCTTCATATACATCAATAACGTAATTTAACCTAACCTAACCCAACATAACATCTCGGCGGTAATATTTGACAACATTCCTGGAGAGTTGGCCTCTACGTCTCCGTGGGACCTTCACATACATCAATGACGTAATATTACCTAACCTAATCCAAGCTATCATCTCGGCGGTAATATTTGAAAACATTTCTGGCGAGTTGGCCTCTACCTCTACGTGGGACCTTCATATACGTCAATAACGTAATATAATCTAACCTAACCCAACCTATCATCTCGGCGGTAATATTTGACAACATTTCTGGTCAGTTGGCCTCTACGTCTCCGTGGAACCTTCATATACATCAATAACGTAATATAACCTAACCTAACCCAACCTATCATCTCGGCGGTAATATTTGACAACATTCCTGGCGAATTGGCCTCTACGTCTCCGTGGGACCTTTATATACATCAATAACGTAATATATCCTAACCTAACCCAACCTAACATCTCGGCGGTAATATTTGACATCATTCCTGGGGAATTGGCTTCTACGTGTCCGTCGGACCTTCATATACATCAATAACGTAATATAACTTAACCTAACCCAACCTATCATCTCGGCAGTAATATTTGACAACATTCCTGTCGAGTTGGCCTCTACGTCTCCGTGGGTCCTCTATATACATCAATAACGTGATATAACCTAACCTAACCCAACCTATCATTTTGGCAGTAATATTTGACAACATTCCTGTCGAGTTGGCCTCTACGTCTCCGTGTGACTTTTATATACATCAATAACGTAATTTAACCTAACCTAACCCAACATAACATCTCGGCGGTAATATTTGACAACATTCCTGGCGAGTTCGCCTCTACGTCTCCGATGGGCATTCATATACATCAATAACGTATTATAACCTAACCTAACCCAACCTAACATCTCGGCGGTAATATTTGACAACATTCCTGGCGATTTGTCCTCTACGTCTCCGTGGGGCCTTCATATACATCAATAACGTAATCTAACCTAACCCAACCCAACCTAACCTCTCGGCGGTAATATTTAACAACATTCTTGGCGAGTTGGCCTCTACCTCTCCGTGCGACCTTCATATACATCAATAACGTAATTTAACCTAACCTAACCCAACATAACATCTCGGCGGTAATATTTGACAACATTCCTGGCGAATTGGCCTCTACGTCTCCGTGGGACCTTCATATACATCAATAACGTAATATTACCTAACCTAACCCAACCTATCATCTCGGCGGTAATATTTGACAACATTTCTGGTCAGTTGGCCTCTACGTCTCCGTGGAACTTTCATATACATCAATAACGTAATATATCCTAACCTAACCCAACCTATCATCGCGGCGGTAATATTTGACAACATTCCTGGCGAATTGGCCTCTACGTCTCCGTGGGACCTTCATATACATCAATAACGTAATATAATCTAACCTAACCCAACCTAACAACTCGGCGGTAATATTTGAGAATATTCCTGGCGAGTTCGCCTCTACGTCTCCGTGGGACTTTTATATACATCAAAACGTAATTTAACCTAACCTAACCCAGCGTAACATCTCGGCGGTAATATTTGACAACATTCCTGGAGAGTTGGTCTCTACGTCTCCGTGGGATCTTCATATACATCAATAACGTTATATTACCTAACCTAACCCAACCTATAATCTCGGCGGTAATATTTGAAAACATTCCTGTCGATGTTGGCCTCTACGTCTCCGTGGGACTTTTATATACATCAATAACGTAATTTAACCTAACCTAACCCAACATAACATCTCGGCGGTAATATTTGACAACATTCCTGGCGAGTTGGCCTCTACGTCTCCGTGGGGCATTCATATACATCAATAACGTAATATTACCTAACCTAACCCAACCTATCATCTCGGCGGTAATATTTAACAACATTCTTGGCGAGTTGGCCTCTACCTCTCCGTGCGACCTTCATATACATCAATAACGTAATTTAACCTAACCTAACCCAACATAACATCTCGGCGGTAATATTTGACAATATTCCTGGCGAGTTGGCCTCTACGTCTCCGTGGGGCATTCATATACATCAATAACGTAATATAACCTAACCTAACCCAACCTAACGTCTCGGCGGTAATATTTGACAACATTCCTGGCGAATTGGCCTCTACGTCTCCGTGGGACCTTCATATACATCAATAACGTAATATTACCTAACCTAACCCAACCTATCACCTCGGCGGTAATATTTGAAAACATTCCTGTCGATGTTGGCCTCTACGTCTCCGTGGGACTTTTATATACATCAATAACGTAATTTAACCTAACCTAACCCAACGTAACATCTCGGCGGTAATATTTGACAACATTCCTGGGGAATTGGCTTCTACGTGTCCGTCGGACCTTCATATACATCAACAACGTAATATAACTTAACCTAACCCAACCCATCATCTCGGCAGTAATATTTGACAACATTCCTGTCGAGTTGGCCTCTACGTCTCCGTGGGACTTTTATATACATCAATAACGTAATTTAACCTAACCCAACACAACCTAACTTCTCGGCGGTAATATTTAACAACATTCCTGGCGAGTTGGCCTCTACGCCGCCGTGGGTCCTCCATATACATCAATAACGTAATATAACCTAACCTAACCCAACCTATCATTTTGGCAGTAATATTTGACAACATTCCTGTCGAGTTGGCCTCTACGTCTCCGTGGGACTTTTATATACACCAATAACGTAATTTAACCTAACCTAACCCAACATAACATCTCGGCGGTAATATTTGACAACATTCCTGGCGAATTGGCCTCTACGTCTCCGTGGGACCTTCATATACATCAATAACGTAATATTACCTAACCTAACCCAACCTATCATCTCGGCGGTAATATTTAACAACATTCTTGGCGAGTTGGCCTCTACCTCTCCGTGCGACCTTCATATACATCAATAACGTAATTTAACCTAACCTAACCCAACATAACATCTCGGCGGTAATATTTGACAACATTCCTGGCGAGTTGGCCTCTACGTCTCCGTGGGGCATTCATATACATCAATAACGTAATATAACCTAACCTAACCCAACCTAACGTCTCGGCGGTAATATTTGACAACATTCCTGGCGAATTGGCCTCTACGTCTCCGTGGGACCTTCATATACATCAATAACGTAATATTACCTAACCTAACCCAACCTATCATCTCGGCGGTAATATTTAACAACATTCCTGGCGAGTTGGCCTCTACGCCTCCGTGGGTCCTCCATATACATCAATAACGTAATATAACCTAACCCAACCCAACCTAACATCTCGGCACTAATATTTGACAACATTCCTGGCGAGTTGGCCTCTACCTTTCCGTGCGACCTTCATATACATCAATAACGTAATATAACGTATCCTAAACCAGCCTATCATATCGGCGGTAATATTTGACAACATTCCTGGCGAGTTGGCCTCTACGTCTTCGTGGGACCTTCATATACATCAATAACGTAATATAACGTAACATAAACCAACCTATCATATCGGCGGTAATATTTGAAAACATTCCTGTCGATGTTGGCCTCTACGTCTCCGTGGGACCTTCACATACATCAATGACGTAATATTACCTAACCTAATCCAACCTATCATCTCGGCGGTAATATTTGAAAACATTCCTGGCGAGTTGGACTCTACCTCTACGTGGGACCTTCATATACGTCAATAACGTAATATAATCTAACCTAACCCAACCTATCATCTCGGCGGTAATATTTGACAACATTTCTGGTCAGTTGGCCTCTACGTCTCCGTGGAACCTTCATATGCATCAATAACGTAATATTACCTAACCTAACCCAACCTATCATCTCGGCGGTAATATTTAACAACATTCTTGGCGAGTTGGCCTCTACCTCTCCGTGCGACCTTCATATACATCAATAACGTAATTTAACCTAACCTAACCCAACATAACATCTCGGCGGTAATATTTGACAACATTCCTGGAGAGTTGGCCTCTACGTCTCCGTGGGACCTTCACATACATCAATGACGTAATATTACCTAACCTAATCCAAGCTATCATCTCGGCGGTAATATTTGAAAACATTTCTGGCGAGTTGGCCTCTACCTCTACGTGGGACCTTCATATACGTCAATAACGTAATATAATCTAACCTAACCCAACCTATCATCTCGGCGGTAATATTTGACAACATTTCTGGTCAGTTGGCCTCTACGTCTCCGTGGAACCTTCATATACATCAATAACGTAATATAACCTAACCTAACCCAACCTATCATCTCGGCGGTAATATTTGACAACATTCCTGGCGAATTGGCCTCTACGTCTCCGTGGGACCTTTATATACATCAATAACGTAATATATCCTAACCTAACCCAACCTAACATCTCGGCGGTAATATTTGACATCATTCCTGGGGAATTGGCTTCTACGTGTCCGTCGGACCTTCATATACATCAATAACGTAATATAACTTAACCTAACCCAACCTATCATCTCGGCAGTAATATTTGACAACATTCCTGTCGAGTTGGCCTCTACGTCTCCGTGGGTCCTCTATATACATCAATAACGTGATATAACCTAACCTAACCCAACCTATCATTTTGGCAGTAATATTTGACAACATTCCTGTCGAGTTGGCCTCTACGTCTCCGTGTGACTTTTATATACATCAATAACGTAATTTAACCTAACCTAACCCAACATAACATCTCGGCGGTAATATTTGACAACATTCCTGGCGAGTTCGCCTCTACGTCTCCGATGGGCATTCATATACATCAATAACGTATTATAACCTAACCTAACCCAACCTAACATCTCGGCGGTAATATTTGACAACATTCCTGGCGATTTGTCCTCTACGTCTCCGTGGGGCCTTCATATACATCAATAACGTAATCTAACCTAACCCAACCCAACCTAACCTCTCGGCGGTAATATTTAACAACATTCTTGGCGAGTTGGCCTCTACCTCTCCGTGCGACCTTCATATACATCAATAACGTAATTTAACCTAACCTAACCCAACATAACATCTCGGCGGTAATATTTGACAACATTCCTGGCGAATTGGCCTCTACGTCTCCGTGGGACCTTCATATACATCAATAACGTAATATTACCTAACCTAACCCAACCTATCATATCGGCGGTAATATTTGACAACATTCCTGGCGAGTTGGCCTCTACGTCTCCGTGGGACCTTCATATACATCAATAACGTAATATAACGTAACCTAAACCAACCTATCATATCGGCGGTAATATTTGACAACATTCCTGGCGAGTTGGGCTCTACGTCTTCGCGGGACCTTCATATACATCAATAACGTAATATAACGTAACATAAACCAACCTATCATATCGGCGGTAATATTTGAAAACATTCCTGTCGATGTTGGCCTCTACGTCTCCGTGGGACCTTCACATACATCAATGACGTAATATTACCTAACCTAATCCAACCTATCATCTCGGCGGTAATATTTGAAAACATTCCTGGCGAGTTGGACTCTACCTCTACGTGGGACCTTCATATACGTCAATAACGTAATATAATCTAACCTAACCCAACCTATCATCTCGGCGGTAATATTTGACAACATTTCTGGTCAGTTGGCCTCTACGTCTCCGTGGAACCTTCATATGCATCAATAACGTAATATTACCTAACCTAACCCAACCTATCATCTCGGCGGTAATATTTAACAACATTCTTGGCGAGTTGGCCTCTACCTCTCCGTGCGACCTTCATATACATCAATAACGTAATTTAACCTAACCTAACCCAACATAACATCTCGGCGGTAATATTTGACAACATTCCTGGAGAGTTGGCCTCTACGTCTCCGTGGGACCTTCACATACATCAATGACGTAATATTACCTAACCTAATCCAACCTATCACCTCGGCGGTAATATTTGAAAACATTCCTGGCGAGTTGGCCTCTACCTCTACGTGGGACCTTCATATACGTCAATAACGTAATATAATCTAACCTAACCCAACCTATCATCTCGGCGGTAATATTTGACAACATTTCTGGTCAGTTGGCCTCTACGTCTCCGTGGAACCTTCATATACATCAATAACGTAATATAACCTAACCTAACCCAACCTATCATCTCGGCGGTAATATTTGACAACATTCCTGGCGAATTGGCCTCTACGTCTCCGTGGGACCTTTATATACATCAATAACGTAATATATCCTAACCTAACCCAACCTATCATCTCGGCGGTAATATTTGACAACATTCCTGGCTTGTTGGCCTCTACGTCTCCGTGGGACCTTCATATACATCAATAACGTAATATAATCTAACCTAACCCAACCTAACAACTCGGCGGTAATATTTGAGAATATTCCTGGCGAGTTCGCCTCTACGTCTCCGTGGGACTTTTATATACATCAAAACGTAATTTAACCTAACCTAACCCAGCGTAACATCTCGGCGGTAATATTTGACAACATTCCTGGAGAGTTGGTCTCTACGTCTCCGTGGGATCTTCATATACATCAATAACGTTATATTACCTAACCTAACCCAACCTATAATCTCGGCGGTAATATTTGAAAACATTCCTGTCGATGTTGGCCTCTACGTCTCCGTGGGACTTTTATATACATCAATAACGTAATTTAACCTAACCTAACCCAACATAACATCTCGGCGGTAATATTTGACAACATTCCTGGCGAGTTGGCCTCTACGTCTCCGTGGGGCATTCATATACATCAATAACGTAATATTACCTAACCTAACCCAACCTATCATCTCGGCGGTAATATTTAACAACATTCTTGGCGAGTTGGCCTCTACCTGTCCGTGCGACCTTCATATACATCAATAACGTAATTTAACCTAACCTAACCCAACATAACATCTCGGCGGTAATATTTGACAATATTCCTGGCGAGTTGGCCTCTACGTCTCCGTGGGGCATTCATATACATCAATAACGTAATATAACCTAACCTAACCCAACCTAACGTCTCGGCGGTAATATTTGACAACATTCCTGGCGAATTGGCCTCTACGTCTCCGTGGGACTTTCATATACATCAATAACGTAATATTACCTAACCTAACCCAACCTATCACCTCGGCGGTAATATTTGAAAACATTCCTGTCGATGTTGGCCTCTACGTCTCCGTGGGACTTTTATATACATCAATAACGTAATTTAACCTAACCTAACCCAACGTAACATCTCGGCGGTAATATTTGACAACATTCCTGGGGAATTGGCTTCTACGTGTCCGTCGGACCTTCATATACATCAACAACGTAATATAACTTAACCTAACCCAACCCATCATCTCGGCAGTAATATTTGACAACATTCCTGTCGAGTTGGCCTCTACGTCTCCGTGGGACTTTTATATACATCAATAACGTAATTTAACCTAACCCAACACAACCTAACTTCTCGGCGGTAATATTTAACAACATTCCTGGCGAGTTGGCCTCTACGCCGCCGTGGGTCCTCCATATACATCAATAACGTAATATAACCTAACCTAACCCAACCTATCATTTTGGCAGTAATATTTGACAACATTCCTGTCGAGTTGGCCTCTACGTCTCCGTGGGACTTTTATATACATCAATAACGTAATTTAACCTAACCTAACCCAACATAACATCTCGGCGGTAATATTTGACAACATTCCTGGCGAATTGGCCTCTACGTCTCCGTGGGACCTTCATATACATCAATAACGTAATATTACCTAACCTAACCCAACCTATCATCTCGGCGGTAATATTTAACAACATTCTTGGCGAGTTGGCCTCTACCTCTCCGTGCGACCTTCATATACATCAATAACGTAATTTAACCTAACCTAACCCAACATAACATCTCGGCGGTAATATTTGACAACATTCCTGGCGAGTTGGCCTCTACGTCTCCGTGGGGCATTCATATACATCAATAACGTAATATAACCTAACCTAACCCAACCTAACGTCTCGGCGGTAATATTTGACAACATTCCTGGCGAATTGGCCTCTACGTCTCCGTGGGACCTTCATATACATCAATAACGTAATATTACCTAACCTAACCCAACCTATCATCTCGGCGGTAATATTTAACAACATTCCTGGCGAGTTGGCCTCTACGCCTCCGTGGGTCCTCCATATACATCAATAACGTAATATAACCTAACCCAACCCAACCTAACATCTCGGCACTAATATTTGACAACATTCCTGGCGAGTTGGCCTCTACCTTTCCGTGCGACCTTCATATACATCAATAACGTAATATAACGTATCCTAAACCAGCCTATCATATCGGCGGTAATATTTGACAACATTCCTGGCGAGTTGGCCTCTACGTCTCCGTGGGACCTTCATATGCATCAATAACGTAATATAACCTAACCTAACCCAACCTAACGTCTCGGCGGTAATATTTGACAACATTCCTGGCGAATTGGCCTCTACGTCTCCGTGGGACCTTCATATACATCAATAACGTAATATTACCTAACCTAACCCAACCTATCATCTCGGCGGTAATATTTAACAACATTCCTGGCGAGTTGGCCTCTACGCCTCCGTGGGTCCTCCATATACATCAATAACGTAATATAACCTAACCCAACCCAACCTAACATCTCGGCACTAATATTTGACAACATTCCTGGCGAGTTGGCCTCTACCTTTCCGTGCGACCTTCATATACATCAATAACGTAATATAACGTATCCTAAACCAGCCTATCATATCGGCGGTAATATTTGACAACATTCCTGGCGAGTTGGCCTCTACGTCTCCGTGGGACCTTCATATACATCAATAACGTAATATAACGTAACCTAAACCAACCTATCATATCGGCGGTAATATTTGACAACATTCCTGGCGAGTTGGGCTCTACGTCTTCGTGTGACCTTCATATACATCAATAACGTAATATAACGTAACATAAACCAACCTATCATATCGGCGGTAATATTTGAAAACATTCCTGTCGATGTTGGCCTCTACGTCTCCGTGGGACCTTCACATACATCAATGACGTAATATTACCTAACCTAATCCAACCTATCATCTCGGCGGTAATATTTGAAAACATTCCTGGCGAGTTGGACTCTACCTCTACGTGGGACCTTCATATACGTCAATAACGTAATATAATCTAACCTAACCCAACCTATCATCTCGGCGGTAATATTTGACAACATTTCTGGTCAGTTGGCCTCTACGTCTCCGTGGAACCTTCATATGCATCAATAACGTAATATTACCTAACCTAACCCAACCTATCATCTCGGCGGTAATATTTAACAACATTCTTGGCGAGTTGGCCTCTACCTCTCCGTGCGACCTTCATATACATCAATAACGTAATTTAACCTAACCTAACCCAACATAACATCTCGGCGGTAATATTTGACAACATTCCTGGCGGGTTGGCGTCTACGTCTCCGTGGGACATTCATATACATCAATAACGTAATATTACCTAACCTAACCCAACCTATCATCTCGGCGGTAATATTTAACAACATTCTTGGCGAGTTGGCCTCTACCTCTCCGTGCGACCTTCATATACATCAATGACGTAATTTAACCTAACCTAACCCAACATAACATCTCGGCGGTAATATTTGACAACATTCCTGGCGAGTTGGCATCTACCTCTCCGTGCGACCTTCATATACATCAATAACGTAATATAACGTAACCTAAACCAACCTATCATATCGCCGGTAATATTTGAAAACATTCCTGTCGATGTTGGCCTCTACGTCTCCGTGGGACTTTTATATACATCAAAACGTAATTTAACCTAACCTAACCCAACGTAACATCTCGGCGATAATATTTGACAACATTCCTGGGGAGTTGGCCTCTACGTGTCCGTCGGACCTTCATGTACATCAATAACGTAATATAACCTAACCTAACCCAACCTATCATTTTGGCAGTAATATTTGACAACATTCCTGTCGAGTTGGCCTCTACGTCTCCGTGGGGCTTTTATATACATCAATAACGTAATTTAACCTAACCTAACCCAACATAACATCTCGGCGGTAATATTTGACAACATTCCTGGCGAGTTGGCCTCTACGTCTCCGTGGGGCATTCATATACTTCAATAACGTTATATAGCCTAACCTAACCCAACCTAACGTCTCGGCGGCAATATTTGACAACATTCCTGGCGAATTGGCCTCTACGTCTCCGTGGGAACTTCATGTACATCAATAACGTCATATTACCTAACCTAACCCTACCTATCATCTCGGCGGTAATATTTGACAACATTCCTGGGGAATTGGCTTCTACGTGTCCGTCGGACCTTCATATACATCAATAACGTAATATAACTTAACCTAACCCAACCTATCATCTCGGCAGTAATATTTGACAACATTCCTGTCAAGTTGGCCTCTACGTCTCCGTGGGACTTTTATATACATCAATAACGTAATTTAACCTAACCCAACACAACCTAACTTCTCGGCGGTAATATTTACCAACATTCCTGGCGAGTTGGCCTCTACGTCTCCGTGGGACCTTCATATACATCAATAACGTAATATAACGTAACCTAAACCAACCTATCATATCGGCGGTAATATTTGAAAACATTCCTGGCGAGTTGGACTCTACCTCTACGTGGGACCTTCATATACGTCAATAACGTAATATAATCTAACCTAGCCCAACCTATCATATCGGCGGTAATATTTGAAAACATTCCTGTCGATGTTGGCCTCTACGTCTCCGTGGGACTTTTATATACATCAAAACGTAATTTAACCTAACCTAACCCAACGTAACATCTCGGCGATAATATTTGACAACATTCCTGGGGAGTTGGCCTCTACGTGTACGTCGGACCTTCATATACATCAATAACGTAATATAACCTAACCTAACCCAACCTATCATTTTGGCAGTAATATTTGACAACATTCCTGTCGAGTTGGCCTCTACGTCTCCGTGGGGCTTTTATATACATCAATAACGTAATTTAACCTAACCTAACCCAACATAACATCTCGGCGGTAATATTTGACAACATTCCTGGCGAGTTGGCCTCTACGTCTCCGTGGGGCATTCATATACATCAATAACGTAATATAACCTAACCTAACCCAACCTAACATCTCGGCGGTAATATTTGACAACATTCCTGGCGATTTGTCCTCTACGTCTCCGTGGGGCCTTCATATACATCAATAACGTAATCTAACCTAACCCAACCCAACCTAACTTCTCAGCGGTAATATTTAACAACATTCTTGGCGAGTTGGCCTCTACCTCTCCGTGCGACCTTCATATACATCAATAACGTAATTTAACCTAACCTAACCCAACATAACATCTCGGCGGTAATATTTGACAACATTCCTGGCGAGTTGGCCTCTACGTCTCCGTGGGGCATTCATATACTTCAATAACG
The DNA here is from genome assembly GCA_963969225.1 of Xylocopa violacea. NCBI lineage: Eukaryota > Metazoa > Arthropoda > Insecta > Hymenoptera > Apidae > Xylocopa > Xylocopa violacea. Next base: position 3,635,059 of record CAXAJV010001290.1, on the reverse strand, counting down.
TAATATAGCCTAACCTAACCCAACCTAACGTCTCGGCGGCAATATTTGACAACATTCCTGTCGAATTGGCCTCTACGTCTCCGTGGGAACTTCATATACATCAATAACGTCATATTACCTAACCTAACCCTACCTATCATCTCGGCGGTAATATTTGACAACATTCCTGGGGAATTGGCTTCTACGTGTCCGTCGGACCTTCATATACATCAATAACGTAATATAACTTAACCTAACCCAACCTATCATCTCGGCAGTAATATTTGACAACATTCCTGTCAAGTTGGCCTCTACGTCTCCGTGGGACTTTTATATACATCAATAACGTAATTTAACCTAACCCAACACAACCTAACTTCTCGGCGGTAATATTTACCAACATTCCTGGCGAGTTGGCCTCTACGCCTCCGTGGGTCCTCCATATACATCAATAACGTAATATAACCTAACCCAACCCAACCTAACATCTCGGCACTAATATTTGACAACATTCCTGTCGAGTTGGCCTCTACGTCTCCGTGGGGCTTTTATATACATCAATAACGTAATTTAACCTAACCTAACCCAACATAACATCTCGGCGGTAATATTTGACAACATTCCTGGCGAGTTGGCCTCTACGTCTCCGTGGGGCATTCATATACATCAATAACGTAATATAACGTAACCTAAACCAACCTATCATATCGGCGGTAATATTTGAAAACATTCCTGTCGATGTTGGCCTCTACGTCTCCGTGGGACCTTCATATACATCAATAACGTAATATTACCTAACCTAACCCAACCTATCATCTCGGCACTAATATTTGACAACATTCCTGGCGAGTTGGCCTCCACCTCTCCGTGGGACCTTCATATACGTCAATAACGTAATATAATCTAACCTAACCCAACCTATCATCTCGGCGGTAATATTTGACAACATTTCTGGTCAGTTGGCCTCTACCTCTCCGTGGAACCTTCATATACATCAATAACGTGATATAACCTAACCTAACCCAACCTATCATATCGGCGATAATATTTGACAACATTCCTGGCTTGTTGGCCTCTACGTCTCCGTGGGACCTTCATATACATCAATAACGTAATAGAACGTAATCTAAACCAACCTACCATATCGGCGGTAATATTTGAAAACATTCCTGTCGATGTTGGCCTCTACGTCTCCGTGGGACCTTCATATACATCAATAACGTAATATTACCTAACCTAACCCAACCTATCATCTCGGCACTAATATTTGACAACATTCCTGGCGAGTTGGCCTCCACCTCTCCTTGGGACCTTCATATACGTCAATAACGTAATATAATCTAACCTAACCCAACCTATCATCTCGGCGGTAATATTTGACAACATTTCTGGTCAGTTGGCATCTACGTCTCCGTGGAACCTTCATATACATCAATAACGTGATATAACCTAACCTAACCCAACCTATCATCTCGGCGGTAATATTTGACAACATTCCTGGCTTGTTGGCCTCTACGTCTCCGTGGGACCTTCATATACATCAATAACGTAATATTACCTAACCTAACCCAACCTATCATCTCGGCGGTAATATTTGAAAACATTCCTGTCGATGTTGGCCTCTACGTCTCCGTGGGACTTTTATATACATCAATAACGTAATTTAACCTAACCTAACCCAACGTAACATCTCGGCGGTAATATTTGGCAACATTCCTGGCGAGTTGGCCTCTACGTCTCCGTGGGACTTTTATATACATCAATAACGTAATTTAACCTAACCCAACACAACCTAACTTCTCGGCGGTAATATTTAACAACATTCCTGGCGAATTGGCCTCTACGCCTCCGTGGGTCCTCCATATACATCAATAACGTAATATAACCTAACCCAACCCAACCTAACATCTCGGCACTAATATTTGACAACATTCCTTGCGAGTTGGCCTCTACCTCTCCGTGCGACCTTCATATACATCAATAACGTAATATAACGTATCCTAAACCAACCTATCATATCGGCGGTAATATTTGAAAACATTCCTGTCGATGTTGGCCTCTACGTCTCCGTGGGACTTTTATATACATCAAAACGTAATTTAACCTAACCTAACCCAACGTAACATCTCGGCGATAATATTTGACAACATTCCTGGGGAGTTGGCCTCTACGTGTACGTCGGACCTTCATATACATCAATAACGTAATATAACCTAACCTAACCCAACCTATCATTTTGGCAGTAATATTTGACAACATTCCTGTCGAGTTGGCCTCTACGTCTCCGTGGGGCTTTTATATACATCAATAACGTAATTTAACCTAACCTAACCCAACATAACATCTCGGCGGTAATATTTGACAACATTCCTGGCGAGTTGGCCTCTACGTCTCCGTGGGGCATTCATATACATCAATAACGTAATATAACCTAACCTAACCCAACCTAACATCTCGGCGGTAATATTTGACAACATTCCTGGCGATTTGTCCTCTACGTCTCCGTGGGGCCTTCATATACATCAATAACGTAATCTAACCTAACCCAACCCAACCTAACTTCTCAGCGGTAATATTTAACAACATTCTTGGCGAGTTGGCCTCTACCTCTCCGTGCGACCTTCATATACATCAATAACGTAATTTAACCTAACCTAACCCAACATAACATCTCGGCGGTAATATTTGACAACATTCCTGGCGAGTTGGCCTCTACGTCTCCGTGGGGCATTCATATACTTCAATAACGTAATATAGCCTAACCTAACCCAACCTAACGTCTCGGCGGCAATATTTGACAACATTCCTGGCGAATTGGCCTCTACGTCTCCGTGGGAACTTCATATACATCAATAACGTCATATTACCTAACCTAACCCTACCTATCATCTCGGCGGTAATATTTGACAACATTCCTGGGGAATTGGCTTCTACGTGTCCGTCGGACCTTCATATACATCAATAACGTAATATAACTTAACCTAACCCATCCTATCATCTCGGCAGTAATATTTGACAACATTCCTGTCAAGTTGGCCTCTACGTCTCCGTGGGACTTTTATATACATCAATAACGTAATTTAACCTAACCCAACACAACCTAACTTCTCGGCGGTAATATTTACCAACATTCCTGGCGAGTTGGCCTCTACGCCTCCGTGGGTCCTCCATATACATCAATAACGTAATATAACCTAACCCAACCCAACCTAACATTTCGGCACTAATATTTGACAACATTCCTTGCGAGTTGGCCTCTACCTCTCCGTGCGACCTTCATATACATCAATAACGTAATATAACGTATCCTAAACCAACCTATCATATCGGCGGTAATATTTGACAACATTCCTGGCTTGTTGGCCTCTACGTCTCCGTGGGACCTTCATATACATCAATAACGTAATATTACCTAACCTAACCCAACCTATCATCTCGGCGGTAATATTTGAAAACATTCCTGTCGATGTTGGCCTCTACGTCTCCGTGGGACTTTTATATACATCAATAACGTAATTTAACCTAACCTAACCCAACGTAACATCTCGGCGGTAATATTTGGCAACATTCCTGGCTAGTTGGCCTCTACGTCTCCGTGGGACTTTTATATACATCAATAACGTAATTTAACCTAACCCAACACAACCTAACTTCTCGGCGGTAATATTTAACAACATTCCTGGCGAATTGGCCTCTACGCCTCCGTGGGTCCTCCATATACATCAATAACGTAATATAACCTAACCCAACCCAACCTAACATCTCGGCACTAATATTTGACAACATTCCTTGCGAGTTGGCCTCTACCTCTCCGTGCGACCTTCATATACATCAATAACGTAATATAACGTATCCTAAACCAACCTATCATATCGGCGGTAATATTTGAAAACATTCCTGTCGATGTTGGCCTCTACGTCTCCGTGGGACTTTTATATACATCAAAACGTAATTTAACCTAACCTAACCCAACGTAACATCTCGGCGATAATATTTGACAACATTCCTGGGGAGTTGGCCTCTACGTGTACGTCGGACCTTCATATACATCAATAACGTAATATAACCTAACCTAACCCAACCTATCATTTTGGCAGTAATATTTGACAACATTCCTGTCGAGTTGGCCTCTACGTCTCCGTGGGGCTTTTATATACATCAATAACGTAATTTAACCTAACCTAACCCAACATAACATCTCGGCGGTAATATTTGACAACATTCCTGTCGATGTTGGCCTCTACGTCTCCGTGGGACTTTTATATACATCAAAACGTAATTTAACCTAACCTAACCCAACGTAACATCTCGGCGATAATATTTGACAACATTCCTGGGGAGTTGGCCTCTACGTGTACGTCGGACCTTCATATACATCAATAACGTAATATAACCTAACCTAACCCAACCTATCATTTTGGCAGTAATATTTGACAACATTCCTGTCGAGTTGGCCTCTACGTCTCCGTGGGGCTTTTATATACATCAATAACGTAATTTAACCTAACCTAACCCAACATAACATCTCGGCGGTAATATTTGACAACATTCCTGGCGAGTTGGCCTCTACGTCTCCGTGGGGCATTCATATACATCAATAACGTAATATAACCTAACCTAACCCAACCTAACATCTCGGCGGTAATATTTGACAACATTCCTGGCGATTTGTCCTCTACGTCTCCGTGGGGCCTTCATATACATCAATAACGTAATCTAACCTAACCCAACCCAACCTAACTTCTCAGCGGTAATATTTAACAACATTCTTGGCGAGTTGGCCTCTACCTCTCCGTGCGACCTTCATATACATCAATAACGTAATTTAACCTAACCTAACCCAACATAACATCTCGGCGGTAATATTTGACAACATTCCTGGCGAGTTGGCCTCTACGTCTCCGTGGGGCATTCATATACTTCAATAACGTAATATAGCCTAACCTAACCCAACCTAACGTCTCGGCGGCAATATTTGACAACATTCCTGGCGAATTGGCCTCTACGTCTCCGTGGGAACTTCATATACATCAATAACGTCATATTACCTAACCTAACCCTACCTATCATCTCGGCGGTAATATTTGACAACATTCCTGGGGAATTGGCTTCTACGTGTCCGTCGGACCTTCATATACATCAATAACGTAATATAACTTAACCTAACCCATCCTATCATCTCGGCAGTAATATTTGACAACATTCCTGTCAAGTTGGCCTCTACGTCTCCGTGGGACTTTTATATACATCAATAACGTAATTTAACCTAACCCAACACAACCTAACTTCTCGGCGGTAATATTTACCAACATTCCTGGCGAGTTGGCCTCTACGCCTCCGTGGGTCCTCCATATACATCAATAACGTAATATAACCTAACCCAACCCAACCTAACATCTCGGCACTAATATTTGACAACATTCCTTGCGAGTTGGCCTCTACCTCTCCGTGCGACCTTCATATACATCAATAACGTAATATAACGTATCCTAAACCAACCTATCATATCGGCGGTAATATTTGACAACATTCCTGGCTTGTTGGCCTCTACGTCTCCGTGGGACCTTCATATACATCAATAACGTAATATTACCTAACCTAACCCAACCTATCATCTCGGCGGTAATATTTGAAAACATTCCTGTCGATGTTGGCCTCTACGTCTCCGTGGGACTTTTATATACATCAATAACGTAATTTAACCTAACCTAACCCAACCTAACATCTCGGCGGTAATATTTGGCAACATTCCTGGCGAGTTGGCCTCTACGTCTCCGTGGGACTTTTATATACATCAATAACGTAATTTAACCTAACCCAACACAACCTAACTTCTCGGCGGTAATATTTAACAACATTCCTGGCGAATTGGCCTCTACGCCTCCGTGGGTCCTCCATATACATCAATAACGTAATACAACCTAACCCAACCCAACCTAACATCTCGGCACTAATATTTGACAACATTCCTTGCGAGTTGGCCTCTACCTCTCCGTGCGACCTTCATATACATCAATAACGTAATATAACGTATCCTAAACCAACCTATCATATCGGCGGTAATATTTGAAAACATTCCTGTCGATGTTGGCCTCTACGTCTCCGTGGGACTTTTATATACATCAAAACGTAATTTAACCTAACCTAACCCAACGTAACATCTCGGCGATAATATTTGACAACATTCCTGGGGAGTTGGCCTCTACGTGTACGTCGGACCTTCATATACATCAATAACGTAATATAACCTAACCTAACCCAACCTATCATTTTGGCAGTAATATTTGACAACATTCCTGTCGAGTTGGCCTCTACGTCTCCGTGGGGCTTTTATATACATCAATAACGTAATTTAACCTAACCTAACCCAACATAACATCTCGGCGGTAATATTTGACAACATTCCTGGCGAGTTGGCCTCTACGTCTCCGTGGGGCATTCATATACATCAATAACGTAATATAACCTAACCTAACCCAACCTAACATCTCGGCGGTAATATTTGACAACATTCCTGGCGATTTGTCCTCTACGTCTCCGTGGGGCCTTCATATACATCAATAACGTAATCTAACCTAACCCAACCCAACCTAACTTCTCAGCGGTAATATTTAACAACATTCTTGGCGAGTTGTCCTCTACCTCTCCGTGCGACCTTCATATACATCAATAACGTAATTTAACCTAACCTAACCCAACATAACATCTCGGCGGTAATATTTGACAACATTCCTGGCGAGTTGGCCTCTACGTCTCCGTGGGGCATTCATATACTTCAATAACGTAATATAGCCTAACCTAACCCAACCTAACGTCTCGGCGGCAATATTTGACAACATTCCTGGCGAATTGGCCTCTACGTCTCCGTGGGAACTTCATATACATCAATAACGTCATATTACCTAACCTAACCCTACCTATCATCTCGGCGGTAATATTTGACAACATTCCTGGGGAATTGGCTTCTACGTGTCCGTCGGACCTTCATATACATCAATAACGTAATATAACTTAACCTAACCCAACCTATCATCTCGGCAGTAATATTTGACAACATTCCTGTCAAGTTGGCCTCTACGTCTCCGTAGGACTTTTATATACATCAATAACGTAATCTAACCTAACCCAACCCAACCTAACTTCTCGGCGGTAATATTTAACAACATTCTTGGCGAGTTGGCCTCTACCTCTCCGTGCGACCTTCATATACATCAATAACGTAATTTAACCTAACCTAACCCAACATAACATCTCGGCGGTAATATTTGACAACATTCCTGGCGAGTTGGCCTCTTCGTCTCCGTGGGGCATTCATATACATCAACAACGTAATATAGCCTAACCTAACCCAACGTAACATCTCGGCGGTAATATTTGACAACATTCCTGGGGAGTTGGCCTCTACGTGTCCGTCGGACCTTCATGTACATCAATAACGTAATATAACCTAACCTAACCCAACCTATCATTTTGGCAGTAATATTTGACAACATTCCTGTCGAGTTGGCCTCTACGTCTCCGTGGGACCTTCATATACATCAATAACGTAATATTACCTAACCTAACCCAACCTATCATCTCGGCGGTAATATTTGAAAACATTCCTGCCGATGTTGGCCTCTACGTCTTCGTGGGACTGTTATATACATCAATAACGCAATATAACCTAACCTGAACCAACCTATCATCTCGGCACTAATATTTGAAAACATTCCTGGCGAGTTGGCCTCTACCTCTCCGTGCGACCTTCATATACATCAGTAACGTAATATGACGTAACCTAACCCAACCTATCATATCGGCGATAATATTTGACAACATTCCTGGCGAGTTGGCCTCTACGTCTCCGTGGGACCTTCATATACATCAATAACGTAATATAACGTAATCTAAACCAACCTATCATATCGGCGGTAATATTTGAAAACATTCCTTTCGATGTTGGCCTCTACGTCTCCGTGGGACCTTCATATACATCAATAACGTAATATTACCTAACCTAACCCAACCTATCATCTCGGCACTAATATTTGACAACATTCCTGGCGAGTTGGCCTCCACCTCTCCTTGGGACCTTCATATACGTCAATAACGTAATATAATCTAACCTAACCCAACCTATCATCTCGGCGGTAATATTTGACAACATTTCTGGTCAGTTGGCCTCTACGTCTCCGTGGAACCTTCATATACATCAATAACGTGATATAACCTAACCTAACCCAACCTATCATCTCGGCGGTAATATTTGACAACATTCCTGGCTTGTTGGCCTCTACGTCTCCGTGGGACCTTCATATATATCAATAACGTAATATTACCTAACCTAACCCAACCTATCATCTCGGCGGTAATATTTGAAAACATTCCTGCCGATGTTGGCCTCTACGTCTCCGTGGGACTTTTATATACATCAATAACGTAATTTAACCTAACCTAACCCAACGTAACATCTCGGCGGTAATATTTGGCAACATTCCTGGCGAGTTGGCCTCTACGTCTCCGTGGGACTTTTATATACATCAATAACGTAATTTAACCTAACCCAACACAACCTAACTTCTCGGCGGTAATATTTAACAACATTCCTGGCGAATTGGCCTCTACGCCTCCGTGGGTCCTCCATATACATCAATAACGTAATATAACCTAACCCAACCCAACCTAACATCTCGGCACTAATATTTGCAACATTCCTTGCGAGTTGGCCTCTACCTCTCCGTGCGACCTTCATATACATCAATAACGTAATATAACGTATCCTAAACCAACCTATCATATCGGCGGTAATATTTGAAAACATTCCTGTCGATGTTGGCCTCTACGTCTCCGTGGGACTTTTATATACATCAAAACGTAATTTAACCTAACCTAACCCAACGTAACATCTCGGCGATAATATTTGACAACATTCCTGGGGAGTTGGACTCTACGTGTCCGTCGGACCTTCATATACATCAATAACGTAATATAACCTAACCTAACCCAACCTATCATTTTGGCAGTAATATTTGACAACATTCCTGTCGAGTTGGCCTCTACGTCTCCGTGGGGCTTTTATATACATCAATAACGTAATTTAACCTAACCTAACCCAACATAACATCTCGGCGGTAATATTTGACAACATTCCTGGCGAGTTGGCCTCTACGTCTCCGTGGGGCATTCATATACTTCAATAACGTAATATAGCCTAACCTAACCCAACCTAACGTCTCGGCGGCAATATTTGACAACATTCCTGGCGAATTGGCCTCTACGTCTCCGTGGGAACTTCATATACATCAATAACGTCATATTACCTAACCTAACCCAACCTATCATCTCGGCGGTAATATTTGACAACATTCCTGGGGAATTGGCTTCTACGTGTCCGTCGGACCTTCATATACATCAATAACGTAATATAACTTAACCTAACCCAACCTATCATCTCGGCAGTAATATTTGACAACATTCCTGTCGAGTTGGCCTCTACGTCTCCGTGGGACTTTTATATACATCAATAACGTAATTTAACCTAACCCAACACAACCTAACTTCTCGGCGGTAATATTTACCAACATTCCTGGCGAGTTGGCCTCTACGCCTCCGTGGGTCCTCCATATACATCAATAACGTAATATAACCTAACCCAACCCAACCTAACATCTCGGCACTAATATTTGACAACATTCCTTGCGAGTTGGCCTCTACCTCTCCGTGCGACCTTCATATACATCAATAACGTAATATAACGTATCCTAAACCAACCTATCATATCGGCGGTAATATTTGACAACATTCCTGGCAAGTTGGCCTCTACGTCTCCGTGGGACCTTCATATACATCAATAACGTAATATAACGTAACCTAAACCAACCTATCACATCGGCGGTAATATTTGACAACATTCCTGGCGAGTTGGGCTCTACGTCTCCGTGGGACCTTCATATACATCAATAACGTAATATAACGTAACATAAACCAACCTATCATATCGGCGGTAATATTTGACAACATTCCTGGCGAGTTGGCCTCTACATCTCCGTGCGACCTTCATATACATCAATAACGTAATATAACGTAACCTAAATCAACCTATCATATCGGCGGTAATATTTGAAAACATTCCTGTCGATGTTGGCCTCTACGTCTCCGTGGGACTTTTATATACATCAAAACGTAATTTAACCTAACCTAACCCAACGTAACATCTCGGCGATAATATTTGACAACATTCCTGGGGAGTTGGCCTCTACGTGTCCGTCGGACCTTCATATACATCAATAACGTAATATAACCTAACCTAACCCAACCTATCATTTTGGCAGTAATATTTGACAACATTCCTGTCGAGTTGGCCTCTACGTCTCCGTGGGACTTTTATATACATCAATAACGTAATTTAACCTAACCTAACCCAACATAACATCTCGGCGGTAATATTTGACAACATTCCTGGCGAGTTGGCCTCTACGTCTCCGTGGGGCATTCATATACATGAATAACGTAATATAACCTAACCTAACCCAACCTAACATCTCGGCGGTAATATTTGACAACATTCCTGGCGATTTGTCCTCTACGTCTCCGTGGGGCCTTCATATACATCAATAACGTAATCTAACCTAACCCAACCCAACCTAACTTCTCGGCGGTAATATTTAACAACATTCTTGGCGAGTTGGCCTCTACCTCTCCGTGCGACCTTCATATACATCAATAACGTAATTTAACCTAACCTAACCCAACATAACATCTCGTCGGTAATATTTGACAACATTCCTGGCGAGTTGGCCTCTTCGTCTCCGTGGGGCATTCATATACATCAATAACGTAATATAGCCTAACCTAACCCAACCTAACGTCTCGGCGGCAATATTTGACAACATTCCTGGCGAATTGGCCTCTACGTCTCCGTGGGACCTTCATATACATCAATAACGTAATATTACCTAACCTAACCCAACCTATCATCTCGGCGGTAATATTTGAAAACATTCCTGTCGACGTTGGCCTCTACGTCTATGTGGGGCATTCATATACATCAATAACGTAATATAACGTAACCTAAACCAACCTATCATATCGGCGGTAATATTTGAAAACATTCCTGTCGATGTTGGCCTCTACGTCTCCGTGGGACCTTCATATACATCAATAACGTAATATTACCTAACCTAACCCAACCTATCATCTCGGCGGTAATATTTGAAAACATTCCTGCCGATGTTGGCCTCTACGTCTTCGTGGGACTTTTATGTACATCAATAACGCAATATAACCTAACCTGAACCAACCTATCATCTCGGCACTAATATTTGAAAACATTCCTGGCGAGTTGGCCTCTACCTCTCCGTGCGACCTTCATATACATCAGTAACGTAATATGACGTAACCTAACCCAACCTATCATATCGGCGATAATATTTGACAACATTCCTGGCGAGTTGGCCTCCACCTCTCCTTGGGACCTTCATATACGTCAATAACGTAATATAATCTAACCTAACCCAACCTATCATCTCGGCGGTAATATTTGACAACATTTCTGGTCAGTTGGCCTCTACGTCTCCGTGGAACCTTCATATACATCAATAACGTGATATAACCTAACCTAACCCAACCTATCATCTCGGCGGTAATATTTGACAACATTCCTGGCTTGTTGGCCTCTACGTCTCCGTGGGACCTTCATATACATCAATAACGTAATATTACCTAACCTAACCCAACCTATCATCTCGGCGGTAATATTTGAAAACATTCCTGTCGATGTTGGCCTCTACGTCTCCGTGGGACTTTTATATACATCAATAACGTAATTTAACCTAACCTAACCCAACGTAACATCTCGGCGGTAATATTTGGCAACATTCCTGGCGAGTTGGCCTCTACGTCTCCGTGGGACTTTTATATACATCAATAACGTAATTTAACCTAACCCAACACAACCTAACTTCTCGGCGGTAATATTTAGCAACATTCCTGGCGAATTGGCCTCTACGCCTCCGTGGGTCCTCCATATACATCAATAACGTAATATAACCTAACCCAACCCAACCTAACATCTCGGCACTAATATTTGACAACATTCCTTGCGAGTTGGCCTCTACCTCTCCGTGCGACCTTCATATACATCAATAACGTAATATAACGTATCCTAAACCAACCTATCATATCGGCGGTAATATATGAAAACATTCCTGTCGATGTTGGCCTCTACGTCTCCGTGGGACTTTTATATACATCAAAACGTAATTTAACCTAACCTAACCCAACGTAACATCTCGGCGATAATATTTGACAACATTCCTGGGGAGTTGGACTCTACGTGTCCGTCGGACCTTCATATACATCAATAACGTAATATAACCTAACCTAACCCAACCTATCATTTTGGCAGTAATATTTGACAACATTCCTGTCGAGTTGGCCTCTACGTCTCCGTGGGGCTTTTATATACATCAATAACGTAATTTAACCTAACCTAACCCAACATAACATCTCGGCGGTAATATTTGACAACATTCCTGGCGAGTTGGCCTCTACGTCTCCGTGGGGCATTCATATACTTCAATAACGTAATATAGCCTAACCTAACCCAACCTAACGTCTCGGCGGCAATATTTGACAACATTCCTGGCGAATTGGCCTCTACGTCTCCGTGGGAACTTCATATACATCAATAACGTCATATTACCTAACCTAACCCAACCTATCATCTCGGCGGTAATATTTGACAACATTCCTGGAGAATTGGCTTCTACGTGTCCGTCGGACCTTCATATACATCAATAACGTAATATAACTTAACCTAACCCAACCTATCATCTCGGCAGTAATATTTGACAACATTCCTGTCGAGTTGGCCTCTACGTCTCCGTGGGACTTTTATATACATCAATAACGTAATTTAACCTAACCCAACACAACCTAACTTCTCGGCGGTAATATTTACCAACATTCCTGGCGAGTTGGCCTCTACGCCTCCGTGGGTCCTCCATATACATCAATAACGTAATATAACCTAACCCAACCCAACCTAACATCTCGGCACTAATATTTGACAACATTCCTTGCGAGTTGGCCTCTACCTCTCCGTGCGACCTTCATATACATCAATAACGTAATATAACGTATCCTAAACCAACCTATCATATCGGCGGTAATATTTGACAACATTCCTGGCAAGTTGGCCTCTACGTCTCCGTGGGACCTTCATATACATCAATAACGTAATATAACGTAACCTAAACCAACCTATCACATCGGCGGTAATATTTGACAACATTCCTGGCGAGTTGGGCTCTACGTCTCCGTGGGACCTTCATATACATCAATAACGTAATATAACGTAACATAAACCAACCTATCATATCGGCGGTAATATTTGAAAACATTCCTGTCGATGTTGGCCTCTACGTCTCCGTGGGACCTTCACATACATCAATGACGTAATATTACCTAACCTAAACCAACCTATCATATCGGCGGTAATATTTGACAACATTCCTGGCGAGTTGGCCTCTACATCTCCGTGCGACCTTCATATACATCAATAACGTAATATAACGTAACCTAAATCAACCTATCATTTTGGCAGTAATATTTGACAACATTCCTGTCGAGTTGGCCTCTACGTCTCCGTGGGGCTTTTATATACATCAATAACGTAATTTAACCTAACCTAACCCAACGTAACATCTCGGCGATAATATTTGACAACATTCCTGGGGAGTTGGCCTCTACGTGTCCGTCGGACCTTCATATACATCAATAACGTAATATAACCTAACCTAACCCAACCTATCATTTTGGCAGTAATATTTGACAACATTCCTGTCGAGTTGGCCTCTACGTCTCCGTGGGACTTTTATATACATCAATAACGTAATTTAACCTAACCTAACCCAACATAACATCTCGGCGGTAATATTTGACAACATTCCTGGCGAGTTGGCCTCTACGTCTCCGTGGGGCATTCATATACATGAATAACGTAATATAACCTAACCTAACCCAACCTAACATCTCGGCGGTAATATTTGACAACATTCCTGGCGATTTGTCCTCTACGTCTCCGTGGGGCCTTCATATACATCAATAACGTAATCTAACCTAACCCAACCCAACCTAATTTCTCGGCGGTAATATTTAACAACATTCTTGGCGAGTTGGCCTCTACCTCTCCGTGCGACCTTCATATACATCAATAACGTAATTTAACCTAACCTAACCCAACATAACATCTCGGCGGTAATATTTGACAACATTCCTGGCGAGTTGGCCTCTTCGTCTCCGTGGGGCATTCATATACATCAATAACGTAATATAGCCTAACCTAACCCAACCTAACGTCTCGGCGGCAATATTTGACAACATTCCTGGCGAATTGGCCTCTACGTCTCCGTGGGACCTTCATATACATCAATAACGTAATATTACCTAACCTAACGCAACCTATCATCTCGGCGGTAATATTTGAAAACATTCCTGTCGATGTTGGCCTCTACGTCTCCGTGGGACTTTTATATACATCAATAACGTAATTTAACCTAATCTAACCCAACGTAACATCTCGGCGGTAATATTTGACAACATTCCTGGGGAATTGGCTTCTACGTGTCCGTCGGACCTTCATATACATCAATAACGTAATATAACTTAACCTAACCCAACCTATCATCTCGGCAGTAATATTTGACAACATTCCTGTCGAGTTGGCCTCTACGTCTCCGTGGGACTTTTATATACATCAATAACGTAATTTAACCTAACCCAACACAACCTAACTTCTCGGCGGTAATATTTAACAACATTCCTGGCGAGTTGGCCTCTACGTCTCCGTGGGACCTTTATATACATCAATACCGTAATATAAACTAACCTAAACCAACCTATCATATCGGCACTAATATTTGACAACATTCCTTGCGAGTTGGCCTCTACCTCTCCGTGCGACCTTCATATACATCAATAACGTAATATAACGTATCCCAAACCAACCTATCATATCGGCGGTAATATTTGACAACATTCCTGGCGAGTTGGCCTCTACGTCTCCGTGGGACCCTCATATACATCAATAACGTAATATAACGTAACCTAAACCAACCTATCATATCGGCGGTAATATTTGACAACATTCCTGGCGAGTTGGGCTCTACGTCTCCGTGGGACCTTCATATACATCAATAACGTAATATAACGTAACATAAACCAACCTATCATATCGGCAGTAATATTTGAAAACATTCCTGTCAATGTTGGCCTCTACGTCTCCGTGGGACCTTCACATACATCAATAACGTAATATTACCAAACCTAGCCCAACCTATCATCTCGGCGGTAATATTTGAAAACATTCCTGCCGATGTTGGCCTCTACGTCTCCGTGGGACTTTTATATACATCAATAGCGTAATATAACCTAACCTGAACCAACCTATCATCTCGGCGGTAATATTTGACAACATTCCTGTCGAGTTGAGATCTACGTCTCCGTGCGACCTTCATATACATCAATAACGTAATATTACCTAACCTAACCCAACCTATCATCTCGGCGGTAATATTTGAAAACATTCCTGCTGATGTTGGCCTCTACGTCTCCGTGGGACTTTTATATACATCAATAACGTAATATAGCCAAACCTAACCCAACCTAACATCTCGGCGGTGATATTTGACAACATTCCTGGCGAGTTGTTCTCTACGCCTCCGTGTGACCTTCATATACATCAATAACGTAATATAACCTAACCTGAACCAACCTATCATCTCGGCGGTAATATTTGACAACAGTCCTGCCGATGTTGGACTCTGCGTCTCCGTGGGACCTTCATATACATCAATAACGTAATTTAACCTAACCTAACCCAACGTAACATCTCGACGGTAATGTTTGGCAACATTCCTGGCTTGTTGGCCTCTACGTCTCCGTGGGACCTTCATATATATCAATAACGTAATATCACCTAACCTAACCCAACCTAACATCTCGGCGGTAATATTTGACAACATTCCTGGCGAGTTGGTGTCTACGTCTCCGTGGGACTTTTTTATACATCAAAACATAATTTAAATTAACCTAACCCAACGTAACATCTCGGCGGTAATATTTGACAACATTCCTGGCGAGTTGGCCTCTACGTCTCCGTGGGACCTTCATATACATCAATAACGTAATATACCGTAACCTAAACCAACCTATCATATCGGCGGTAATATTTGAAAACATTCCTGTCGATGTTGGCCTCTACGTCTCCGTGGGACCTTCATATAAATCAATAACGTAATATTACCTAACCTAACCCAACCTATCATCTCGGCGGCAATATTTGAAAACATTCCTGTCGATGTTGGCCTCTACGTCTCCGTGGGACTTTTATATACATCAATAACGTAATTTAACCTAACCTAACCCAACGTAACATCTCGGCGGTAATATTTGAAAACATTCCTGCCGATGTTGGCCTCTACGTCTCCGTAGGACTTTTATATACATCAATAACGTAATTTAACCTAACCTAACCCGACGTAACATCTCGGCGGTAATGTGTGGCAACATTCCTGGCTTGTTGGCCTCTACGTCTCCGTGGGGCCTTCATATACATCAATAACGTAATATAACCAAACCTAACCCAACATAACATCTCGGCGGTGATATTTGACAACATTCCTGGCGAGTTGGTCTCTACGCCTCCGTGTGACCTTCATATACATCAATAACGTAATATAACCTAACCTAACCCAACCTATCATATCGGCGGTAATATTTGAAAACATTCCGGTCAGTTGGCCTCTACGCCTCCGTGGAACCTTCATATACATCAATAACGTAATATAACGTAACCTAAACCAACCTATCATATCGGCGATAATATTTGAAAACATTCCGGTCAGTTGGCCTCTACGTCTCCGTGGAACCTTCATATACATCAATAACGTAATATAACGTAACCTAAACCAACCTATCATATCGGCGGTAATATTTGAAAACATTCCTGGCTTGTTGGCCTCTACGTCTCCGTGGGGCCTTCATATACATCAATAACGTAATATAACCAAACCTAACCCAACCTAACATCTCGGCGGTGATATTTGACAACATTCCTGGCGAGTTGGTCTCTACGCCTCCGTGCGACCTTCATATACATCAATAACGTAATTTAACCTAACCTAACCCAAACTAATATCTCGACACTAATATTTGACAACATTCCTGGCGAGTTGGCCTCTACCTCTCCGTGCGACCTTCATATACATCAATAACGTATTATAACGTAACCTAACCCAACCTATCATATCGGCGGTAATATTTGAAAACATTCCTGTCGATGTTGGCCTCTACGTCTCCGTGGGACCTTCATATACATCAATAACGTAATATTACCTAACCTAACCCATCCTATCATATCGGCGGTAATATTCGACAACATTCCTGGCGAGTTGAGCTCTACGTCTCCGTGGGACCTTCATATACATCAATAACGTAATATCACCACACCTAACCCAACCTAAGATCTCGGCACTAATATTTGACAACATTCCTGGCGAGTTGGCCTCTACGTCTCCGTGGGAACTTTATATACATCAATAACGTAATATAACCTAACCTAACCCAACCTAACATCTCGGCGGTAATATTTGACAACATTCCTGGCGAGTTGGCCTCTACGTCTCCGTGGGACCTTCATATACATCAATAACGTAATATTACCTAACCTAACCCAACCTATCATCTCGGCGGTAATATTTGAAAACATTCCTGCCGATGTTGGCCTCTACGTCTCCGTGGGACTTTTATATACATCAATAACGCAATATAACCTAACCTGAACCAACCTATCATCTCGGCACTAATATTTGAAAACATTCCTGGCGAGTTGGCCTCTACCTCTCCGTGCGACCTTCATATACATCAGTAACGTAATATGACGTAACCTAACCCAACCTATCATATCGGCGATAATATTTGACAACATTCCTGGCGAGTTGGCCTCTACGTCTCCGTGGGACCTTCATATACATCAATAACGTAATATAACGTAATCTAAACCAACCTATCATATCGGCGGTAATATTTGAAAACATTTCTGTCGATGTTGGCCTCTACGTCTCCGTGGACCTTCATATACATCAATAACGTAATATTACCTAACCTAACCCAACCTATCATCTCGGCACTAATATTTGACAACATTCCTGGCGAGTTGGCCTCCACCTCTCCTTGGGACCTTCATATACGTCAATAACGTAATATAATCTAACCTAACCCAACCTATCATCTCGGCGGTAATATTTGACAACATTTCTGGTCAGTTGGCCTCTACGTCTCCGTGGAACCTTCATATACATCAATAACGTGATATAACCTAACCTAACCCAACCGATCATCTCGGCGGTAATATTTGACAACATTCCTGGCTTGTTGGCCTCTACGTCTCCGTGGGACCTTCATATACATCAATAACGTAATATTACCTAACCTAACCCAACCTATCGTCTCGGCGGTAATATTTGAAAACATTCCTGTCGATGTTGGCCTCTACGTCTCCGTGGGACTTTTATATACATCAATAACGTAATTTAACCTAACCTAACCCAACGTAACATCTCGGCGGTAATATTTGGCAACATTCCTGGCGAGTTGGCCTCTACGTCTCCATGGGTCTTTTATATACATCAATAACGTAATTTAACCTAACCCAACACAACCTAACTTCTCGGCGGTAATATAAAACAACATTCCTGGCGAATTGGCCTCTACCTCTCCGTGCGACCTTCATATACATCAATAACGTAATTTAACATAACCTAACCCAACATAACATCTCGGCGTTAATATTTGACAACATTCCTGGCGAGTTGGCCTCTTCGTCTCCGTGGGGCATTCATATACATCAATAACGTAATATAGCCTAACCTAACCCAACCTAACGTCTCGGCGGCAATATTTGACACCAGTCCTGGCGAATTGGCCTCCACGTCTCCGTGGGACCTTCATATACATCAATAACGTAATATTACCTAACCTAACCCAACCTATCATCTCGGCGGTAATATTTGACAACATTCCTGGGGAATTGGCTTCTACGTGTCCGTCGGACCTTCATATACATCAATAACGTAATATAACTTAACCTAACCCAACCTATCATCTCGGCAGTAATATTTGACAACATTCCTGTCGAGTTGGCCTCTACGTCTCCGTGGGACTTTTATATACATCAATAACGTAATTTAACCTAACCCAACACAACCTAACTTCTCGGCGGTAATATTTAACAACATTCCTGGCGAGTTGGCCTCTACGTCTCCGTGGGACCTTTATATACATCAATAACGTAATATAACCTAACCTAAACCAAACTATAATATCGGCACTAATATTTGACAACATTCCTTGCGAGTTGGCCTCTACCTCTCCGTGCGACCTTCATATACATCAATAACGTAATATAACGTATCCTAAACCAACCTATCATATCGGCGGTAATATTTGACAACATTCCTGGCGAGTTGGCCTCTACGTCTCCGTGGGACCTTCATATACATCAATAACGTAATATAACGTAACCTAAACCAACCTATCATATCGGCGGTAATATTTGACAACATTCCTGGCGAATTGGGCTCTACGTCTCCGTGGGACCTTCATATACATCAATAACGTAATATAACGTAACATAAACCAACCTATCATATCGGCAGTAATATTTGAAAACATTCCTGTCAATGTTGGCCTCTACGTCTCCGTGGGACCTTCACATACATCAATAACGTAATATTACCTAACCTAACCCAACCTATCATCTCGGCGGTAATATTTGAAAACATTCCTGCCGATGTTGGCCTCTACGTCTCCGTGGGACTTTTATATACATCAATAACGTAATTTAACCTAACCTAACCCAAACTAACATCTCGACACTAATATTTGACAACATTCCTGGCGAGTTGGCCTCTACCTCTCCGTGCGACCTTCATCAACATCAATAACGTAATATAACGTAACCTAACCCAACCTATCATATCGGCGGTAATATTTGAAAACATTCCTGTCGATGTTGGCCTCTACGTCTCCGTGGGACCTTCATATACATCAATAACGTCATATTAGCTAACCTAACCCATCCTATCATCTCGGCGGTAATATTCGACAACATTCCTGGCGAGTTGAGCTCTACGTCTCCGTGGGACCTTCATATACATCAATAACGTAATATCACCACACCTAACCCAACCTAAGATCTCGGCACTAATATTTGACAACATTCCTGGCGAGTTGGCCTCTACGTCTCCGTGGGAACTTTATATACATCAATAACGTAATATAACCTAACCTAACCCAACCTAACATCTCGGCGGTAATATTTGACAACATTCCTGGCGAGTTGGCCTCTACGTCTCCGTGGGATCTTCATATACATCAATAACGTAATATAACCTAACGTAACACAACTTATCCTCTCGGCAGTAATATTTGACAACATTCCTGGCTTGTTGGATTCTATGTTTCCGTGGGAGCTTTATATACATCAATAACGTAATATAACCTAACCTAACCCAACGTAACATCTCGGGGGTAATATTTGACAACATTCCTGGAGAGTTGGTCTCTACGTCTCCGTGGGACCTTCATATACATCAATAACGTAATATTACCTAACCTAACCCAACCTAACATCTCGGCACTAATATTTGAAAACATTACTGGCGAGTTGGCCTCTACGTCTCCGTGGGACCTTCATATACATCAATAACGTAATATAACCAAACCTAACCCAACCGAACATCTCGGCGGTAATATTTGACAGCATTCCTGGCGAGTTGGTCTCTACGCCTCCGTGCGACCTTCATATAAATCAATAACGTAATATTACCTAACCTAACCCAACCTATCATCTCGGCGGCAATATTTGAAAACATTCCTGTCGATGTTGGCCTCTACGTCTCCGTGGGACTTTTATATACATCAATAACGTAATATAACGTAACCTAACCCAACCTATCATCTCGGCGGTGATATTTGACAACATTCCTGGCGAGTTGGTCTCTACGCCTCCGTGTGACCTTCATATACATCAATAACGTAATATAACCTAACCTAACCCAACCTATCATCTCGGCGGTAATATTTGACAACATTCCTGGCCAGTTGGCCTCTACGTTTCCGTGGGACCTTTATATACATCAATAACGTAATATAACTTAACCTAAACCAACCTATCATATCGGCACTAATATTTGACAACATTCCTGGCGAGTTGGCGTCTACCTCTCCGTGGGACCTTCATATACGTCAACAACGTAATATAATCTAACCTAACTCAACCTATCATATCGGCGGTAATATTTGAAAACATTCCTGTCGATGTTGGCCTCTACGTCTCCGTGGGACCTTCATATACATCAATAACGTCATATTACCTAACCTAACCCATCCTATCATCTCGGCGGTAATATTCGACAACATTCCTGGCGAGTTGAGCTCTACGTCTCCGTGGGACCTTCATATACATCAATAACGTAATATCACCACACCTAACCCAACCTAAGATCTCGGCACTAATATTTGACAACATTCCTGGCGAGTTGGCCTCTACGTCTCCGTGGGAACTTTATATACATCAATAACGTAATATAACCTAACCTAACCCAACCTAACATCTCGGCGGTAATATTTGACAACATTCCTGGCGAGTTGGCCTCTACGTCTCCGTGGGATCTTCATATACATCAATAACGTAATATAACCTAACGTAACACAACTTATCCTCTCGGCAGTAATATTTGACAACATTCCTGGCTTGTTGGCCTCTATGTTTCAGTGGGAGCTTTATATACATCAATAACGTAATATAACCTAACCTAACCCAACGTAACATCTCGGGGGTAATATTTGACAACATTCCTGCAGAGTTGGTCTCTACGTCTCCGTGGGACCTTCATATACATCAATAACGTAATATTACCTAACCTAACACAACCTAACATCTCGGCACTAATATTTGAAAACATTCCTGGCGAGTTGGCCTCTACGTCTCCGTGGGACCTTCATATACATCAATAACGTAATATCACCACACCTAACCCAACCTAAGATCTCGGCACTAATATTTGACAACATTCCTGGCGAGTTGGCCTCTACGTCTCCGTGGGAACTTTATATACATCAATAACGTAATATAGCCTAACCTAACCCAACCTAACATCTCGGCGGTAATATTTGACAGCATTCCTGGCGAGTTGGTCTCTACGCCTCCGTGCGACCTTCATATACATCAATAACGTAATATAACGTAACCTAACCCAACCTATCATATCGGCGTTAATATTTGACAACATTCCTGGCGAGTTGGCCTCTACCCCTCCGTGCGACCTTCATATACATCAATAACGTAATATAACGTAACCTAAACCAACCAATCATATCGGCGGTAATATTTGACAACATTCCTGGCGAGTTGGCCTCTACGTGTCCGTGGGACCTTCATATACATCAATAACGTAATATAACGTAACCTAAACCAACCTATCATATCGGCGGTAATATTTGAAAACATTCCTGTCGATGTTGGCATCTACGTCTCCGTGGGACTTTTATATACATCAATAACGTAATTTAACCTAACCTAACCCAACAAACATCTCGGCGGTAATATTTGACAACATTCCTGGCGAGTTGGCCTCTACGTCTCCGTGGGGCATTCATATACATCAATAACGTAATATGACCTAACCTAACCCAACATAACATCTCGGCGGTAATATTTGACAACATTCCTGGCGATTTGTCCTCTACGTCTCCGTGGGGCCTTCATATACATCAATAACGTAATCTAACCTAACCCAACCCAACCTTACTTCTCGGCGGTAATATTTAACAACCTTCTTGGCGAGTTGGCCTCTACCTCTCCGTGCGACCTTCATATACATCAATAACGTAATTTAACCTAACCTAACCCAACATAACATCTCGGCGGTAATATTTGACAACATTCCTGGCGAGTTGGCCTCTACCTCTCCGTGCGACGTTCATATACATCAATAACGTAATATGACGTAACCTAACCCAACCTATCATATCGGCGATAATATTTGACAACATTCCTGGCGAGTTGGCCTCTACGTCTCCGTGGGACCTTCATATACATCAATAACGTAATATACCGTAACCTAAACCAACCTATCATATCGGCGGTAATATTTGAAAACATTCCTGTCGATGTTGGCCTCTACGTCTCCGTGGGACCTTCATATAAATCATTAACGTAATATTACCTAACCTAACCCAACCTATCATCTCGGCGGCAATATTTGAAAACATTCCTGTCGATGTTGGCCTCTACGTCTCCGTGGGACTTTTATATACATCAATAACGTAATATAACGTAACCTAACCCAACCTATCATATCGGCGGTAATATTTGACAACATTCCTGGCGAGTTGGGCTCTACGTCTTCGTGGGACCTTCATATACATCAATAACGTAATATAAGGTAACCTAACCCAACCTATCATATCGGCGGTAATATTTGAAAACATTCCTGGCGAGTTGGCCTCTACGTCTCCGTGGGGCCTTCATATACATCAATAACGTAATATAACCAAACCTAACCCAACCTAACATCTCGGCGGTGATATTTGACAACATTCCTGGCTAGTTGGTCTCTACGCCTCCGTGTGACCTTCATATACATCAATAACGTAATATAACCTAACCTAACCCAACCTATCATCTCGGCGGTAATATTTGACAACATTCCTGGCCAGTTGGCCTCTACGTCTCCGTGCGACCTTCATATACATCAATAACGTAATATAACCTAACATAACCCAACCTATCATCTCGGCGGTTATGTCTGAAAATATTCCTGTCGAGTTGGCCTCTACGTCTCCGTGGGACTTTTATATACATCAATAACGTAATTTAACCTAACCTAACCCAAACTAACATCTCGACACTAATATTTGACAACATTCCTAGCGAGTTGGCCTCTACCTCTCCGTGCGACCTTCATATACATCAATAACGTAATATAACGTAACCTAACCCAACCTATCATATCGGCGGTAATATTTGAAAACATTCCTGTCGATGTTGGCCTCTACGTCTCCGTGGGACCTTCATATACATCAATAACGTAATATTACCTAACCTAATCCAACCTATAACCTCGGCTGTAATATTTGAAAACATTCCTGTCGATGTTGGCCTCTACGTCTCCGTGGGACTTTTATATACATCAATAACGTTATATAAGGTAACCTAACCCAACCTATCATATCGGCGGTAATATCTGAAAACATTCCTGTCGATGTTGGCCTCTACGTCTCCGTGGGACCTTCATATACATCAATAACGTAATATTACCTAACCTAACCCAACCTATCATCTCGGCGGTAATATTTGAAAACATTCCTGCCGATGTTGGCCTCTACGTCTCCGTAGGACTTTTATATACATCAATAACGTAATTTAACCTAACCTAACCCAACGTAACATCTCGGCGGTAATGTGTGGCAACATTCCTGGCTTGTTGGCCTCTACGTCTCCGTGGGGCCTTCATATATGTCAATAACGTAATATAACCAAACCTAACACAACCTAACATCTCGGCGGTGATATTTGACAACATTCCTGGCGAGTTGGTCTCTACGCCTCCGTGTGACCTTCATATACATCAATAACGTAATATAACCTAACCTGAACCAACCTATCATCTCGGCGGTAATATTTGACAACATTCCTGGCGAGTTGAGCTCTACGTCTCCGTGGGACCTTCATATACATCAATAACGTAATATCACCAAACCTAACCCAACCTAAGATCTCGGCACCAATATTTGACAACATTCCTGGCGAGTTGGACTCTACGTCTCCGTGGGAACTTTATATACATCAATAACGTAATTTAACCTAACCTAACCCAACCTAACATCTCGGCGGTAATATTTGACAACATTCCTGGCGAGTTGGCCTCTACGTCTCCGTGGGATCTTCATATACATCAATAACGTAATATAACCTAACGTAACACAACTTATCCTCTCGGCAGTAATATTTGACAACATTCCTGGCTTGTTGGCCTCTATGTTTCAGTGGGAGCTTTATATACATCAACAACGTAATATAACCTAACCTAACCCAACGTAACATCTCGGGGGTAATATTTGACAACATTCCTGCAGAGTTGGTCTCTACGTCTCCGTGGGACCTTCATATACATCAATAACGTAATATTACCTAACCTAACACAACCTAACATCTCGGCACTAATATTTGAAAACATTCCTGGCGAGTTGGCCTCTACGTCTCCGTGGGACCTTCATATACATCAATAACGTAATATTACCTAACCTAACCCAACCTAACATCTCGGCACTAATATTTGAAAACATTCCTGGCGAGTTGGCCTCTACGTCTCCGTGGGACCTTCATATACATCAATAACGTAATATAACCAAACCTAACCCAACCTAACATCTCGGCGGTAATATTTGACAGCATTCCTGGCGAGTTGGTCTCTACGCCTCCGTGCGACCTTCATATACATCAATAACGTAATATAACGTAACCTAACCCAACCTATCATATCGGCGTTAATATTTGACAACATTCCTGGCGAGTTGGCCTGTACCTCTCCGTGTGACCTTCATATACATCAATAACGTAATATAACGTAACCTAAACCAACCAATCATATCGGCGGTAATATTTGACAACATTCCTGGCGAGTTGGCCTCTACGTGTCCGTGGGACCTTCATATACATCAATAACGTAATATAACGTAACCTAAACCAACCTATCGTATCGGCGGTAATATTTGAAAACATTCCTGTCGATGTTGGCATCTACGTCTCCGTGGGACTTTTATATACATCAATAACGTAATTTAACCTAACCTAACCCAACAAACATCTCGGCGGTAATATTTGACAACATTCCTGGCGAGTTGGCCTCTACGTCTCCGTGGGGCATTCATATACATCAATAACGTAATATGACCTAACCTAACCCAACATAACATCTCGGCGGTAAGATTTGACAACATTCCTGGCGATTGGTCCTCTACGTCTCCGTGGGGCCTTCATATACATCAATAACGTAATCTAACCTAACCCAACCCAACCTTACTTCTCGGCGGTAATATTTGACAACATTCCTGGCGAGTTGGCCTCTACCTCTCCGTGCGACCTTCATATACATCAATAACGTAATATGACGTAACCTAACCCAACCTATCATATCGGCGATAATATTTGACAACATTCCTGGCGAGTTGGCCTCTACGTCTCCGTGGGACCTTCATATACATCAATAACGTAATATACCGTAACCTAAACCAACCTATCATATCGGCGGTAATATTTGAAAACATTCCTGTCGATGTTGGCCTCTACGTCTCCGTGGGACCTTCATATAAATCAATAACGTAATATTACCTAACCTAACCCAACCTATCATCTCGGCGGCAATATTTGAAAACATTCCTGTCGATGTTGGCCTCTACGTCTCCGTGGGACTTTTATATACATCAATAACGTAATATAACGTAACCTAACCCAACCTATCATCTCGGCGGTGATATTTGACAACATTCCTGGCGAGTTGGTCTCTACGCCTCCGTGTGACCTTCATATACATCAATAACGTAATATAACCTAACCTAACCCAACCTATCATCTCGGCGGTAATATTTGACAACATTCCTGGCCAGTTGGCCTCTACGTTTCCGTGGGACCTTTATATACATCAATAACGTAATATAACTTAACCTAAACCAACCTATCATATCGGCACTAATATTTGACAACATTCCTGGCGAGTTGGCGTCTACCTCTCCGTGGGACCTTCATATACGTCAACAACGTAATATAATCTAACCTAACTCAACCTATCATATCGGCGGTAATATTTGAAAACATTCCTGTCGATGTTGGCCTCTACGTCTCCGTGGGACCTTCATATACATCAATAACGTCATATTACCTAACCTAACCCATCCTATCATCTCGGCGGTAATATTCGACAACATTCCTGGCGAGTTGAGCTCTACGTCTCCGTGGGACCTTCATATACATCAATAACGTAATATCACCACACCTAACCCAACCTAAGATCTCGGCACTAATATTTGACAACATTCCTGGCGAGTTGGCCTCTACGTCTCCGTGGGAACTTTATATACATCAATAACGTAATATAACCTAACCTAACCCAACCTAACATCTCGGCGGTAATATTTGACAACATTCCTGGCGAGTTGGCCTCTACGTCTCCGTGGGATCTTCATATACATCAATAACGTAATATAACCTAACGTAACACAACTTATCCTCTCGGCAGTAATATTTGACAACATTCCTGGCTTGTTGGCCTCTATGTTTCAGTGGGAGCTTTATATACATCAATAACGTAATATAACCTAACCTAACCCAACGTAACATCTCGGGGGTAATATTTGACAACATTCCTGCAGAGTTGGTCTCTACGTCTCCGTGGGACCTTCATATACATCAATAACGTAATATTACCTAACCTAACACAACCTAACATCTCGGCACTAATATTTGAAAACATTCCTGGCGAGTTGGCCTCTACGTCTCCGTGGGACCTTCATATACATCAATAACGTAATATCACCACACCTAACCCAACCTAAGATCTCGGCACTAATATTTGACAACATTCCTGGCGAGTTGGCCTCTACGTCTCCGTGGGAACTTTATATACATCAATAACGTAATATAGCCTAACCTAACCCAACCTAACATCTCGGCGGTAATATTTGACAGCATTCCTGGCGAGTTGGTCTCTACGCCTCCGTGCGACCTTCATATACATCAATAACGTAATATAACGTAACCTAACCCAACCTATCATATCGGCGTTAATATTTGACAACATTCCTGGCGAGTTGGCCTCTACCCCTCCGTGCGACCTTCATATACATCAATAACGTAATATAACGTAACCTAAACCAACCAATCATATCGGCGGTAATATTTGACAACATTCCTGGCGAGTTGGCCTCTACGTGTCCGTGGGACCTTCATATACATCAATAACGTAATATAACGTAACCTAAACCAACCTATCATATCGGCGGTAATATTTGAAAACATTCCTGTCGATGTTGGCATCTACGTCTCCGTGGGACTTTTATATACATCAATAACGTAATTTAACCTAACCTAACCCAACAAACATCTCGGCGGTAATATTTGACAACATTCCTGGCGAGTTGGCCTCTACGTCTCCGTGGGGCATTCATATACATCAATAACGTAATATGACCTAACCTAACCCAACATAACATCTAGGCGGTAATATTTGACAACATTCCTGGCGATTTGTCCTCTACGTCTCCGTGGGGCCTTCATATACATCAATAACGTAATCTAACCTAACCCAACCCAACCTTACTTCTCGTCGGTAATATTTAACAACATTCTTGGCGAGTTGGCCTCTACCTCTCCGTGCGACCTTCATATACATCAATAACGTAATTTAACCTAACCTAACCCAACATAACATCTCGGCGGTAATATTTGACAACATTCCTGGCGAGTTGGCCTCTACCTCTCCGTGCGACCTTCATATACATCAATAACGTAATATGACGTAACCTAACCCAACCTATCATATCGGCGATAATATTTGACAACATTCCTGGCGAGTTGGCCTCTACGTCTCCGTGGGACCTTCATATACATCAATAACGTAATATACCGTAACCTAAACCAACCTATCATATCGGCGGTAATATTTGAAAACATTCCTGTCGATGTTGGCCTCTACGTCTCCGTGGGACCTTCATATATATCAATAACGTAATATTACCTAACCTAACCCAACCTATCAACTCGGCGGCAATATTTGAAAACATTCCTGTCGATGTTGGCCTCTACGTCTCCGTGGGACTTTTATATACATCAATAACGTAATATAACGTAACCTAACCCAACCTATCATATCGGCGGTAATATTTGACAACATTCCTGGCGAGTTGGGCTCTACGTCTTCGTGGGACCTTCATATACATCAATAACGTAATATAACCAAACCTAACCCAACCTAACATCTCGGCGGTGATATTTGACAACATTCCTGGCGAGTTGGTCTCTACGCCTCCGTGTGACCTTCATATACATCAATAACGTAATATAACCTAACCTAACCCAACCTATCATCTCGGCGGTAATATTTGACAACATTCCTGGCCAGTTGGCCTCTACGTCTCCGTGGGACCTTTATATACATCAATAACGTAATATAACCTAACCTAAACCAACCTATCATATCGGCACTAATATTTGACAACATTCCTGGCGAGTTGGCGTCTACCTCTCCGTGGGACCTTCATATACGTCAATAACGTAATATAATCTAACCTAACTCAACCTATCATATCGGCGGTAATATTTGACAACATTTCCGGTCAGTTGGCCTCTACGTCTCCGTGGAACCTTCATATACATCAATAACGTAATATAACGTAACCTAAACCAACCTATCATATCGGCGGTAATATTTGAAAACATTCCTGGCGAGTTGGCCTCTACGTCTCCGTGGGGCCTTCATATACATCAATAACGTAATATAACCAAACCTAACCCAACCTAACATCTCGGCGGTAATATTTGACAGCATTCCTGGCGAGTTGGTCTCTACGCCTCCGTGCGACCTTCATATACATCAATAACGTAATTTAACCTAACCTAACCCAAACTAACATCTCGACACTAATATTTGACAACATTCCTGGCGAGTTGGCCTCTACCTCTCCGTGCGACCTTCATATACATCAATAACGTAATATAACGTAACCTAACCCAACCTATCATATCGGCGGTAATACTTGAAAACATTCCGGTCAGTTGGCCTCTACGTCTCCGTGGAACCTTCATATACATCAATAACGTAATATAACGTAACCTAAACCAACCTATCATATCGGCGGTAATATTTGAAAACATTCCTGGCGAGTTGGCCTCTACGTCTCCGTGGGGCCTTCATATACATCAATAACGTAATATCACCACACCTAACCCAACCTAAGATCTCGGCACTAATATTTGACAACATTCCTGGCGAGTTGGCCTCTACGTCTCCGTGGGAACTTTATATACATCAATAACGTAATATAACCTAACCTAACCCAACCTAACATCTCGGCGGTAATATTTGACAACATTCCTGGCGAGTTGGCCTCTACGTCTCCGTGGGATCTTCATATACATCAATAACGTAATATAACCTAACGTAACACAACTTATCCTCTCGGCAGTAATATTTGACAACATTCCTGGCTTGTTGGCCTCTATGTTTCAGTGGGAGCTTTATATACATCAATAACGTAATATAACCTAACCTAACCCAACGTAACATCTCGGGGGTAATATTTGACAACATTCCTGCAGAGTTGGTCTCTACGTCTCCGTGGGACCTTCATATACATCAATAACGTAATATTACCTAACCTAACACAACCTAACATCTCGGCACTAATATTTGAAAACATTCCTGGCGAGTTGGCCTCTACGTCTCCGTGGGACCTTCATATACATCAATAACGTAATATCACCACACCTAACCCAACCTAAGATCTCGGCACTAATATTTGACAACATTCCTGGCGAGTTGGCCTCTACGTCTCCGTGGGAACTTTATATACATCAATAACGTAATATAGCCTAACCTAACCCAACCTAACATCTCGGCGGTAATATTTGACAGCATTCCTGGCGAGTTGGTCTCTACGCCTCCGTGCGACCTTCATATACATCAATAACGTAATATAACGTAACCTAACCCAACCTATCATATCGGCGTTAATATTTGACAACATTCCTGGCGAGTTGGCCTCTACCCCTCCGTGCGACCTTCATATACATCAATAACGTAATATAACGTAACCTAAACCAACCAATCATATCGGCGGTAATATTTGACAACATTCCTGGCGAGTTGGCCTCTACGTGTCCGTGGGACCTTCATATACATCAATAACGTAATATAACGTAACCTAAACCAACCTATCATATCGGCGGTAATATTTGAAAACATTCCTGTCGATGTTGGCATCTACGTCTCCGTGGGACTTTTATATACATCAATAACGTAATTTAACCTAACCTAACCCAACAAACATCTCGGCGGTAATATTTGACAACATTCCTGGCGAGTTGGCCTCTACGTCTCCGTGGGGCATTCATATACATCAATAACGTAATATGACCTAACCTAACCCAACATAACATCTAGGCGGTAATATTTGACAACATTCCTGGCGATTTGTCCTCTACGTCTCCGTGGGGCCTTCATATACATCAATAACGTAATCTAACCTAACCCAACCCAACCTTACTTCTCGTCGGTAATATTTAACAACATTCTTGGCGAGTTGGCCTCTACCTCTCCGTGCGACCTTCATATACATCAATAACGTAATTTAACCTAACCTAACCCAACATAACATCTCGGCGGTAATATTTGACAACATTCCTGGCGAGTTGGCCTCTACCTCTCCGTGCGACCTTCATATACATCAATAACGTAATATGACGTAACCTAACCCAACCTATCATATCGGCGATAATATTTGACAACATTCCTGGCGAGTTGGCCTCTACGTCTCCGTGGGACCTTCATATACATCAATAACGTAATATACCGTAACCTAAACCAACCTATCATATCGGCGGTAATATTTGAAAACATTCCTGTCGATGTTGGCCTCTACGTCTCCGTGGGACCTTCATATATATCAATAACGTAATATTACCTAACCTAACCCAACCTATCAACTCGGCGGCAATATTTGAAAACATTCCTGTCGATGTTGGCCTCTACGTCTCCGTGGGACTTTTATATACATCAATAACGTAATATAACGTAACCTAACCCAACCTATCATATCGGCGGTAATATTTGACAACATTCCTGGCGAGTTGGGCTCTACGTCTTCGTGGGACCTTCATATACATCAATAACGTAATATAACCAAACCTAACCCAACCTAACATCTCGGCGGTGATATTTGACAACATTCCTGGCGAGTTGGTCTCTACGCCTCCGTGTGACCTTCATATACATCAATAACGTAATATAACCTAACCTAACCCAACCTATCATCTCGGCGGTAATATTTGACAACATTCCTGGCCAGTTGGCCTCTACGTCTCCGTGGGACCTTTATATACATCAATAACGTAATATAACCTAACCTAAACCAACCTATCATATCGGCACTAATATTTGACAACATTCCTGGCGAGTTGGCGTCTACCTCTCCGTGGGACCTTCATATACGTCAATAACGTAATATAATCTAACCTAACTCAACCTATCATATCGGCGGTAATATTTGACAACATTTCCGGTCAGTTGGCCTCTACGTCTCCGTGGAACCTTCATATACATCAATAACGTAATATAACGTAACCTAAACCAACCTATCATATCGGCGGTAATATTTGAAAACATTCCTGGCGAGTTGGCCTCTACGTCTCCGTGGGGCCTTCATATACATCAATAACGTAATATAACCAAACCTAACCCAACCTAACATCTCGGCGGTAATATTTGACAGCATTCCTGGCGAGTTGGTCTCTACGCCTCCGTGCGACCTTCATATACATCAATAACGTAATTTAACCTAACCTAACCCAAACTAACATCTCGACACTAATATTTGACAACATTCCTGGCGAGTTGGCCTCTACCTCTCCGTGCGACCTTCATATACATCAATAACGTAATATAACGTAACCTAACCCAACCTATCATATCGGCGGTAATACTTGAAAACATTCCGGTCAGTTGGCCTCTACGTCTCCGTGGAACCTTCATATACATCAATAACGTAATATAACGTAACCTAAACCAACCTATCATATCGGCGGTAATATTTGAAAACATTCCTGGCGAGTTGGCCTCTACGTCTCCGTGGGGCCTTCATATACATCAATAACGTAATATAAACAAACCTAACCCAACCTAACATCTCGGCGGTAATATTTGACAGCATTCCTGGCGAGTTGGTCTCTACGCCTCCGTGCGACCTTCATATACATCAATAACGTAATTTAACCTAACCTAACCCAAACTAACATCTCGACACTAATATTTGACAACATTCCTGGCCAGTTGGCCTCTACCTCTCCGTGCGACCTTCATATACATCAATAACGTAATATAACGTAACCTAACCCAACCTATCATATCGGCGGTAATACTTGAAAACATTCCGGTCAGTTGGCCTCTACGTCTCCGTGGAACCTTCATATACATCAATAACGTAATATAACGTAACCTAAACCAACCTATCATATCGGCGGTAATATTTGAAAACATTCCTGGCGAGTTGGCCTCTACGTCTCCGTGGGGCCTTCATATACATCAATAACGTAATATAACCAAACCTAACCCAACCTAACATCTCGGCGGTAATATTTGACAGCATTCCTGGCGAGTTGGTCTCTACGCCTCCGTGCGACCTTCATATACATCAATAACGTAATTTAACCTAACCTAACCCAACCTAACATCTCGGCACTAATACTTGACAACATTCCTGGCGAGTTGGCCTCTACCTCTCCGTGCGACCTTCATATACATCAATAACGTAATATAATCTAACCTAACCCAACCTATCATCTCGGCGATAATATTTGACAACATTCCTGGCGAGTTGGCCTCTACGTCTCCGTGGGACTTTTATATACATCAATAACGTAATATTACCTAACCTAACCCAACCTACCATATCGGCGGTAATATTTGAAAACATTCCTGTCGATGTTGGCCTCTACGTCTCCGTGGGACTTTTATATACATCAATAACGTAATTTAACCTAACCTAACCCAACGTAACATCTCGGCGGTAATGTTTGGCAACATTCCTGGCTTGTTGGCCTCTACGTCTCCGTGGGACTTTTATATACATCAATAACGTTATATAAGGTAACCTAACCCAACCTATCATATCGGCCGTAATATTTGAAAACATTCCTGTCGATGTTGGCCTCTACGTCTCCGTGGGACCTTCATATACATCAATAACGTAATATTACCTAACCTAACCCAACCTATCATCTCGGCGGTAATATTAGAAAACATTCCTATCGATGTTGGCCTCTACGTCTCCGTGGGACTTTTATATACATCAATAACGTAATATAACGTAACCTAACCCAACCTATCATATCGGCGGTAATATTTGACAACATTCCTGGCTTGTTGGCCTCTATGTTTCCGTGGGACCTTTATATACATCAATAACGTAATATAACCTAACCTAACCCAACGTAACATCTCGGCGGTAATATTTGACAACATTCCTGGAGAGTTGGTCTCCACGTCTCCGTGGGACCTTCATATACATCAATAACGTAATATAACGTAACCTAAACCAACCTATCATATCGGCGGTAATATTTGAAAACATTCCTGTCGATGTTGGCCTCTACGTCTCCGTGGGACTTTTATATACATCAAAACGTAATTTAACCTAACCTAACCCAACGTAACATCTCGGCGGTAATATTTGACAACATTCCTGGGGAGTTGGCCTCTACGTGTCCGTCGGACCTTCATATACATCAATAACGTAATATAACCTAACCTAACCCAACCTATCATTTTGGCAGTAATATTTGACAACATTCCTGTCCAGTTGGCCTCTACGTCTCCGTAGGACTTTTATATACATCAATAACGTAATTTAACCTAACCTAACCCAACAAACATCTCGGCGGTAATATTTGACAACATTCCTGGCGAGTTGGCATCTACGTCTCCGTGGGACCTTCATATACATCAATAACGTAATTTAACCTAACCTAACCCAACAAACATCTCGGCGGTAATATTTGACAACATTCCTGGCGAGTTGGCATCTACGTCTCCGTGGGACCTTCATATACATCAATAACGTAATATAACCTAACCTGAACCAACCTATCATCTCGGCGGTAATATTTGACAACATTCCTGGCGAGTTGAGCTCTACGTCTCCGTGGGACCTTCATATACATCAATAACGTAATATCACCAAACCTAACCCAACCTAAGATCTCGGCACTAACATTTGACAACATTACTGGCGAGTATGCCTCTACGTCTCCGTGGGAACTTTATATACATCAATAAAGTAATATAACCTAACCTAACCCAACCCAACATCTCGGCGGTAATATTTGACAACATTCCTGTCGAGTTGGCCTCTACGTCTCCGTGGGATCTTCATATACATCAATAACGTAATATAACCTAACGTAACACAACTTATCCTCTCGGCAGTAATATTTGACAACACTCCTGGCTTGTTAGCCTCTATGTTTCCGTGGGAGCTTTATATACATCAATAACGTAATATAACCTAACCTAACCCAACGTAACATCTCGGCGGTAATATTTGACAACATTCCTGGAGAGTTGGTCTCTACGTCTCCGTGGGACCTTCATATACATCAATAACGTAATATTACCTAACCTAACCCAACCTAACATCTCGGCACTAATATTTGAAAACATTCCTGGCGAGTTGGCCTCTACGTCTCCGTGGGACCTTCATATACATCAATAACGTAATATAACCAAACCTAACCCAACCTAACATCTCGGCGGTAATATTTGACAGCATTCCTGGCCAGTTGGTCTCTACGCCTCCGTGCGACCTTCATATACATCAATAACGTAATATAACCTAACATAACCCAAACTAACATCTCGACACTAATATTTGAAAACATTCCTGTCGATGTTGGCCTCTACGTCTCCGTGGGACTTTTATATACATCAATAACGTTATATAAGGTAACCTAACCCAACCTATCATATCGGCGGTAATATTTGAAAACATTCCTGTCGATGTTGGCCTCTACGTCTCCGTGGGACCTTCATATACATCAATAACGTAATATTACCTAACCTAATCCAACCTATAATCTCGGCGGTAATATTTGAAAACATTCCTGCCGATGTTGGCCTCTACGTCTCCGTAGGACTTTTATATACATCAATAACGTAATTTAACCTAACCTAACCCAACGTAACATCTCGGCGGTAATGTGTGGCAACATTCCTGGCGAGTTGAGCTCTACGTCTCCGTGGGACCTTCATATACATCAATAACGTAATATCACCAAACCTAACCCAACCTAAGATCTCGGCACTAATATTTGACAACATTCCTGGCGAGTTGGACTCTACGTCTCCGTGGGAACTTTATATACATCAATAACGTAATATAGCCTAACCTAACCCAACCTAACATCTCGGCGGTAACATTTGACAACATTCCTGGCTTGTTGGCCTCTATGTTTCCGTGGGACCTTTATATACATCAATAACGTAATATAACCTAACCTAACCCAACGTAACATCTCGGCGGTAATATTTGACAACATTCCTGGAGAGTTGGTCTCTACGTCTCCGTGGGACCTTCATATACATCAATAACGTAATATTACCTAACCTAACCCAACCTAACATCTCGGCACTAATATTTGAAAACATTCCTGGCGAGTTGGCCTCTACGTCTCCGTGGGGCCTTCATATACATCAATAACGTAATATAACCAAACCTAACCCAACCTAACATCTCGGCGGTAATATTTGACAGCATTCCTGGCGAGTTGGTCTCTACGCCTCCGTGCGACCTTCATATACATCAATAACGTAATATAACCTAACATAACCCAACCTATCATCTCGGCGGTTATATCTGAAAACATTCCTGGCGAGTTGGCCTCTACCTCTCCGTGCGACCTTCATATACATCAATAACGTAATATAACGTAACCTAACCCAACCTATCATATCGGCGGTAATATTTGAAAACAATCCTGTCGATGTTGGCCTCTACGTCTCCGTGGGACCTTCATATACATCAATAACGTCATATTACCTAACCTAACCCATCCTATCATCTCGGCGGTAATATTCGACAACATTCCTGGCGAGTTGAGCTCTACGTCTCCGTGGGACCTTCATATACATCAATAACGTAATATAACCTAACCTAACCCAACCTAACATCTCGGCGGTAATATTTGACAACATTCCTGGCGAGTTGGCCTCTACGTCTCCGTGGGATCTTCATATACATCAATAACGTAATATAACCTAACGTAACACAACTTATCCTCTCGGCAGTAATATTTGACAACATTCCTGGCTTGTTGGCATCTATGTTTCCGTGGGACCTTCATATACATCAATAACGTAATATAACCAAACCTAACCCAACCTAACATCTCGGCGGTGATATTTGACAACATTCCTGGCGAGTTGGTCTCTACGCCTCCGTGTGACCTTCATATACATCAATAACGTAATATAACCTAACCTGAACAAACCTAACATCTCGGCACTAATACTTGACAACATTCCTGGCGAGTTGGCCTCTACCTCTCCGTGCGACCTTCATATACATCAATAACGTAATATAATCTAACCTAACCCAACCTATCATCTCGGCGATAATATTTGACAACATTCCTGGCGAGTTGGCCTCTACGTCTCCGTGGGACTTTTATATACATCAATAATGTAATTTAACCTAACCTAAACCTACGTAACATCTCGGCGGTAATATTTGACAACATTCCTGTCGAGTTGGTCTCTACGCCTCCGTGCGACCTTCATATACATCAATAACGTAATATAACCAAACCTAACCCAACCTAACATCTCGGCACTAATACTTGACAACATTCCTGGCGAATTGGCCTCTACCTCTCCGTGCGACCTTCATATACATCAATAACGTAATATAATCTAACCTAACCCAACCTATCATCTCGGCGATACTATTTGACAACATTCCTGGCGAGTTGGCCTCTACGTCTCCCTGGGACTTTTATATACATCAATAATGTAATTTAACCTAACCTAAACCTACGTAACATCTCGGCGGAAATATTTGACAACATTCCTGGCGAGTTGGCCTCTACGTCTCCGTGGGACCTTCATATACATCAATAACGTAATATTACCTAACCTAACCCAACCTATCATCTCGGCGGTAATATTTGAAAACATTCCTGCTGATGTTGGCCTCTACGTCTCCGTGGGACTTTTATATACATCAATAACGTAATATAACCAAACCTAACCCAACCTAACATCTCGGCGGTGATATTTAACAACATTCCTGGCGAGTTGGTCTCTACGCCTCCGTGCGACCTTCATATACATCAATAACGTAATATAACCTAACCTGAACCAACCTATCATCTCGGCGCTAATATTTGACAACATTCCTGTCGAGTTGAGCTCTACGTCTCCGTGGGACCTTCATATATATCAATAACGTAATATCACCTAACCTAACCCAACCTAAGATCTCGGCACTAATATTTGGCAACATTCCTGGCGAGTTGGCCTCTACCTCTCCGTGGGACCTTCATATACGTCAATAACGTAATATAATCTAACCTCACCCAACCTATCATCTCGGCGATAATATTCGACAACATTCCTGGCGAGTTGGCCTCTACTTCTCCGTGGGACTTTTATATACATCAAAACGTAATTTAACCTAACCTAACCCAACGTAACATCTCGGCGGTAATATTTGACAACATTCCTGTCGAGTTGGTCTCTACGCCTCCGTGCGACCTTCATATACATCAATAACGTAATATAACCGAACCTAACCCAACCTAACATCTCGGCACTAATACTTGACAACATTCCTGGCGAGTTGGCCTCTACCTCTCCGTGCGACCTTCATATACATCAATAACGTAATATAATCTAACCTAACCCAACCTATCATCTCGGCGATAATATTTGACAACATTCCTGGCGAGTTGGCCTCTACGTCTCCGTGGGACTTTTATATACATCAATAATGTAATTTAACCTAACCTAAACCTACGTAACATCTCGGCGGAAATATTTGACAACATTCCTGGCGAGTTGGCCTCTACGTCTCCGTGGGACCTTCATATACATCAATAACGTAATATTACCTAACCTAACCCAACGTAACATCTCGGCGGTAATATTTGACAACATTCCTGTCGATGTTGGCCTCTACGTCTCCGTGGGACTTTTATATACATCAATAGCGTAATATAACCTAACCTGAACCAACCTATCATCTCGGCGGTAATATTTGACAACATTCCTGGCGAGTTGAGATCTACGTCTCCGTGCGACCTTCATATACATCAATAACGTAATATTACCTAACCTAACCCAACCTATCATCTCGGCGGTAATATTTGAAAACATTCCTGCTGATGTTGGCCTCTACGTCTCCGTGGGACTTTTATATACATCAATAACGTAATATAACCAAACCTAACCCAACCTAACATCTCGGCGGTGATATTTAACAACATTCCTGGCGAGTTGGTCTCTACGCCTCCGTGCGACCTTCATATACATCAATAACGTAATATAACCTAACCTGAACCAACCTATCATCTCGGCGCTAATATTTGACAACATTCCTGTCGAGTTGAGCTCTACGTCTCCGTGGGACCTTCATATATATCAATAACGTAATATCACCTAACCTAACCCAACCTAAGATCTCGGCACTAATATTTGGCAACATTCCTGGCGAGTTGGCCTCTACGTCTCCGTGGGATCTTCATATACATCAATAACGTAATATAACCTAACGTAACACAACTTATCCTCTCGGCAGTAATATTTGACAACATTCCTGGCTTGTTGGCCCCTACGTCTCCGTGGGACCTTCATATACATCAATAACGTAATATAACCAAACCTAACCCAACCTAACATCTCGGCGGTAATATTTGACAGCATTCCTGGCGAGTTGGTCTCTACGCCTCCGTGCGACCTTCATATACATCAATAACGTAATATAACCTAACATAACCCAACCTATCATCTCGGCGGTTATATCTGAAAACATTCCTGGCGAGTTGGCCTCTACCTCTCCGTGCGACCTTCATATACATCAATAACGTAATATAACGTAACCTAACCCAACCTATCATATCGGCGGTAATATTTGAAAACAATCCTGTCGATGTTGGCCTCTACGTCTCCGTGGGACCTTCATATACATCAATAACGTCATATTACCTAACCTAACCCATCCTATCATCTCAGCGGTAATATTCGACAACATTCCTGGCGAGTTGAGCTCTACGTCTCCGTGGGACCTTCATATACATCAATAACGTAATATAACCTAACCTAACCCAACCTAACATCTCGGCGGTAATATTTGACAACATTCCTGGCGAATTGGCCTCTACGTCTCCGTGGGATCTTCATATACATCAATAACGTAATATAACCTAACGTAACACAACTTATCCTCTCGGCAGTAATATTTGACAACATTCCTGGCTTGTTGGCCTCTATGTTTCCGTGGGACCTTCATATACATCAATAACGTAATATAACCAAACCTAACCCAACCTAACATCTCGGCGGTGATATTTGACAACATTCCTGGCGAGTTGGTCTCTACGCCTCCGTGTGACCTTCATATACATCAATAACGTAATATAACCTAACCTGAACAAACCTATCATCTCGGCGGTAATATTTGACAACATTCCTGGCGAGTTGAGCTCTACGTCTCCGTGGGACCTTCATATACATCAATAACGTAATATCACCAAACCTAACCCAACCTAAGATCTCGGCACTAATATTTGACAACATTCCTGGCGAGTTGGCCTCTACGTCTCCGTGGGAAATTTATATACATCAATAACGTAATATAACCTAACCTAACCCAACCTAACATCTCGGCGGTAATATTTGACAACATTCCTGGCGAGTTGGCCTCTACGTCTCCGTGGGATCTTCATATACATCAATAACGTAATATAACCTAACCTGAACCAACCTATCATCTCGGCGCTAATATTTGACAACATTCCTGTCGAGTTGAGCTCTACGTCTCCGTGGGACCTTCATATATATCAATAACGTAATATCACCTAACCTAACCCAACCTAAGATCTCGGCACTAATATTTGGCAACATTCCTGGCGAGTTGGCCTCTACCTCTCCGTGGGACCTTCATATACGTCAATAACGTAATATAATCTAACCTAACCCAACCTATCATCTCGGCGATAATATTCGACAACATTCCTGGCGAGTTGGCCTCTACTTCTCCGTGGGACTTTTATATACATCAAAACGTAATTTAACCTAACCTAACCCAACGTAACATCTCGGCGGTAATATTTGACAACATTCCTGTCGAGTTGGTCTCTACGCCTCCGTGCGACCTTCATATACATCAATAACGTAATATAACCAAACCTAACCCAACCTAACATCTCGGCACTAATACTTGACAACATTCCTGGCGAATTGGCCTCTACCTCTCCGTGCGACCTTCATATACATCAATAACGTAATATAATCTAACCTAACCCAACCTATCATCTCGGCGATAATATTTGACAACATTCCTGGCGAGTTGGCCTCTACGTCTCCCTGGGACTTTTATATACATCAATAATGTAATTTAACCTAACCTAAACCTACGTAACATCTCGGCGGAAATATTTGACAACATTCCTGGCGAGTTGGCCTCTACGTCTCCGTGGGACCTTCATATACATCAATAACGTAATATTACCTAACCTAACCCAACCTATCATCTCGGCGGTAATATTTGAAAACATTCCTGCTGATGTTGGCCTCTACGTCTCCGTGGGACTTTTATATACATCAATAACGTAATATAACCAAACCTAACCCAACCTAACATCTCGGCGGTGATATTTAACAACATTCCTGGCGAGTTGGTCTCTACGCCTCCGTGCGACCTTCATATACATCAATAACGTAATATAACCTAACCTGAACCAACCTATCATCTCGGCGCTAATATTTGACAACATTCCTGTCGAGTTGAGCTCTACGTCTCCGTGGGACCTTCATATACATCAATAGCGCAATATAACCTAACGTAACACAACTTATCCTCTCGGCGATAATATTTGACAACATTCCTGGCGAGTTGGCCTCTACTTCTCCGTGGGACTTTTATATACATCAAAACGTAATTTAACCTAACCTAACCCAACGTAACATCTCGGCGGTAATATTTGACAACATTCCTGGCGAGTTGGCCTCTACGTCTCCGTGGGACTTTTATATACATCAATAATGTAATTTAACCTAACCTAAACCTACGTAACATCTCGGCGGAAATATTTGACAACATTCCTGGCGAGTTGGCCTCTACGTCTCCGTGGGACCTTCATATACATCGATAACGTAATATTACCTAACCTAACCCAACCTATCATATCGGCGGTAATATTTGAAAACATTCCTGTCGATGTTGGCCTCTACCTCTCCGTGGGACATTCATATACGTCAATAACGTAATATAATCTAACCTAACCCAACCTATCATCTCGGCGATAATATTCGACAACATTCCTGGCGAGTTGGCCTCTACTTCTCCGTGGGACTTTTATATACATCAAAACGTAATTTAACCTAACCTAACCCAACGTAACATCTCGGCGGTAATATTTGACAACATTCCTGTCGAGTTGGTCTCTACGCCTCCGTGCGACCTTCATATACATCAATAACGTAATATAACCAAACCTAACCCAACCTAACATCTCGGCACTAATACTTGACAACATTCCTGGCGAATTGGCCTCTACCTCTCCGTGCGACCTTCATATACATCAATAACGTAATATAATCTAACCTAACCCAACCTATCATCTCGGCGATAATATTTGACAACATTCCTGGCGAGTTGGCCTCTACGTCTCCCTGGGACTTTTATATACATCAATAATGTAATTTAACCTAACCTAAACCTACGTAACATCTCGGCGGAAATATTTGACAACATTCCTGGCGAGTTGGCCTCTACGT
The DNA here is from genome assembly GCA_963969225.1 of Xylocopa violacea. Taxonomy (NCBI): domain Eukaryota; kingdom Metazoa; phylum Arthropoda; class Insecta; order Hymenoptera; family Apidae; genus Xylocopa; species Xylocopa violacea. The sequence continues at coordinate 3,592,211 of CAXAJV010001290.1, read as the reverse complement.
CTCCGTGGGACCTTCATATACATCAATAACGTAATATTACCTAACCTAACCCAACCTATCATCTCGGCGGTAATATTTGAAAACATTCCTGCTGATGTTGGCCTCTACGTCTCCGTGGGACTTTTATATACATCAATAACGTAATATAACCAAACCTAACCCAACCTAACATCTCGGCGGTGATATTTAACAACATTCCTGGCGAGTTGGTCTCTACGCCTCCGTGCGACCTTCATATACATCAATAACGTAATATAACCTAACCTGAACCAACCTATCATCTCGGCGCTAATATTTGACAACATTCCTGTCGAGTTGAGCTCTACGTCTCCGTGGGACCTTCATATATATCAATAACGTAATATCACCTAACCTAACCCAACCTAAGATCTCGGCACTAATATTTGGCAACATTCCTGGCGAGTTGGCCTCTACGTCTCCGTGGGACTTTTATATACATCAATAATGTAATTTAACCTAACCTAAACCTACGTAACATCTCGGCGGAAATATTTGACAACATTCCTGGCGAGTTGGCCTCTACGTCTCCGTGGGACCTTCATATACATCAATAACGTAATATTACCTAACCTAACCCAACCTATCATATCGGCGGTAATATTTGAAAACATTCCTGTCGATGTTGGCCTCTACCTCTCCGTGGGACCTTCATATACGTCAATAACGTAATATAATCTAACCTAACCCAACCTATCATCTCGGCGATAATATTCGACAACATTCCTGGCGAGTTGGCCTCTACTTCTCCGTGGGACTTTTATATACATCAAAACGTAATTTAACCTAACCTAACCCAACGTAACATCTCGGCGGTAATATTTGACAACATTCCTGTCGAGTTGGTCTCTACGCCTCCGTGCGACCTTCATATACATCAATAACGTAATATAACCAAACCTAACCCAACCTAACATCTCGGCACTAATACTTGACAACATTCCTGGCGAATTGGCCTCTACCTCTCCGTGCGACCTTCATATACATCAATAACGTAATATAATCTAACCTAACCCAACCTATCATCTCGGCGATAATATTTGACAACATTCCTGGCGAGTTGGCCTCTACGTCTCCCTGGGACTTTTATATACATCAATAATGTAATTTAACCTAACCTAAACCTACGTAACATCTCGGCGGAAATATTTGACAACATTCCTGGCGAGTTGGCCTCTACGTCTCCGTGGGACCTTCATATACATCAATAACGTAATATTACCTAACCTAACCCAACCTATCATCTCGGCGGTAATATTTGAAAACATTCCTGCTGATGTTGGCCTCTACGTCTCCGTGGGACTTTTATATACATCAATAACGTAATATAACCAAACCTAACCCAACCTAACATCTCGGCGGTGATATTTAACAACATTCCTGGCGAGTTGGTCTCTACGCCTCCGTGCGACCTTCATATACATCAATAACGTAATATAACCTAACCTGAACCAACCTATCATCTCGGCGCTAATATTTGACAACATTCCTGTCGAGTTGAGCTCTACGTCTCCGTGGGACCTTCATATATATCAATAACGTAATATCACCTAACCTAACCCAACCTAAGATCTCGGCACTAATATTTGGCAACATTCCTGGCGAGTTGGCCTCTACCTCTCCGTGGGACCTTCATATACGTCAATAACGTAATATAATCTAACCTAACCCAACCTATCATCTCGGCGATAATATTCGACAACATTCCTGGCGAGTTGGCCTCTACTTCTCCGTGGGACTTTTATATACATCAAAACGTAATTTAACCTAACCTAACCCAACGTAACATCTCGGCGGTAATATTTGACAACATTCCTGTCGAGTTGGTCTCTACGCCTCCGTGCGACATTCATATACATCAATAACGTAATATAACCAAACCTAACCCAACCTAACATCTCGGCACAAATACTTGACAACATTCCTGGCGAGTTGGCCTCTACCTCTCCGTGCGACCTTCATATACATCAATAACGTAATATAATCTAACCTAACCCAACCTATCATCTCGGCGATAATATTTGACAACATTCCTGGCGAGTTGGCCTCTACGTCTCCGTGGGACTTTTATATACATCAATAATGTAATTTAACCTAACCTAAACCTACGTAACATCTCGGCGGAAATATTTGACAACATTCCTGGCGAGTTGGCCTCTACGTCTCCGTGGGACCTTCATATACATCAATAACGTAATATTACCTAACCTAACCCAACGTAACATCTCGGCGGTAATATTTGACAACATTCGTGTCGATGTTGGCCTCTACGTCTCCGTGGGACTTTTATATACATCAATAATGTAATTTAACCTAACCTAAACCTACGTAACATCTCGGCGGAAATATTTGACAACATTCCTGGCGAGTTGGCCTCTACGTCTCCGTGGGACCTTCATATACATCAATAACGTAATATTACCTAACCTAACCCAACCTATCATCTCGGCGGTAATATTTGAAAACATTCCTGCTGATGTTGGCCTCTACGTCTCCGTGGGACCTTTATATACATCAATAACGTAATATAACCAAACCTAACCCAACCTAACATCTCGGCGGTGATATTTAACAACATTCCTGGCGAGTTGGTCTCTACGCCTCCGTGCGACCTTCATATACATCAATAACGTAATATAACCTAACCTGAACCAACCTATCATCTCGGCGCTAATATTTGACAACATTCCTGTCGAGTTGAGCTCTACGTCTCCGTGGGACCTTCATATATATCAATAACGTAATATCACCTAACCTAACCCAACCTAAGATCTCGGCACTAATATTTGGCAACATTCCTGGCGAGTTGGCCTCTACCTCTCCGTGGGACCTTCATATACGTCAATAACGTAATATAATCTAACCTAACCCAACCTATCATCTCGGCGATAATATTCGACAACATTCCTGGCGAGTTGGCCTCTACTTCTCCGTGGGACTTTTATATACATCAAAACGTAATTTAACCTAACCTAACCCAACGTAACATCTCGGCGGTAATATTTGACAACATTCCTGTCGAGTTGGTCTCTACGCCTCCGTGCGACATTCATATACATCAATAACGTAATATAACCAAACCTAACCCAACCTAACATCTCGGCACTAATACTTGACAACATTCCTGGCGAGTTGGCCTCTACCTCTCCGTGCGACCTTCATATACATCAATAACGTAATATAATCTAACCTAACCCAACCTATCATCTCGGCGATAATATTTGACAACATTCCTGGCGAGTTGGCCTCTACGTCTCCGTGGGACTTTTATATACATCAATAATGTAATTTAACCTAACCTAAACCTACGTAACATCTCGGCGGAAATATTTGACAACATTCCTGGCGAGTTGGCCTCTACGTCTCCGTGGGACCTTCATATACATCAATAACGTAATATTACCTAACCTAACCCAACGTAACATCTCGGCGGTAATATTTGACAACATTCCTGTCGATGTTGGCCTCTACGTCTCCGTGGGACTTTTATATACATCAATAGCGTAATATAACCTAACCTGAACCAACCTATCATCTCGGCGGTAATATTTGACAACATTCCTGGCGAGTTGAGATCTACGTCTCCGTGCGACCTTCATATACATCAATAACGTAATATTACCTAACCTAACCCAACCTTTCATCTCGGCGGTAATATTTGATAACATTCCTGCTGATGTTGGCCTCTACGTCTCCGTGGGACTTTTATATACATCAATAACGTAATATAACCACACCTAACCCAACCTAACATCTCGGCGGTGATATTTAACAACACTCCTGGCGAGTTGGTCTCTACGCCTCCGTGCGACCTTCATATACATCAATAACGTAATATAACCTAACCTGAACCAACCTATCATCTCGGCGCTAATATTTGACAACATTCCTGTCGAGTTGAGCTCTACGTCTCCGTGGGACCTTCATATATATCAATAACGTAATATCACCTAACCTAACCCAACCTAAGATCTCGGCACTAATATTTGGCAACATTCCTGGCGAGTTGGCCTCTACCTCTCCGTGGGACCTTCATATACATCAATAACGTAATATAATCTAACCTAACCCAACCTATCATCTCGGCGATATTATTTGACAACATTCCTGGCGAGTTGGCCTCTACGTCTCCGTGGGACTTTTATATACATCAATAACGTAATTTAACCTAACCTAAACCTACGTAACATCTCGGCGGAAATATTTGACAACATTCCTGGCGAGTTGGCCTCTACGTCTCCGTGGGATCTTCATATACATCAATAACGTAATATAACCTAACGTAACACAACTTATCCTCTCGGCAGTAATATTTGACAACATTCCTGGCTTGTTGGCCTCTATGTTTCCGTGGGACCTTTATATACATCAATAACGTAATATAACCTAACCTAACCCAACGTAACATCTCGGCGGTAATATTTGACAACATTCCTGGAGAGTTGGTCTCTACGTCTCCGTGGGTCCTTCATATACATCAATAACGTAATATTACCTAACCTAACCCAACCTAACATCTCGGCACTAATATTTGAAAACATTCCTGGCGAGTTGGCCTCTACGTCTCCGTGGGGCCTTCATATACATCAATAACGTAATATAACCAAACCTAACCCAACCTAACATCTCGGCGGTAATATTTGACAGCATTCCTGGCGAGTTGGTCTCTACGCCTCCGTGCGACCTTCATATACATCAATAACGTAATATAACCTAACATAACCCAACCTATCATCTCGGCGGTTATATCTGAAAACATTCCTGGCGAGTTGGCCTCTACGTCTCCGTGGGACCTTCATATACATCAATAACGTCATATTACCTAACCTAACCCATCCTATCATCTCGGCGGTAATATTCGACAACATTCCTGGCGAGTTGAGCTCTACGTCTCCGTGGGACCTTCATATACATCAATAACGTAATATAACCTAACCTAACCCAACCTAACATCTCGGCACTAATATTTGAAAACATTCCTGGCGAGTTGGCCTCTACGTCTCCGTGGGGCCTTCATATACATCAATAACGTAATATAACCAAACCTAACCCAACGTAACATCTCGGCGGTAATATTTGACAACATTCCTGTCGAGTTGGTCTCTACGCCTCCGTGCGACCTTCATATACATCAATAACGTAATATAACCAAACCTAACCCAACCTAACATCTCGGCACTAATACTTGACAACATTCCTGGCGAATTGGCCTCTACCTCTCCGTGCGACCTTCATATACATCAATAACGTAATATAATCTAACCTAACCCAACCTATCATCTCGGCGATAATATTTGACAACATTCCTGGCGAGTTGGCCTCTACGTCTCCCTGGGACTTTTATATACATCAATAATGTAATTTAACCTAACCTAAACCTACGTAACATCTCGGCGGAAATATTTGACAACATTCCTGGCGAGTTGGCCTCTACGTCTCCGTGGGACCTTCATATACATCAATAACGTAATATTACCTAACCTAACCCAACCTATCATCTCGGCGGTAATATTTGAAAACATTCCTGCTGATGTTGGCCTCTACGTCTCCGTGGAACTTTTATATACATCAATAACGTAATATAACCAAACCTAACCCAACCTAACATCTCGGCGGTGATATTTAACAACATTCCTGGCGAGTTGGTCTCTACGCCTCCGTGCGACCTTCATATACATCAATAACGTAATATAACCTAACCTGAACCAACCTATCATCTCGGCGCTAATATTTGACAACATTCCTGTCGAGTTGAGCTCTACGTCTCCGTGGGACCTTCATATATATCAATAACGTAATATCACCTAACCTAACCCAACCTAAGATCTCGGCACTAATATTTGGCAACATTCCTGGCGAGTTGGCCTCTACCTCTCCGTGGGACCTTCATATACGTCAATAACGTAATATAATCTAACCTAACTCAACCTATCATCTCGGCGATAATATTCGACAACATTCCTGGCGAGTTGGCCTCTACTTCTCCGTGGGACTTTTATATACATCAAAACGTAATTTAACCTAACCTAACCCAACGTAACATCTCGGCGGTAATATTTGACAACATTCCTGTCGAGTTGGTCTCTACGCCTCCGTGCGACATTCATATACATCAATAACGTAATATAACCTAACGTAACACAACTTATCCTCTCGGCAGTAATATTTGACAACATTCCTGGCTTGTTGGCCTCTATGTTTCCGTGGGACCTTTATATACATCAATAACGTAATATAACCTAACCTAACCCAACGTAACATCTCGGCGGTAATATTTGACAACATTCCTGGAGAGTTGGTCTCTACGTCTCCGTGGGTCCTTCATATACATCAATAACGTAATATTACCTAACCTAACCCAACCTAACATCTCGGCACTAATATTTGAAAACATTCCTGGCGAGTTGGCCTCTACGTCTCCGTGGGGCCTTCATATACATCAATAACGTAATATAACCAAACCTAACCCAACCTAACATCTCGGCGGTAATATTTGACAGCATTCCTGGCGAGTTGGTCTCTACGCCTCCGTGCGACCTTCATATACATCAATAACGTAATATAACCTAACATAACCCAACCTATCATCTCGGCGGTTATATCTGAAAACATTCCTGGCGAGTTGGCCTCTACGTCTCCGTGGGACCTTCATATACATCAATAACGTCATATTACCTAACCTAACCCATCCTATCATCTCGGCGGTAATATTCGACAACATTCCTGGCGAGTTGAGCACTACGTCTCCGTGGGACCTTCATATACATCAATAACGTAATATAACCTAACCTAACCCAACCTAACATCTCGGCGGTAATATTTGACAACATTCCTGGCGAGTTGGCCTCTACGTCTCCGTGGGATCTTCATATACATCAATAACGTAATATAACCTAACGTAACACAACTTATCCTCTCGGCAGTAATATTTGACAACATTCCTGGCTTGTTGGCCTCTATGTTTCCGTGGGACCTTCATATACATCAATAACGTAATATAACCAAACCTAACCCAACCTAACATCTCGGCGGTGATATTTGACAACATTCCTGGCGAGTTGGTCTCTACGCCTCCGTGTGACCTTCATATACATCAATAACGTAATATAACCTAACCTGAACAAACCTATCATCTCGGCGGTAATATTTGACAACATTCCTGGCGAGTTGAGCTCTACGTCTCCGTGGGACCTTCATATACATCAATAACGTAATATCACCAAACCTAACCCAACCTAAGATCTCGGCACTAATATTTGACAACATTCCTGGCGAGTTGGCCTCTACGTCTCCGTGGGAAATTTATATACATCAATAACGTAATATAACCTAACCTAAACCAACCTAACATCTCGGCGGTAATATTTGACAACATTCCTGGCGAGTTGGCCTCTACGTCTCCGTGGGATCTTCATATACATCAATAACGCAATATAACCTAACGTAACACAACTTATCCTCTCCGCTATAATATTTGACAACATTCCTGGCGAGTTGGCCTCTACTTCTCCGTGGGACTTTTATATACATCAAAACGTAATTTAACCTAACCTAACCCAACGTAACATCTCGGCGGTAATATTTGACAACATTCCTGTCGAGTTGGTCTCTACGCCTCCGTGCGACCTTCATATACATCAATAACGTAATATAACCAAACCTAACCCAACCTAACATCTCGGCACTAATACTTGACAACATTCCTGGCGAGTTGGCCTCTACCTCTCCGTGCGACCTTCATATACATCAATAACGTAATATAATCTAACCTAACCCAACCTATCATCTCGGCGATAATATTTGACAACATTCCTGGCGAGTTGGCCTCTACGTCTCCGTGGGACTTTTATATACATCAATAATGTAATTTAACCTAACCTAAACCTACGTAACATCTCGGCGGAAATATTTGACAACATTCCTGGCGAGTTGGCCTCTACGTCTCCGTGGGACCTTCATATACATCAATAACGTAATATTACCTAACCTAACCCAACCTGTCATCTCGGCGGTAATATTTGAAAACATTCCTGCTGATGTTGGCCTCTACGTCTCCGTGGGACTTTTATATACATCAATAACGTAATATAACCAAACCTAACCCAACCTAACATCTCGGCGGTGATATTTAACAACATTCCTGGCGAGTTGGTCTCTACGCCTCCGTGCGACCTTCATATACATCAATAACGTAATATAACCTAACCTGAACCAACCTATCATCTCGGCGCTAATATTTGACAACATTCCTGTCGAGTTGAGCTCTACGTCTCCGTGGGACCTTCATATATATCAATAACGTAATATCACCTAACCTAACCCAACCTAAGATCTCGGCACTAATATTTGGCAACATTCCTGGCGAGTTGGCCTCTACCTCTCCGTGGGACCTTCATATACGTCAATAACGTAATATAATCTAACCTAACCCAACCTATCATCTCGGCGATAATATTCGACAACATTCCTGGCGAGTTGGCCTCTACTTCTCCGTGGGACTTTTATATACATCAAAACGTAATTTAACCTAACCTAACCCAACGTAACATCTCGGCGGTAATATTTGACAACATTCCTGTCGAGTTGGTCTCTACGCCTCCGTGCGACATTCATATACATCAATAACGTAATATAACCAAACCTAACCCAACCTAACATCTCGGCACTAATACTTGACAACATTCCTGGCGAGTTGGCCTCTACCTCTCCGTGCGACCTTCATATACATCAATAACGTAATATAATATAACCTAACCCAACCTATCATCTCGGCGATAATATTTGACAACATTCCTGGCGAGTTGGCCTCTACGTCTCCGTGGGACTTTTATATACATCAATAATGTAATTTAACCTAACCTAAACCTACGTAACATCTCGGCGGAAATATTTGACAACATTCCTGGCGAGTTGGCCTCTACGTCTCCGTGGGACCTTCATATACATCAATAACGTAATATTACCTAACCTAACCCAACGTAACATCTCGGCGGTAATATTTGACAACATTCCTGTCGATGTTGGCCTCTACGTCTCCGTGGGACTTTTATATACATCAATAGCGTAATATAACCTAACCTGAACCAACCTATCATCTCGGCGGTAATATTTGACAACATTCCTGGCGAGTTGAGATCTACGTCTCCGTGCGACCTTCATATACATCAATAACGTAATATTACCTAACCTAACCCAACCTTTCATCTCGGCGGTAATATTTGATAACATTCCTGCTGATGTTGGCCTCTACGTCTCCGTGGGACTTTTATATACATCAATAACGTAATATAACCACACCTAACCCAACCTAACATCTCGGCGGTGATATTTAACAACACTCCTGGCGAGTTGGTCTCTACGCCTCCGTGCGACCTTCATATACATCAATAACGTAATATAACCTAACCTGAACCAACCTATCATCTCGGCGCTAATATTTGACAACATTCCTGTCGAGTTGAGCTCTACGTCTCCGTGGGACCTTCATATATATCAATAACGTAATATCACCTAACCTAACCCAACCTAAGATCTCGGCACTAATATTTGGCAACATTCCTGGCGAGTTGGCCTCTACCTCTCCGTGGGACCTTCATATACATCAATAACGTAATATAATCTAACCTAACCCAACCTATCATCTCGGCGATATTATTTGACAACATTCCTGGCGAGTTGGCCTCTACGTCTCCGTGGGACTTTTATATACATCAATAACGTAATTTAACCTAACCTAAACCTACGTAACATCTCGGCGGAAATATTTGACAACATTCCTGGCGAGTTGGCCTCTACGTCTCCGTGGGATCTTCATATACATCAATAACGTAATATAACCTAACGTAACACAACTTATCCTCTCGGCAGTAATATTTGACAACATTCCTGGCTTGTTGGCCTCTATGTTTCCGTGGGACCTTTATATACATCAATAACGTAATATAACCTAACCTAACCCAACGTAACATCTCGGCGGTAATATTTGACAACATTCCTGGAGAGTTGGTCTCTACGTCTCCGTGGGTCCTTCATATACATCAATAACGTAATATTACCTAACCTAACCCAACCTAACATCTCGGCACTAATATTTGAAAACATTCCTGGCGAGTTGGCCTCTACGTCTCCGTGGGGCCTTCATATACATCAATAACGTAATATAACCAAACCTAACCCAACCTAACATCTCGGCGGTAATATTTGACAGCATTCCTGGCGAGTTGGTCTCTACGCCTCCGTGCGACCTTCATATACATCAATAACGTAATATAACCTAACATAACCCAACCTATCATCTCGGCGGTTATATCTGAAAACATTCCTGGCGAGTTGGCCTCTACGTCTCCGTGGGACCTTCATATACATCAATAACGTCATATTACCTAACCTAACCCATCCTATCATCTCGGCGGTAATATTCGACAACATTCCTGGCGAGTTGAGCTCTACGTCTCCGTGGGACCTTCATATACATCAATAACGTAATATAACCTAACCTAACCCAACCTAACATCTCGGCACTAATATTTGAAAACATTCCTGGCGAGTTGGCCTCTACGTCTCCGTGGGGCCTTCATATACATCAATAACGTAATATAACCAAACCTAACCCAACGTAACATCTCGGCGGTAATATTTGACAACATTCCTGTCGAGTTGGTCTCTACGCCTCCGTGCGACCTTCATATACATCAATAACGTAATATAACCAAACCTAACCCAACCTAACATCTCGGCACTAATACTTGACAACATTCCTGGCGAATTGGCCTCTACCTCTCCGTGCGACCTTCATATACATCAATAACGTAATATAATCTAACCTAACCCAACCTATCATCTCGGCGATAATATTTGACAACATTCCTGGCGAGTTGGCCTCTACGTCTCCCTGGGACTTTTATATACATCAATAATGTAATTTAACCTAACCTAAACCTACGTAACATCTCGGCGGAAATATTTGACAACATTCCTGGCGAGTTGGCCTCTACGTCTCCGTGGGACCTTCATATACATCAATAACGTAATATTACCTAACCTAACCCAACCTATCATCTCGGCGGTAATATTTGAAAACATTCCTGCTGATGTTGGCCTCTACGTCTCCGTGGAACTTTTATATACATCAATAACGTAATATAACCAAACCTAACCCAACCTAACATCTCGGCGGTGATATTTAACAACATTCCTGGCGAGTTGGTCTCTACGCCTCCGTGCGACCTTCATATACATCAATAACGTAATATAACCTAACCTGAACCAACCTATCATCTCGGCGCTAATATTTGACAACATTCCTGTCGAGTTGAGCTCTACGTCTCCGTGGGACCTTCATATATATCAATAACGTAATATCACCTAACCTAACCCAACCTAAGATCTCGGCACTAATATTTGGCAACATTCCTGGCGAGTTGGCCTCTACCTCTCCGTGGGACCTTCATATACGTCAATAACGTAATATAATCTAACCTAACTCAACCTATCATCTCGGCGATAATATTCGACAACATTCCTGGCGAGTTGGCCTCTACTTCTCCGTGGGACTTTTATATACATCAAAACGTAATTTAACCTAACCTAACCCAACGTAACATCTCGGCGGTAATATTTGACAACATTCCTGTCGAGTTGGTCTCTACGCCTCCGTGCGACCTTCATATACATCAATAACGTAATATAACCAAACCTAACCCAACCTAACATCTCGGCACTAATACTTGACAACATTCCTGGCGAGTTGGCCTCTACCTCTCCGTGCGACCTTCATATACATCAATAACGTAATATAATCTAACCTAACCCAACCTATCATCTCGGCGATAATATTTGACAACATTCCTGGCGAGTTGGCCTCTACGTCTCCGTGGGACTTTTATATACATCAATAATGTAATTTAACCTAACCTAAACCTACGTAACATCTCGGCGGAAATATTTGACAACATTCCTGGCGAGTTGGCCTCTACGTCTCCGTGGGACCTTCATATACATCAATAACGTAATATTACCTAACCTAACCCAACCTATCATCTCGGCGGTAATATTTGAAAACATTCCTGCTGATGTTGGCCTCTACGTCTCCGTGGGACTTTTATATACATCAATAACGTAATATAACCAAACCTAACCCAACCTAACATCTCGGCGGTGATATTTAACAACATTCCTGGCGAGTTGGTCTCTACGCCTCCGTGCGACCTTCATATACATCAATAACGTAATATAACCTAACCTGAACCAACCTATCATCTCGGCGCTAATATTTGACAACATTCCTGTCGAGTTGAGCTCTACGTCTCCGTGGGACCTTCATATATATCAATAACGTAATATCACCTAACCTAACCCAACCTAAGATCTCGGCACTAATATTTGGCAACATTCCTGGCGAGTTGGCCTCTACCTCTCCGTGGGACCTTCATATACATCAATAGCGTAATATAACCTAACCTGAACCAACCTATCATCTCGGCGGTAATATTTGACAACATTCCTGGCGAGTTGAGATCTACGTCTCCGTGCGACCTTCATATACATCAATAACGTAATATTACCTAACCTAACCCAACCTATCATCTCGGCGGTAATATTTGAAAACATTCCTGCTGATGTTGGCCTCTACGTCTCCGTGGGACTTTTATATACATCAATAACGTAATATAACCAAACCTAACCCAACCTAACATCTCGGCGGTGATATTTAACAACATTCCTGGCGAGTTGGTCTCTACGCCTCCGTGCGACCTTCATATACATCAATAACGTAATATAATCCAACCTAACCCAACCTATCATCTCGGCGATAATATTTGACAACATTCCTGGCGAGTTGGCCTCTACGTCTCCGTAGGACTTTTATATACATCAATAATGTAATTTAACCTAACCTAAACCTACGTAACATCTCGGCGGTAATATTTGAAAACATTCCTGTCGATGTTGGCCTCTACGTCTCCGTGGGACTTTTATATACATCAATAGCGTAATATAACCTAACCTGAACCAACCTATCATCTCGGCGGTAATATTTGACAACATTCCTGGCGAGTTGAGATCTACGTCTCCGTGCGACCTTCATATACATCAATAACGTAATATTACCTAACCTAACCCAACCTATCATCTCGGCGGTAATATTTGAAAACATTCCTGCTGATGTTGGCCTCTACGTCTCCGTGGGACTTTTATATACATCAATAACGTAATATAACCAAACCTAACCCAACCTAACATCTCGGCGGTGATATTTAACAACATTCCTGGCGAGTTGGTCTCTACGCCTCCGTGCGACCTTCATATACATCAATAACGTAATATAACCTAACCTGAACCATCCTATCATCTCGGCGCTAATATTTGACAACATTCCTGTCGAGTTGAGCTCTACGTCTCCGTGGGACCTTCATATATATCAATAACGTAATATCACCTAACCTAACCCAACCTAAGATCTCGGCACTTATATTTGGCAACATTCCTGGCGAGTTGGCCTCTACCTCTCCGTGGGACCTTCATATACGTCAATAACGTAATATAATCTAACCTAACCCAACCTATCATCTCGGCGATAATATTCGACAACATTCCTGGCGAGTTGGCCTCTACTTCTCCGTGGGACTTTTATATACATCAAAACGTAATTTAACCTAACCTAACCCAACGTAACATCTCGGCGGTAATATTTGACAACATTCCTGTCGAGTTGGTCTCTACGCCTCCGTGCGACCTTCATATACATCAATAACGTAATATAACCAAACCTAACCCAACCTAACATCTCGGCACTAATACTTGACAACATTCCTGGCGCGTTGGCCTCTACCTCCCCGTGCGACCTTCATATACATCAATAACGTAATATAATCTAACCTAACCCAACCTATCATCTCGGCGATATTATTTGACAACATTCCTGGCGAGTTGGCCTCTACGTCTCCGTGGGACTTTTATATACATCAATAACGTAATTTAACCTAACCTAAACCTACGTAACATCTCGGCGGAAATATTTGACAACATTCCTGGCGAGTTGGCCTCTACGTCTCCGTGGGACCTTCATATACATCAATAACGTAATATTACCTAACCTAACCCAACCTATCATCTCGGCGGTAATATTTGAAAACATTCCTGCCGATGTTGGCCTCTACGTCTCCGTGGGACTTTTATATACATCAATAACGTAATTTAACCTAACCTAACCCAACGTAACATCTCGGCGGTAATATTTGACAACATTCCTGGCGAGTTGGCCTCTACGTCTCCGTGGGATCTTCATATACATCAATAACGTAATATAACCTAACGTAACACAACTTATCCTCTCGGCAGTAATATTTGACAACATTCCTGGCTTGTTGGCCTCTATGTTTCCGTGGGACCTTTATATACATCAATAACGTAATATAACCTAATCTAACCCAACGTAACATCTCGGCGGTAATATTTGACAACATTCCTGGAGAGTTGGTCTCAACGTCTCCGTGGGACCTTCATATAAATCAATAACGTAATATTACCTAACCTAACCCAACCTATCATATCGGCACTAATATTTGAAAACATTCCTGGCGAGTTGGCCTCTACCTCTCCGTGCGACCTTCATATACATCAATAACGTAATATAACGAAACCTAACCCAACCTATCATATCGGCGATAATATTTAACAACATTCCTGGCGAGTTGGCCTCTACGTCTCCGTGGGACATTCATATACATCAATAACGTAATATAACGTAACCTAAACCAACCTATCATATCGGCGGTAATATTTGAAAACATTCCTGTCGATGTTGGCCTCTACGTCTCCGTGGGACCTTCATATACGTCAATAACGTTATATTACCTAACCTAACCCAACCTATCATCTCGGCGGTAATATTTGAAAACATTCCTGTCGATGTTGGCCTCTACGTCTCCGTGGGACTTTTATATACATCAATGACGTAATATAACGTAACCTAACCCAACCTATCATATCGGCGGTAATATTTGACAACATTCCTGGCTTGTTGGCCTCTATGTTTCCGTGGGACCTTTATATACATCAATAACGTAATATAACCTAACCTAACCCAACGTAACATCTCGGCGGTAATATTTGACAACATTCCTGGAGAGTTGGTCTCTACGTCTCCGTGGGACCTTCATATACATCAATAACGTAATATAACGTAACCTAAACCAACCTATCATATCGGCGGTAATATTTGAAAACATTCCTGTCGATGTTGGCCTCTACGTCTTCGTGGGACTTTTATATACATCAATAGCGTAATATAACCTAACCTGAACCAACCTATCATCTCGGCGGTAATATTTGACAACATTCCTGGCGAGTTGAGATCTACGTCTCCGTGCGACCTTCATATACATCAATAACGTAATGTTACCTAACCTAACCCAACCTATCATCTCGGCGGTAATATTTGAAAACATTCCTGCTGATGTTGGCCTCTACGTCTCCGTGGGACTTTTATATACATCAATAACGTAATTTAACCTAACCTAACCCAACAAACATCTCGGCGGTAATATTTGACAACATTCCTGGCGAGTTGGCCTCTACGTCTCCGTGGGACCTTCATATACATCAATAACGTAATATAACGTAACCTAAACCAACCTATCATATCGGCGGTAATATTTGAAAACATTCCTGCCGATGTTGGCCTCTACGTCTCCGTGGGACTTTTATATACATCAATAACTTAATATAACCAAACCTAACCCAACCTAACATCTCGGCGGTGATATTTGACAACATTCCTGGCGAGTTGGTCTCTACGCCTCCGTGCGACCTTCATATACATCAATAACGTAATATAACCTAACCTGAACCAACCTATCATCTCGGCGCTAATATTTGACAACATTCCTGTCGAGTTGAGCTCTACGTCTCCGTTGGACCTTCATATACATCAATAACGTAATATCACCTAACCTAACCCAACCTAATATCTCGGCACTAATATTTGACAACATTCCTGGCGAGTTGGCCGCTACGTCTCCGTGGGAACTTTATATAGATTAATAACGTAATATAACCTAACCTAACCCAACCTAACATCTCGGCACTAATATTTGACAACATTCCTGGCGAGTTGGCCTCTACCTCTCCGTGGGACCTTCATATACGTCAATAACGTAATATAATCTAACCTAACCCAAGCTATCATCTCGGCGATAATATTTGACAACATGCCTGGCGAGTTGGCCTCTACTTCTCCGTGGGACCTTTATATACATCAAAACGTAATTTAACCTAACCTAACCCAACGTAACATCTCGGCGGTAATATTTGACAACATTCCTGTCGAGTTGGTCTCTACGCCTCCGTGCGACCTTCATATACATCAATAACGTAATATAACCAAACCTAACCCAACCTAACATCTCGGCACTAATACTTGACAACATTCCTGGCGAGTTGGCCTCTACCTCTCCGTGCGACCTTCATATACATCAATAACGTAATTTAACCTAACCTAACCCAACGTAACATCTCGGCGGTAATGTTTGGCAACATTCCTGGCTTGTTGGCCTCTACGTCTCCGTGGGACCTTCATATACATGAATAACGTAATATAACGTAACCTAACCCAACCTAACATCTCGGCGGTAATATTTGACAACATTCCTGGCGAGTTGGCCTCTACGTCTCCGTGGGACCTTCATATACATCAATAACGTAATACAACGTAACCTAAACCAACCTATCATATCGGCGATAATATTTGACAACATTCCTGGCGAGTTGGCCTCTACGTCTCCGTGCGACATTTATATACATCAATAACGTAATATAACCTAACCTAACCCAACCTAACATCTCGGCGGTAATATTTGAAAACATTCCTGGCGAGTTGGTCTCTACGTCTCCGTGGGACCTTCATATACATCAATAACGTAATATTACCTAACCTAACCCAACCTAACATCTCGGCACTAATATTTGAAAACATTCCTGGCGAGTTGGCCTCTACCTCTCCGTGCGACCTTCATATACATCAATAAGGTAATATAACGTAACCTAACCCAACCTATCATATCGGCGATAATATTTAACAACATTCCTGGCGAGTTGGCCTCTACGTCTCCGTGGGACCTTCATATACATCAATAACGTAATATAACGTAACCTAAACCAACCCATCATATCGGCGGTAATATTTGAAAACATTCCTGTCGATGTTGGCCTCTACGTCTCCGTGGGACCTTCATATACATCAATAACGTAATATTACCTAACCTAACCCAACCTATCATCTCGGCGGTAATATTTGAAAACATTCCTGTCGATGTTGGCCTCTACGTCTCCGTGGGACCTTCATATACGTCAATAACGTAATATAATCTAACCTAACCCAACCTATCATCTCGGCGGTAATATTTGACAACATTTCTGGTCAGTTGGCCTCTACGTCTCCGTGGAACCTTCATGTACATCAATAACTGATATAACCTAACCTAACCCAACCTATCATCTCGGCGGTAATATTTGACAACATTCCTGGCTTGTTGGCCTCTACGTCTCCGTGGGACCTTCATATACATCAATAACGTAGTATTACCTAACCTAACCCAACCTATCATCTCGGCGGTAATATTTGAAAACATTCCTGTCGATGTTGGCCTCTACGTCTCCGTGGGACTTTTATATACATCAATAACGTAATTTAACCTAACCTAACCCAACGTAACATCTCGGCGGTAATATTTGGCAACATTCCTGGCGAGTTGGCCTCTACCTCTCCGTGCGACATTCATATGCATCAATAACGTAATATAAAGTAACCTAACCCAACCTATCATATCGGCGGTAATATTTGACAACATTCCTGGCGAGTTGGCCTCTACCTCTCCGTGCGACCTTCATATACATCAATAACGTAATATAACGTAACCTAAACCAACCTATCATATCGGCGGTAATATTTGACAACATTCCTGGCGAGTTGGCCTCTACGTCTCCGTGGGACCTTCATATACATCAATAACGTAATATAACGTAACCTAAACCAATCTATCATATCGGCGGTAATATTTGAAAACATTCCTGTCGATGTTGGCCTCTACGTCTCCGTGGGACCTTCACATACATCAATGACGTAATATTACCTAACCTAATCCAACCTATCAGCTCGGCGGTAATATTTGAAAACATTCCTGGCGAGTTGGCCTCTACCTCTCCGCGCGACCGTCATATACATCAACAACGTAATATAACGTAACCTAACCCAACCTATCATATGGGCGGTAATATTTGACAACATTCCTGGCGAGTTGGTCTCTACGCCTCCGTGGGAATTTTATATACATCAATTACGTAATATCACCTAACCTAACCTAACCTACCATCTCGGCACTAATATTTGACAACATTCCTGGCGAGTTGGCCTCTACCTCTCCGTGGGACCTTCATATACGACAATAACGTAATATAATCTAACCTAACCCAACCTATCATCTCGGCGGTAATATTTGACAACATTTCTGGTCAGTTGGCCTCTACGTCTCCGTGGAACCTTCATATACATCAAAACGTAATTTAACCTAACCTAACCCAACGTAACATATCGGCGGTAATATTTGACAACATTACTGGCGAGTTGGTCTCTACGCCTCCGTGGGAATTTTATATACATCAATAACGTAATATCACCTAACCTAACCTAACCTACCATATCGGCACTAATATTTGACAACATTCCTGGCGAGTTGGCCTCTACCTCTCCGTGGGACCTTCATATACGTCAATAACGTAATATAACGTAACCTAAACCAACCTATCATATCGGCGGTAATATTTGAAAACATTCCTGTCGATGTTGGCCTCTACGTCTCCGTGGGACCTTCACATACATCAATGACGTAATATTACCTAACCTAATCCAACCTATCAGCTCGGCGGTAATATTTGAAAACATTCCTGCCGATGTTGGCCTCTACGTCTCCGTGGGACTTTTATATACATCAATAACGTAATTTAACCTAACCTAACCCAACGTAACATCTCGGCGGTAATATTTGACAACATTCCTGGAGAGTTGGTCTCTACGTCTCCGTGGGACCTTCATATACATCAATAACGTAATATAACGTAACCTAAACCAACCTATCATATCGGCGGTAATATTTGAAAACATTCCTGTCGATGTTGGCCTCTACGTCTTCGTGGGACTTTTATATACATCAATAGCGTAATATAACCTAACCTGAGCCAACCTATCATCTCGGCGGTAATATTTGACAACATTCCTGGCGAGTTGAGATCTACGTCTCCGTGCGACCTTCATATACATCAATAACGTAATATTACCTAACCTAACCCAACCTATCATCTCGGCGGTAATATTTGAAAACATTCCTGCTGATGTTGGCCTCTACGTCTCCGTGGGACTTTTATATACATCAATAACGTAATTTAACCTAACCTAACCCAACAAACATCTCGGCGGTAATATTTGACAACATTCCTGGCGAGTTGGCCTCTACGTCTCCGTGGGACCTTCATATACATCAATAACGTAATATAACGTAACCTAAACCAACCTATCATATCGGCGGTAATATTTGAAAACATTCCTGCCGATGTTGGCCTCTACGTCTCCGTGGGACTTTTATATACATCAATAACTTAATATAACCAAACCTAACCCAACCTAACATCTCGGCGGTGATATTTGACAACATTCCTGGCGAGTTGGTCTCTACGCCTCCGTGCGACCTTCATATACATCAATAACGTAATATAACCTAACCTGAACCAACCTATCATCTCGGCGCTAATATTTGACAACATTCCTGTCGAGTTGAGCTCTACGTCTCCGTTGGACCTTCATATACATCAATAACGTAATATCACCTAACCTAACCCAACCTAATATCTCGGCACTAATATTTGACAACATTCCTGGCGAGTTGGCCGCTACGTCTCCGTGGGAACTTTATATAGATTAATAACGTAATATAACCTAACCTAACCCAACCTAACATCTCGGCACTAATATTTGACAACATTCCTGGCGAGTTGGCCTCTACCTCTCCGTGGGACCTTCATATACGTCAATAACGTAATATAATCTAACCTAACCCAACCTATCATCTCGGCGATAATATTTGACAACATGCCTGGCGAGTTGGCCTCTACTTCTCCGTGGGACCTTTATATACATCAAAACGTAATTTAACCTAACCTAACCCAACGTAACATCTCGGCGGTAATATTTGACAACATTCCTGTCGAGTTGGTCTCTACGCCTCCGTGCGACCTTCATATACATCAATAACGTAATATAACCAAACCTAACCCAACCTAACATCTCGGCACTAATACTTGACAACATTCCTGGCGAGTTGGCCTCTACCTCTCCGTGCGACCTTCATATACATCAATAACGTAATATAATCTAAGTTAACCCAACCTATCATCTCGGCGATAATATTTGACAACATTCCTGGCGAGTTGGCCTCTACGTCTCCGTGGGACCTTCATATACATCAATAACGTAATATTACCTAACCTAACCCAACCTATCATCTCGGCGGTAATATTTGAAAACATTCCTGCCGATGTTGGCCTCTACGTCTCCGTGGGACTTTTATATACATCAATAACGTAATTTAACCTAACCTAACCCAACGTAACATCTCGGCGGTAATGTTTGGCAACATTCCTGGCTTGTTGGCCTCTACGTCTCCGTGGGACCTTCATATACATGAATAACGTAATATAACGTAACCTAACCCAACCTAACATCTCGGCGGTAATATTTGACAACATTCCTGGCGAGTTGGCCTCTACGTCTCCGTGGGACCTTCATATACATCAATAACGTAATACAACGTAACCTAAACCAACCTATCATATCGGCGATAATATTTGACAACATTCCTGGCGAGTTGGCCTCTACGTCTCCGTGCGACATTTATATACATCAATAACGTAATATAACCTAACCTAACCCAACCTAACATCTCGGCGGTAATATTTGAAAACATTCCTGGCGAGTTGGTCTCTACGTCTCCGTGGGACCTTCATATACATCAATAACGTAATATTACCTAACCTAACCCAACCTAACATCTCGGCACTAATATTTGAAAACATTCCTGGCGAGTTGGCCTCTACCTCTCCGTGCGACCTTCATATACATCAATAAGGTAATATAACGTAACCTAACCCAACCTATCATATCGGCGATAATATTTAACAACATTCCTGGCGAGTTGGCCTCTACGTCTCCGTGGGACCTTCATATACATCAATAACGTAATATAACGTAACCTAAACCAACCCATCATATCGGCGGTAATATTTGAAACATTCCTGTCGATGTTGGCCTCTACGTCTCCGTGGGACCTTCATATACATCAATAACGTAATATTACCTAACCTAACCCAACCTTTCATCTCGGCGGTAATATTTGAAAACATTCCTGTCGATGTTGGCCTCTACGTCTCCGTGGGACCTTCATATACGTCAATAACGTAATATAATCTAACCTAACCCAACCTATCATCTCGGCGGTAATATTTGACAACATTTCTGGTCAGTTGGCCTCTACGTCTCCGTGGAACCTTCATGTACATCAATAACTGATATAACCTAACCTAACCCAACCTATCATCTCGGCGGTAATATTTGACAACATTCCTGGCTTGTTGGCCTCTACGTCTCCGTGGGACCTTCATATACATCAATAACGTAGTATTACCTAACCTAACCCAACCTATCATCTCGGCGGTAATATTTGAAAACATTCCTGTCGATGTTGGCCTCTACGTCTCCGTGGGACTTTTATATACATCAATAACGTAATTTAACCTAACCTAACCCAACGTAACATCTCGGCGGTAATATTTGGCAACATTCCTGGCGAGTTGGCCTCTACCTCTCCGTGCGACATTCATATGCATCAATAACGTAATATAAAGTAACCTAACCCAACCTATCATATCGGCGGTAATATTTGACAACATTCCTGGCGAGTTGGCCTCTACCTCTCCGTGCGACCTTCATATACATCAATAACGTAATATAACGTAACCTAAACCAACCTATCATATCGGCGGTAATATTTGACAACATTCCTGGCGAGTTGGTCTCTACGCCTCCGTGGGAATTTTATATACATCAATTACGTAATATCACCTAACCTAACCTAACCTACTATCTCGGCACTAATATTTGACAACATTCCTGGCGAGTTGGCCTCTACCTCTCCGTGGGACCTTCATATACGACAATAACGTAATATAATCTAACCTAACCCAACCTATCATCTCGGCGGTAATATTTGACAACATTTCTGGTCAGTTGGCCTCTACGTCTCCGTGGAACCTTCATATACATCAAAACGTAATTTAACCTAACCTAACCCAACGTAACATATCGGCGGTAATATTTGACAACATTACTGGCGAGTTGGTCTCTACGCCTCCGTAGGAATTTTATATACATCAATAACGTAATATCACCTAACCTAACCTAACCTACCATATCGGCACTAATATTTGACAACATTCCTGGCGAGTTGGCCTCTACCTCTCCGTGGGACCTTCATATACGTCAATAACGTAATATAACGTAACCTAAACCAACCTATCATATCGGCGGTAATATTTGAAAACATTCCTGTCGATGTTGGCCTCTACGTCTCCGTGGGACCTTCACATACATCAATGACGTAATATTACCTAACCTAAACCAACCTATCAGCTCGGCGGTAATATTTGAAAACATTCCTGCCGATGTTGGCCTCTACGTCTCCGTGGGACTTTTATATACATCAATAACGTAATTTAACCTAACCTAACCCAACGTAACATCTCGGCGGTAATATTTGACAACATTCCTGGAGAGTTGGTCTCTACGTCTCCGTGGGACCTTCATATACATCAATAACGTAATATAACGTAACCTAAACCAACCTATCATATCGGCGGTAATATTTGAAAACATTCCTGTCGATGTTGGCCTCTACGTCTTCGTGGGACTTTTATATACATCAATAGCGTAATATAACCTAACCTGAACCAACCTATCATCTCGGCGGTAATATTTGACAACATTCCTGGCGAGTTGAGATCTACGTCTCCGTGCGACCTTCATATACATCAATAACGTAATATTACCTAACCTAACCCAACCTATCATCTCGGCGGTAATATTTGAAAACATTCCTGCTGATTTTGGCCTCTACGTCTCCGTGGGACTTTTATATACATCAATAACGTAATTTAACCTAACCTAACCCAACAAACATCTCGGCGGTAATATTTGACAACATTCCTGGCGAGTTGGCCTCTACGTCTCCGTGGGACCTTCATATACATCAATAACGTAATATAACGTAACCTAATCCAACCTATCATATCGGCGGTAATATTTGAAAACATTCCTGCCGATGTTGGCCTCTACGTCTCCGTGGGACTTTTATATACATCAATAACTTAATATAACCAAACCTAACCCAACCTAACATCTCGGCGGTGATATTTGACAACATTCCTGGCGAGTTGGTCTCTACGCCTCCGTGCGACCTTCATATACATCAATAACGTAATATAACCTAACCTGAACCAACCTATCATCTCGGCGCTAATATTTGACAACATTCCTGTCGAGTTGAGCTCTACCTCTCCGTGCGACCTTCATATACATCAATAACGTAATATAATCTAACTTAACCCAACCTATCATCTCGGCGATAATATTTGACAACATTCCTGGCGAGTTGGCCTCTACGTCTCCGTGGGACCTTCATATACATCAATAACGTAATATTACCTAACCTAACCCAACCTATCATCTCGGCGGTAATATTTGAAAACATTCCTGTCGATGTTGGCCTCTACGTCTCCGTGGGACTTTTATATACATCAATAACGTAATTTAACCTAACCTAACCCAACGTAACATCTCGGCGGTAATATTTGGCAACATTCCTGGCGAGTTGGCCTCTACCTCTCCGTGCGACATTCATATGCATCAATAACGTAATATAAAGTAACCTAACCCAACCTATCATATCGGCGGTAATATTTGACAACATTCCTGGCGAGTTGGCCTCTACCTCTCCGTGCGACCTTCATATACATCAATAACGTAATATAACGTAACCTAAACCAACCTATCATATCGGCGGTAATATTTGACAACATTCCTGGCGAGTTGGTCTCTACGCCTCCGTGGGAATTTTATATACATCAATTACGTAATATTACCTAACCTAACCTAACCTACCATCTCGGCACTAATATTTGACAACATTCCTGGCGAGTTGGCCTCTACCTCTCCGTGGGACCTTCATATACGACAATAACGTAATATAATCTAACCTAACCCAACCTATCATCTCGGCGGTAATATTTGACAACATTTCTGGTCAGTTGGCCTCTACGTCTCCGTGGAACCTTCATATACATCAAAACGTAATTTAACCTAACCTAACCCAACGTAACATATCGGCGGTAATATTTGACAACATTACTGGCGAGTTGGTCTCTACGCCTCCGTGGGAATTTTATATACATCAATAACGTAATATCACCTAACCTAACCTAACCTACCATATCGGCACTAATATTTGACAACATTCCTGGCGAGTTGGCCTCTACCTCTCCGTGGGACCTTCATATACGTCAATAACGTAATATAACGTAACCTAAACCAACCTATCATATCGGCGGTAATATTTGAAAACATTCCTGTCGATGTTGGCCTCTACGTCTCCGTGGGACCTTCACATACATCAATGACGTAATATTACCTAACCTAATCCAACCTATCAGCTCGGCGGTAATATTTGAAAACATTCCTGCCGATGTTGGCCTCTACGTCTCCGTGGGACTTTTATATACATCAATAACGTAATTTAACCTAACCTAACCCAACGTAACATCTCGGCGGTAATGTTTGGCAACATTCCTGGCTTGTTGGCCTCTACGTCTCCGTGGGACCTTCATATACATCAATAACGTAATATCACCTAACCTAACCCAACCTAACATCTCGGCGGTAATATTTGACAACATTCCTGGCGAGTTGGTGTCTACGTCTCCGTGGGACTTTTTTATACATCAAAACATAATTTAACTTAACCTAACCCAACGTAACATCTCGGCGATAATATTTGACAACATTCCTGGCGAGTTGAGATCTACGTCTCCGTGGGACCTTCATATACATCAATAACGTAATATTACCTAACCTAACCCAACCTAACATCTCGGCAATAATATTTGAAAACATTCCTGGCGAGTTGGCCTCTACCTCTCCGTGCGACCTTCATATACATCAATAACGTAATATAATCTAACCTAACCCAACCTATCATCCCGGCGATAATATTTGACAACATTCCTGGCGAGTTGGCCTCTACGTCTCCGTGGGACATTCATATACGTCAATAACGTAATATAATCTAACCTAACCCAACCTATCATCTCGGCGGTAATATTTGACAACATTTCTGGTCAGTTGGCCTCTACGTCTCCGTGGAACCTTCATATACATCAATAACGTGATATAACGTAACCTAACCCAACCTATCATATCGGCGGTAATATTTGACAAAACATTCCTGGCGAGTTGGTGTCTACGCCTCCGTGGGAATTTTATATACATCAATTACGTAATATCACCTAACCTAACCTAACCTACCATCTCGGCACTAATATTTGACAACATTCCTGGCGAGTTGGCCTCTACCTCTCCGTGGGACCTTCATATACGACAATAACGTAATATAATCTAACCTAACCCAACCTATCATCTCGGCGGTAATATTTGACAACATTTCTGGTCAGTTGGCCTCTACGTCTCCGTGGAACCTTCATATACATCAAAACGTAATTTAACCTAACCTAATCCAACCTCTCATCTCGGCGGTAATATTTGAAAACATTCTTGGCGAGTTGGCCTCTACCTCTCCGTGCGACCTTCATATACATCAACAACGTAATATAACGTGACCTAACCCAACCTATCATATCGGCGGTAATATTTGAAAACATTCCTGTCGATGTTGGCCTCTACGTCTCCGTGGGACCTTCATATACGTCAATAACGTAATATAACGTAACCTAAACCAACCTATCATATCGGCGGTAATATTTGAAAACATTCCTGTCGATGTTGGCCTCTACGTCTCCGTGGGACCTTCACATACATCAATGACGTAATATTACCTAACCTAATCCAACCTATCAGCTCGGCGGTAATATTTGAAAACATTCCTGCCGATGTTGGCCTCTACGTCTCCGTGGGACTTTTATATACATCAATAACGTAATTTAACCTAACCTAACCCAACGTAACATCTCGGCGGTAATGTTTGGCAACATTCCTGGCTTGTTGGCCTCTACGTCTCCGTGGGACCTTCATATACATCAATAACGTAATATCACCTAACCTAACCCAACCTAACATCTCGGCAATAATATTTGAAAACATTCCTGGCGAGTTGGCCTCCACCTCTCCGTGCGACCTTCATATACATCAATAACGTGATATAACCTAACCTAACCCAACCTATCATCTCGGCGGTAATATTTGACAACATTCCTGGCTTGTTGGCCTCTACGTCTCCGTGGGACCTTCATATACATCAATAATGTAATATTACCTAACCTAACCCAACCTATCATCTCGGCGGTAATATTTGAAAACATTCCTGTCGATCTTGGCCTCTACGTCTCCGTGGGACTTTTATATACATCAATAACGTAATTTAACCTAACCTAACCCAACGTAACTTCTGGGCGGTAATATTTGGCAACATTCCTGGCGATTTGGCCTCTACGTCTCCGCGGGACCTTCATATACATCAATAACGTAATATTACCTAACCTAAACCAATCTATCATATCGGCGGTAATATTTGAAAACATTCCTGTCGATGTTGGCCTCTACGTCTCCGTGGGACCTTCACATACATCAATGACGTAATATTACCTAACCTAATCCAACCTATCAGCTCGGCGGTAATATTTGAAAACATTCCTGGCGAGTTGGCCTCCACCTCTCCGTGCGACCTTCATATACATCAATAACGTAATATAACGTAACCTAACCCAACCTATCATATCGGCGGTAATATTTGAAAACATTCCTGTCGATGTTGGCCTCTACGTCTCCGTGGGACCTTCATATACATCAATAACGTAATATAATCTAACCTAACCCAACCTATCATCTCGGCGGTAATATTTGACAACATTTCTGGTCAGTTGGCCTCTACGTCTCCGTGGAACCTTCATATACATCAATAACGTGATATAACCTAACCTAACCCAACCTATCATCTCGGCGGTAATATTTGACAACATTCCTGGCTTGTTGGCCTCTACGTCTCCGTGGGACCTTCATATACATCAATAACGTAATATTACCTAACCTAACCCAACCTATCATCTCGGCGGTAATATTTGAAAACATTCCTGTCGATGTTGGCCTCTACGTCTCCGTGGGACTTTTATATACATCAATAACGTAATTTAACCTAACCTAACCCAACGTAACTTCTCGGCGGTAATATTTGAAAACATTCCTGTCGATGTTGGCCTCTACGTCTCCGTGGGACCTTCATATACATCAATAACGTAATATTACCTAACCTAACCCAACCTATCATCTCGGCACTAATATTTGACAACATTCCTGGCGAGTTGGCCTCCACCTCTCCGTGGGACCTTCATATACGTCAATAACGTAATATAATCTAACCTAACCCAACCTATCATCTCGGCGGTAATATTTGACAACATTTCTGGTCAGTTGGCCTCTACGTCTCCGTGGAACCTTCATATACATCAATAACGTGATATAACCTAACCTAACCCAACCTATCATCTCGGCGGTAATATTTGACAACATTCCTGGCTTGTTGGCCTCTACGTCTCCGTGGGACCTTCATATACATCAATAACGTAATATTACCTAACCTAACCCAACCTATCATCTCGGCGGTAATATTTGAAAACATTCCTGTCGATGTTGGCCTCTACGTCTCCGTGGGACTTTTATATACATCAATAACGTAATTTAACCTAACCTAACCCAACGTAACTTCTCGGCGGTAATATTTGGCAACATTCCTGGCGATTTGGCCTCTACGTCTCCGCGGGACCTTCATATACATCAATAACGTAATATTACCTAACCTAAACCAATCTATCATATCGGCGATAATATTTGAAAACATTCCTGTCGATGTTGGCCTCTACGTCTCCGTGGGACCTTCACATACATCAATGACGTAATATTACCTAACCTAATCCAACCTATCAGCTCGGCGGTAATATTTGAAAACATTCCTGGCGAGTTGGCCTCCACCTCTCCGTGCGACCTTCATATACATCAATAACGTAATATAACGTAACCTAACCCAACCTATCATATTGGCGGTAATATTTGAAAACATTCCTGTCGATGTTGGCCTCTACGTCTCCGTGGGACCTTCATATACATCAATAACGTAATATTACCTAACCTAACCCAACCTATCATCTCGGCACTAATATTTGACAACATTCCTGGCGAGTTGGCCTCCACCTCTCCGTGGGACCTTCATATACGTCAATAACGTAATATAATCTAACCTAACCCAACCTATCATCTCGGCGGTAATATTTGACAACATTTCCGGTCAGTTGGCCTCTACGTCTCCGTGGAACCTTCATATACATCAATAACGTGATATAACCTAACCTAACCCAACCTATCATCTCGGCGGTAATATTTGACAACATTCCTGGCTTGTTGGCCTCTACGCCTCCGTGGGAACTTTATATACATCAATAACGTAATATCACCTAACCTAACCTAACCTACCATCTCGGCACTAATATTTGACAACATTCCTGGCGAGTTGGCCTCTACCTCTCCGTGGGACCTTCATATACGTCAATAACGTAATATAATCTAACCTAACCCAACCTATCATCTCGGCGGTAATATTTGACAACATTCCTGGCCAGTTGGCCTCTACGTCTCCGTGGGACTTTTATATACATCAAAACGTAATTTAACCTAACCGAACCCAACGTAACATCTCGGCGGTAATATTTGACAACATTCCTGTCGAGTTGGTCTCTACGCTTCCGTGCGACCTTCATATACATCAATAACGTAATATAACCAAACCTAACCCAACCTAACATCTCGGCACTAATACTTGACAACATTCCTGGCGAGTTGGCCTCTACCTCTCCGTGCGACCTTCATATACATCAATAACGTAATATAATCTAACCTAACCCAACCTATCATCTCGGCGGTAATATTTGAAAACATTCCTGCCGATGTTGGCCTCTACGTCTCCGTGGGACCTTCATATACATCAACAACGTAATATTACCTAACCTAACCCAACCTAACATCTCGGCAATAATATTTGAAAACATTCCTGGCGAGTTGGCCTCCACCTCTCCGTGCGACCTTCATATACATCAATAACGTAATATAACGTAACCTAACCCAACCTATCATATCGGCGGTAATATTTGAAAACATTCCTGTCGATGTTGGCCTCTACGTCTCCGTGGGACCTTCACATACATCAATGACGTAATATTACCTAACCTAATCCAACCTATCAGCTCGGCGGTAATATTTGAAAACATTCCTGCCGATGTTGGCCTCTACGTCTCCGTGGGACTTTTATATACATCAATAACGTAATTTAACCTAACCTAACCCAACGTAACATCTCGGCGGTAATGTTTGGCAACATTCCTGGCTTGCTGGCCTCTACGTCTCCGTGGGACCTTCATATACATTAATAACGTAATATCACCTAACCTAACCCAACCTAACATCTCGGCGGTAATATTTGACAACATTCCTGGCGAGTTGGTGTCTACGTCTCCGTGGGACTTTTTTATACATCAAAACATAATTTAACTTAACCTAACCCAACGTAACATCTCGGCGGTAATATTTGACAACATTCCTGGCGAGTTGAGATCTACGTCTCCGTGGGACCTTCATATACATCAATAACGTAATATTACCTAACCTAACCCAACCTAACATCTCGGCAATAATATTTGAAAACATTCCTGGCGAGTTGGCCTCCACCTCTCCGTGGGTCCTTCATATACGTCAATAACGTAATATAATCTAACCTAACCCAACCTATCATCTCGGCGGTAATATTTGACAACATTTCTGGTCAGTTGGCCTCTACGTCTCCGTGGAACCTTCATATACATCAATAACGTGATATAACCTAACCTAACCCAACCTATCATCTCGGCGGTAATATTTGACAACATTCCTGGCTTGTTGGCCTCTACGTCTCCGTGGGACCTTCATATACATCAATAACGTAATATTACCTAACCTAACCCAACCTATCATCTCGGCGGTAATATTTGAAAACATTCCTGTCGATGTTGGCCTCTACGTCTCCGTGGGACCTTCACATACATCAATGACGTAATATTACCTAACCTAATCCAACCTATCAGCTCGGCGGTAATATTTGAAAACATTCCTGGCGAGTTGGCCTCCACCTCTCCGTGCGACCTTCATATACGACAATAACGTAGTATAATCTATCCTAACCCAACCTATCATCTCGGCGGTAATATTTGACAGCATTTCTGGTCAGTTAGCCTCTACGTCTCCGTGGAACCTTCATATACATCAAAACGTAATTTAACCTAACCTAACCCAACGTAACATCTCGGCGGTAATATTTGACAACATTACTGGCGAGTTGGTCCCTACGCCTCCGTGGGAATTTTATATACATCAATAACGTAATATCACCTAACCTAACCTAACCTACCATCTCGGCACTAATATTTGACAACATTCCTGGCGAGTTGGCCTCTACCTCTCCGTGGGACCTTCATATACGTCAATAACGTAATATAACGTAACCTAAACCAACCTATCATATCGGCGGTAATATTTGAAAACATTCCTGTCGATGTTGGCCTCTACGTCTCCGTGGGACCTTCACATACATCAATGACGTAATATTACCTAACCTAATCCAACCTATCAGCTCGGCGGTAATATTTGAAAACATTCCTGCCGATGTTGGCCTCTACGTCTCCGTGGGACTTTTATATACATCAATAACGTAATTTAACCTAACCTAACCCAACGTAACATCTCGGCGGTAATGTTTGGCAACATTCCTGGCTTGTTGGCCTCTACGTCTCCGTGGGACCTTCATATACATCAATAACGTAATATCACCTAACCTAACCCAACCTAACATCTCGGCGGTAATATTTGACAACATTCCTGGCGAGTTGGTGTCTACGTCTCCGTGGGACTTTTTTATACATCAAAACATAATTTAACTTAACCTAACCCAACGTAACATCTCGGCGGTAATATTTGACAACATTCCTGGCGAGTTGAGATCTACGTCTCCGTGGGACCTTCATATACATCAATAACGTAATATTACCTAACCTAACCCAACCTAACATCTCGGCAATAATATTTGAAAACATTCCTGGCGAGTTGGCCTCCACCTCTCCGTGCGACCTTCATATACATCAATAACGTAATATAACGTAACCTAACCCAACCTATCATATCGGCAATAATATTTGACAACATTCCTGGCGAGTTGGACTCTACGTCTCCGTGGGACCTTCATATACATCAATAACGTAATATAACGTAACCTAAACCAACCTATCATATCGGCGGTAATATTTGAAAACATTCCTGTCGATGTTGGCCTCTACCTCTCCGTGGGACCTTCATATACATCAATAACGTAATATTACCTAACCTAACCCAACCTATCATCTCGGCACTAATATTTGACAACATTCCTGGCGAGTTGGCCTCCACCTCTCCGTGGGACCTTCATATACGTCAATAACGTAATATAATCTAACCTAACCCAACCTATCATCTCGGCGGTAATATTTGACAACATTTCTGGTCAGTTGGCCTCTACGTCTCCGTGGAACCTTCATATACATCAATAACGTGATATAACCTAACCTAACCCAACCTATCATCTCGGCGGTAATATTTGACAACATTCCTGGCTTGTTGGCCTCTACGTCTCCGTGGGACCTTCATATACATCAATAACGTAATATTACCTAACCTAACCCAACCTATCATCTCGGCGGTAATATTTGAAAACATTCCTGTCGATGTTGGCCTCTACGTCTCCGTGGGATTTTTATATACATCAATAACGTAATTTAACCTAACCTAACCCAACGTAACTTCTCGGCGGTAATATTTGGCAACATTCCTGGCGATTTGGCCTCTACGTCTCCGCGGGACCTTCATATACATCAATAACGTAAAATTACCTAACCTAAACCAATCTATCATATCGGCGGTAATATTTGAAAACATTCCTGTCGATGTTGGCCTCTACGTCTCCGTGGGACCTTCACATACATCAATGACGTAATATTACCTAACCTAATCCAACCTATCAGCTCGGCGGTAATATTTGAAAACATTCCTGGCGAGTTGGCCTCCACCTCTCCGTGCGACCTTCATATACATCAATAACGTAATATAACGTAACCTAACCCAACCTATCATATCGGCGGTAATATTTGAAAACATTCCTGTCGATGTTGGCCTCTACGTCTCCGTGGGACCTTCATATACATCAATAACGTAATATTACCTAACCTAACCCAACCTATCATCTCGGCACTAATATTTGACAACATTCCTGGCGAGTTGGCCTCCACCTCTCCGTGGGACCTTCATATACGTCAATAACGTAATATAATCTAACCTAACCCAACCTATCATCTCGGCGGTAATATTTGACAACATTTCTGGTCAGTTGGCCTCTACGTCTCCGTGGAACCTTCATATACATCAATAACGTGATATAACCTAACCTAACCCAACCTATCATCTCGGCGGTAATATTTGACAACATTCCTGGCTTGTTGGCCTCTACGTCTCCGTGGGACCTTCATATACATCAATAACGTAATATTACCTAACCTAACCCAACCTATCATCTCGGCGGTAATATTTGAAAACATTCCTGTCGATGTTGGCCTCTACGTCTCCGTGGGACTTTTATATACATCAATAACGTAATTTAACCTAACCTAACCCAACGTAACTTCTCGGCGATAATATTTGGCAACATTCCTGGCGATTTGGCCTCTACGTCTCCGCGGGACCTTCATATACATCAATAACGTAATATTACCTAACCTAAACCAATCTATCATATCGGCGGTAATATTTGAAAACATTCCTGGCGAGTTGGCCTCTACCTCTCCGTGCGACCTTCATATACATCAACAACGTAATATAACGTAACCTAACCCAACCTATCATATCGGCGGTAATATTTGACAACATTCCTGGCGAGTTGGTCTCTACGCCTCCGTGGGAATTTTATATACATCAATTACGTAATATCACCTAACCTAACCTAACCTACCATCTCGGCACTAATATTTGACAACATTCCTGGCGAGTTGGCCTCTACCTCTCCGTGCGACCTTCATATACATCAATAACGTAATATAATCTAACCTAACCCAACCTATCATCTCGGCGGTAATATTTGAAAACATTCCTGCCGATGTTGGCCTCTACGTCTCCGTGGGACTTTTATATACATCTATAACGTAATTTAACCTAACCTAACCCAACGTAACATTTCGGCGGTAATGTTTGGCAACATTCCTGGCTTGTTGGCCTCTACGTCTCCGTGGGACCTTCATATACATCAATAACGTAATATCACCTAACCTAACCCAACCTAACATCTCGGCGGTAATATTTGACAACATTCCTGGCGAGTTGGTGTCTACGTCTCCGTGGGACTTTTTTATACATCAAAACATAATTTAACTTAACCTAACCCAACGTAACATCTCGGCGGTAATATTTGACAACATTCCTGGAGAGTTGGTCTCTACGTCTCCGTGGGACCTTCATATACATCAATAACGTAATATTACCTAACCTAACCCAACCTAACATCTCGGCAATAATATTTGAAAACATTCCTGGCGAGTTGGCCTCCACCTCTCCTTGCGACCTTCATATACATCAATAACGTAATATAACGTAACCTAACCCAACATATCATATCGGCAATAATATTTGACAACATTCCTGGCGAGTTGGACTCTACGTCTCCGTGGGACCTTCATATACATGAATAACGTAATATAACGTAACCTAAACCAACCTATCATATCGGCGGTAATATTTGAAAACATTCCTGTCGATGTTGGCCTCTACGTCTCCGTGGGACCTTCATATACATCAATAACGTAATATTACCTAACCTAACCCAACCTATCACCTCGGCACTAATATTTGACAACATTCCTGGCGAGTTGGCCTCCACCTCTCCGTGGGACCTTCATATACGACAATAACGTAATATAATCTATCCTAACCCAACCTATCATCTCGGCGGTAATATTTAACAGCATTTCTGGTCAGTTGGCCTCTACGTCTCCGTGGAACCTTCATATACATCAATAACGTGATATAACCTAACCTAACCCAACCTATCATCTCGGCGGTAATATTTGACAACATTCCTGGCTTGTTGGCCTCTACGTCTCCGTGGGACCTTCATATACATCAATAACGTAATATTACCTAACCTAACCCAACCTATCATCTCGGCGGTAATATTTGAAAACATTCCTGTCGATGTTGGCCTCTACGTCTCCGTGGGACTTTTATATACATCAATAACGTAATTTAACCTAACCTAACCCAACGTAACTTCTCGGCGGTAATATTTGGCAACATTCCTGGCTTGTTGGCCTCTACGTCTCCGTGGGACCGTCATATACATGAATAACGTAATATAACGTAACCTAAACCAACCTATCATATCGGCGGTAATATTTGAAAACATTCCTGTCGATGTTGGCCTCTACGTCTCCGTGGGACCTTCACATACATCAATGACGTAATATTACCTAACCTAATCCAACCTATCAGCTCGGCGGTAATATTTGAAAACATTCCTGCCGATGTTGACCTCTACGTCTCCGTGAGACTTTTATATACGTCAATAACGTAATTTAACCTAACCTAACCCAACGTAACATCTCGGCGGTAATGTTTGGCAACATTCCTGGCTTGTTGGCCTCTACGTCTCCGTGGGACCTTCATATACATCAATAACGTAATATCACCTAACCTAACCCAACCTAACATCTCGGCGGTAATATTTGACAACATTCCTGGCGAGTTGGTGTCTACGTCTCCGTGGGACTTTTTTATACATCAAAACATAATTTAACTTAACCTAACCCAACGTAACATCTCGGCGGTAATATTTGACAACATTCCTGGAGAGTTGGTCTCTACGTCTCCGTGGGACCTTCATATACATCAATAACGTAATATTACCTAACCTAACCCAACCTAACATCTCGGCAATAATATTTGAAAACATTCCTGGCGAGTTGGCCTCCACCTCTCCTTGCGACCTTCATATACATCAATAACGTAATATAACGTAACCTAACCCAACATATCATATCGGCAATAATATTTGACAACATTCCTGGCGAGTTGGACTCTACGTCTCCGTGGGACCTTCATATACATGAATAACGTAATATAACGTAACCTAAACCAACCTATCATATCGGCGGTAATATTTGAAAACATTCCTGTCGATGTTGGCCTCTACGTCTCCGTGGGACCTTCATATACATCAATAACGTAATATTACCTAACCTAACCCAACCTATCACCTCGGCACTAATATTTGACAACATTCCTGGCGAGTTGGCCTCCACCTCTCCGTGGGACCTTCATATACGACAATAACGTAATATAATCTATCCTAACCCAACCTATCATCTCGGCGGTAATATTTAACAGCATTTCTGGTCAGTTGGCCTCTACGTCTCCGTGGAACCTTCATATACATCAATAACGTGATATAACCTAACCTAACCCAACCTATCATCTCGGCGGTAATATTTGACAACATTCCTGGCTTGTTGGCCTCTACGTCTCCGTGGGACCTTCATATACATCAATAACGTAATATTACCTAACCTAACCCAACCTATCATCTCGGCGGTAATATTTGAAAACATTCCTGTCGATGTTGGCCTCTACGTCTCCGTGGGACTTTTATATACATCAATAACGTAATTTAACCTAACCTAACCCAACGTAACTTCTCGGCGGTAATATTTGGCAACATTCCTGGCTTGTTGGCCTCTACGTCTCCGTGGGACCGTCATATACATGAATAACGTAATATAACGTAACCTAAACCAACCTATCATATCGGCGGTAATATTTGAAAACATTCCTGTCGATGTTGGCCTCTACGTCTCCGTGGGACCTTCACATACATCAATGACGTAATATTACCTAACCTAATCCAACCTATCAGCTCGGCGGTAATATTTGAAAACATTCCTGCCGATGTTGACCTCTACGTCTCCGTGAGACTTTTATATACGTCAATAACGTAATTTAACCTAACCTAACCCAACGTAACATCTCGGCGGTAATGTTTGGCAACATTCCTGGCTTGTTGGCCTCTACGTCTCCGTGGGACCTTCATATACATCAATAACGTAATATCACCTAACCTAACCCAACCTAACATCTCGGCGGTAATATTTGACAACATTCCTGGCGAGTTGGTGTCTACGTCTCCGTGGGACTTTTTTATACATCAAAACATAACTTAACTTAACCTAACCCAACGTAACATCTCGGCGGTAATATTTGACAACATTCCTGGAGAGTTGGTCTCTACGTCTCCGTGGGACCTTCATATACATCAATAACGTAATATTACCTAACCTAACCCAACCTAACATCTCGGCAATAATATTTGAAAACATTCCTGGCGAGTTGGCCTCCACCTCTCCTTGCGACCTTCATATACATCAATAACGTAATATAACGTAACCTAACCCAACATATCATATCGGCAATAATATTTGACAACATTCCTGGCGAGTTGGACTCTACGTCTCCGTGGGACCTTCATATACATGAATAACGTAATATAACGTAACCTAAACCAACCTATCATATCGGCGGTAATATTTGAAAACATTCCTGTCGATGTTGGCCTCTACGTCTCCGTGGGACCTTCATATACATCAATAACGTAATATTACCTAACCTAACCCAACCTATCACCTCGGCACTAATATTTGACAACATTCCTGGCGAGTTGGCCTCCACCTCTCCGTGGGACCTTCATATACGACAATAACGTAATATAATCTATCCTAACCCAACCTATCATCTCGGCGGTAATATTTAACAGCATTTCTGGTCAGTTGGCCTCTACGTCTCCGTGGAACCTTCATATACATCAATAACGTGATATAACCTAACCTAACCCAACCTATCATCTCGGCGGTAATATTTGACAACATTCCTGGCTTGTTGGCCTCTACGTCTCCGTGGGACCTTCATATACATCAATAACGTAATATTACCTAACCTAACCCAACCTATCATCTCGGCGGTAATATTTGAAAACATTCCTGTCGATGTTGGCCTCTACGTCTCCGTGGGACTTTTATATACATCAATAACGTAATTTAACCTAACCTAACCCAACGTAACTTCTCGGCGGTAATATTTGGCAACATTCCTGGCTTGTTGGCCTCTACGTCTCCGTGGGACCGTCATATACATGAATAACGTAATATAACGTAACCTAAACCAACCTATCATATCGGCGGTAATATTTGAAAACATTCCTGTCGATGTTGGCCTCTACGTCTCCGTGGGACCTTCACATACATCAATGACGTAATATTACCTAACCTAATCCAACCTATCAGCTCGGCGGTAATATTTGAAAACATTCCTGCCGATGTTGACCTCTACGTCTCCGTGAGACTTTTATATACGTCAATAACGTAATTTAACCTAACCTAACCCAACGTAACATCTCGGCGGTAATGTTTGGCAACATTCCTGGCTTGTTGGCCTCTACGTCTCCGTGGGAACTTCATATACATCAATAACGTAATATCACCTAACCTAAACCAACCTATCATATCGGCGGTAATATTTGACAACATTCCTGGCGAGTTGGCCTCCACCTCTCCGTGGGACCTTCATATACGTCAATAACGTAATATAATCTAACCTAACCCAACCTATCATCTCGGCGGTAATATTTGACAACATTTCTGGTCAGTTGGCCTCTACGTCTCCGTGGAACCTTCATATACATCAATAACGTGATATAACCTAACCTAACCCAACCTATCATCTCGGCGGTAATATTTGACAACATTCCTGGCTTGTTGGCCTCTACGCCTCCGTGGGAACTTTATATACATCAATAACGTAATATCACCTAACCTAACCTAACCTACCATCTCGGCACTAATATTTGACAACATTCCTGGCGAGTTGGCCTCTACCTCTCCGTGGGACTTTTATATACATCAAAACGTAATTTAACCTAACCGAACCCAACGTAACATCTCGGCGGTAATATTTGACAACATTCCTGTCGAGTTGGTCTCTACGCCTCCGTGCGACCTTCATATACATCAATAACGTAATATAACCAAACCTAACCCAACCTAACATCTCGGCGGTAATATTTGAAAACATTCCTGCCGATGTTGGCCTCTACGTCTCCGTGGGACCTTCATATACATCAACAACGTAATATTACCTAACCTAACCCAACCTAACATCTCGGCAATAATATTTGAAAACATTCCTGGCGAGTTGGCCTCCACCTCTCCGTGCGACCTTCATATACATCAATAACGTAATATAACGTAACCTAACCCAACCTATCATATCGGCAATAATATTTGACAACATTCCTGGCGAGTTGGACTCTACGTCTCCGTGGGACCTTCATATACGTCAATAACGTAATATAACGTAACCTAAACCAACCTATCATATCGGCGGTAATATTTGAAAACATTCCTGTCGATGTTGGCCTCTACGTCTCCGTGGGACCTTCACATACATCAATGACGTAATATTACCTAACCTAATCCAACCTATCAGCTCGGCGGTAATATTTGAAAACATTCCTGCCGATGTTGGCCTCTACGTCTCCGTGGGACTTTTATATACATCAATAACGTAATTTAACCTAACCTAACCCAACGTAACATCTCGGCGGTAATGTTTGGCAACATTCCTGGCTTGCTGGCCTCTACGTCTCCGTGGGACCTTCATATACATTAATAACGTAATATCACCTAACCTAACCCAACCTAACATCTCGGCGGTAATATTTGACAACATTCCTGGCGAGTTGGTGTCTACGTCTCCGTGGGACTTTTTTATACATCAAAACATAATTTAACTTAACCTAACCCAACGTAACATCTCGGCGGTAATATTTGACAACATTCCTTGCGAGTTGAGATCTACGTCTCCGTGGGACCTTCATATACATCAATAACGTAATATTACCTAACCTAACCCAACCTAACATCTCGGCAATAATATTTGAAAACATGCCTGGCGAGTTGGCCTCCACCTCTCCGTGCGACCTTCATATACATCAATAACGTAATATAACGTAACCTAACCCAACCTATCATATCGGCAATAATATTTGACAACATTCCTGGCGAGTTGGACTCTACGTCTCCGTGGGACCTTCATATACATCAATAACGTAATATAACGTAACCTAAACCAACCTATCATATCGGCGGTAATATTTGAAAACATTCCTGTCGATGTTGGCCTCTACGTCTCCGTGGGACTTTTATATACATCAATAACGTAATTTAACCTAACCTAACCCAACGTAACTTCTCGGCGATAATATTTGGCAACATTCCTGGCGATTTGGCCTCTACGTCTCCGCGGGACCTTCATATACATCAATAACGTAATATTACCTAACCTAAACCAATCTATCATATCGGCGGTAATATTTGAAAACATTCCTGTCGATGTTGGCCTCTACGTCTCCGTGGGACCTTCACATACATCAATGACGTAATATTACCTAACCTAATCCAACCTATCAGCTCGGCGGTAATATTTGAAAACATTCCTGGCGAGTTGGCCTCTACCTCTCCGTGCGACCTTCATATACATCAACAACGTAATATAACGTAACCTAACCCAACCTATCATATCGGCGGTAATATTTGACAACATTCCTGGCGAGTTGGTCTCTACGCCTCCGTGGGAATTTTATATACATCAATTACGTAATATCACCTAACCTAACCTAACCTACCATCTCGGCACTAATATTTGACAACATTCCTGGCGAGTTGGCCTCTACCTCTCCGTGCGACCTTCATATACATCAATAATGTAATATAATCTAACCTAACCCAACCTATCATCTCGGCGGTAATATTTGAAAACATTCCTGCCGATGTTGGCCTCTACGTCTCCGTGGGACTTTTATATACATCTATAACGTAATTTAACCTAACCTAACCCAACGTAACATTTCGGCGGTAATGTTTGGCAACATTCCTGGCTTGTTGGCCTCTACGTCTCCGTGGGACCTTCATATACATCAATAACGTAATATCACCTAACCTAACCCAACCTAACATCTCGGCGGTAATATTTGACAACATTCCTGGAGAGTTGGTCTCTACGTCTCCGTGGGACCTTCATATACATCAATAACGTAATATTACCTAACCTAACCCAACCTAACATCTCGGCAATAATATTTGAAAACATTCCTGGCGAGTTGGCCTCCACCTCTCCTTGCGACCTTCATATACATCAATAACGTAATATAACGTAACCTAACCCAACATATCATATCGGCAATAATATTTGACAACATTCCTGGCGAGTTGGACTCTACGTCTCCGTGGGACCTTCATATACATGAATAACGTAATATAACGTAACCTAAACCAACCTATCATATCGGCGGTAATATTTGAA
The DNA here is from genome assembly GCA_963969225.1 of Xylocopa violacea. Lineage (NCBI taxonomy): Eukaryota > Metazoa > Arthropoda > Insecta > Hymenoptera > Apidae > Xylocopa > Xylocopa violacea. Next base: position 3,551,308 of record CAXAJV010001290.1, on the reverse strand, counting down.
AACATTCCTGTCGATGTTGGCCTCTACGTCTCCGTGGGACCTTCATATACATCAATAACGTAATATTACCTAACCTAACCCAACCTATCACCTCGGCACTAATATTTGACAACATTCCTGGCGAGTTGGCCTCCACCTCTCCGTGGGACCTTCATATACGACAATAACGTAATATAACCTATCCTAACCCAACCTATCATCTCGGCGGTAATATTTAACAGCATTTCTGGTCAGTTGGCCTCTACGTCTCCGTGGAACCTTCATATACATCAAAACGTAATTTAACCTAACCTAACCCAACGTAACATCTCGGCGGTAATATTTCACAACATTACTGGCGAGTTGGTCTCTACGCATCCGTGGGAACTTTATATACATCAATAACGTAATATCACCTAACCTAACCTAACCTACCATCTCGGCACTAATATTTGACAACATTCCTGGCGAGTTGGCCTCTACCTCTCCGTGGGTCCTTCATATACGTCAATAACGTAATATAATCTAACCTAACCCAACCTATCATCTCGGCGGTAATATTTGACAACATTCCTGGCCAGTTGGCCTCTACGTCTCCGTGGGACTTTTATATACATCAAAACGTAATTTAACCTAACCGAACCCAACGTAACATCTCGGCGGTAATATTTGACAACATTCCTGTCGAGTTGGTCTCTACGCCTCCGTGCGACCTTCATATACATCAATAACGTAATATAACCAAACCTAACCCAACCTAACATCTCGGCACTAATACTTGACAACATTCCTGGCGAGTTGGCCTCTACCTCTCCGTGCGACCTTCATATACATCAATAACGTAATATAATCTAACCTAACCCAACCTATCATCTCGGCGGTAATATTTGAAAACATTCCTGCCGATGTTGGCCTCTACGTCTCCATGGGACTTTTATATACATCTATAACGTAATTTAACCTAACCTAACCCAACGTAACATTTCGGCGGTAATGTTTGGCAACATTCCTGGCTTGTTGGCCTCTACGTCTCCGTGGGACCTTCATATACATGAATAACGTAATATAACGTAACCTAAACCAACCTATCATATCGGCGGTAATATTTGAAAACATTCCTGTCGATGTTGGCCTCTACGTCTCCGTGGGACCTTCACATACATCAATGACGTAATACTACCTAACCTAATCCAACCTATCAGCTCGGCGGTAATATTTGAAAACATTCCTGCCGATGTTGGCCTCTACGTCTCCGTGGGACTTTTATATACATCAATAACGTAATTTAACCTAACCTAACCCAACGTAACATCTCGGCGGTAATGTTTGGCAACATTCCTGGCTTGTTGGCCTCTACGTCTCCGTGGGACCTTCATATACATCAATAACGTAATATTACCTAACCTAACCCAACCTATCATCTCGGCGGTAATATTTGAAAACATTCCTGTCGATGTTGGCCTCTACGTCTCCGTGGGACTTTTATATACATCAATAACGTAATTTAACCTAACCTAACCCAACGTAACTTCTCGGCGGTAATATTTGGCAACATTCCTGGCGATTTGGCCTCTACGTCTCCGCGGGACCTTCACATACATCAATAACGTAAAATTACCTAACCTAAACCAATCTATCATATCGGCGGTAATATTTGAAAACATTCCTGTCGATGTTGGCCTCTACGTCTCCGTGGGACCTTCACATACATCAATGACGTAATATTACCTAACCTAATCCAACCTATCAGCTCGGCGGTAATATTTGAAAACATTCCTGGCGAGTTGGCCTCCACCTCTCCGTGCGACCTTCATATACATCAATAACGTAATATAACGTAACCTAAACCAACCTATCATATCGGCGGTAATATTTGAAAACATTCCTGTCGATGTTGGCCTCTACGTCTCCGTGGGACCTTCATATACATCAATAACGTAATATTACCTAACCTAACCCAACCTATCATCTCGGCACTAATATTTGACAACATTCCTGGCGAGTTGGCCTCCACCTCTCCGTGGGACCTTCATATACGTCAATAACGTAATATAATCTAACCTAACCCAACCTATCATCTCGGCGGTAATATTTGACAACATTTCTGGTCAGTTGGCCTCTACGTCTCCGTGGAACCTTCATATACATCAATAACGTGATATAACCTAACCTAACCCAACCTATCATCTCGGCGGTAATATTTGACAACATTCCTGGCTTGTTGGCCTCTACGTCTCCGTGGGACCTTCATATACATCACTAACGTAATATTACCTAACCTAACCCAACCTATCATCTCGGCGGTAATATTTGAAAACATTCCTGTCGATGTTGGCCTCTACGTCTCCGTGGGACTTTTATATACATCAATAACGTAATTTAACCTAACCTAACCCAACGTAACTTCTCGGCGGTAATATTTGGCAACATTCCTGGCTTGTTGGCCTCTACGTCTCCGTGGGACCTTCATATACATGAATAACGTAATATAACGTAACCTAAACCAACCTATCATATCGGCGGTAATATTTGAAAACATTCCTGTCGATGTTGGCCTCTACGTCTCCGTGGGACCTTCACATACATCAATGACGTAATATTACCTAACCTAATCCAACCTATCAGCTCGGCGGTAATATTTGAAAACATTCCTGCCGATGTTGACCTCTACGTCTCCGTGAGACTTTTATATACGTCAATAACGTAATTTAACCTAACCTAACCCAACGTAACATCTCGGCGGTAATGTTTGGCAACATTCCTGGCTTGTTGGCCTCTACGTCTCCGTGGGACCTTCATATACATCAATAACGTAATATCACCTAACCTAAACCAACCTATCATATCGGCGGTAATATTTGACAACATTCCTGGCGAGTTGGACTCCACCTCTCCGTGGGACCTTCATATACGTCAATAACGTAATATAATCTAACCTAACCCAACCTATCATCTCGGCGGTAATATTTGACAACATTTCTGGTCAGTTGGCCTCTACGTCTCCGTGGAACCTTCATATACATCAATAACGTGATATAACCTAACCTAACCCAACCTATCATCTCGGCGGTAATATTTGACAACATTCCTGGCTTGTTGGCCTCTACGCCTCCGTGGGAACTTTATATACATCAATAACGTAATATCACCTAACCTAACCTAACCTACCATCTCGGCACTAATATTTGACAACATTCCTGGCGAGTTGGCCTCTACCTCTCCGTGGGACTTTTATATACATCAAAACGTAATTTAACCTAACCGAACCCAACGTAACATCTCGGCGGTAATATTTGACAACATTCCTGTCGAGTTGGTCTCTACGCCTCCGTGCGACCTTCATATACATCAATAACGTAATATAACCAAACCTAACCCAACCTAACATCTCGGCGGTAATATTTGAAAACATTCCTGCCGATGTTGGCCTCTACGTCTCCGTGGGACCTTCATATACATCAACAACGTAATATTACCTAACCTAACCCAACCTAACATCTCGGCAATAATATTTGAAAACATTCCTGGCGAGTTGGCCTCCACCTCTCCGTGCGACCTTCATATACATCAATAACGTAATATAACGTAACCTAACCCAACCTATCATATCGGCAATAATATTTGACAACATTCCTGGCGAGTTGGACTCTACGTCTCCGTGGGACCTTCATATACGTCAATAACGTAATATAACGTAACCTAAACCAACCTATCATATCGGCGGTAATATTTGAAAACATTCCTGTCGATGTTGGCCTCTACGTCTCCGTGGGACCTTCACATACATCAATGACGTAATATTACCTAACCTAATCCAACCTATCAGCTCGGCGGTAATATTTGAAAACATTCCTGCCGATGTTGGCCTCTACGTCTCCGTGGGACTTTTATATACATCAATAACGTAATTTAACCTAACCTAACCCAACGTAACATCTCGGCGGTAATGTTTGGCAACATTCCTGGCTTGCTGGCCTCTACGTCTCCGTGGGACCTTCATATACATTAATAACGTAATATCACCTAACCTAACCCAACCTAACATCTCGGCGGTAATATTTGACAACATTCCTGGCGAGTTGGTGTCTACGTCTCCGTGGGACTTTTTTATACATCAAAACATAATTTAACTTAACCTAACCCAACGTAACATCTCGGCGGTAATATTTGACAACATTCCTTGCGAGTTGAGATCTACGTCTCCGTGGGACCTTCATATACATCAATAACGTAATATTACCTAACCTAACCCAACCTAACATCTCGGCAATAATATTTGAAAACATGCCTGGCGAGTTGGCCTCCACCTCTCCGTGCGACCTTCATATACATCAATAACGTAATATAACGTAACCTAACCCAACCTATCATATCGGCAATAATATTTGACAACATTCCTGGCGAGTTGGACTCTACGTCTCCGTGGGACCTTCATATACATCAATAACGTAATATAACGTAACCTAAACCAACCTATCATATCGGCGGTAATATTTGAAAACATTCCTGTCGATGTTGGCCTCTACGTCTCCGTGGGACTTTTATATACATCAATAACGTAATTTAACCTAACCTAACCCAACGTAACTTCTCGGCGATAATATTTGGCAACATTCCTGGCGATTTGGCCTCTACGTCTCCGCGGGACCTTCATATACATCAATAACGTAATATTACCTAACCTAAACCAATCTATCATATCGGCGGTAATATTTGAAAACATTCCTGTCGATGTTGGCCTCTACGTCTCCGTGGGACCTTCACATACATCAATGACGTAATATTACCTAACCTAATCCAACCTATCAGCTCGGCGGTAATATTTGAAAACATTCCTGGCGAGTTGGCCTCCACCTCTCCGTGCGACCTTCATATACATCAATAACGTAATATAACGTAACCTAAACCAACCTATCATATCGGCGGTAATATTTGAAAACATTCCTGTCGATGTTGGCCTCTACGTCTCCGTGGGACCTTCATATACATCAATAACGTAATATTACCTAACCTAACCCAACCTATCATCTCGGCACTAATATTTGACAACATTCCTGGCGAGTTGGCCTCCACCTCTCCGTGGGACCTTCATATACGTCAATAACGTAATATAATCTAACCTAACCCAACCTATCATCTCGGCGGTAATATTTGACAACATTTCTGGTCAGTTGGCCTCTACGTCTCCGTGGAACCTTCATATACATCAATAACGTGATATAACCTAACCTAACCCAACCTATCATCTCGGCGGTAATATTTGACAACATTCCTGGCTTGTTGGCCTCTACGTCTCCGTGGGACCTTCATATACATCACTAACGTAATATTACCTAACCTAACCCAACCTATCATCTCGGCGGTAATATTTGAAAACATTCCTGTCGATGTTGGCCTCTACGTCTCCGTGGGACTTTTATATACATCAATAACGTAATTTAACCTAACCTAACCCAACGTAACTTCTCGGCGGTAATATTTGGCAACATTCCTGGCTTGTTGGCCTCTACGTCTCCGTGGGACCTTCATATACATGAATAACGTAATATAACGTAACCTAAACCAACCTATCATATCGGCGGTAATATTTGAAAACATTCCTGTCGATGTTGGCCTCTACGTCTCCGTGGGACCTTCACATACATCAATGACGTAATATTACCTAACCTAATCCAACCTATCAGCTCGGCGGTAATATTTGAAAACATTCCTGCCGATGTTGACCTCTACGTCTCCGTGAGACTTTTATATACGTCAATAACGTAATTTAACCTAACCTAACCCAACGTAACATCTCGGCGGTAATGTTTGGCAACATTCCTGGCTTGTTGGCCTCTACGTCTCCGTGGGACCTTCATATACATCAATAACGTAATATCACCTAACCTAAACCAACCTATCATATCGGCGGTAATATTTGACAACATTCCTGGCGAGTTGGACTCCACCTCTCCGTGGGACCTTCATATACGTCAATAACGTAATATAATCTAACCTAACCCAACCTATCATCTCGGCGGTAATATTTGACAACATTTCTGGTCAGTTGGCCTCTACGTCTCCGTGGAACCTTCATATACATCAATAACGTGATATAACCTAACCTAACCCAACCTATCATCTCGGCGGTAATATTTGACAACATTCCTGGCTTGTTGGCCTCTACGCCTCCGTGGGAACTTTATATACATCAATAACGTAATATCACCTAACCTAACCTAACCTACCATCTCGGCACTAATATTTGACAACATTCCTGGCGAGTTGGCCTCTACCTCTCCGTGGGACTTTTATATACATCAAAACGTAATTTAACCTAACCGAACCCAACGTAACATCTCGGCGGTAATATTTGAAAACATTCCTGCCGATGTTGGCCTCTACGTCTCCGTGGGACCTTCATATACATCAACAACGTAATATTACCTAACCTAACCCAACCTAACATCTCGGCAATAATATTTGAAAACATTCCTGGCGAGTTGGCCTCCACCTCTCCGTGCGACCTTCATATACATCAATAACGTAATATAACGTAACCTAACCCAACCTATCATATCGGCAATAATATTTGACAACATTCCTGGCGAGTTGGACTCTACGTCTCCGTGGGACCTTCATATACGTCAATAACGTAATATAACGTAACCTAAACCAACCTATCATATCGGCGGTAATATTTGAAAACATTCCTGTCGATGTTGGCCTCTACGTCTCCGTGGGACCTTCACATACATCAATGACGTAATATTACCTAACCTAATCCAACCTATCAGCTCGGCGGTAATATTTGAAAACATTCCTGCCGATGTTGGCCTCTACGTCTCCGTGGGACTTTTATATACATCAATAACGTAATTTAACCTAACCTAACCCAACGTAACATCTCGGCGGTAATGTTTGGCAACATTCCTGGCTTGCTGGCCTCTACGTCTCCGTGGGACCTTCATATACATTAATAACGTAATATCACCTAACCTAACCCAACCTAACATCTCGGCGGTAATATTTGACAACATTCCTGGCGAGTTGGTGTCTACGTCTCCGTGGGACTTTTTTATACATCAAAACATAATTTAACTTAACCTAACCCAACGTAACATCTCGGCGGTAATATTTGACAACATTCCTTGCGAGTTGAGATCTACGTCTCCGTGGGACCTTCATATACATCAATAACGTAATATTACCTAACCTAACCCAACCTAACATCTCGGCAATAATATTTGAAAACATGCCTGGCGAGTTGGCCTCCACCTCTCCGTGCGACCTTCATATACATCAATAACGTAATATAACGTAACCTAACCCAACCTATCATATCGGCAATAATATTTGACAACATTCCTGGCGAGTTGGACTCTACGTCTCCGTGGGACCTTCATATACATCAATAACGTAATATAACGTAACCTAAACCAACCTATCATATCGGCGGTAATATTTGAAAACATTCCTGTCGATGTTGGCCTCTACGTCTCCGTGGGACTTTTATATACATCAATAACGTAATTTAACCTAACCTAACCCAACGTAACTTCTCGGCGATAATATTTGGCAACATTCCTGGCGATTTGGCCTCTACGTCTCCGCGGGACCTTCATATACATCAATAACGTAATATTACCTAACCTAAACCAATCTATCATATCGGCGGTAATATTTGAAAACATTCCTGTCGATGTTGGCCTCTACGTCTCCGTGGGACCTTCACATACATCAATGACGTAATATTACCTAACCTAATCCAACCTATCAGCTCGGCGGTAATATTTGAAAACATTCCTGGCGAGTTGGCCTCTACCTCTCCGTGCGACCTTCATATACATCAACAACGTAATATAACGTAACCTAACCCAACCTATCATATCGGCGGTAATATTTGACAACATTCCTGGCGAGTTGGTCTCTACGCCTCCGTGGGAATTTTATATACATCAATTACGTAATATCACCTAACCTAACCTAACCTACCATCTCGGCACTAATATTTGACAACATTCCTGGCGAGTTGGCCTCTACCTCTCCGTGCGACCTTCATATACATCAATAACGTAATATAATCTGACCTAACCCAACCTATCATCTCGGCGGTAATATTTGAAAACATTCCTGCCGATGTTGGCCTCTACGTCTCCGTGGGACTTTTATATACATCTATAACGTAATTTAACCTAACCTAACCCAACGTAACATTTCGGCGGTAATGTTTGGCAACATTCCTGGCTTGTTGGCCTCTACGTCTCCGTGGGACCTTCATATACATCAATAACGTAATATCACCTAACCTAACCCAACCTAACATCTCGGCAATAATATTTGAAAACATTCCTGGCGAGTTGGCCTCCACCTCTCCTTGCGACCTTCATATACATCAATAACGTAATATAACGTAACCTAACCCAACATATCATATCGGCAATAATATTTGACAACATTCCTGGCGAGTTGGACTCTACGTCTCCGTGGGACCTTCATATACATGAATAACGTAATATAACGTAACCTAAACCAACCTATCATATCGGCGGTAATATTTGAAAACATTCCTGTCGATGTTGGCCTCTACGTCTCCGTGGGACCTTCATATACATCAATAACGTAATATTACCTAACCTAACCCAACCTATCACCTCGGCACTAATATTTGACAACATTCCTGGCGAGTTGGCCTCCACCTCTCCGTGGGACCTTCATATACGACAATAACGTAATATAACCTATCCTAACCCAACCTATCATCTCGGCGGTAATATTTAACAGCATTTCTGGTCAGTTGGCCTCTACGTCTCCGTGGAACCTTCATATACATCAAAACGTAATTTAACCTAACCTAACCCAACGTAACATCTCGGCGGTAATATTTCACAACATTACTGGCGAGTTGGTCTCTACGCATCCGTGGGAACTTTATATACATCAATAACGTAATATCACCTAACCTAACCTAACCTACCATCTCGGCACTAATATTTGACAACATTCCTGGCGAGTTGGCCTCTACCTCTCCGTGGGACTTTTATATACATCAAAACGTAATTTAACCTAACCGAACCCAACGTAACATCTCGGCGGTAATATTTGACAACATTCCTGTCGAGTTGGTCTCTACGCCTCCGTGCGACCTTCATATACATCAATAACGTAATATAACCAAACCTAACCCAACCTAACATCTCGGCGGTAATATTTGAAAACATTCCTGCCGATGTTGGCCTCTACGTCTCCGTGGGACCTTCATATACATCAACAACGTAATATTACCTAACCTAACCCAACCTAACATCTCGGCAATAATATTTGAAAACATTCCTGGCGAGTTGGCCTCCACCTCTCCGTGCGACCTTCATATACATCAATAACGTAATATAACGTAACCTAACCCAACCTATCATATCGGCAATAATATTTGACAACATTCCTGGCGAGTTGGACTCTACGTCTCCGTGGGACCTTCATATACGTCAATAACGTAATATAACGTAACCTAAACCAACCTATCATATCGGCGGTAATATTTGAAAACACTCCTGTCGATGTTGGCCTCTACGTCTCCGTGGGACCTTCACATACATCAATGACGTAATATTACCTAACCTAATCCAACCTATCAGCTCGGCGGTAATATTTGAAAACATTCCTGCCGATGTTGGCCTCTACGTCTCCGTGGGACTTTTATATACATCAATAACGTAATTTAACCTAACCTAACCCAACCTAACATCTCGGCGGTAATGTTTGGCAACATTCCTGGCTTGCTGGCCTCTACGTCTCCGTGGGACCTTCATATACATTAATAACGTAATATCACCTAACCTAACCCAACCTAACATCTCGGCGGTAATATTTGACAACATTCCTGGCGAGTTGGTGTCTACGTCTCCGTGGGACTTTTTTATACATCAAAACATAATTTAACTTAACCTAACCCAACGTAACATCTCGGCGGTAATATTTGACAACATTCCTTGCGAGTTGAGATCTACGTCTCCGTGGGACCTTCATATACATCAATAACGTAATATTACCTAACCTAACCCAACCTAACATCTCGGCAATAATATTTGAAAACATGCCTGGCGAGTTGGCCTCCACCTCTCCGTGCGACCTTCATATACATCAATAACGTAATATAACGTAACCTAACCCAACCTATCATATCGGCAATAATATTTGACAACATTCCTGGCGAGTTGGACTCTACGTCTCCGTGGGACCTTCATATACATCAATAACGTAATATAACGTAACCTAAACCAACCTATCATATCGGCGGTAATATTTGAAAACATTCCTGTCGATGTTGGCCTCTACGTCTCCGTGGGACCTTCACATACATCAATGACGTAATATTACCTAACCTAATCCAACCTATCAGCTCGGCGGTAATATTTGAAAACATTCCTGGCGAGTTGGCCTCTACCTCTCCGTGCGACCTTCATATACATCAACAACGTAATATAACGTAACCTAACCCAACCTATCATATCGGCGGTAATATTTGACAACATTCCTGGCGAGTTGGTCTCTACGCCTCCGTGGGAATTTTATATACATCAATTACGTAATATCACCTAACCTAACCTAACCTACCATCTCGGCACTAATATTTGACAACATTCCTGGCGAGTTGGCCTCTACCTCTCCGTGCGACCTTCATATACATCAATAACGTAATATAATCTAACCTAACCCAACCTATCATCTCGGCGGTAATATTTGAAAACATTCCTGCCGATGTTGGCCTCTACGTCTCCGTGGGACTTTTATATACATCTATAACGTAATTTAACCTAACCTAACCCAACGTAACATTTCGGCGGTAATGTTTGGCAACATTCCTGGCTTGTTGGCCTCTACGTCTCCGTGGGACCTTCATATACATCAATAACGTAATATCACCTAACCTAACCCAACCTAACATCTCGGCGGTAATATTTGACAACATTCCTGGAGAGTTGGTCTCTACGTCTCCGTGGGACCTTCATATACATCAATAACGTAATATTACCTAACCTAACCCAACCTAACATCTCGGCAATAATATTTGAAAACATTCCTGGCGAGTTGGCCTCCACCTCTCCTTGCGACCTTCATATACATCAATAACGTAATATAACGTAACCTAACCCAACATATCATATCGGCAATAATATTTGACAACATTCCTGGCGAGTTGGACTCTACGTCTCCGTGGGACCTTCATATACATGAATAACGTAATATAACGTAACCTAAACCAACCTATCATATCGGCGGTAATATTTGAAAACATTCCTGTCGATGTTGGCCTCTACGTCTCCGTGGGACCTTCATATACATCAATAACGTAATATTACCTAACCTAACCCAACCTATCACCTCGGCACTAATATTTGACAACATTCCTGGCGAGTTGGCCTCCACCTCTCCGTGGGACCTTCATATACGACAATAACGTAATATAACCTATCCTAACCCAACCTATCATCTCGGCGGTAATATTTAACAGCATTTCTGGTCAGTTGGCCTCTACGTCTCCGTGGAACCTTCATATACATCAAAACGTAATTTAACCTAACCTAACCCAACGTAACATCTCGGCGGTAATATTTCACAACATTACTGGCGAGTTGGTCTCTACGCATCCGTGGGAACTTTATATACATCAATAACGTAATATCACCTAACCTAACCTAACCTACCATCTCGGCACTAATATTTGACAACATTCCTGGCGAGTTGGCCTCTACCTCTCCGTGGGACCTTCATATACGTCAATAACGTAATATAATCTAACCTAACCCAACCTATCATCTCGGCGGTAATATTTGACAACATTCCTGGCCAGTTGGCCTCTACGTCTCCGTGGGACTTTTATATACATCAAAACGTAATTTAACCTAACCGAACCCAACGTAACATCTCGGCGGTAATATTTGACAACATTCCTGTCGAGTTGGTCTCTACGCCTCCGTGCGACCTTCATATACATCAATAACGTAATATAACCAAACCTAACCCAACCTAACATCTCGGCACTAATACTTGACAACATTCCTGGCGAGTTGGCCTCTACCTCTCCGTGCGACCTTCATATACATCAATAACGTAATATAATCTAACCTAACCCAACCTATCATCTCGGCGGTAATATTTGAAAACATTCCTGCCGATGTTGGCCTCTACGTCTCCGTGGGACTTTTATATACATCTATAACGTAATTTAACCTAACCTAACCCAACGTAACATTTCGGCGGTAATGTTTGGCAACATTCCTGGCTTGTTGGCCTCTACGTCTCCGTGGGACCTTCATATACATGAATAACGTAATATAACGTAACCTAAACCAACCTATCATATCGGCGGTAATATTTGAAAACATTCCTGTCGATGTTGGCCTCTACGTCTCCGTGGGACCTTCACATACATCAATGACGTAATACTACCTAACCTAATCCAACCTATCAGCTCGGCGGTAATATTTGAAAACATTCCTGCCGATGTTGGCCTCTACGTCTCCGTGGGACTTTTATATACATCAATAACGTAATTTAACCTAACCTAACCCAACGTAACATCTCGGCGGTAATGTTTGGCAACATTCCTGGCTTGTTGGCCTCTACGTCTCCGTGGGACCTTCATATACATCAATAACGTAATATCACCTAACCTAACCCAACCTAACATCTCGGCGGTAATATTTGACAACATTCCTGGCGAGTTGGTGTCTACGTCTCCGTGGGACTTTTTTATACATCAAAACATAATTTAACTTAACCTAACCCAACGTAACATCTCGGCGGTAATATTTGACAACATTCCTGGAGAGTTGGTCTCTACGTCTCCGTGGGACCTTCATATACATCAATAACGTAATATTACCTAACCTAACCCAACCTAACATCTCGGCAATAATATTTGAAAACATTCCTGGCGAGTTGGCCTCCACCTCTCCTTGCGACCTTCATATACATCAATAACGTAATATAACGTAACCTAACCCAACATATCATATCGGCAATAATATTTGACAACATTCCTGGCGAGTTGGCCTCTACGTCTCCGTGGGACCTTCACATACATCAATGACGTAATATTACCTAACCTAATACAACCTATCAGCTCGGCGGTAATATTTGAAAACATTCCTGCCGATGTTGGCCTCTACGTCTCCGTGGGACTTTTATATACATCAATAACGTAATTTAACCTAACCTAACCCAACGTAACATCTCGGCGGTAATGTTTGGCAACATTCCTGGCTTGTTGGCCTCTACGTCTCCGTGGGACCTTCATATACATCAATAACGTAATATTACCTAACCTAACCCAACCTATCATCTCGGCGGTAATATTTGAAAACATTCCTGTCGATGTTGGCCTCTACGTCTCCGTGGGACTTTTATATACATCAATAACGTAATTTAACCTAACCTAACCCAACGTAACATCTCGGCGGTAATGTTTGGCAACATTCCTGGCTTGTTGGCCTCTACGTCTCCGTGGGACCTTCATATACATCAATAACGTAATATCACCTAACCTAACCCAACCTAACATCTCGGCGGTAATATTTGACAACATTCCTGGCGAGTTGGTGTCTACGTCTCCGTGGGACTTTTTTATACATCAAAACATAATTTAACTTAACCTAACCCAACGTAACATCTCGGCGGTAATATTTGACAACATTCCTGGAGAGTTGGTCTCTACGTCTCCGTGGGACCTTCATATACATCAATAACGTAATATTACCTAACCTAACCCAACCTAACATCTCGGCAATAATATTTGAAAACATTCCTGGCGAGTTGGCCTCCACCTCTCCTTGCGACCTTCATATACATCAATAACGTAATATAACGTAACCTAACCCAACATATCATATCGGCAATAATATTTGACAACATTCCTGGCGAGTTGGCCTCTACGTCTCCGTGGGACCTTCACATACATCAATGACGTAATATTACCTAACCTAATACAACCTATCAGCTCGGCGGTAATATTTGAAAACATTCCTGCCGATGTTGGCCTCTACGTCTCCGTGGGACTTTTATATACATCAATAACGTAATTTAACCTAACCTAACCCAACGTAACATCTCGGCGGTAATGTTTGGCAACATTCCTGGCTTGTTGGCCTCTACGTCTCCGTGGGACCTTCATATACATCAATAACGTAATATTACCTAACCTAACCCAACCTATCATCTCGGCGGTAATATTTGAAAACATTCCTGTCGATGTTGGCCTCTACGTCTCCGTGGGACTTTTATATACATCAATAACGTAATTTAACCTAACCTAACCCAACGTAACATCTCGGCGGTAATGTTTGGCAACATTCCTGGCTTGTTGGCCTCTACGTCTCCGTGGGACCTTCATATACATCAATAACGTAATATCACCTAACCTAACCCAACCTAACATCTCGGCGGTAATATTTGACAACATTCCTGGCGAGTTGGTGTCTACGTCTCCGTGGGACTTTTTTATACATCAAAACATAATTTAACTTAACCTAACCCAACGTAACATCTCGGCGGTAATATTTGACAACATTCCTGGAGAGTTGGTCTCTACGTCTCCGTGGGACCTTCATATACATCAATAACGTAATATTACCTAACCTAACCCAACCTAACATCTCGGCAATAATATTTGAAAACATTCCTGGCGAGTTGGCCTCCACCTCTCCTTGCGACCTTCATATACATCAATAACGTAATATAACGTAACCTAACCCAACATATCATATCGGCAATAATATTTGACAACATTCCTGGCGAGTTGGCCTCTACGTCTCCGTGGGACCTTCACATACATCAATGACGTAATATTACCTAACCTAATACAACCTATCAGCTCGGCGGTAATATTTGAAAACATTCCTGCCGATGTTGGCCTCTACGTCTCCGTGGGACTTTTATATACATCAATAACGTAATTTAACCTAACCTAACCCAACGTAACATCTCGGCGGTAATGTTTGGCAACATTCCTGGCTTGTTGGCCTCTACGTCTCCGTGGGACCTTCATATACATCAATAACGTAATATTACCTAACCTAACCCAACCTATCATCTCGGCGGTAATATTTGAAAACATTCCTGTCGATGTTGGCCTCTACGTCTCCGTGGGACTTTTATATACATCAATAACGTAATTTAACCTAACCTAACCCAACGTAACTTCTCGGCGGTAATATTTGGCAACATTCCTGGCGATTTGGCCTCTACGTCTCCGCGGGACCTTCACATACATCAATAACGTAAAATTACCTAACCTAAACCAATCTATCATATCGGCGGTAATATTTGAAAACATTCCTGTCGATGTTGGCCTCTACGTCTCCGTGGGACCTTCATATACATCAATAACGTAATATTACCTAACCTAACCCAACCTATCATCTCGGCACTAATATTTGACAACATTCCTGGCGAGTTGGCCTCCACCTCTCCGTGGGACCTTCATATACGTCAATAACGTAATATAATCTAACCTAACCCAACCTATCATCTCGGCGGTAATATTTGACAACATTTCTGGTCAGTTGGCCTCTACGTCTCCGTGGAACCTTCATATACATCAATAACGTGATATAACCTAACCTAACCCAACCTATCATCTCGGCGGTAATATTTGACAACATTCCTGGCTTGTTGGCCTCTACGTCTCCGTGGGACCTTCATATACATCAATAACGTAATATTACCTAACCTAACCCAACCTATCATCTCGGCGGTAATATTTGAAAACATTCCTGTCGATGTTGGCCTCCACGTCTCCGTGGGACTTTTATATACATCAATAACGTAATTTAACCTAACCTAACCCAACGTAACTTCTCGGCGGTAATATTTGGCAACATTCCTGGCGATTTGGCCTCTACGTCTCCGCGGGACCTTCATATATATCAATAACGTAATATTACCTAACCTAACCCAACCTATCAGCTCGGCGGTAATATTTGAAAACATTCCTGGCGAGTTGGCCTCCACCTCTCCGTGCGACCTTCATATACATCAATAACGTAATATAACGTAACCTAACCCAACCTATCATATCGGCGGTAATATTTGACAACATTCCTGGCGAGTTGGTCTCTACGCCTCCGTGGGAATTTTATATACATCAATTACGTAATATCACCTAACCTAACCTAACCTACCATCTCGGCACTAATATTTGACAACATTCCTGGCGAGTTGGCCTCTACCTCTCCGTGCGACCTTCATATACATCAATAACGTAATATAATCTAACCTAACCCAACCTATCATCTCGGCGGTAATATTTGAAAACATTCCTGCCGATGTTGGCCTCTACGTCTCCGTGGGACTTTTATATACATCTATAACGTAATTTAACCTAACCTAACCCAACGTAACATTTCGGCGGTAATGTTTGGCAACATTCCTGGCTTGTTGGCCTCTACGTCTCCGTGGGACCTTCATATACATGAATAACGTAATATAACGTAACCTAAACCAACCTATCATATCGGCGGTAATATTTGAAAACATTCCTGTCGATGTTGGCCTCTACGTCTCCGTGGGACCTTCACATACATCAATGACGTAATATTACCTAACCTAATCCAACCTATCAGCTCGGCGGTAATATTTGAAAACATTCCTGCCGATGTTGGCCTCTACGTCTCCGTGGGACTTTTATATACATCAATAACGTAATTTAACCTAACCTAACCCAACGTAACATCTCGGCGGTAATGTTTGGCAACATTCCTGGCTTGTTGGCCTCTACGTCTCCGTGGGACCTTCATATACATCAATAACGTAATATCACCTAACCTAACCCAACCTAACATCTCGCCGGTAATATTTGACAACATTCCTGGCGAGTTGGTGTCTACGTCTCCGTGGGACTTTTTTATACATCAAAACATAATTTAACTTAACCTAACCCAACGTAACATCTCGGCGGTAATATTTGACAACATTCCTGGAGAGTTGGTCTCTACGTCTCCGTGGGACCTTCATATACATCAATAACGTAATATTACCTAACCTAACCTAACCTAACATCTCGGCAATAATATTTGAAAACATTCCTGACGAGTTGGGCTCCACCTCTCCTTGCGACCTTCATATACATCAATAACGTAATATAACGTAACCTAACCCAACATATCATATCGGCAATAATATTTGACAACATTCCTGGCGAGTTGGACTCTACGTCTCCGTGGGACCTTAATATACATCAATAACGTAATATAACGTAACCTAAACCAACCTATCATATCGGCGGTAATATTTGAAAACATTCCTGTCGATGTTGGCCTCTACGTCTCCGTGGGACCTTCATATACATCAATAACGTAATATTACCTAACCTAACCCAACCTATCACCTCGGCACTAATATTTGACAACATTCCTGGCGAGTTGGCCTCCACCTCTCCGTGGGACCTTCATATACGACAATAACGTAATATAATCTATCCTAACCCAACCTATCATCTCGGCGGTAATATTTGACAGCATTTCTGGTCAGTTGGCCTCTACGTCTCCGTGGAACCTTCATATACATCAATAACGTGATATAACCTAACCTAACCCAACCTATCATCTCGGCGGTAATATTTGACAACATTCCTGGCTTGTTGGCCTCTACGTCTCCGTGGGACCTTCATATACATCAATAACGTAATATTACCTAACCTAACCCAACCTATCATCTCGGCGGTAATATTTGAAAACATTCCTGTCGATGTTGGCCTCTACGTCTCCGTGGGACTTTTATATACATCAATAACGTAATTTAACCTAACCTAACCCAACGTAACTTCTCGGCGGTAATATTTGGCAACATTCCTGGCTTGTTGGCCTCTACGTCTCCGTGGGACCTTCATATACATGAATAACGTAATATAACGTAACCTAAACCAACCTATCATATCGGCGGTAATATTTGAAAACATTCCTGTCGATGTTGGCCTCTACGTCTCCGTGGGACCTTCACATACATCAATGACGTAATATTACCTAACCTAATCCAACCTATCAGCTCGGCGGTAATATTTGAAAACATTCCTGCCGATGTTGACCTCTACGTCTCCGTGGGACTTTTATATACGTCAATAACGTAATTTAACCTAACCTAACCCAACGTAACATCTCGGCGGTAATGTTTGGCAACATTCCTGGCTTGTTGGCCTCTACGTCTCCGTGGGACCTTCATATACATGAATAACGTAATATAACGTAACCTAAACCAACCTATCATATCGGCGGTAATATTTGAAAACATTCCTGTCGATGTTGGCCTCTACGTCTCCGTGGGACCTTCATATACATCAATAACGTAATATAACGTAACCTAGACCAACCTATCATCTCGGCGGTAATATTTGAAAACATTCCTGTCGATGTTGGCCTCTACGTCTCCGTGGGACTTTTATATACATCAATAACGTAATTTAACCTAACCTAACCCAACGTAACTTCTCGGCGGTAATATTTGGCAACATTCCTGGCGAGTTGGTGTCTACGTCTCCGTGGGACTTTTTTATACATCAAAACATAATTTAACTTAACCTAACCCAACGTAACATCTCGGCAGTAATATTGGACAACATTCCTGGAGAGTTGGTCTCTACGTCTCCGTGGGACCTTCATATACGTCAATAACGTAATATAATCTAACCTAACCCAACCTATCATCTCGGCGGTAATATTTGACAACATTTCTGGTCAGTTGGCCTCTACGTCTCCGTGGAACCTTCATATACATCAATAACGTGATATAACCTAACCTAACCCAACCTATCATCTCGGCGGTAAATGTTGAAAACATTCCGGTCGATGTTGGCCTCTACGTCTCCGTGGGACTTTTATATACATCAATAACGTAATTTAACCTAACCTAACCCAACGTAACTTCTCGGCGGTAATATTTGGCAACATTCCTGGCGAGTTGGCCTCTACCTCTCCGTGCGACATTCATATGCATCAATAACGTAATATAACGTAACGTAACCCAACCTATCATATCGGCGGTAATATTTGACAACATTCCTGGCGAGTTGGCCTCTACCTCTCCGTGCGACCTTCATATACATCAATAACGTAATATAACGTAACCTAAACCAACCTATCATATCGGCGGTAATATTTGACAACATTCCTGGCGAGTTGGCCTCCACCTCTCCGTGGGACCTTCATATACGTCAATAACGTAATATAATCTAACCTAACCCAACCTATCATCTCGGCGGTAATATTTGACAACATTTCTGGTCAGTTGGCCTCTACGTCTCCGTGGAACCTTCATATACATCAATAACGTGATATAACCTAACCTAACCCAACCTATCATCTCGGCGGTAATATTTGACAACATTCCTGGCTTGTTGGCCTCTACGTCTCCGTGGGACCTTCATATACATCAATAACGTAATATTACCTAACCTAACCCAACCTATCATCTCGGCAATAATATTTGAAAACATTCCTGGCGAGTTGGGCTCCACCTCTCCTTGCGACCTTCATATACATCAATAACGTAATATAACGTAACCTAACCCAACATATCATATCGGCAATAATATTTGACAACATTCCTGGCGAGTTGGACTCTACGTCTCCGTGGGACCTTAATATACATCAATAACGTAATATAACGTAACCTAAACCAACCTATCATATCGGCGGTAATATTTGAAAACATTCCTGTCGATGTTGGCCTCTACGTCTCCGTGGGACCTTCATATACATCAATAACGTAATATTACCTAACCTAACCCAACCTATCACCTCGGCACTAATATTTGACAACATTCCTGGCGAGTTGGCCTCCACCTCTCCGTGGGACCTTCATATACGACAATAACGTAATATAATCTATCCTAACCCAACCTATCATCTCGGCGGTAATATTTGACAGCATTTCTGGTCAGTTGGCCTCTACGTCTCCGTGGAACCTTCATATACATCAATAACGTGATATAACCTAACCTAACCCAACCTATCATCTCGGCGGTAATATTTGACAACATTCCTGGCTTGTTGGCCTCTACGTCTCCGTGGGACCTTCATATACATCAATAACGTAATATTACCTAACCTAATCCAACCTATCAGCTCGGCGGTAATATTTGAAAACATTCCTGCCGATGTTGACCTCTACGTCTCCGTGGGACTTTTGTATACGTCAATAACGTAATTTAACCTAACCTAACCCAACGTAACATCTCGGCGGTAATGTTTGGCAACATTCCTGGCTTGTTGGCCTCTACGTCTCCGTGGGACCTTCATATACATGAATAACGTAATATAACGTAACCTAAACCAACCTATCATATCGGCGGTAATATTTGAAAACATTCCTGTCGATGTTGGCCTCTACGTCTCCGTGGGACCTTCATATACATCAATAACGTAATATAACGTAACCTAGACCAACCTATCATCTCGGCGGTAATATTTGAAAACATTCCTGTCGATGTTGGCCTCTACGTCTCCGTGGGACTTTTATATACATCAATAACGTAATTTAACCTAACCTAACCCAACGTAACTTCTCGGCGGTAATATTTGGCAACATTCCTGGCGAGTTGGTGTCTACGTCTCCGTGGGACTTTTTTATACATCAAAACATAATTTAACTTAACCTAACCCAACGTAACATCTCGGCAGTAATATTGGACAACATTCCTGGAGAGTTGGTCTCTACGTCTCCGTGGGACCTTCATATACGTCAATAACGTAATATAATCTAACCTAACCCAACCTATCATCTCGGCGGTAATATTTGACAACATTTCTGGTCAGTTGGCCTCTACGTCTCCGTGGAACCTTCATATACATCAATAACGTGATATAACCTAACCTAACCCAACCTATCATCTCGGCGGTAAATGTTGAAAACATTCCGGTCGATGTTGGCCTCTACGTCTCCGTGGGACTTTTATATACATCAATAACGTAATTTAACCTAACCTAACCCAACGTAACTTCTCGGCGGTAATATTTGGCAACATTCCTGGCGAGTTGGCCTCTACCTCTCCGTGCGACATTCATATGCATCAATAACGTAATATCACCTAACCTAACCCAACCTAACATCTCGGCGGTAATATTTGACAACATTCCTGGCGAGTTGGTGTCTACGTCTCCGTGGGACCTTCATATACATCAATAACGTAATATTACCTAACCTAACCCAACCTATCATCTCGGCGGTAATATTTGAAAACATTCCTGTCGATGTTGGCCTCTACGTCTCCGTGGGACTTTTATATACATCAATAACGTAATTTAACCTAACCTAACCCAACGTAACTTCTCGGCGGTAATATTTGGCAACATTCCTGGCTTGTTGGCCTCTACGTCTCCGTGGGACCTTCATATACATGAATAACGTAATATAACGTAACCTAAACCAACCTATCATATCGGCGGTAATATTTGAAAACATTCCTGTCGATGTTGGCCTCTACGTCTCCGTGGGACCTTCACATACATCAATGACGTAATATTACCTAACCTAATCCAATCTATCATATCGGCGGTAATATTTGACAACATTCCTGGCGAGTTGGCCTCTACCTCTCCGTGCGACCTTCATATACATCAATAACGTAATATAACGTAACCTAAACCAACCTATCATATCGGCGGTAATATCTGACAACATTCCTGGCGAGTTGGCCTCAACCTCTCCGTGGGACCTTCATATACGTCAATAACGTAATATAATCTAACCTAACCCAACCTATCATCTCGGCGGTAATATTTGACAACATTTCTGGTCAGTTGGCCTCTACGTCTCCGTGGAACCTTCATATACATCAATAACGTGATATAACCTAACCTAACCCAACCTATCATATCGGCGGTAATATTTGACAACATTCCTGGCGAGTTGGCCTCCACCTCTCCGTGGGACCTTCATATACGTCAATAACGTAATATAATCTAACCTAACCCAACCTATCATCTCGGCGGTAATATTTGACAACATTTCTGGTCAGTTGGCCTCTACGTCTCCGTGGAACCTTCATATACATCAATAACGTGATATAACCTAACCTAACCCAACCTATCATCTCGGCGGTAATATTTGACAACATTCCTGGCTTGTTGGCCTCTACGTCTCCGTGGGACCTTCATATACATCAATAACGTAATATTACCTAACCTAACCCAACCTATCATCTCGGCGGTAATATTTGAAAACATTCCTGCCGATGTTGACCTCTACGTCTCCGTGGGACTTTTATATACGTCAATAACGTAATTTAACCTAACCTAACCCAACGTAACATCTCGGCGGTAATGTTTGGCAACATTCCTGGCTTGTTGGCCTCTACGTCTCCGTGGGACCTTCATATACATCAATAACGTAATATCACCTAACCTAACCCAACCTAACATCTCGGCGGTAATATTTGACAACATTCCTGGCGAGTTGGTGTCTACGTCTCCGTGGGACTTTTTTATACATCAAAACATAATTTAACTTAACCTAACCCAACGTAACATCTCGGCGGTAATATTGGACAACATTCCTGGAGAGTTGGTCTCTACGTCTCCGTGGAACCTTCATATACATCAATAACGTGATATAACCTAACCTAACCCAACCTATCATCTCGGCGGTAATATTTGACAACATTCCTGGCTTGTTGGCCTCTACGTCTCCGTGGGACCTTCATATACATCAATAACGTAATATTACCTAACCTAACCCAACCTATCATATCGGCAATAATATTTGACAACATTCCTGGCGAGTTGGCCTCCACCTCTCCGTGGGACCTTCATATACATCAATAACGTAATATTACCTAACCTAACCCAACCTATCATCTCGGCACTAATATTTGACAACATTCCTGGCGAGTTGGCCTCCACCTCTCCGTGGGACCTTCATATACGTCAATAACGTAATATAATCTAACCTAACCCAACCTATCATCTCGGCGGTAATATTTGACAACATTTCTGGTCAGTTGGCATCTACGTCTCCGTGGAACCTTCATATACATCAATAACGTAATATCACCTAACCTAACCCAACCTAACATCTCGGCGGTAATATTTGACAACATTCCTGGCGAGTTGGTGTCTACGTCTCCGTGGGACTTTTTTATACATCAAAACATAATTTAACTTAACCTAACCCAACGTAACATCTCGGCGGTAATATTGGACAACATTCCTGGAGAGTTGGTCTCTACGTCTCCGTGGAACCTTCATATACATCAATAACGTGATATAACCTAACCTAACCCAACCTATCATCTCGGCGGTAATATTTGACAACATTCCTGGCTTGTTGGCCTCTACGTCTCCGTGGGACCTTCATATACATCAATAACGTAATATTACCTAACCTAACCCAACCTATCATCTCGGCGGTAATATTTGAAAACATTCCTGTCGATGTTGGCCTCTACGTCTCCGTGGGACTTTTATATACATCAATGACGTAATTTAACCTAACCTAACCCAACGTAACTTCTCGGCGGTAATATTTGGCAACATTCCTGGCTTGTTGGCTTCTACGTCTCCGTGGGACCTTCATATACATGAATAACGTAATATAACGTAACCTAAACCAACCTATCATATCGGCGGTAATATTTGAAAACATTCCTGTCGATGTTGGCCTCTACGTCTCCGTGGGACCTTCACATACATCAATGACGTAATATTACCTAACCTAATCCAACCTATCAGCTCGGCGGTAATATTTGAAAACATTCCTGCCGATGTTGACCTCTACGTCTCCGTGGGACTTTTATATACGTCAATAACGTAATTTAACCTAACCTAACCCAACGTAACATCTCGGCGGTAATGTTTGGCAACATTCCTGGCTTGTTGGCCTCTACGTCTCCGTGGGACCTTCATATACATGAATAACGTAATATAACGTAACCTAAACCAACCTATCATATCGGCGGTAATATTTGAAAACATTCCTGTCGATGTTGGCCTCTACGTCTCCGTGGGACCTTCATATACATCAATAACGTAATATAACGTAACCTAGACCAACCTATCATCTCGGCGGTAATATTTGAAAACATTCCTGTCGATGTTGGCCTCTACGTCTCCGTGGGACTTTTATATACATCAATAACGTAATTTAACCTAACCTAACCCAACGTAACTTCTCGGCGGTAATATTTGGCAACATTCCTGGCGAGTTGGTGTCTACGTCTCCGTGGGACTTTTTTATACATCAAAACATAATTTAACTTAACCTAACCCAACGTAACATCTCGGCAGTAATATTGGACAACATTCCTGGAGAGTTGGTCTCTACGTCTCCGTGGGACCTTCATATACGTCAATAACGTAATATAATCTAACCTAACCCAACCTATCATCTCGGCGGTAATATTTGACAACATTTCTGGTCAGTTGGCCTCTACGTCTCCGTGGAACCTTCATATACATCAATAACGTGATATAACCTAACCTAACCCAACCTATCATCTCGGCGGTAAATGTTGAAAACATTCCGGTCGATGTTGGCCTCTACGTCTCCGTGGGACTTTTATATACATCAATAACGTAATTTAACCTAACCTAACCCAACGTAACTTCTCGGCGGTAATATTTAGCAACATTCCTGGCGAGTTGGCCTCTACCTCTCCGTGCGACATTCATATGCATCAATAACGTAATATAACGTAACGTAACCCAACCTATCATATCGGCGGTAATATTTGACAACATTCCTGGCGAGTTGGCCTCTACCTCTCCGTGCGACCTTCATATACATCAATAACGTAATATAACGTAACCTAAACCAACCTATCATATCGGCGGTAATATTTGACAACATTCCTGGCGAGTTGGCCTCCACCTCTCCGTGGGACCTTCATATACGTCAATAACGTAATGTAATCTAACCTAACCCAACCTATCATCTCGGCGGTAATATTTGACAACATTTCTGGTCAGTTGGCCTCTACGTCTCCGTGGAACCTTCATATACATCAATAACGTGATATAACCTAACCTAACCCAACCTATCATCTCGGCGGTAATATTTGACAACATTCCTGGCTTGTTGGCCTCTACGTCTCCGTGGGACCTTCATATACATCAATAACGTAATATTACCTAACCTAACCCAACCTATCATCTCGGCGGTAATATTTGAAAACATTCCTGCCGATGTTGACCTCTACGTCTCCGTGGGACTTTTATATACGTCAATAACGTAATTTAACCTAACCTAACCCAACGTAACATCTCGGCGGTAATGTTTGGCAACATTCCTGGCTTGTTGGCCTCTACGTCTCCGTGGGACCTTCATATACATCAATAACGTAATATCACCTAACCTAACCCAACCTAACATCTCGGCGGTAATATTTGACAACATTCCTGGCGAGTTGGTGTCTACGTCTCCGTGGGACCTTCATATACATCAATAACGTAATATTACCTAACCTAACCCAACCTATCATCTCGGCGGTAATATTTGAAAACATTCCTGTCGATGTTGGCCTCTACGTCTCCGTGGGACTTTTATATACATCAATAACGTAATTTAACCTAACCTAACCCAACGTAACTTCTCGGCGGTAATATTTGGCAACATTCCTGGCTTGTTGGCCTCTACGTCTCCGTGGGACCTTCATATACATGAATAACGTAATATAACGTAACCTAAACCAACCTATCATATCGGCGGTAATATTTGAAAACATTC
The DNA here is from genome assembly GCA_963969225.1 of Xylocopa violacea. Lineage (NCBI taxonomy): Eukaryota > Metazoa > Arthropoda > Insecta > Hymenoptera > Apidae > Xylocopa > Xylocopa violacea. The sequence continues at coordinate 3,525,637 of CAXAJV010001290.1, read as the reverse complement.
CTGTCGATGTTGGCCTCTACGTCTCCGTGGGACCTTCACATACATCAATGACGTAATATTACCTAACCTAATCCAATCTATCATATCGGCGGTAATATTTGACAACATTCCTGGCGAGTTGGCCTCTACCTCTCCGTGCGACCTTCATATACATCAATAACGTAATATAACGTAACCTAAACCAACCTATCATATCGGCGGTAATATCTGACAACATTCCTGGCGAGTTGGCCTCCACCTCTCCGTGGGACCTTCATATACGTCAATAACGTAATATAATCTAACCTAACCCAACCTATCATCTCGGCGGTACTATTTGACAACATTTCTGGTCAGTTGGCCTCTACGTCTCCGTGGAACCTTCATATACATCAATAACGTGATATAACCTAACCTAACCCAACCTATCATATCGGCGGTAATATTTGACAACATTCCTGGCGAGTTGGCCTCCACCTCTCCGTGGGACCTTCATATACGTCAATAACGTAATATAATCTAACCTAACCCAACCTATCATCTCGGCGGTAATATTTGACAACATTTCTGGTCAGTTGGCCTCTACGTCTCCGTGGAACCTTCATATACATCAATAACGTGATATAACCTAACCTAACCCAACCTATCATCTCGGCGGTAATATTTGACAACATTCCTGGCTTGTTGGCCTCTACGTCTCCGTGGGACCTTCATATACATCAATAACGTAATATTACCTAACCTAACCCAACCTATCATCTCGGCGGTAATATTTGAAAACATTCCTGCCGATGTTGACCTCTACGTCTCCGTGGGACTTTTATATACGTCAATAACGTAATTTAACCTAACCTAACCCAACGTAACATCTCGGCGGTAATGTTTGGCAACATTCCTGGCTTGTTGGCCTCTACGTCTCCGTGGGACCTTCATATACATCAATAACGTAATATCACCTAACCTAACCCAACCTAACATCTCGGCGGTAATATTTGACAACATTCCTGGCGAGTTGGTGTCTACGTCTCCGTGGGACTTTTTTATACATCAAAACATAATTTAACTTAACCTAACCCAACGTAACATCTCGGCGGTAATATTGGACAACATTCCTGGAGAGTTGGTCTCTACGTCTCCGTGGAACCTTCATATACATCAATAACGTGATATAACCTAACCTAACCCAACCTATCATCTCGGCGGTAATATTTGACAACATTCCTGGCTTGTTGGCCTCTACGTCTCCGTGGGACCTTCATATACATCAATAACGTAATATTACCTAACCTAATCCAACCTATCATCTCGGCGGTAATATTTGAAAACATTCCTGTCGATGTTGGCCTCTACGTCTCCGTGGGACTTTTATATACATCAATAACGTAATTTAACCTAACCTAACCCAACGTAACTTCTCGGCGGTAATATTTGGCAACATTCCTGGCTTGTTGGCCTCTACGTCTCCGTGGGACCTTCATATACATGAATAACGTAATATAACGTAACCTAAACCAACCTATCATATCGGCGGTAATATTTGAAAACATTCCTGTCGATGTTGGCCTCTACGTCTCCGTGGGACCTTCACATACATCAATGACGTAATATTACCTAACCTAATCCAACCTATCAGCTCGGCGGTAATATTTGAAAACATTCCTGCCGATGTTGACCTCTACGTCTCCGTGGGACTTTTATATACGTCAATAACGTAATTTAACCTAACCTAACCCAACGTAACATCTCGGCGGTAATGTTTGGCAACATTCCTGGCTTGTTGGCCTCTACGTCTCCGTGGGACCTTCATATACATCAATAACGTAATATCACCTAACCTAACTCAACCTAACATCTCGGCGGTAATATTTGACAACATTCCTGGCGAGTTGGTGTCTACGTCTCCGTGGGACTTTTTTGTACATCAAAACATAATTTAACTTAACCTAACCCAACGTAACATCTCGGCGGTAATATTGGACAACATTCCTGGAGAGTTGGTCTCTACGTCTCCGTGGGACCTTCATATACATCAATAACGTGATATTATCTAACCTAACCCAACCTAACATCTCGGCAATAATATTTGAAAACATTCCTGGCGAGTTGGCCTCCACCTCTCCGTGCGACCTTCATATACATCAATAACGTAATATAACGTAACCTAACCCAACCTATCATATCGGCAATAATATTTGACAACATTCCTGGCGAGTTGGCCTCCACCTCTCCGTGGGACCTTCATATACATCAATAACGTAATATTACCTAACCTAACCCAACCTATCATCTCGGCACTAATATTTGACAACATTCCTGGCGAGTTGGCCTCCACCTCTCCGTGGGACCTTCATATACGTCAATAACGTAATATAATCTAACCTAACCCAACCTATCATCTCGGCGGTAATATTTGACAACATTTCTGGTCAGTTGGCATCTACGTCTCCGTGGAACCTTCATATACATCAATAACGTAATATCACCTAACCTAACCCAACCTAACATCTCGGCGGTAATATTTGACAACATTCCTGGCGAGTTGGTGTCTACGTCTCCGTGGGACTTTTTTATACATCAAAACATAATTTAACTTAACCTAACCCAACGTAACATCTCGGCGGTAATATTGGACAACATTCCTGGAGAGTTGGTCTCTACGTCTCCGTGGAACCTTCATATACATCAATAACGTGATATAACCTAACCTAACCCAACCTATCATCTCGGCGGTAATATTTGACAACATTCCTGGCTTGTTGGCCTCTACGTCTCCGTGGGACCTTCATATACATCAATAACGTAATATTACCTAACCTAACCCAACCTATCATCTCGGCGGTAATATTTGAAAACATTCCTGTCGATGTTGGCCTCTACGTCTCCGTGGGACTTTTATATACATCAATGACGTAATTTAACCTAACCTAACCCAACGTAACTTCTCGGCGGTAATATTTGGCAACATTCCTGGCTTGTTGGCTTCTACGTCTCCGTGGGACCTTCATATACATGAATAACGTAATATAACGTAACCTAAACCAACCTATCATATCGGCGGTAATATTTGAAAACATTCCTGTCGATGTTGGCCTCTACGTCTCCGTGGGACCTTCACATACATCAATGACGTAATATTACCTAACCTAATCCAACCTATCAGCTCGGCGGTAATATTTGAAAACATTCCTGCCGATGTTGACCTCTACGTCTCCGTGGGACTTTTATATACGTCAATAACGTAATTTAACCTAACCTAACCCAACGTAACATCTCGGCGGTAATGTTTGGCAACATTCCTGGCTTGTTGGCCTCTACGTCTCCGTGGGACCTTCATATACATGAATAACGTAATATAACGTAACCTAAACCAACCTATCATATCGGCGGTAATATTTGAAAACATTCCTGTCGATGTTGGCCTCTACGTCTCCGTGGGACCTTCATATACATCAATAACGTAATATAACGTAACCTAGACCAACCTATCATCTCGGCGGTAATATTTGAAAACATTCCTGTCGATGTTGGCCTCTACGTCTCCGTGGGACTTTTATATACATCAATAACGTAATTTAACCTAACCTAACCCAACGTAACTTCTCGGCGGTAATATTTGGCAACATTCCTGGCGAGTTGGTGTCTACGTCTCCGTGGGACTTTTTTATACATCAAAACATAATTTAACTTAACCTAACCCAACGTAACATCTCGGCAGTAATATTGGACAACATTCCTGGAGAGTTGGTCTCTACGTCTCCGTGGGACCTTCATATACGTCAATAACGTAATATAATCTAACCTAACCCAACCTATCATCTCGGCGGTAATATTTGACAACATTTCTGGTCAGTTGGCCTCTACGTCTCCGTGGAACCTTCATATACATCAATAACGTGCTATAACCTAACCTAACCCAACCTATCATCTCGGCGGTAATATTTGAAAACATTCCTGTCGATGTTGGCCTCTACGTCTCCGTGGGACTTTTATATACATCAATAACGTTATTTAACCTAACCTAACCCAACGTAACTTCTCGGCGGTAATATTTGGCAACATTCCTGGCGAGTTGGCCTCTACCTCTCCGTGCGACATTCATATGCATCAATAACGTAATATAACGTAACGTAACCCAACCTATCATATCGGCGGTAATATTTGACAACATTCCTGGCGAGTTGGCCTCTACCTCTCCGTGCGACCTTCATATACATCAATAACGTAATATAGCGTAACCTAAACCAACCTATCATATCGGCGGTAATATTTGACAACATTCCTGGCGAGTTGGCCTCCACCTCTCCGTGGGACCTTCATATACGTCAATAACGTAATATAATCTAACCTAACCCAACCTATCATCTCGGCGGTAATATTTGACAACATTTCTGGTCAGTTGGCCTCTACGTCTCCGTGGAACCTTCATATACATCAATAACGTGATATAACCTAACCTAACCCAACCTATCATCTCGGCGGTAATATTTGACAACATTCCTGGCTTGTTGGCCTCTACGTCTCCGTGGGACCTTCATATACATCAATAACGTAATATTACCTAACCTAACCCAACCTATCATCTCGGCGGTAATATTTGAAAACATTCCTGTCGATGTTGGCCTCTACGTCTCCGTGGGACTTTTATATACATCAATAACGTAATTTAACCTAACCTAACCCAACGTAACTTCTCGGCGGTAATATTTGGCAACATTCCTGGCGAGTTGGCCTCTACCTCTCCGTGCGACATTCATATGCATCAATAACGTAATATAACGTAACCTAACCCAATCTATCATATCGGCGGTAATATTTGACAACATTCCTGGCGAGTTGGCCTCTACCTCTCCGTGCGACCTTCATATACATCAATAACGGAATATAACGTAACCTAAACCAACCTATCATATCGGCGGTAATATTTGACAACATTCCTGGCGAGTTGGCCTCCACCTCTCCGTGGGACCTTCATATACGTCAATAACGTAATATAATCTAACCTAACCCAACCTATCATCTCGGCGGTAATATTTGACAACATTTCTGGTCAGTTGGCCTCTACGTCTCCGTGGAACCTTCATATACATCAATAACGTGATATAACCTAACCTAACCCAACCTATCATCTCGGCGGTAATATTTGACAACATTCCTGGCTTGTTGGCCTCTACGTCTCCGTGGGACCTTCATATACATCAATAACGTAATATTACCTAACCTAACCCAACCTATCATCTCGGCGGTAATATTTGAAAACATTCCTGTCGATGTTGGCCTCTACGTCTCCGTGGGACTTTTATATACATCAATAACGTAATTTAACCTAACCTAACCCAACGTAACTTCTCGGCGGTAATATTTGGCAACATTCCTGGCTTGTTGGCTTCTACGTCTCCGTGGGACCTTCATATACATGAATAACGTAATATAACGTAACCTAAACCAACCTATCATATCGGCGGTAATATTTGAAAACATTCCTGTCGATGTTGGCCTCTACGTCTCCGTGGGACCTTCACATACATCAATGACGTAATATTACCTAACCTAATCCAACCTATCAGCTCGGCGGTAATATTTGAAAACATTCCTGCCGATGTTGACCTCTACGTCTCCGTGGGACTTTTATATATGTCAATAACGTAATTTAACCTAACCTAACCCAACGTAACATCTCGGCGGTAATGTTTGGCAACATTCCTGGCTTGTTGGCCTCTACGTCTCCGTGGGACCTTCATATACATCAATAACGTAATATAACGTAACCTAAACCAACCTATCATATCGGCGGTAATATTTGACAACATTCCTGGCGAGTTGGCCTCTACGTCTCCGTGGGACCTTCATATACATCAATAACGTAATATAACGTAACCTAAACCAATCTATCATATCGGCGGTAATATTTGAAAACATTCCTGTCGATGTTGGCCTCTACGTCTCCGTGGGACCTTCACATACATCAATGACGTAATATTACCTAACCTAATCCAACCTATCAGCTCGGCGGTAATATTTGAAAACATTCCTGGCGAGTTGGCCTCTACCTCTCCGTGCGACCTTCATATACATCAACAACGTAATATAACGTAACCTAACCCAACCTATCATATCGGCGGTAATATTTGACAACATTCCTGGCGAGTTGGTCTCTACGCCTCCGTGGGAATTTTATATACATCAATTACGTAATATCACCTAACCTAACCTAACCTACCATCTCGGCACTAATATCTGACAACATTCCTGGCGAGTTGGCCTCTACCTCTCCGTGCGACCTTCATATACATCAATAACGTAATATAATCTAACCTAACCCAACCTATCATCTCGGCGGTAATATTTGAAAACATTCCTGCCGATGTTGGCCTCTACGTCTCCGTGGGACTTTTATATACATCTATAACGTAATTTAACCTAACCTAACCCAACGTAACATTTCGGCGGTAATGTTTGGCAACATTCCTGGCTTGTTGGCCTCTACGTCTCCGTGGGACCTTCATATACATGAATAACGTAATATAACGTAACCTAAACCAACCTAACATCTCGGCGGTAATATTTGACAACATTCCTGGCGAGTTGGTGTCTACGTCTCCGTGGGACTTTTTTATACATCAAAACATAATTTAACTTAACCTAACCCAACGTAACATCTCGGCGGTAATATTTGACAACATTCCTGGAGAGTTGGTCTCTACGTCTCCGTGGGACCTTCATATACATCAATAACGTAATATTACCTAACCTAACCCAACCTAACATCTCGGCAATAATATTTGAAAACATTCCTGGCGAGTTGGCCTCCACCTCTCCTTGCGACCTTCATATACATCAATAACGTAATATAACGTAACCTAACCCAACATATAATATCGGCAATAATATTTGACAACATTCCTGGCGAGTTGGACTCTACGTCTCCGTGGGACCTTCATATACATCAATAACGTAATATAACGTAACCTAAAGCAACCTATCATATCGGCGGTAGTATTTGAAAACATTCCTGTCGATGTTGGCCTCTACGTCTCCGTGGGACCTTCATATACATCAATAACGTAATATTACCTAACCTAACCCAACCTATCATCTCGGCACTAATATTTGACAACATTCCTGGCGAGTTGGCCTCCACCTCTCCGTGGGACCTTCATATACGTCAATAACGTAATATAATCTAACCTAACTCAACCTATCATCTCGGCGGTAATATTTGACAACATTTCTGGTCAGTTGGCCTCTACGTCTCCGTGGAACCTTCATATACATCAATAACGTGATATAATCTAACCTAACCCAACCTATCATCTCGGCGGTAATATTTGACAACATTCCTTGCTTGTTGGCCTCTACGTCTCCGTGGGACCTTCATATACATCAATAACGTAATATTACCTAACCTAACCCAACCTATCATCTCGGCGGTAATATTTGAAAACATTCCTGTCGATGTTGGCCTCTACGTCTCCGTGGGACTTTTATATACATCAATAACGTAATTGAACCTAACCTAACCCAACGTAACTTCTCGGCGGTAATATTTGGCAACATTCCTGGCGAGTTGGCCTCTACCTCTCCGTGCGACATTCATATGCATCAATAACGTAATATAACGTAACCTAACCCAACCTATCATATCGGCGGTAATATTTGACAACATTCCTGGCGAGCTGGCCTCTACCTCTCCGTGCGACCTTCATATACATCAATAACGTAATATAACGTAACCTAAACCAACCTATCATATCGGCGGTAATATTTGACAACATTCCTGGCGAGTTGGCCTCTACGTCTCCGCGGGACCTTCATATACATCAATAACGTAATATAACGTAACCTAATCCAACCTATCAGCTCGGCGGTAATATTTGAAAACATTCCTGGCGAGTTGGCCTCTACCTCTCCGTGCGACCTTCATATACATCAATAACGTAATATCACCTAACCTAGCCTAACCTACCATCTCGGCACTAATATTTGACAACATTCCTGGCGAGTTGGCCTCTACCTCTCCGTGGGACCTTCATATACGTCAATAACGTAGTATAATCTAACCTAACCCAACCTATCATCTCGGCGGTAATATTTGACAACATTCCTGGCCAGTTGGCCTCTACGTCTCCGTCGGACTTTTATATACATCAAAACGTAATTTAACCTAACCGAACCCAACGTAACATCTCGGCGGTAATATTTGACAACATTCCTGTCGAGTTGGTCTCTACGCCTCCGTGCGACCTTCATATACATCAATAACGTAATATAACCAAACCTAACCCAACCTAACATCTCGGCACTAATACTTGACAACATTCCTGGCGAGTTGGCCTCTACCTCTCCGTGCGACCTTCATATACATCAATAACGTAATATAATCTAACCTAACCCAACCTATCATCTCGGCGGTAATATTTGAAAACATTCCTGCCGATGTTGGCCTCTACGTCTCCGTGGGACTTTTATATACATCTATAACGTAATTTAACATAACCGAACCCAACGTAACATTTCGGCGGTAATGTTTGGCATCATTCCTGGCTTGTTGGCCTCTACGTCTCCGTGGGACCTTCATATACATCAATAACGTAATATCACCTAACCTAACCCAACCTAACATCTCGGCGGTAATATTTGACAACATTCCTGGCGAGTTGGTGTCTACGTCTCCGTGGGACTTTTTTATACATCAAAACATAATTTAACTTAACCTAACCCAAAGTAACATCTCGGCGGTAATATTTGACAACATTCCTGGAGAGTTGGTCTCTACGTCTCCGTGGGACCTTCATATACATCAATAACGTAATATTACCTAACCTAACCCAACCTAACATCTCGGTAATAATATTTGAAAACATTCCTGGCGAGTTGGCCTCCACCTCTCCTTGCGACCTTCATATACATCACTAACGTAATATAACGTAACCTAACCCAACATATCATATCGGCAATAATATTTGACAACATTCCTGGCGAGTTGGACTCTACGCCTCCGTGGGAATTTTATATACATCAATAACGTAATATCACCTAACCTAACCTAACCTACCATCTCGGCACTAATATTTGACAACATTCCTGGCGAGTTGGCCTCTACCTCTCCGTGGGACCTTCATATACGTCAATAACGTAATATAATCTAACCTAACCCAACCTATCATCTCGGCGGTAATATTTGACAACATTCCTGGCCAGTTGGCCTCTACGTCTCCGTGGGACTTTTATATACATCAAAACGTAATTTAACCTAACCTAACCCAACGTAACATCTCGGCGGTAATATTTGAAAATATTCCTGCCGATGTTGGCCTCTACGTCTCCGTGGGACTTTTATATACATCAATAACGTAATTTAACCTAACCTAACCCAACGTAACATCTCGGCGGTAATGTTTGGCAACATTCCTGGCTTGTTGGCCTCTACGTCTCCGTGGGACCTTCATATACATCAATAACGTAATATCACCTAACCTAACCCAACCTAACATCTCGGCGGTAATATTTGACAACATTCCTGGCGAGTTGGTGTCTACGTCTCCGTGGGACCTTCATATACGTCAATAACGTAATATAATCTAACCTAACCCAACCTATCATCTCGGCGGTAATATTTGACAACATTTCTGGTCAGTTGGCCTCTACGTCTCCGAGGAACCTTCATATACATCAATAACGTGATATAACCTAACCTAACCCAACCTATCATCTCGGCGGTAATATTTGACAACATTCCTGGCTTGTTGGCCTCTACGTCTCCGTGGGACCTTCATATACATCAATAACGTAATATTACCTAAGCTAACCCAACCTATAATCTCGGCGGTAATATTTGAAAACATTTCTGTCGATGTTGCCCTCTACGTCTCCGTGGGACTTTTATATACATCAATAACGTAATTTAACCTAACCTAACCCAACGTAACTTCTCGGCGGTAATATTTGGCAACATTCCTGGCGAGTTGGCCTCTACCTCTCCGTGCGACATTCATATGCATCAATAACGTAATATAACGTAACCTAACCCAACCTATCATATCGGCGGTAATATTTGACAACATTCCTGGCGAGTTGGCCTCTACGTCTCCGTGGGACCTTCATATACATCAATAACGTAATATTACCTAACCTAACCCAACCTATCATCTCGGCACTAATATTTGACAACATTCCTGGCGAGTTGGCCTCCACCTCTCCGTGGGACCTTCATATACGTCAATAACGTAATATAATCTAACCTAACCCAACCTATCATCTCGGCGGTAATATTTGACAACATTTCTGGTCAGTTGGCCTCTACGTCTCCGTGGAACCTTCATATACATCAATAACGTGATATAACCTAACCTAACCCAACCTATCATCTCGGCGGTAATATTTGACAACATTCCTGGCTTGTTGGCCTCTACGTCTCCGTGGGACCTTCATATACATCAATAACGTAATATTACCTAACCTAACCCAACCTATCATCTCGGCGGTAATATTTGAAAACATTCCCGTCGATGTTGGCCTCTACGTCTCCGTGGGACTTTTATATACATCAATAACGTAATTTAACCTAACCTAACCCAACGTAACTTCTCGGCGGTAATATTTGGCAACATTCCTGGCGAGTTGGCCTCTACCTCTCCGTGCGACATTCATATGCATCAATAACGTAATATAACGTAACCTAACCCAACCTATCATATCGGCGGTAATATTTGACAACATTCCTGGCGAGTTGGCCTCTACCTCTCCGTGCGACCTTCATATACATCAATAACGTAATATAACGTAACCTAAACCAACCTATCATATCGGCGGTAATATTTGACAACATTCCTGGCGAGTTGGCCTCTACGTCTCCGCGGGACCTTCATATACATCAATAACGTAATATAACGTAACCTAATCCAACCTATCAGCTCGGCGGTAATATTTGAAAACATTCCTGGCGAGCTGGCCTCTACCTCTCCGTGCGACCTTCATATACATCAACAACGTAATATAACGTAACCTAACCCAACCTATCATATCGGCGGTAATATCTGACAACATTCCTGGCGAGTTGGTCTCTACGCCTCCGTGGGAATTTTATATACATCAATTACGTAATATCACCTAACCTAACCTAACCTACCATCTCGGCACTAATATTTGACAACATTCCTGACGAGTTGGCCTCTACCTCTCCGTGGGACCTTCATATACGACAATAACGTAATATAATCTAACCTAACCCAACCTATCATCTCGGCGGTAATATTTGACAACATTACTGGTCAGTTGGCCTCTACGTCTCCGTGGGACTTTTATATACATCAAAACGTAATTTAACCTAACCGAACCCAACGTAACATCTCGGCGGTAATATTTGACAACATTCCTGTCGAGTTGGTCTCTACGCCTCCGTGCGACCTTCATATACATCAATAACGTAATATAACCAAACCTAACCCAACCTAACATCTCGGCACTAATACTTGACAACATTCCTGGCGAGTTGGCCTCTACCTCTCCGTGCGACCTTCATATACATCAATAACGTAATATAATCTAACCTAACCCAACCTATCATCTCGGCGGTAATATTTGAAAACATTCCTGCCGATGTTGGCCTCTACGTCTCCGTGGGACTTTTATATACATCTATAACGTAATTTAACCTAACCTAACCCAACGTAACACTTCGGCGGTAATGTTTGGCAACATTCCTGGCTTGTTGGCCTCTACGTCTCCGTGGGACCTTCATATACATCAATAACGTAATATCACCTAACCTAACCCAACCTAACATCTCGGCGGTAATATTTGACAACATTCCTGGCGAGTTGGTGTCTACGTCTCCGTGGGACTTTTTTATACATCAAAACATAATTTAACTTAACCTAACCCAACGTAACATCTCGGCGGTAATATTTGACAACATTCCTGGAGAGTTGGTCTCTACGTCTCCGTGGGACCTTCATATACATCAATAACGTATTATTACCTAACCTAACCCAACCTAACATCTCGGCAATAATATTTGAAAACATTCCTGGCGAGTTGGCCTCCACCTCTCCTTGCGACCTTCATATACATCAATAACGTAATATAACGTAACCTAACCCAACATATCATATCGGCAATAATATTTGACAACATTCCTGGCGAGTTGGACTCTACGCCTCCGTGGGAATTTTATATACATCAATAACGTAATATCACCTAACCTAACCTAACCTACCATCTCGGCACTAATATTTGACAACATTCCTGGCGAGTTGGCCTCTACCTCTCCGTGGGACCTTCATATACGTCAATAACGTAATATAATCTAACCTAACCCAACCTATCATCTCGGCGGTAATATTTGACAACATTCCTGGCCAGTTGGGCTCTACGTCTCCGTGGGACTTTTATATACATCAAAACGTAATTTAACCTAACCTAACCCAACGTAACATCTCGGCGGTAATATTTGAAAATATTCCTGCCGATGTTGGCCTCTACGTCTCCGTGGGACTTTTATATACATCAATAACGTAATTTAACCTAACCTAACCCAACGTAACATCTCGGCGGTAATGTTTGGCAACATTCCTGGCTTGTTGGCCTCTACGTCTCCGTGGGACCTTCATATACATCAATAACGTAATATCACCTAACCTAACCCAACCTAACATCTCGGCGGTAATATTTGACAACATTCCTGGCGAGTTGGTGTCTACGTCTCCGTGGGACCTTCATATACGTCAATAACGTAATATAATCTAACCTAACCCAACCTATCATCTCGGCGGTAATATTTGACAACATTCCTGGTCAGTTGGCCTTTACGTCTCCGTGGAACCTTCATATACATCAATAACGTGATATAACATAACCTAACCCAACCTATCATCTCGGCGGTAATATTTGACAACATTCCTGGCTTGTTGGCCTCTACGTCTCCGTGGGACCTTCATATACATCAATAACGTAATATTACCTAAGCTAACCCAACCTATAATCTCGGCGGTAATATTTGAAAACATTCCTGTCGATGTTGGCCTCTACGTCTCCGTGGGACTTTTATATACATCAATAACGTAATTTAACCTAACCTAACCCAACGTAACTTCTCGGCGGTAATATTTGGCAACATTCCTGGCGAGTTGGCCTCTACCTCTCCGTGCGACATTCATATGCATCAATAACGTAATATAACGTAACCTAACCCAACCTATCATATCGGCGGTAATATTTGACAACATTCCTGGCGAGTTGGCCTCTACGTCTCCGTGGGACCTTCATATACATCAATAACGTAATATTACCTAACCTAACCCAACCTATCATCTCGGCACTAATATTTGACAACATTCCTGGCGAGTTGGCCTCCACCTCTCCGTGGGACCTTCATATACGTCAATAACGTAATATAATCTAACCTAACCCAACCTATCATCTCGGCGGTAATATTTGACAACATTTCTGGTCAGTTGGCCTCTACGTCTCCGTGGAACCTTCATATACATCAATAACGTGATATAACCTAACCTAACCCAACCTATCATCTCGGCGGTAATATTTGACAACATTCCTGGCTTGTTGGCCTCTACGTCTCCGTGGGACCTTCATATACATCAATAACGTAATATTACCTAACCTAACCCAACCTATCATCCCGGCGGTAATATTTGAAAACATTCCTGTCGATGTTGGCCTCTACGTCTCCGTGGGACTTTTATATACATCAATAACGTAATTTAACCTAACCTAACCCAACGTAACTTCTCGGCGGTAATATTTGGCAACATTCCTGGCGAGTTGGCCTCTACCTCTCCGTGCGACATTCATATGCATCAATAACGTAATATAACGTAACCTAACCCAACCTATCATATCGGCGGTAATATTTGACAACATTCCTGGCGAGTTGGCCTCTACCTCTCCGTGCGACCTTCATATACATCAATAACGTAATACAACGTAACCTAAACCAACCTATCATATCGGCGGTAATATTTGACAACATTCCTGGCGAGTTGGCCTCTACGTCTCCGCGGGACCTTCATATACATCAATAACGTAATATAACGTAACCTAATCCAACCTATCAGCTCGGCGGTAATATTTGAAAACATTCCTGGCGAGCTGGCCTCTACCTCTCCGTGCGACCTTCATATACATCAACAACGTAATATAACGTAACCTAACCCAACCTATCATATCGGCGGTAATATTTGACAACATTCCTGGCGAGTTGGTCTCTACGCCTCCGTGGGAATTTTATATACATCAATTACGTAATATCACCTAACCTAACCTAACCTACCATCTCGGCACTAATATTTGACAACATTCCTGGCGAGTTGGCCTCTACCTCTCCGTGGGACCTTCATATACGACAATAACGTAATATAATCTAACCTAACCCAACCTATCATCTCGGCGGTAATATTTGACAACATTTCTGGTCAGTTGGCCTCTACGTCTCCGTGGAACCTTCATATACATCAAAACGTAATTTAACCTAACCTAACCCAACGTAACATCTCGGCGGTAATATTTGACAACATTACTGGCGAGTTGGTCTCTACGCCTCCGTGGGAATTTTATATACATCAATAACGTAATATCACCTAACCTAACCTAACCTACCATCTCGGCACTAATATTTGACAACATTCCGGGCGAGTTGGCCTCTACCTCTCCGTGGGACCTTCATATACGTCAATAACGTAGTATAATCTAACCTAACCCAACCTATCATCTCGGCGGTAATATTTGACAACATTCCTTAGCCAGTTGGCCTCTACGTCTCCGTGGGACTTTTATATACATCAAAACGTAATTTAACCTAACCGAACCCAACGTAACATCTCGGCGGTAATATTTGACAACATTCCTGTCGAGTTGGTCTCTACGCCTCCGTGCGACCTTCATATACATCAATAACGTAATATAACCAAACCTAACCCAACCTAACATCTCGGCACTAATACTTGACAACATTCCTGGCGAGTTGGCCTCTACGTCTCCGCGGGACCTTCATATACATCAATAACGTAATATAACCAAACCTAACCCAACCTAACATCTCGGCACTAATACTTGACAACATTCCTGGCGAGTTGGCCTCTACCTCTCCGTGCGACCTTCATATACATCAATAACGTAATATAATCTAACCTAACCCAACCTATCATCTCGGCGGTAATATTTGAAAACATTCCTGCCGATGTTGGCCTCTACGTCTCCGTGGGACTTTTATATACATCTATAACGTAATTTAACCTAACCTAACCCAACGTAACACTTCGGCGGTAATGTTTGGCAACATTCCTGGCTTGTTGGCCTCTACGTCTCCGTGGGACCTTCATATACATCAATAACGTAATATCACCTAACCTAACCCAACCTAACATCTCGGCGGTAATATTTGACAACATTCCTGGCGAGTTGGTGTCTACGTCTCCGTGGGACTTTTTTATACATCAAAACATAATTTAACTTAACCTAACCCAACGTAACATCTCGGCGGTAATATTTGACAACATTCCTGGAGAGTTGGTCTCTACGTCTCCGTGGGACCTTCATATACATCAATAACGTATTATTACCTAACCTAACCCAACCTAACATCTCGGCAATAATATTTGAAAACATTCCTGGCGAGTTGGCCTCCACCTCTCCCTGCGACCTTCATATACATCAATAACGTAATATAACGTAACCTAACCCAACATATCATATCGGCAATAATATTTGACAACATTCCTGGCGAGTTGGACTCTACGCCTCCGTGGGAATTTTATATACATCAATAACGTAATATCACCTAACCTAACCTAACCTACCATCTCGGCACTAATATTTGACAACATTCCTGGCGAGTTGGCCTCTACCTCTCCGTGGGACCTTCATATACGTCAATAACGTAATATAATCTAACCTAACCCAACCTATCATCTCGGCGGTAATATTTGACAACATTCCTGGCCAGTTGGGCTCTACGTCTCCGTGGGACTTTTATATACATCAAAACGTAATTTAACCTAACCTAACCCAACGTAACATCTCGGCGGTAATATTTGAAAATATTCCTGCCGATGTTGGCCTCTACGTCTCCGTGGGACTTTTATATACATCAATAACGTAATTTAACCTAACCTAACCCAACGTAACATCTCGGCGGTAATGTTTGGCAACATTCCTGGCTTGTTGGCCTCTACGTCTCCGTGGGACCTTCATATACGTCAATAACGTAATATAATCTAACCTAACCCAACCTATCATCTCGGCGGTAATATTTGACAACATTCCTGGTCAGTTGGCCTTTACGTCTCCGTGGAACCTTCATATACATCAATAACGTGATATAACATAACCTAACCCAACCTATCATCTCGGCGGTAATATTTGACAACATTCCTGGCTTGTTGGCCTCTACGTCTCCGTGGGACCTTCATATACATCAATAACGTAATATTACCTAAGCTAACCCAACCTATAATCTCGGCGGTAATATTTGAAAACATTCCTGTCGATGTTGGCCTCTACGTCTCCGTGGGACTTTTATATACATCAATAACGTAATTTAACCTAACCTAACCCAACGTAACTTCTCGGCGGTAATATTTGGCAACATTCCTGGCGAGTTGGCCTCTACCTCTCCGTGCGACATTCATATGCATCAATAACGTAATATAACGTAACCTAACCCAACCTATCATATCGGCGGTAATATTTGACAACATTCCTGGCGAGTTGGCCTCTACGTCTCCGTGGGACCTTCATATACATCAATAACGTAATATTACCTAACCTAACCCAACCTATCATCTCGGCACTAATATTTGACAACATTCCTGGCGAGTTGGCCTCCACCTCTCCGTGGGACCTTCATATACGTCAATAACGTAATATAATCTAACCTAACCCAACCTATCATCTCGGCGGTAATATTTGACAACATTTCTGGTCAGTTGGCCTCTACGTCTCCGTGGAACCTTCATATACATCAATAACGTGATATAACCTAACCTAACCCAACCTATCATCTCGGCGGTAATATTTGACAACATTCCTGGCTTGTTGGCCTCTACGTCTCCGTGGGACCTTCATATACATCAATAACGTAATATTACCTAACCTAACCCAACCTATCATCTCGGCGGTAATATTTGAAAACATTCCTGTCGATGTTGGCCTCTACGTCTCCGTGGGACTTTTATATACATCAATAACGTAATTTAACCTAACCTAACCCAACGTAACTTCTCGGCGGTAATATTTGGCAACATTCCTGGCGAGTTGGCCTCTACCTCTCCGTGCGACATTCATATGCATCAATAACGTAATATAACGTAACCTAACCCAACCTATCATATCGGCGGTAATATTTGACAACATTCCTGGCGAGTTGGCCTCTACCTCTCCGCGGGACCTTCATATACATCAATAACGTAATATAACGTAACCTAATCCAACCTATCAGCTCGGCGGTAATATTTGAAAACATTCCTGGCGAGCTGGCCTCTACCTCTCCGTGCGACCTTCATATACATCAACAACGTAATATAACGTAACCTAACCCAACCTATCATATCGGCGGTAATATTTGACAACATTCCTGGCGAGTTGGTCTCTACGCCTCCGTGGGAATTTTATATACATCAATTACGTAATATCACCTAACCTAACCTAACCTACCATCTCGGCACTAATATTTGACAACATTCCTGGCGAGCTGGCCTCTACCTCTCCGTGGGACCTTCATATACGACAATAACGTAATATAATCTAACCTAACCCAACCTATCATCTCGGCGGTAATATTTGACAACATTTCTGGTCAGTTGGCCTCTACGTCTCCGTGGAACCTTCATATACATCAAAACGTAATTTAACCTAACCTAACCCAACGTAACATCTCGGCGGTAATATTTGACAACATTACTGGCGAGTTGGTCTCTACGCCTCCGTGGGAATTTTATATACATCAATAACGTAATATCACCTAACCTAGCCTGACCTACCATCTCGGCACTAATATTTGACAACATTCCTGGCGAGTTGGCCTCTACCTCTCCGTGGGACCTTCATATACGTCAATAACGTAGTATAATCTAACCTAACCCAACCTATCATCTCGGCGGTAATATTTGACAACATTCCTGGCCAGTTGGCCTCTACGACTCCGTGGGACTTTTATATACATCAAAACGTAATTTAACCTAACCGAACCCAACGTAACATCTCGGCGGTAATATTTGACAACATTCCTGTCGAGTTGGTCTCTACGCCTCCGTGCGACCTTCATATACATCAATAACGTAATATAACCAAACCTAACCCAACCTAACATCTCGGCACTAATACTTGACAACATTCCTGGCGAGTTGGCCTCTACGTCTCCGCGGGACCTTCATATACATCAATAACGTAATATAACGTAACCTAATCCAACCTATCAGCTCGGCGGTAATATTTGAAAACATTCCTGGCGAGCTGGCCTCCACCTCTCCTTGCGACCTTCATATACATCAATAACGTAATATAACGTAACCTAACCCAACATATCATATCGGCAATAATATTTGACAACATTCCTGGCGAGTTGGACTCTACATCTCCGTGGGACCTTCATATACATCAATAACGTAATATAACGTAACCTAAACCAACCTATCATATCGGCGGTAATATTTGAAAACATTCCTGTCGATGTTGGCCTCTACGTCTCCGTGGGACCTTCATATACATCAATAACGTAATATTACCTAACCTAACCCAACCTATCATCTCGGCACTAATATTTGACAACATTCCTGGCGAGTTGGCCTCCACCTCTCCGTGGGACCTTCATATACGTTAATAACGTAATATAATCTAACCTAACCCAACCTATCATCTCGGCGGTAATATTTGACAACATTTCTGGTCAGTTGGCCTCTACGTCTCCGTGGAACCTTCATATACATCAATAACGTGATATAACCTAACCTAACCCAACCTATCATCTCGGCGGTAATATTTGACAACATTCCTGGCTTGTTGGCCTCTACGTCTCCGTGGGACCTTCATATACATCAATAACGTAATATTACCTAACCTAACCCAACCTATCATCTCGGCGGTAATATTTGAAAACATTGCTGTCGATGTTGGCCTCTACGTCTCCGTGGGACTTTTATATACATCAATAACGTAATTTAACCTAACCTAACCCAACGTAACTTCTCGGCGGTAATATTTGGCAACATTCCTGTCGAGTTGGCCTCTACCTCTCCGTGCGACATTCATATGCATCAATAACGTAATATAACGTAACCTAACCCAACCTATCATATCGGCGGTAATATTTGACAACATTCCTGGCGAGTTGGCCTCTACCTCTCCGTGCGACCTTCATATACATCAATAACGTAATATAACGTAACCTAAACCAACCTATCATATCGGCGGTAATATTTGACAACATTCCTGGCGAGTTGGCCTCTACGTCTCCGCGGGACCTTCATATACATCAATAACGTAATATAACGTAACCTAATCCAACCTATCAGCTCGGCGGTAATATTTGACAACATTCCTGGCGAGTTGGTGTCTACGTCTCCGTGGGACTTTTTTATACATCAAAACATAATTTAACTTAACCTAACCCAACGTAACATCTCGGCGGTAATATTTGACAACATTCCTGGAGAGTTGGTCTCTACGTCTCCGTGGGACCTTCATATACATCAATAACGTAATATTACCTAACCTAACCCAACCTAACATCTCGGCAATAATATTTGAAAACATTCCTGGCGAGTTGGCCTCCACCTCTCCTTGCGACCTTCATATACATCAATAACGTAATATAACGTAACCTAACCCAACATATCATATCGGCAATAATATTTGACAACATTCCTGGCGAGTTGGACTCTACGTCTCCGTGGGACCTTCATATACATCAATAACGTAATATAACGTAACCTAAACCAACCTATCATATCGGCGGTAATATTTGAAAACATTCCTGTCGATGTTGGCCTCTACGTCTCCGTGGGACCTTCATATACATCAATAACGTAATATTACCTAACCTAACCCAACCTATCATCTCGGCACTAATATTTGACAACATTCCTGGCGAGTTGGCCTCCACCTCTCCGTGGGACCTTCATATACATCAATAACGTGATATAACCTAACCTAACCCAACCTATCATCTCGGCGGTAATATTTGACAACATTCCTGGCTTGTTGGCCTCTACGTCTCCGTGGGACCTTCATATACATCAATAACGTAATATTACCTAACCTAACCCAACCTATCATCTCGGCGGTAATATTTGAAAACATTCCCGTCGATGTTGGCCTCTACGTCTCCGTGGGACTTTTATATACATCAATAACGTAATTTAACCTAACCTAACCCAACGTAACTTCTCGGCGGTAATATTTGGCAACATTCCTGGCGAGTTGGCCTCTACCTCTCCGTGCGACATTCATATGCATCAATAACGTAATATAACGTAACCTAACCCAACCTATCATATCGGCGGTAATATTTGACAACATTCCTGGCGAGTTGGCCTCTACCTCTCCGTGCGACCTTCATATACATCAATAACGTAATATAACGTAATCTAAACCAACCTATCATATCGGCGGTAATATTTGACAACATTCCTGGCGAGTTGGCCTCTACGTCTCCGCGGGACCTTCATATACATCAATAACGTAATATAACGTAACCTAATCCAACCTATCAGCTCGGCGGTAATATTTGAAAACATTCCTGGCGAGTTGGCCTCTACCTCTCCGTGCGACCTTCATATACATCAATAACGTAATATCACCTAACCTAGCCTAACCTACCATCTCGGCACTAATATTTGACAACATTCCTGGCGAGTTGGCCTCTACCTCTCCGTGGGACCTTCATATACGTCAATAACGTAGTATAATCTAACCTAACCCAACCTATCATCTCGGCGGTAATATTTGACAACATTCCTGGCCAGTTGGCCTCTACGTCTCCGTCGGACTTTTATATACATCAAAACGTAATTTAACCTAACCGAACCCAACGTAACATCTCGGCGGTAATATTTGACAACATTCCTGTCGAGTTGGTCTCTACGCCTCCGTGCGACCTTCATATACATCAATAACGTAATATAACCAAACCTAACCCAACCTAACATCTCGGCACTAATACTTGACAACATTCCTGGCGAGTTGGCCTCTACCTCTCCGTGCGACCTTCATATACATCAATAACGTAATATAATCTAACCTAACCCAACCTATCATCTCGGCGGTAATATTTGAAAACATTCCTGCCGATGTTGGCCTCTACGTCTCCGTGGGACTTTTATATACATCTATAACGTAATTTAACCTAACCGAACCCAACGTAACATTTCGGCGGTAATGTTTGGCATCATTCCTGGCTTGTTGGCCTCTACGTCTCCGTGGGACCTTCATATACATCAATAACGTAATATCACCTAACCTAACCCAACCTAACATCTCGGCGGTAATATTTGACAACATTCCTGGCGAGTTGGTGTCTACGTCTCCGTCGGACTTTTTTATACATCAAAACATAATTTAACTTAACCTAACCCAACGTAACATCTCGGCGGTAATATTTGACAACATTCCTGGAGAGTTGGTCTCTACGTCTCCGTGGGACCTTCATATACATCAATAACGTAATATTACCTAACCTAACCCAACCTAACATCTCGGCAATAATATTTGAAAACATTCCTGGCGAGTTGGCCTCCACCTCTCCTTGCGACCTTCATATACATCACTAACGTAATATAACGTAACCTAACCCAACATATCATATCGGCAATAATATTTGACAACATTCCTGGCGAGTTGGCCTCTACCTCTCCGTGGGACCTTCATATACGTCAATAACGTAATATAATCTAACCTAACCCAACCTATCATCTCGGCGGTAATATTTGACAACATTCCTGGCCAGTTGGCCTCTACGTCTCCGTGGGACTTTTATATACATCAAAACGTAATTTAACCTAACCTAACCCAACGTAACATCTCGGCGGTAATATTTGAAAATATTCCTGCCGATGTTGGCCTCTACGTCTCCGTGGGACTTTTATATACATCAATAACGTAATTTAACCTAACCTAACCCAACGTAACATCTCGGCGGTAATGTTTGGCAACATTCCTGGCTTGTTGGCCTCTACGTCTCCGTGGGACCTTCATATACATCAATAACGTAATATCACCTAACCTAACCCAACCTAACATCTCGGCGGTAATATTTGACAACATTCCTGGCGAGTTGGTGTCTACGTCTCCGTGGGACCTTCATATACGTCAATAACGTAATATAATCTAACCTAACCCAACCTATCATCTCGGCGGTAATATTTGACAACATTTCTGGTCAGTTGGCCTCTACGTCTCCGTGGAACCTTCATATACATCAATAACGTGATATAACCTAACCTAACCCAACCTATCATCTCGGCGGTAATATTTGACAACATTCCTGGCTTGTTGGCCTCTACGTCTCCGTGGGACCTTCATATACATCAATAACGTAATATTACCTAAGCTAACCCAACCTATAATCTCGGCGGTAATATTTGAAAACATTCCTGTCGATGTTGGCCTCTACGTCTCCGTGGGACTTTTATATACATCAATAACGTAATTTAACCTAACCTAACCCAACGTAACTTCTCGGCGGTAATATTTGGCAACATTCCTGGCGAGTTGGCCTCTACCTCTCCGTGCGACATTCATATGCATCAATAACGTAATATAACGTAACCTAACCCAACCTATCATATCGGCGGTAATATTTGACAACATTCCTGGCGAGTTGGCCTCTACGTCTCCGTGGGACCTTCATATACATCAATAACGTAATATTACCTAACCTAACCCAACCTATCATCTCGGCACTAATATTTGACAACATTCCTGGCGAGTTGGCCTCCACCTCTCCGTGGGACCTTCATATACGTCAATAACGTAATATAATCTAACCTAACCCAACCTATCATCTCGGCGGTAATATTTGACAACATTTCTGGTCAGTTGGCCTCTACGTCTCCGTGGAACCTTCATATACATCAATAACGTGATATAACCTAACCTAACCCAACCTATCATCTCGGCGGTAATATTTGACAACATTCCTGGCTTGTTGGCCTCTACGTCTCCGTGGGACCTTCATATACATCAATAACGTAATATTACCTAACCTAACCCAACCTATCATCTCGACGGTAATATTTGAAAACATTCCCGTCGATGTTGGCCTCTACGTCTCCTTGGGACTTTTATATACATCAATAACGTAATATAACGTAACCTAAACCAACCTATCATATCGGCGGTAATATTTGACAACATTCCTGGCGAGTTGGCCTCTACGTCTCCGCGGGACCTTCATATACATCAATAACGTAATATAACGTAACCTAATCCAACCTATCAGCTCGGCGGTAATATTTGAAAACATTCCTGGCGAGCTGGCCTCTACCTCTCCGTGCGACCTTCATACACATCAACAACGTAATATAACGTAACCTAACCCAACCTATCATATCGGCGGTAATATTTGACAACATTCCTGGCGAGTTGGTCTCTACGCCTCCGTGGGAATTTTATATACATCAATTACGTAATATCACCTAACCTAACCTAACCTACCATCTCGGCACTAATATTTGACAACATTCCTGGCGAGTTGGCCTCTACCTCTCCGTGGGACCTTCATATACGACAATAACGTAATATAATCTAACCTAACCCAACCTATCATCTCGGCGGTAATATTTGACAACATTTCTGGTCAGTTGGCCTCTACGTCTCCGTGGAACCTTCATATACATCAAAACGTAATTTAACCTAACCTAACCCAACGTAACATCTCGGCGGTAATATTTGACAACATTACTGGCGAGTTGGTCTCTACGCCTCCGTGGGAATTTTATATACATCAATAACGTAATATCACCTAACCTAACCTAACCTACCATCTCGGCACTAATATTTGACAACATTCCGGGCGAGTTGGCCTCTACCTCTCCGTGGGACCTTCATATACGTCAATAACGTAGTATAATCTAACCTAACCCAACCTATCATCTCGGCGGTAATATTTGACAACATTCCTGGCCAGTTGGTCTCTACGTCTCCGTGGGACCTTCATATACATCAATAACGTAATATTACCTAACCTAACCCAACCTAACATCTCGGCAATAATATTTGAAAACATTCCTGGCGAGTTGGCCTCCACCTCTCCTTGCGACCTTCATATACATCAATAACGTAATATAACGTAACCTAACCCAACATATCATATCGGCAATAATATTTGACAACATTCCTGGCGAGTTGGACTCTACGTCTCCGTGGGACCTTCATATACATCAATAACGTAATATAACGTAACCTAAACCAACCTATCATATCGGCGGTAATATTTGAAAACATTCCTGTCGATGTTGGCCTCTACGTCTCCGTGGGACATTCATATACATCAAAAACGTAATATTACCTAACCTAACCCAACCTATCATCTCGGCACTGATATTTGACAACATTCCTGGCGAGTTGGCCTCCACCTCTCCGTGGGACCTTCATATACGTCAATAACGTAATATAATCTAACCTAACCCAACCTATCATCTCGGCGGTAATATTTGACAACATTTCTGGTCAGTTGGCCTCTACGTCTCCGTGGAACCTTCATATACATCAATAACGTGATATAACCTAACCTAACCCAACCTATCATCTCGGCGGTAATATTTGACAACATTCCTGGCTTGTTGGCCTCTACGTCTCCGTGGGACCTTCATATACATCAATAACGTAATATTACCTAACCTAACCCAACCTATCATCTCGGCGGTAATATTTGAAAACATTCCCGTCGATGTTGGCCTCTACGTCTCCGTGGGACTTTTATATACATCAATAACGTAATTTAACCTAACCTAACCCAGCGTAACTTCTCGGCGGTAATATTTGGCAACATTCCTGGCGAGTTGGCCTCTACCTCTCCGTGCGACATTCATATGCATCAATAACGTAATATAACGTAACCTAACCCAACCTATCATATCGGCGGTAATATTTGACAACATTCCTGGCGAGTTGGCCTCTACCTCTCCGTGCGACCTTCATATACATCAATAACGTAATATAACGTAACCTAAACCAACCTATCATATCGGCGGTAATATTTGACAACATTCCTGGCGAGTTGGCCTCTACGTCTCCGCGGGACCTTCATATACATCAATAACGTAATATAACGTAACCTAATCCAACCTATCAGCTCGGCGGTAATATTTGACAACATTCCTGGCGAGTTGGTGTCTACGTCTCCGTGGGACTTTTTTATACATCAAACCATAATTTAACTTAACCTAACCCAACGTAACATCTCGGCGGTAATATTTGACAACATTCCTGGAGAGTTGGTCTCTACGTCTCCGTGGGACCTTCATATACATCAATAACGTAATATTACCTAACCTAACCCAACCTAACATCTCGGCAATAATATTTGAAAACATTCCTGGCGAGTTGGCCTCCACCTCTCCTTGCGACCTTCATATACATCAATAACGTAATATAACGTAACCTAACCCAACATATCATATCGGCAATAATATTTGACAACATTCCTGGCGAGTTGGACTCTACGTCTCCGTGGGACCTTCATATACATCAATAACGTAATATAACGTAACCTAAACCAACCTATCATATCGGCGGTAATATTTGAAAACATTCCTGTCGATGTTGGCCTCTACGTCTCCGTGGGACCTTCATATACATCAATAACGTAATATTACCTAACCTAACCCAACCTATCATCTCGGCACTAATATTTGACAACATTCCTGGCGAGTTGGCCTCCACCTCTCCGTGGGACCTTCATATACATCAATAACGTGATATAACCTAACCTAACCCAACCTATCATCTCGGCGGTAATATTTGACAACATTCCTGGCTTGTTGGCCTCTACGTCTCCGTGGGACCTTCATATACATCAATAACGTAATATTACCTAACCTAACCCAACCTATCATCTCGGCGGTAATATTTGAAAACATTCCCGTCGATGTTGGCCTCTACGTCTCCGTGGGACTTTTATATACATCAATAACGTAATTTAACCTAACCTAACCCAACGTAACTTCTCGGCGGTAATATTTGGCAACATTCCTGGCGAGTTGGCCTCTACCTCTCCGTGCGACATTCATATGCATCAATAACGTAATATAACGTAACCTAACCCAACCTATCATATCGGCGGTAATATTTGACAACATTCCTGGCGAGTTGGCCTCTACCTCTCCGTGCGACCTTCATATACATCAATAACGTAATATAACGTAATCTAAACCAACCTATCATATCGGCGGTAATATTTGACAACATTCCTGGCGAGTTGGCCTCTACGTCTCCGCGGGACCTTCATATACATCAATAACGTAATATAACGTAACCTAATCCAACCTATCAGCTCGGCGGTAATATTTGAAAACATTCCTGGCGAGTTGGCCTCTACCTCTCCGTGCGACCTTCATATACATCAATAACGTAATATCACCTAACCTAGCCTAACCTACCATCTCGGCACTAATATTTGACAACATTCCTGGCGAGTTGGCCTCTACCTCTCCGTGGGACCTTCATATACGTCAATAACGTAGTATAATCTAACCTAACCCAACCTATCATCTCGGCGGTAATATTTGACAACATTCCTGGCCAGTTGGCCTCTACGTCTCCGTCGGACTTTTATATACATCAAAACGTAATTTAACCTAACCGAACCCAACGTAATATCTCGGCGGTAATATTTGACAACATTCCTGTCGAGTTGGTCTCTACGCCTCCGTGCGACCTTCATATACATCAATAACGTAATATAACCAAACCTAACCCAACCTAACATCTCGGCACTAATACTTGACAACATTCCTGGCGAGTTGGCCTCTACCTCTCCGTGCGACCTTCATATACATCAATAACGTAATATAATCTAACCTAACCCAACCTATCATCTCGGCGGTAATATTTGAAAACATTCCTGCCGATGTTGGCCTCTACGTCTCCGTGGGACTTTTATATACATCAATAACGTAATTTAACCTAACCTAACCCAACGTAACATCTCGGCGGTAATGTTTGGCAACATTCCTGGCTTGTTGGCCTCTACGTCTCCGTGGGACCTTCATATACATCAATAACGTAATATCACCTAACCTAACCCAACCTAACATCTCGGCGGTAATATTTGACAACATTCCTGGCGAGTTGGTGTCTACGTCTCCGTGGGACCTTCATATACGTCAATAACGTAATATAATCTAACCTAACCCAACCTATCATCTCGGCGGTAATATTTGACAACATTTCTGGTCAGTTGGCCTCTACGTCTCCGTGGAACCTTCATATACATCAATAACGTGATATAACCTAACCTAACCCAACCTATCATCTCGGCGGTAATATTTGACAACATTCCTGGCTTGTTGGCCTCTACGTCTCCGTGGGACCTTCATATACATCAATAACGTAATATTACCTAAGCTAACCCAACCTATAATCTCGGCGGTAATATTTGAAAACATTCCTGTCGATGTTGGCCTCTACGTCTCCGTGGGACTTTTATATACATCAATAACGTAATTTAACCTAACCTAACCCAACGTAACTTCTCGGCGGTAATATTTGGCAACATTCCTGGCGAGTTGGCCTCTACCTCTCCGTGCGACATTCATATGCATCAATAACGTAATATAACGTAACCTAACCCAACCTATCATATCGGCGGTAATATTTGACAACATTCCTGGCGAGTTGGCCTCTACGTCTCCGTGGGACCTTCATATACATCAATAACGTAATATTACCTAACCTAACCCAACCTATCATCTCGGCACTAATATTTGACAACATTCCTGGCGAGTTGGCCTCCACCTCTCCGTGGGACCTTCATATACGTCAATAACGTAATATAATCTAACCTAACCCAACCTATCATCTCGGCGGTAATATTTGACAACATTTCTGGTCAGTTGGCCTCTACGTCTCCGTGGAACCTTCATATACATCAATAACGTGATATAACCTAACCTAACCCAACCTATCATCTCGGCGGTAATATTTGACAACATTCCTGGCTTGTTGGCCTCTACGTCTCCGTGGGACCTTCATATACATCAATAACGTAATATTACCTAACCTAACCCAACCTATCATCTCGACGGTAATATTTGAAAACATTCCCGTCGATGTTGGCCTCTACGTCTCCGTGGGACTTTTATATACATCAATAACGTAATATAACGTAACCTAAACCAACCTATCATATCGGCGGTAATATTTGACAACATTCCTGGCGAGTTGGCCTCTACGTCTCCGCGGGACCTTCATATACATCAATAACGTAATATAACGTAACCTAATCCAACCTATCAGCTCGGCGGTAATATTTGAAAACATTCCTGGCGAGCTGGCCTCTACCTCTCCGTGCGACCTTCATACACATCAACAACGTAATATAACGTAACCTAACCCAACCTATCATATCGGCGGTAATATTTGACAACATTCCTGGCGAGTTGGTCTCTACGCCTCCGTGGGAATTTTATATACATCAATTACGTAATATCACCTAACCTAACCTAACCTACCATCTCGGCACTAATATTTGACAACATTCCTGGCGAGTTGGCCTCTACCTCTCCGTGGGACCTTCATATACGACAATAACGTAATATAATCTAACCTAACCCAACCTATCATCTCGGCGGTAATATTTGACAACATTTCTGGTCAGTTGGCCTCTACGTCTCCGTGGAACCTTCATATACATCAAAACGTAATTTAACCTAACCTAACCCAACGTAACATCTCGGCGGTAATATTTGACAACATTACTGGCGAGTTGGTCTCTACGCCTCCGTGGGAATTTTATATACATCAATAACGTAATATCACCTAACCTAACCTAACCTACCATCTCGGCACTAATATTTGACAACATTCCTGGCGAGTTGGCCTCCACCTCTCCGTGGGACCTTCATATACGTCAATAACGTAATATAATCTAACCTAACCCAACCTATCATCTCGGCGGTAATATTTGACAACATTTCTGGTCAGTTGGCCTCTACGTCTCCGTGGAACCTTCATATACATCAATAACGTGATATAACCTAACCTAACCCAACCTATCATCTCGGCGGTAATATTTGACAACATTCCTGGCTTGTTGGCCTCTACGTCTCCGTGGGACCTTCATATACATCAATAACGTAATATTACCTAACCTAACCCAACCTATCATCTCGGCGGTAATATTTGAAAACATTCCCGTCGATGTTGGCCTCTACGTCTCCGTGGGACTTTTATATACATCAATAACGTAATTTAACCTAACCTAACCCAACGTAACTTCTCGGCGGTAATATTTGGCAACATTCCTGTCGAGTTGGCCTCTACCTCTCCGTGCGACATTCATATGCATCAATAACGTAATATAACGTAACCTAACCCAACCTATCATATCGGCGGTAATATTTGACAACATTCCTGGCGAGTTGGCCTCTACCTCTCCGTGCGACCTTCATATACATCAATAACGTAATATAACGTAACCTAAACCAACCTATCATATCGGCGGTAATATTTGACAACATTCCTGGCGAGTTGGCCTCTACGTCTCCGCGGGACCTTCATATACATCAATAACGTAATATAACGTAACCTAATCCAACCTATCAGCTCGGCGGTAATATTTGACAACATTCCTGGCGAGTTGGTGTCTACGTCTCCGTGGGACTTTTTTATACATCAAAACATAATTTAACTTAACCTAACCCAACGTAACATCTCGGCGGTAATATTTGACAACATTCCTGGAGAGTTGGTCTCTACGTCTCCGTGGGACCTTCATATACATCAATAACGTAATATTACCTAACCTAACCCAACCTAACATCTCGGCAATAATATTTGAAAACATTCCTGGCGAGTTGGCCTCCACCTCTCCTTGCGACCTTCATATACATCAATAACGTAATATAACGTAACCTAACCCAACATATCATATCGGCAATAATATTTGACAACATTCCTGGCGAGTTGGACTCTACGTCTCCGTGGGACCTTCATATACATCAATAACGTAATATAACGTAACCTAAACCAACCTATCATATCGGCGGTAATATTTGAAAACATTCCTGTCGATGTTGGCCTCTACGTCTCCGTGGGACCTTCATATACATCAATAACGTAATATTACCTAACCTAACCCAACCTATCATCTCGGCACTAATATTTGACAACATTCCTGGCGAGTTGGCCTCCACCTCTCCGTGGGACCTTCATATACATCAATAACGTGATATAACCTAACCTAACCCAACCTATCATCTCGGCGGTAATATTTGACAACATTCCTGGCTTGTTGGCCTCTACGTCTCCGTGGGACCTTCATATACATCAATAACGTAATATTACCTAACCTAACCCAACCTATCATCTCGGCGGTAATATTTGAAAACATTCCCGTCGATGTTGGCCTCTACGTCTCCGTGGGACTTTTATATACATCAATAACGTAATTTAACCTAACCTAACCCAACGTAACTTCTCGGCGGTAATATTTGGCAACATTCCTGGCGAGTTGGCCTCTACCTCTCCGTGCGACATTCATATGCATCAATAACGTAATATAACGTAACCTAACCCAACCTATCATATCGGCGGTAATATTTGACAACATTCCTGGCGAGTTGGCCTCTACCTCTCCGTGCGACCTTCATATACATCAATAACGTAATATAACGTAATCTAAACCAACCTATCATATCGGCGGTAATATTTGACAACATTCCTGGCGAGTTGGCCTCTACGTCTCCGCGGGACCTTCATATACATCAATAACGTAATATAACGTAACCTAATCCAACCTATCAGCTCGGCGGTAATATTTGAAAACATTCCTGGCGAGTTGGCCTCTACCTCTCCGTGCGACCTTCATATACATCAATAACGTAATATCACCTAACCTAGCCTAACCTACCATCTCGGCACTAATATTTGACAACATTCCTGGCGAGTTGGCCTCTACCTCTCCGTGGGACCTTCATATACGTCAATAACGTAGTATAATCTAACCTAACCCAACCTATCATCTCGGCGGTAATATTTGACAACATTCCTGGCCAGTTGGCCTCTACGTCTCCGTCGGACTTTTATATACATCAAAACGTAATTTAACCTAACCGAACCCAACGTAACATCTCGGCGGTAATATTTGACAACATTCCTGTCGAGTTGGTCTCTACGCCTCCGTGCGACCTTCATATACATCAATAACGTAATATAACCAAACCTAACCCAACCTAACATCTCGGCACTAATACTTGACAACATTCCTGGCGAGTTGGCCTCTACCTCTCCGTGCGACCTTCATATACATCAATAACGTAATATAATCTAACCTAACCCAACCTATCATCTCGGCGGTAATATTTGAAAACATTCCTGCCGATGTTGGCCTCTACGTCTCCGTGGGACTTTTATATACATCTATAACGTAATTTAACCTAACCGAACCCAACGTAACATTTCGGCGGTAATGTTTGGCATCATTCCTGGCTTGTTGGCCTCTACGTCTCCGTGGGACCTTCATATACATCAATAACGTAATATCACCTAACCTAACCCAACCTAACATCTCGGCGGTAATATTTGACAACATTCCTGGCGAGTTGGTGTCTACGTCTCCGTCGGACTTTTTTATACATCAAAACATAATTTAACTTAACCTAACCCAACGTAACATCTCGGCGGTAATATTTGACAACATTCCTGGAGAGTTGGTCTCTACGTCTCCGTGGGACCTTCATATACATCAATAACGTAATATTACCTAACCTAACCCAACCTAACATCTCGGCAATAATATTTGAAAACATTCCTGGCGAGTTGGCCTCCACCTCTCCTTGCGACCTTCATATACATCACTAACGTAATATAACGTAACCTAACCCAACATATCATATCGGCAATAATATTTGACAACATTCCTGGCGAGTTGGCCTCTACCTCTCCGTGGGACCTTCATATACGTCAATAACGTAATATAATCTAACCTAACCCAACCTATCATCTCGGCGGTAATATTTGACAACATTCCTGGCCAGTTGGCCTCTACGTCTCCGTGGGACTTTTATATACATCAAAACGTAATTTAACCTAACCTAACCCAACGTAACATCTCGGCGGTAATATTTGAAAATATTCCTGCCGATGTTGGCCTCTACGTCTCCGTGGGACTTTTATATACATCAATAACGTAATTTAACCTAACCTAACCCAACGTAACATCTCGGCGGTAATGTTTGGCAACATTCCTGGCTTGTTGGCCTCTACGTCTCCGTGGGACCTTCATATACATCAATAACGTAATATCACCTAACCTAACCCAACCTAACATCTCGGCGGTAATATTTGACAACATTCCTGGCGAGTTGGTGTCTACGTCTCCGTGGGACCTTCATATACGTCAATAACGTAATATAATCTAACCTAACCCAACCTATCATCTCGGCGGTAATATTTGACAACATTTCTGGTCAGTTGGCCTCTACGTCTCCGTGGAACCTTCATATACATCAATAACGTGATATAACCTAACCTAACCCAACCTATCATCTCGGCGGTAATATTTGACAACATTCCTGGCTTGTTGGCCTCTACGTCTCCGTGGGACCTTCATATACATCAATAACGTAATATTACCTAAGCTAACCCAACCTATAATCTCGGCGGTAATATTTGAAAACATTCCTGTCGATGTTGGCCTCTACGTCTCCGTGGGACTTTTATATACATCAATAACGTAATTTAACCTAACCTAACCCAACGTAACTTCTCGGCGGTAATATTTGGCAACATTCCTGGCGAGTTGGCCTCTACCTCTCCGTGCGACATTCATATGCATCAATAACGTAATATAACGTAACCTAACCCAACCTATCATATCGGCGGTAATATTTGACAACATTCCTGGCGAGTTGGCCTCTACGTCTCCGTGGGACCTTCATATACATCAATAACGTAATATTACCTAACCTAACCCAACCTATCATCTCGGCACTAATATTTGACAACATTCCTGGCGAGTTGGCCTCCACCTCTCCGTGGGACCTTCATATACGTCAATAACGTAATATAATCTAACCTAACCCAACCTATCATCTCGGCGGTAATATTTGACAACATTTCTGGTCAGTTGGCCTCTACGTCTCCGTGGAACCTTCATATACATCAATAACGTGATATAACCTAACCTAACCCAACCTATCATCTCGGCGGTAATATTTGACAACATTCCTGGCTTGTTGGCCTCTACGTCTCCGTGGGACCTTCATATACATCAATAACGTAATATTACCTAACCTAACCCAACCTATCATCTCGACGGTAATATTTGAAAACATTCCCGTCGATGTTGGCCTCTACGTCTCCGTGGGACTTTTATATACATCAATAACGTAATATAACGTAACCTAAACCAACCTATCATATCGGCGGTAATATTTGACAACATTCCTGGCGAGTTGGCCTCTACGTCTCCGCGGGACCTTCATATACATCAATAACGTAATATAACGTAACCTAATCCAACCTATCAGCTCGGCGGTAATATTTGAAAACATTCCTGGCGAGCTGGCCTCTACCTCTCCGTGCGACCTTCATACACATCAACAACGTAATATAACGTAACCTAACCCAACCTATCATATCGGCGGTAATATTTGACAACATTCCTGGCGAGTTGGTCTCTACGCCTCCGTGGGAATTTTATATACATCAATTACGTAATATCACCTAACCTAACCTAACCTACCATCTCGGCACTAATATTTGACAACATTCCTGGCGAGTTGGCCTCTACCTCTCCGTGGGACCTTCATATACGACAATAACGTAATATAATCTAACCTAACCCAACCTATCATCTCGGCGGTAATATTTGACAACATTTCTGGTCAGTTGGCCTCTACGTCTCCGTGGAACCTTCATATACATCAAAACGTAATTTAACCTAACCTAACCCAACGTAACATCTCGGCGGTAATATTTGACAACATTACTGGCGAGTTGGTCTCTACGCCTCCGTGGGAATTTTATATACATCAATAACGTAATATCACCTAACCTAACCTAACCTACCATCTCGGCACTAATATTTGACAACATTCCGGGCGAGTTGGCCTCTACCTCTCCGTGGGACCTTCATATACGTCAATAACGTAGTATAATCTAACCTAACCCAACCTATCATCTCGGCGGTAATATTTGACAACATTCCTGGCCAGTTGGTCTCTACGTCTCCGTGGGACCTTCATATACATCAATAACGTAATATTACCTAACCTAACCCAACCTAACATCTCGGCAATAATATTTGAAAACATTCCTGGCGAGTTGGCCTCCACCTCTCCTTGCGACCTTCATATACATCAATAACGTAATATAACGTAACCTAACCCAACATATCATATCGGCAATAATATTTGACAACATTCCTGGCGAGTTGGACTCTACGTCTCCGTGGGACCTTCATATACATCAATAACGTAATATAACGTAACCTAAACCAACCTATCATATCGGCGGTAATATTTGAAAACATTCCTGTCGATGTTGGCCTCTACGTCTCCGTGGGACATTCATATACATCAAAAACGTAATATTACCTAACCTAACCCAACCTATCATCTCGGCACTGATATTTGACAACATTCCTGGCGAGTTGGCCTCCACCTCTCCGTGGGACCTTCATATACGTCAATAACGTAATATAATCTAACCTAACCCAACCTATCATCTCGGCGGTAATATTTGACAACATTTCTGGTCAGTTGGCCTCTACGTCTCCGTGGAACCTTCATATACATCAATAACGTGATATAACCTAACCTAACCCAACCTATCATCTCGGCGGTAATATTTGACAACATTCCTGGCTTGTTGGCCTCTACGTCTCCGTGGGACCTTCATATACATCAATAACGTAATATTACCTAACCTAACCCAACCTATCATCTCGGCGGTAATATTTGAAAACATTCCCGTCGATGTTGGCCTCTACGTCTCCGTGGGACTTTTATATACATCAATAACGTAATTTAACCTAACCTAACCCAACGTAACTTCTCGGCGGTAATATTTGGCAACATTCCTGGCGAGTTGGCCTCTACCTCTCCGTGCGACATTCATATGCATCAATAACGTAATATAACGTAACCTAACCCAACCTATCATATCGGCGGTAATATTTGACAACATTCCTGGCGAGTTGGCCTCTACCTCTCCGTGCGACCTTCATATACATCAATAACGTAATATAACGTAACCTAAACCAACCTATCATATCGGCGGTAATATTTGACAACATTCCTGGCGAGTTGGCCTCTACGTCTCCGCGGGACCTTCATATACATCAATAACGTAATATAACGTAACCTAATCCAACCTATCAGCTCGGCGGTAATATTTGACAACATTCCTGGCGAGTTGGTGTCTACGTCTCCGTGGGACTTTTTTATACATCAAACCATAATTTAACTTAACCTAACCCAACGTAACATCTCGGCGGTAATATTTGACAACATTCCTGGAGAGTTGGTCTCTACGTCTCCGTGGGACCTTCATATACATCAATAACGTAATATTACCTAACCTAACCCAACCTAACATCTCGGCAATAATATTTGAAAACATTCCTGGCGAGTTGGCCTCCACCTCTCCTTGCGACCTTCATATACATCAATAACGTAATATAACGTAACCTAACCCAACATATCATATCGGCAATAATATTTGACAACATTCCTGGCGAGTTGGACTCTACGTCTCCGTGGGACCTTCATATACATCAATAACGTAATATAACGTAACCTAAACCAACCTATCATATCGGCGGTAATATTTGAAAACATTCCTGTCGATGTTGGCCTCTACGTCTCCGTGGGACCTTCATATACATCAATAACGTAATATTACCTAACCTAACCCAACCTATCATCTCGGCACTAATATTTGACAACATTCCTGGCGAGTTGGCCTCCACCTCTCCGTGGGACCTTCATATACATCAATAACGTGATATAACCTAACCTAACCCAACCTATCATCTCGGCGGTAATATTTGACAACATTCCTGGCTTGTTGGCCTCTACGTCTCCGTGGGACCTTCATATACATCAATAACGTAATATTACCTAACCTAACCCAACCTATCATCTCGGCGGTAATATTTGAAAACATTCCCGTCGATGTTGGCCTCTACGTCTCCGTGGGACTTTTATATACATCAATAACGTAATTTAACCTAACCTAACCCAACGTAACTTCTCGGCGGTAATATTTGGCAACATTCCTGGCGAGTTGGCCTCTACCTCTCCGTGCGACATTCATATGCATCAATAACGTAATATAACGTAACCTAACCCAACCTATCATATCGGCGGTAATATTTGACAACATTCCTGGCGAGTTGGCCTCTACCTCTCCGTGCGACCTTCATATACATCAATAACGTAATATAACGTAATCTAAACCAACCTATCATATCGGCGGTAATATTTGACAACATTCCTGGCGAGTTGGCCTCTACGTCTCCGCGGGACCTTCATATACATCAATAACGTAATATAACGTAACCTAATCCAACCTATCAGCTCGGCGGTAATATTTGAAAACATTCCTGGCGAGTTGGCCTCTACCTCTCCGTGCGACCTTCATATACATCAATAACGTAATATCACCTAACCTAGCCTAACCTACCATCTCGGCACTAATATTTGACAACATTCCTGGCGAGTTGGCCTCTACCTCTCCGTGGGACCTTCATATACGTCAATAACGTAGTATAATCTAACCTAACCCAACCTATCATCTCGGCGGTAATATTTGACAACATTCCTGGCCAGTTGGCCTCTACGTCTCCGTCGGACTTTTATATACATCAAAACGTAATTTAACCTAACCGAACCCAACGTAATATCTCGGCGGTAATATTTGACAACATTCCTGTCGAGTTGGTCTCTACGCCTCCGTGCGACCTTCATATACATCAATAACGTAATATAACCAAACCTAACCCAACCTAACATCTCGGCACTAATACTTGACAACATTCCTGGCGAGTTGGCCTCTACCTCTCCGTGCGACCTTCATATACATCAATAACGTAATATAATCTAACCTAACCCAACCTATCATCTCGGCGGTAATATTTGAAAACATTCCTGCCGATGTTGGCCTCTACGTCTCCGTGGGACTTTTATATACATCAATAACGTAATTTAACCTAACCTAACCCAACGTAACATCTCGGCGGTAATGTTTGGCAACATTCCTGGCTTGTTGGCCTCTACGTCTCCGTGGGACCTTCATATACATCAATAACGTAATATCACCTAACCTAACCCAACCTAACATCTCGGCGGTAATATTTGACAACATTCCTGGCGAGTTGGTGTCTACGTCTCCGTGGGACCTTCATATACGTCAATAACGTAATATAATCTAACCTAACCCAACCTATCATCTCGGCGGTAATATTTGACAACATTTCTGGTCAGTTGGCCTCTACGTCTCCGTGGAACCTTCATATACATCAATAACGTGATATAACCTAACCTAACCCAACCTATCATCTCGGCGGTAATATTTGACAACATTCCTGGCTTGTTGGCCTCTACGTCTCCGTGGGACCTTCATATACATCAATAACGTAATATTACCTAAGCTAACCCAACCTATAATCTCGGCGGTAATATTTGAAAACATTCCTGTCGATGTTGGCCTCTACGTCTCCGTGGGACTTTTATATACATCAATAACGTAATTTAACCTAACCTAACCCAACGTAACTTCTCGGCGGTAATATTTGGCAACATTCCTGGCGAGTTGGCCTCTACCTCTCCGTGCGACATTCATATGCATCAATAACGTAATATAACGTAACCTAACCCAACCTATCATATCGGCGGTAATATTTGACAACATTCCTGGCGAGTTGGCCTCTACGTCTCCGTGGGACCTTCATATACATCAATAACGTAATATTACCTAACCTAACCCAACCTATCATCTCGGCACTAATATTTGACAACATTCCTGGCGAGTTGGCCTCCACCTCTCCGTGGGACCTTCATATACGTCAATAACGTAATATAATCTAACCTAACCCAACCTATCATCTCGGCGGTAATATTTGACAACATTTCTGGTCAGTTGGCCTCTACGTCTCCGTGGAACCTTCATATACATCAATAACGTGATATAACCTAACCTAACCCAACCTATCAT
This sequence comes from Xylocopa violacea, assembly GCA_963969225.1. NCBI lineage: Eukaryota > Metazoa > Arthropoda > Insecta > Hymenoptera > Apidae > Xylocopa > Xylocopa violacea. The sequence goes on along the minus strand of CAXAJV010001290.1, from coordinate 3,487,267 downwards.
CTCGGCGGTAATATTTGACAACATTCCTGGCTTGTTGGCCTCTACGTCTCCGTGGGACCTTCATATACATCAATAACGTAATATTACCTAACCTAACCCAACCTATCATCTCGACGGTAATATTTGAAAACATTCCCGTCGATGTTGGCCTCTACGTCTCCGTGGGACTTTTATATACATCAATAACGTAATATAACGTAACCTAAACCAACCTATCATATCGGCGGTAATATTTGACAACATTCCTGGCGAGTTGGCCTCTACGTCTCCGCGGGACCTTCATATACATCAATAACGTAATATAACGTAACCTAATCCAACCTATCAGCTCGGCGGTAATATTTGAAAACATTCCTGGCGAGCTGGCCTCTACCTCTCCGTGCGACCTTCATACACATCAACAACGTAATATAACGTAACCTAACCCAACCTATCATATCGGCGGTAATATTTGACAACATTCCTGGCGAGTTGGTCTCTACGCCTCCGTGGGAATTTTATATACATCAATTACGTAATATCACCTAACCTAACCTAACCTACCATCACGGCACTAATATTTGACAACATTCCTGGCGAGTTGGCCTCTACCTCTCCGTGGGACCTTCATATACGACAATAACGTAATATAATCTAACCTAACCCAACCTATCATCTCGGCGGTAATATTTGACAACATTTCTGGTCAGTTGGCCTCTACGTCTCCGTGGAACCTTCATATACATCAAAACGTAATTTAACCTAACCTAACCCAACGTAACATCTCGGCGGTAATATTTGACAACATTACTGGCGAGTTGGTCTCTACGCCTCCGTGGGAATTTTATATACATCAATAACGTAATATCACCTAACCTAACCTAACCTACCATCTCGGCACTAATATTTGACAACATTCCTGGCGAGTTGGCCTCCACCTCTCCGTGGGACCTTCATATACGTCAATAACGTAATATAATCTAACCTAACCCAACCTATCATCTCGGCGGTAATATTTGACAACATTTCTGGTCAGTTGGCCTCTACGTCTCCGTGGAACCTTCATATACATCAATAACGTGATATAACCTAACCTAACCCAACCTATCATCTCGGCGGTAATATTTGACAACATTCCTGGCTTGTTGGCCTCTACGTCTCCGTGGGACCTTCATATACATCAATAACGTAATATTACCTAACCTAACCCAACCTATCATCTCGGCGGTAATATTTGAAAACATTCCCGTCGATGTTGGCCTCTACGTCTCCGTGGGACTTTTATATACATCAATAACGTAATTTAACCTAACCTAACCCAACGTAACTTCTCGGCGGTAATATTTGGCAACATTCCTGGCGAGTTGGCCTCTACCTCTCCGTGCGACATTCATATGCATCAATAACGTAATATAACGTAACCTAACCCAACCTATCATATCGGCGGTAATATTTGACAACATTCCTGGCGAGTTGGCCTCTACCTCTCCGTGCGACCTTCATATACATCAATAACGTAATATAACGTAACCTAAACCAACCTATCATATCGGCGGTAATATTTGACAACATTCCTGGCGAGTTGGCCTCTACGTCTCCGCGGGACCTTCATATACATCAATAACGTAATATAACGTAACCTAATCCAACCTATCAGCTCGGCGGTAATATTTGACAACATTCCTGGCGAGTTGGTGTCTACGTCTCCGTGGGACTTTTTTATACATCAAAACATAATTTAACTTAACCTAACCCAACGTAACATCTCGGCGGTAATATTTGACAACATTCCTGGAGAGTTGGTCTCTACGTCTCCGTGGGACCTTCATATACATCAATAACGTAATATTACCTAACCTAACCCAACCTAACATCTCGGCAATAATATTTGAAAACATTCCTGGCGAGTTGGCCTCCACCTCTCCTTGCGACCTTCATATACATCAATAACGTAATATAACGTAACCTAACCCAACATATCATATCGGCAATAATATTTGACAACATTCCTGGCGAGTTGGACTCTACGTCTCCGTGGGACCTTCATATACATCAATAACGTAATATAACGTAACCTAAACCAACCTATCATATCGGCGGTAATATTTGAAAACATTCCTGTCGATGTTGGCCTCTACGTCTCCGTGGGACCTTCATATACATCAATAACGTAATATTACCTAACCTAACCCAACCTATCATCTCGGCACTAATATTTGACAACATTCCTGGCGAGTTGGCCTCCACCTCTCCGTGGGACCTTCATATACATCAATAACGTGATATAACCTAACCTAACCCAACCTATCATCTCGGCGGTAATATTTGACAACATTCCTGGCTTGTTGGCCTCTACGTCTCCGTGGGACCTTCATATACATCAATAACGTAATATTACCTAACCTAACCCAACCTATCATCTCGGCGGTAATATTTGAAAACATTCCCGTCGATGTTGGCCTCTACGTCTCCGTGGGACTTTTATATACATCAATAACGTAATTTAACCTAACCTAACCCAACGTAACTTCTCGGCGGTAATATTTGGCAACATTCCTGGCGAGTTGGCCTCTACCTCTCCGTGCGACATTCATATGCATCAATAACGTAATATAACGTAACCTAACCCAACCTATCATATCGGCGGTAATATTTGACAACATTCCTGGCGAGTTGGCCTCTACCTCTCCGTGCGACCTTCATATACATCAATAACGTAATATAACGTAATCTAAACCAACCTATCATATCGGCGGTAATATTTGACAACATTCCTGGCGAGTTGGCCTCTACGTCTCCGCGGGACCTTCATATACATCAATAACGTAATATAACGTAACCTAATCCAACCTATCAGCTCGGCGGTAATATTTGAAAACATTCCTGGCGAGTTGGCCTCTACCTCTCCGTGCGACCTTCATATACATCAATAACGTAATATCACCTAACCTAGCCTAACCTACCATCTCGGCACTAATATTTGACAACATTCCTGGCGAGTTGGCCTCTACCTCTCCGTGGGACCTTCATATACGTCAATAACGTAGTATAATCTAACCTAACCCAACCTATCATCTCGGCGGTAATATTTGACAACATTCCTGGCCAGTTGGCCTCTACGTCTCCGTCGGACTTTTATATACATCAAAACGTAATTTAACCTAACCGAACCCAACGTAATATCTCGGCGGTAATATTTGACAACATTCCTGTCGAGTTGGTCTCTACGCCTCCGTGCGACCTTCATATACATCAATAACGTAATATAACCAAACCTAACCCAACCTAACATCTCGGCACTAATACTTGACAACATTCCTGGCGAGTTGGCCTCTACCTCTCCGTGCGACCTTCATATACATCAATAACGTAATATAATCTAACCTAACCCAACCTATCATCTCGGCGGTAATATTTGAAAACATTCCTGCCGATGTTGGCCTCTACGTCTCCGTGGGACTTTTATATACATCTATAACGTAATTTAACCTAACCGAACCCAACGTAACATTTCGGCGGTAATGTTTGGCATCATTCCTGGCTTGTTGGCCTCTACGTCTCCGTGGGACCTTCATATACATCAATAACGTAATATCACCTAACCTAACCCAACCTAACATCTCGGCGGTAATATTTGACAACATTCCTGGCGAGTTGGTGTCTACGTCTCCGTCGGACTTTTTTATACATCAAAACATAATTTAACTTAACCTAACCCAACGTAACATCTCGGCGGTAATATTTGACAACATTCCTGGAGAGTTGGTCTCTACGTCTCCGTGGGACCTTCATATACATCAATAACGTAATATTACCTAACCTAACCCAACCTAACATCTCGGCAATAATATTTGAAAACATTCCTGGCGAGTTGGCCTCCACCTCTCCTTGCGACCTTCATATACATCACTAACGTAATATAACGTAACCTAACCCAACATATCATATCGGCAATAATATTTGACAACATTCCTGGCGAGTTGGCCTCTACCTCTCCGTGGGACCTTCATATACGTCAATAACGTAATATAATCTAACCTAACCCAACCTATCATCTCGGCGGTAATATTTGACAACATTCCTGGCCAGTTGGCCTCTACGTCTCCGTGGGACTTTTATATACATCAAAACGTAATTTAACCTAACCTAACCCAACGTAACATCTCGGCGGTAATATTTGAAAATATTCCTGCCGATGTTGGCCTCTACGTCTCCGTGGGACTTTTATATACATCAATAACGTAATTTAACCTAACCTAACCCAACGTAACATCTCGGCGGTAATGTTTGGCAACATTCCTGGCTTGTTGGCCTCTACGTCTCCGTGGGACCTTCATATACATCAATAACGTAATATCACCTAACCTAACCCAACCTAACATCTCGGCGGTAATATTTGACAACATTCCTGGCGAGTTGGTGTCTACGTCTCCGTGGGACCTTCATATACGTCAATAACGTAATATAATCTAACCTAACCCAACCTATCATCTCGGCGGTAATATTTGACAACATTTCTGGTCAGTTGGCCTCTACGTCTCCGTGGAACCTTCATATACATCAATAACGTGATATAACCTAACCTAACCCAACCTATCATCTCGGCGGTAATATTTGACAACATTCCTGGCTTGTTGGCCTCTACGTCTCCGTGGGACCTTCATATACATCAATAACGTAATATTACCTAAGCTAACCCAACCTATAATCTCGGCGGTAATATTTGAAAACATTCCTGTCGATGTTGGCCTCTACGTCTCCGTGGGACTTTTATATACATCAATAACGTAATTTAACCTAACCTAACCCAACGTAACTTCTCGGCGGTAATATTTGGCTACATTCCTGGCGAGTTGGCCTCTACCTCTCCGTGCGACATTCATATGCATCAATAACGTAATATAACGTAACCTAACCCAACCTATCATATCGGCGGTAATATTTGACAACATTCCTGGCGAGTTGGCCTCTACGTCTCCGTGGGACCTTCATATACATCAATAACGTAATATTACCTAACCTAACCCAACCTATCATCTCGGCACTAATATTTGACAACATTCCTGGCGAGTTGGCCTCCACCTCTCCGTGGGACCTTCTTATACGTCAATAACGTAATATAATCTAACCTAACCCAACCTATCATCTCGGCGGTAATATTTGACAACATTTCTGGTCAGTTGGCCTCTACGTCTCCGTGGAACCTTCATATACATCAATAACGTGATATAACCTAACCTAACCCAACCTATCATCTCGGCGGTAATATTTGACAACATTCCTGGCTTGTTGGCCTCTACGTCTCCGTGGGACCTTCATATACATCAATAACGTAATATTACCTAACCTAACCCAACCTATCATCTCGACGGTAATATTTGAAAACATTCCCGTCGATGTTGGCCTCTACGTCTCCGTGGGACTTTTATATACATCTATAACGTAATTTAACCTAACCTAACCCAACGTAACATTTCGGCGGTAATGTTTGGCAACATTCCTGGCTTGTTGGCCTCTACGTCTCCGTGGGACCTTCATATACATCAATAACGTAATATCACCTAACCTAACCCAACCTAACATCTCGGCGGTAATATTTGACAACATTCCTGGCGAGTTGGTGTCTACGTCTCCGTGGGACTTTTTTATACATCAAAACATAATTTAACTTAACCTAACCCAACGTAACATCTCGGCGGTAATATTTGACAACATTCCTGGAGAGTTGGTCTCTACGTCTCCGTGGGACCTTCATATACATCAATAACGTATTATTACCTAACCTAACCCAACCTAACATCTCGGCAATAATATTTGAAAACATTCCTGGCGAGTTGGCCTCCACCTCTCCTTGCGACCTTCATATACATCAATAACGTAATATAACGTAACCTAACCCAACATATCATATCGGCAATAATATTTGACAACATTCCTGGCGAGTTGGACTCTACGCCTCCGTGGGAATTTTATATACATCAATAACGTAATATCACCTAACCTAACCTAACCTACCATCTCGGCACTAATATTTGACAACATTCCTGGCTTGTTGGCCTCTACGTCTCCGTGGGACCTTCATATACATCAATAACGTAATATTACCTAAGCTAACCCAACCTATAATCTCGGCGGTAATATTTGAAAACATTCCTGTCGATGTTGGCCTCTACGTCTCCGTGGGACTTTTATATACATCAATAACGTAATTTAACCTAACCTAACCCAACGTAACTTCTCGGCGGTAATATTTGGCAACATTCCTGGCGAGTTGGCCTCTACCTCTCCGTGCGACATTCATATGCATCAATAACGTAATATAACGTAACCTAACCCAACCTATCATATCGGCGGTAATATTTGACAACATTCCTGGCTTGTTGGCCTCTACGTCTCCGTGGGACCTTCATATACATCAATAACGTAATATTACCTAACCTAACCCAACCTATCATCTCGGCGGTAATATTTGAAAACATTCCTGTCGATGTTGGCCTCTACGTCTCCGTGGGACTTTTATATACATCAATAACGTAATTTAACCTAACCTAACCCAACGTAACTTCTCGGCGGTAATATTTGGCAACATTCCTGGCGAGTTGGCCTCTACCTCTCCGTGCGACATTCATATGCATCAATAACGTAATATAACGTAACCTAACCCAACCTATCATATCGGCGGTAATATTTGACAACATTCCTGGCGAGTTGGCCTCTACCTCTCCGTGCGACCTTCATATACATCAATAACGTAATACAACGTAACCTAAACCAACCTATCATATCGGCGGTAATATTTGACAACATTCCTGGCGAGTTGGCCTCTACGTCTCCGCGGGACCTTCATATACATCAATAACGTAATATAACGTAACCTAATCCAACCTATCAGCTCGGCGGTAATATTTGAAAACATTCCTGGCGAGCTGGCCTCTACCTCTCCGTGCGACCTTCATATACATCAACAACGTAATATAACGTAACCTAACCCAACCTATCATATCGGCGGTAATATTTGACAACATTCCTGGCGAGTTGGTCTCTACGCCTCCGTGGGAATTTTATATACATCAATTACGTAATATCACCTAACCTAACCTAACCTACCATCTCGGCACTAATATTTGACAACATTCCTGGCGAGTTGGCCTCTACCTCTCCGTGGGACCTTCATATACGACAATAACGTAATATAATCTAACCTAACCCAACCTATCATCTCGGCGGTAATATTTGACAACATTTCTGGTCAGTTGGCCTCTACGTCTCCGTGGAACCTTCATATACATCAAAACGTAATTTAACCTAACCTAACCCAACGTAACATCTCGGCGGTAATATTTGACAACATTACTGGCGAGTTGGTCTCTACGCCTCCGTGGGAATTTTATATACATCAATAACGTGATATCACCTAACCTAACCTAACCTACCATCTCGGCACTAATATTTGACAACATTCCGGGCGAGTTGGCCTCTACCTCTCCGTGGGACCTTCATATACATCAATAACGTAGTATAATCTAACCTAACCCAACCTATCATCTCGGCGGTAATATTTGACAACATTCCTGGCCAGTTGGCCTCTACGTCTCCGTGGGACTTTTATATACATCAAAACGTAATTTAACCTAACCGAACCCAACGTAACATCTCGGCGGTAATATTTGACAACATTCCTGTCGAGTTGGTCTCTACGCCTCCGTGCGACCTTCATATACATCAATAACGTAATATAACCAAACCTAACCCAACCTAACATCTCGGCACTAATACTTGACAACATTCCTGGCGAGTTGGCCTCTACCTCTCCGTGCGACCTTCATATACATCAATAACGTAATATAATCTAACCTAACCCAACCTATCATCTCGGCGGTAATAGTTGAAAACATTCCTGCCGATGTTGGCCTCTACGTCTCCGTGGGACTTTTATATACATCTATAACGTAATTTAACCTAACCTAACCCAACGTAACATTTCGGCGGTAATGTTTGGCAACATTCCTGGCTTGTTGGCCTCTACGTCTCCGTGGGACCTTCATATACATCAATAACGTAATATCACCTAACCTAACCCAACCTAACATCTCGGCGGTAATATTTGACAACATTCCTGACGAGTTGGTGTCTACGTCTCCGTGGGACTTTTTTATACATCAAAACATAATTTAAATTAACCTAACCCAACGTAACATCTCGGCGGTAATATTTGACAACATTCCTGGAGAGTTGGTCTCTACGTTTCCGTGGGACCTTCATATACATCAATAACGTATTATTACCTAACCTAACCCAACCTAACATCTCGGCAATAATATTTGAAAACATTCCTGGCGAGCTGGCCTCCACCTCTCCTTGCGACCTTCATATACATCAATAACGTAATATAACGTAACCTAACCCAACATATCATATCGGCAATAATATTTGACAACATTCCTGGCGAGTTGGACTCTACATCTCCGTGGGACCTTCATATACATCAATAACGTAATATAACGTAACCTAAACCAACCTATCATATCGGCGGTAATATTTGAAAACATTCCTGTCGATGTTGGCCTCTACGTCTCCGTGGGACCTTCATATACATCAATAACGTAATATTACCTAACCTAACCCAACCTATCATCTCGGCACTAATATTTGACAACATTCCTGGCGAGTTGGCCTCCACCTCTCCGTGGGACCTTCATATACATCAATAACGTAATATAACGTAACCTAACCCAACATATCATATCGGCAATAATATTTGACAACATTCCTGGCTTGTTGGCCTCTACGTCTCCGTGGGACCTTCATATACATCAATAACGTAATATTACCTAACCTAACCCAACCTATCATCTCGGCGGTAATATTTGAAAACATTGCTGTCGATGTTGGCCTCTACGTCTCCGTGGGACTTTTATATACATCAATAACGTAATTTAACCTAACCTAACCCAACGTAACTTCTCGGCGGTAATATTTGGCAACATTCCTGTCGAGTTGGCCTCTACCTCTCCGTGCGACATTCATATGCATCAATAACGTAATATAACGTAACCTAACCCAACCTATCATATCGGCGGTAATATTTGACAACATTCCTGGCGAGTTGGTCTCTACCTCTCCGTGCGACCTTCATATACATCAATAACGTAATATAACGTGACCTAAACCAACCTATCATATCGGCGGTAATATTTGACAACATTCCTGGCGAGTTGGCCTCTACGTCTCCGCGGGACCTTCATATACATCAATAACGTAATATAACGTAACCTAATCCAACCTATCAGCTCGGCGGTAATATTTGAAAACATTCCTGGCGAGTTGGCCTCTACCTCTCCGTGCGACCTTCATATACATCAATAACGTAATATCACCTAACCTAGCCTGACCTACCATCTCGGCACTAATATTTGACAACATTCCTGGCGAGTTGGCCTCTACCTCTCCGTGGGACCTTCATATACGTCAATAACGTAGTATAATCTAACCTAACCCAACCTATCATCTCGGCGGTAATATTTGACAACATTCCTGGCCAGTTGGCCTCTACGTCTCCGTGGGACTTTTATATACATCAAAACGTAATTTAACCTAACCGAACCCAACGTAACATCTCGGCGGTAATATTTGACAACATTCCTGTCGAGTTGGTCTCTACGTCTCCGTGGGACTTTTATATACATCCATAACGTAATTTAACCTAACCTAACCCAACGTAACATTTCGGCGGTAATGTTTGGCAACATTCCTGGCTTGTTGGCCTCTACGTCTCCGTGGGACCTTCATATACATCAATAACGTAATATCACCTAACCTAACCCAACCTAACATCTCGGCGGTAATATTTGACAACATTCCTGGCGAGTTGGTGTCTACGTCTCCGTGGGACTTTTTTATACATCAAAACATAATTTAACTTAACCTAACCCAACGTAACATCTCGGCGGTAATATTTGACAACATTCCTGGAGAGTTGGTCTCTACGTCTCCGTGGGACCTTCATATACATCAATAACGTAATATTACCTAACCTAACCCAACCTAACATCTCGGCAATAATATTTGAAAACATTCCTGGCGAGTTGGCCTCCACCTCTCCTTGCGACCTTCATATACATCAATAACGTAATATAACGTAACCTAACCCAACATATCATATCGGCAATAATATTTGACAACATTCCTGGCGAGTTGGACTCTACGTCTCCGTGGGACCTTCATATACATCAATAACGTAATATAACGTAACCTAAACCAACCTATCATATCGGCGGTAATATTTGAAAACATTCCTGTCGATGTTGGCCTCTACGTCTCCGTGGGACCTTCATATACATCAATAACGTAATATTACCTAACCTAACCCAACCTATCATCTCGGCACTAATATTTGACAACATTCCTGGCGAGTTGGCCTCCACCTCTCCGTGGGACCTTCATATACGTCAATAACGTAATATAACGTAACCTAACCCAACCTATCATATCGGCGGTAATATTTGACAACATTACTGGCGAGTTGGTCTCTACGCCTCCGTGGGAATTTTATATACATCAATAACGTGATATCACCTAACCTAACCTAACCTACCATCTCGGCACTAATATTTGACAACATTCCGGGCGAGTTGGCCTCTACCTCTCCGTGGGACCTTCATATACGTCAATAACGTAGTATAATCTAACCTAACCCAACCTATCATCTCGGCGGTAATATTTGACAACATTCCTGGCCAGTTGGCCTCTACGTCTCCGTGGGACTTTTATATACATCAAAACGTAATTTAACCTAACCGAACCCAACGTAACATCTCGGCGGTAATATTTGACAACATTCCTGTCGAGTTGGTCTCTACGCCTCCGTGCGACCTTCATATACATCAATAACGTAATATAACCAAACCTAACCCAACCTAACATCTCGGCACTAATACTTGACAACATTCCTGGCGAGTTGGCCTCTACCTCTCCGTGCGACCTTCATATACATCAATAACGTAATATAATCTAACCTAACCCAACCTATCATCTCGGCGGTAATAGTTGAAAACATTCCTGCCGATGTTGGCCTCTACGTCTCCGTGGGACTTTTATATACATCTATAACGTAATTTAACCTAACCTAACCCAACGTAACATTTCGGCGGTAATGTTTGGCAACATTCCTGGCTTGTTGGCCTCTACGTCTCCGTGGGACCTTCATATACATCAATAACGTAATATCACCTAACCTAACCCAACCTAACATCTCGGCGGTAATATTTGACAACATTCCTGACCAGTTGGTGTCTACGTCTCCGTGGGACTTTTTTATACATCAAAACATAATTTAAATTAACCTAACCCAACGTAACATCTCGGCGGTAATATTTGACAACATTCCTGGAGAGTTGGTCTCTACGTTTCCGTGGGACCTTCATATACATCAATAACGTATTATTACCTAACCTAACCCAACCTAACATCTCGGCAATAATATTTGAAAACATTCCTGGCGAGCTGGCCTCCACCTCTCCTTGCGACCTTCATATACATCAATAACGTAATATAACGTAACCTAACCCAACATATCATATCGGCAATAATATTTGACAACATTCCTGGCGAGTTGGACTCTACATCTCCGTGGGACCTTCATATACATCAATAACGTAATATAACGTAACCTAAACCAACCTATCATATCGGCGGTAATATTTGAAAACATTCCTGTCGATGTTGGCCTCTACGTCTCCGTGGGACCTTCATATACATCAATAACGTAATATTACCTAACCTAACCCAACCTATCATCTCGGCACTAATATTTGACAACATTCCTGGCGAGTTGGCCTCCACCTCTCCGTGGGACCTTCATATACATCAATAACGTAATATAACGTAACCTAACCCAACATATCAGATCGGCAATAATATTTGACAACATTCCTGGCTTGTTGGCCTCTACGTCTCCGTGGGACCTTCATATACATCAATAACGTAATATTACCTAACCTAACCCAACCTATCATCTCGGCGGTAATATTTGAAAACATTGCTGTCGATGTTGGCCTCTACGTCTCCGTGGGACTTTTATATACATCAATAACGTAATTTAACCTAACCTAACCCAACGTAACTTCTCGGCGGTAATATTTGGCAACATTCCTGTCGAGTTGGCCTCTACCTCTCCGTGCGACATTCATATGCATCAATAACGTAATATAACGTAACCTAACCCAACCTATCATATCGGCGGTAATATTTGACAACATTCCTGGCGAGTTGGCCTCTACCTCTCCGTGCGACCTTCATATACATCAATAACGTAATATAACGTGACCTAAACCAACCTATCATATCGGCGGTAATATTTGACAACATTCCTGGCGAGTTGGCCTCTACGTCTCCGCGGGACCTTCATATACATCAATAACGTAATATAACGTAACCTAATCCAACCTATCAGCTCGGCGGTAATATTTGAAAACATTCCTGGCGAGTTGGCCTCTACCTCTCCGTGCGACCTTCATATACATCAATAACGTAATATCACCTAACCTAGCCTGACCTACCATCTCGGCACTAATATTTGACAACATTCCTGGCGAGTTGGCCTCTACCTCTCCGTGGGACCTTCATATACGTCAATAACGTAGTATAATCTAACCTAACCCAACCTATCATCTCGGCGGTAATATTTGACAACATTCCTGGCCAGTTGGCCTCTACGTCTCCGTGGGACTTTTATATACATCAAAACGTAATTTAACCTAACCGAACCCAACGTAACATCTCGGCGGTAATATTTGACAACATTCCTGTCGAGTTGGTCTCTACGTCTCCGTGGGACTTTTATATACATCTATAACGTAATTTAACCTAACCTAACCCAACGTAACATTTCGGCGGTAATGTTTGGCAACATTCCTGGCTTGTTGGCCTCTACGTCTCCGTGGGACCTTCATATACATCAATAACGTAATATCACCTAACCTAACCCAACCTAACATCTCGGCGGTAATATTTGACAACATTCCTGGCGAGTTGGTGTCTACGTCTCCGTGGGACTTTTTTATACATCAAAACATAATTTAACTTAACCTAACCCAACGTAACATCTCGGCGGTAATATTTGACAACATTCCTGGAGAGTTGGTCTCTACGTCTCCGTGGGACCTTCATATACATCAATAACGTAATATTACCTAACCTAACCCAACCTAACATCTCGGCAATAATATTTGAAAACATTCCTGGCGAGTTGGCCTCCACCTCTCCTTGCGACCTTCATATACATCAATAACGTAATATAACGTAACCTAACCCAACATATCATATCGGCAATAATATTTGACAACATTCCTGGCGAGTTGGACTCTACGTCTCCGTGGGACCTTCATATACATCAATAACGTAATATAACGTAACCTAAACCAACCTATCATATCGGCGGTAATATTTGAAAACATTCCTGTCGATGTTGGCCTCTACGTCTCCGTGGGACCTTCATATACATCAATAACGTAATATTACCTAACCTAACCCAACCTATCATCTCGGCACTAATATTTGACAACATTCCTGGCGAGTTGGCCTCCACCTCTCCGTGGGACCTTCATATACGTCAATAACGTAATATAACGTAACCTAACCCAACCTATCATATCGGCGGTAATATTTGACAACATTCCTGGCGAGTTGGTCTCTACGCCTCCGTGGGAATTTTATATACATCAATTACGTAATATCACCTAACCTAACCTAACCTACCATCTCGGCACTAATATTTGACAACATTCCTGGCGAGTTGGCCTCTACCTCTCCGTGGGACCTTCATATACGACAATAACGTAATATAATCTAACCTAACCCAACCTATCATCTCGGCGGTAATATTTGACAACATTTCTGGTCAGTTGGCCTCTACGTCTCCGTGGAACCTTCATATACATCAAAACGTAATTTAACCTAACCTAACCCAACGTAACATCTCGGCGGTAATATTTGACAACATTCCTGGCGAGTTGGTGTCTACGTCTCCGTGGGACCTTCATATACGTCAATAACGTAATATAATCTAACCTAACCCAACCTATCATCTCGGCGGTAATATTTGACAACATTTCTGGTCAGTTGGCCTCTACGTCTCCGTGGAACCTTCATATACATCAATAACGTGATATAACCTAACCTAACCCAACCTATCATCTCGGCGGTAATATTTGACAACATTCCTGGCTTGTTGGCCTCTACGTCTCCGTGGGACCTTCATATACATCAATAACGTAATATTACCTAAGCTAACCCAACCTATAATCTCGGCGGTAATATTTGAAAACATTCCTGTCGATGTTGGCCTCTACGTCTCCGTGGGACTTTTATATACATCAATAACGTAATTTAACCTAACCTAACCCAACGTAACTTCTCGGCGGTAATATTTGGCAACATTCCTGGCGAGTTGGCCTCTACCTCTCCGTGCGACATTCATATGCATCAATAACGTAATATAACGTAACCTAACCCAACCTATCATATCGGCAGTAATATTTGACAACATTCCTGGCGAGTTGGCCTCTACGTCTCCGTGGAACCTTCATATACATCAATAACGTGATATAACCTAACCTAACCCAACCTATCATCTCGGCGGTAATATTTGACAACATTCCTGGCTTGTTGGCCTCTACGTCTCCGTGGGACCTTCATATACATCAATAAAGTAATATTACCTAACCTAACCCAACCTATCATCTCGGCGGTAATATTTGAAAACATTCCTGTCGATGTTGGCCTCTACGTCTCCGTGGGACTTTTATATACATCAATAACGTAATTTAACCTAACCTAACCCAACGTAACTTCTCGGCGGTAATATTTGGCAACATTCCTGGCTTGTTGGCCTCTACGTCTCCGTGGGACCTTCATATACATGAATAATGTAATATAACGTAACCTAAACCAACCTATCATATCGGCGGTAATATTTGAAAACATTCCTGTCGATGTTGGCCTCTACGTCTCCGTGGGACTTTTATATACATCAATAACGTAATTTAACCTAACCTAACCCAACCTAACATCTCGGCGGTAATATTTGACAACATTCCTGGCGAGCTGGTGTCTACGTCTCCGTGGGACTTTTTTATACATCAAAACATAATTTAACTTAACCTAACCCAACGTAACATCTGGGCGTTAATATTTGACAACATTCCTGGAGAGTTGGTCTCTACGTCTCCGTGGGACCTTCATATACATCAATAACGTAATATAATCTAACCTAACCCAACCTATCATCTCGGCGGTAATATTTGACAACATTTCTGGTCAGTTGGCCTCTACGTCTCCGTGGAACCTTCATATACATGAAAACGTAATTTAACCTAACCTAACCCAACGTAACATCTCGGCGGTAATATTTGACAACATTACTCGCGAGTTGGTCTCTACGCCTCCGTGGGAACTTTATATACATCAATAACGTAATATCACCTAACCTAACCTAACCTACCATCTCGGCACTAATATTTGACAACATTCCTGGCGAGTTGGCCTCTACCTCTCCGTGGGACCTTCATATACGTCAATAACGTAATATAATCTAACCTAACCCAACCTATCATCTCGGCGGTAATATTTGACAACATTCCTGGCCAGTTGGCCTCTACGTCTCCGTGGGACTTTTATATACATCAAAACGTAATTTAACCTAACCGAACCCAACGTAACATCTCGGCGGTAATATTTGACAACATTCCTGTCGAGTTGGTCTCTACGCCTCCGTGCGACCTTCATATACATCAATAACGTAATATAACCAAACCTAAGCCAACCTAACATCTCGGCACTAATACTTGACAACATTCCTGGCGAGTTGGCCTCTACCTCTCCGTGCGACCTTCATATACATCAATAACGTAATATAATCTAACCTAACCCAACCTATCATCTCGGCGGTAATATTTGAAAACATTCCTGCCGATGTTGGCCTCTACGTCTCCGTGGGACTTTTATATACATCTATAACGTAATTTAACCTAACCTAACCCAACGTAACATTTCGGCGGTAATGTTTGGCAACATTCCTGGCTTGTTGGCCTCTACGTCTCCGTGGGACCTTCATATACATCAATAACGTAATATCACCTAACCTAACCCAACCTAACATCTCGGCGGTAATATTTGACAACATTCCTGGCGAGTTGGTGTCTACGTCTCCGTGGGACTTTTTTATACATCAAAACATAATTTAACTTAACCTAACCCAACGTAACATCTCGGCGGTAATATTTGACAACATTCCTGGAGAGTTGGTCTCTACGTCTCCGTGGGACCTTCATATACATCAATAACGTATTATTACCTAACCTAACCCAACCTAACATCTCGGCAATAATATTTGAAAACATTCCTGGCGAGTTGGCCTCCACCTCTCCTTGCGACCTTCATATACATCAATAACGTAATATAACGTAACCTAACCCAACATATCATATCGGCAATAATATTTGACAACATTCCTGGCGAGTTGGACTCTACGCCTCCGTGGGAATTTTATATACATCAATAACGTAATATCACCTAACCTAACCTAACCTACCATCTCGGCACTAATATTTGACAACATTCCTGGCGAGTTGGCCTCTACCTCTCCGTGGGACCTTCATATACGTCAATAACGTAATATAATCTAACCTAACCCAACCTATCATCTCGGCGGTAATGTTTGGCAACATTCCTGGCTTGTTGGCCTCTACGTCTCCGTGGGACCTTCATATACATCAATAACGTAATATCACCTAACCTAACACAACCTAACATCTCGGCGGTAATATTTGACAACATTCCTGGCGAGTTGGTGTCTACGTCTCCGTGGGACCTTCATATACGTCAATAACGTAATATAATCTAACCTAACCCAACCTATCATCTCGGCGGTAATATTTGACAACATTTCTGGTCAGTTGGCCTTTACGTCTCCGTGGAACCTTCATATACATCAATAACGTGATGTAACATAACCTAACCCAACCTATCATCTCGGCGGTAATATTTGACAACATTCCTGGCTTGTTGGCCTCTACGTCTCCGTGGGACCTTCATATACATCAATAACGTAATATTACCTAAGCTAACCCAACCTATAATCTCGGCGGTAATATTTGAAAACATTCCTGTCGATGTTGGCCTCTACGTCTCCGTGGGACTTTTATATACATCAATAACGTAATTTAACCTAACCTAACCCAACGTAACTTCTCGGCGGTAATATTTGGCAACATTCCTGGCGAGTTGGCCTCTACCTCTCCGTGCGACATTCATATGCATCAATAACGTAATATAACGTAACCTAACCCAACCTATCATATCGGCGGTAATATTTGACAACATTCCTGGCGAGTTGGCCTCTACGTCTCCGTGGGACCTTCATATACATCAATAACGTAATATTACCTAACCTAACCCAACCTATCATCTCGGCACTAATATTTGACAACATTCCTGGCGAGTTGGCCTCCACCTCTCCGTGCGACCTTCATATACGTCAATAACGTAATATAATCTAACCTAACCCAACCTATCATCTCGGCGGTAATATTTGACAACATTTCTGGTCAGTTGGCCTCTACGTCTCCGTGGAACCTTCATATACATCAATAACGTGATATAACCTAACCTAACCCAACCTATCATCTCGGCGGTAATATTTGACAACATTCCTGGCTTGTTGGCCTCTACGTCTCCGTGGGACCTTCATATACATCAATAACGTAATATTACCTAACCTAACCCAACCTATCATCTCGGCGGTAATATTTGAAAACATTCCTGTCGATGTTGGCCTCTACGTCTCCGTGGGACTTTTATATACATCAATAACGTAATTTAACCTAACCTAACCCAACGTAACTTCTCGGCGGTAATATTTGGCAACATTCCTGGCGAGTTGGCCTCTACCTCTCCGTGCGACATTCATATGCATCAATAACGTAATATAACGTAACCTAACCCAACCTATCATATCGGCGGTAATATTTGACAACATTCCTGGCGAGTTGGCCTCTACCTCTCCGTGCGACCTTCATATACATCAATAACGTAATACAACGTAACCTAAACCAACCTATCATATCGGCGGTAATATTTGACAACATTCCTGGCGAGTTGGCCTCTACGTCTCCGCGGGACCTTCATATACATCAATAACGTAATATAACGTAACCTAATCCAACCTATCAGCTCGGCGGTAATATTTGAAAACATTCCTGGCGAGCTGGCCTCTACCTCTCCGTGCGACCTTCATATACATCAACAACGTAATATAACGTAACCTAACCCAACCTATCATATCGGCGGTAATATTTGACAACATTCCTGGCGAGTTGGTCTCTACGCCTCCGTGGGAATTTTATATACATCAATTACGTAATATCACCTAACCTAACCTAACCTACCATCTCGGCACTAATATTTGACAACATTCCTGGCGAGTTGGCCTCTACCTCTCCGTGGGACCTTCATATACGACAATAACGTAATATAATCTAACCTAACCCAACCTATCATCTCGGCGGTAATATTTGACAACATTTCTGGTCAGTTGGCCTCTACGTCTCCGTGGAACCTTCATATACATCAAAACGTAATTTAACCTAACCTAACCCAACGTAACATCTCGGCGGTAATATTTGACAACATTACTGGCGAGTTGGTCTCTACGCCTCCGTGGGAATTTTATATACATCAATAACGTGATATCACCTAACCTAACCTAACCTACCATCTCGGCACTAATATTTGACAACATTCCGGGCGAGTTGGCCTCTACCTCTCCGTGGGACCTTCATATACGTCAATAACGTAGTATAATCTAACCTAACCCAACCTATCATCTCGGCGGTAATATTTGACAACATTCCTGGCCAGTTGGCCTCTACGTCTCCGTGGGACTTTTATATACATCAAAACGTAATTTAACCTAACCGAACCCAACGTAACATCTCGGCGGTAATATTTGACAACATTCCTGTCGAGTTGGTCTCTACGCCTCCGTGCGACCTTCATATACATCAATAACGTAATATAACCAAACCTAACCCAACCTAACATCTCGGCACTAATACTTGACAACATTCCTGGCGAGTTGGCCTCTACCTCTCCGTGCGACCTTCATATACATCAATAACGTAATATAATCTAACCTAACCCAACCTATCATCTCGGCGGTAATAGTTGAAAACATTCCTGCCGATGTTGGCCTCTACGTCTCCGTGGGACTTTTATATACATCTATAACGTAATTTAACCTAACCTAACCCAACGTAACATTTCGGCGGTAATGTTTGGCAACATTCCTGGCTTGTTGGCCTCTACGTCTCCGTGGGACCTTCATATACATCAATAACGTAATATCACCTAACCTAACCCAACCTAACATCTCGGCGGTAATATTTGACAACATTCCTGGCGAGTTGGTGTCTACGTCTCCGTGGGACTTTTTTATACATCAAAACATAATTTAACTTAACCTAACCCAACGTAACATCTCGGCGGTAATATTTGACAACATTCCTGGAGAGTTGGTCTCTACGTCTCCGTGGGACCTTCATATACATCAATAACGTATTATTACCTAACCTAACCCAACCTAACATCTCGGCAATAATATTTGAAAACATTCCTGGCGAGTTGGCCTCCACCTCTCCTTGCGACCTTCATATACATCAATAACGTAATATAACGTAACCTAACCCAACATATCATATCGGCAATAATATTTGACAACATTCCTGGCGAGTTGGACTCTACGCCTCCGTGGGAATTTTATATACATCAATAACGTAATATCACCTAACCTAACCTAACCTACCATCTCGGCACTAATATTTGACAACATTCCTGGCTTGTTGGCCTCTACGTCTCCGTGGGACCTTCATATACATCAATAACGTAATATTACCTAAGCTAACCCAACCTATAATCTCGGCGGTAATATTTGAAAACATTCCTGTCGATGTTGGCCTCTACGTCTCCGTGGGACTTTTATATACATCAATAACGTAATTTAACCTAACCTAACCCAACGTAACTTCTCGGCGGTAATATTTGGCAACATTCCTGGCGAGTTGGCCTCTACCTCTCCGTGCGACATTCATATGCATCAATAACGTAATATAACGTAACCTAACCCAACCTATCATATCGGCGGTAATATTTGACAACATTCCTGGCTTGTTGGCCTCTACGTCTCCGTGGGACCTTCATATACATCAATAACGTAATATTACCTAACCTAACCCAACCTATCATCTCGGCGGTAATATTTGAAAACATTCCTGTCGATGTTGGCCTCTACGTCTCCGTGGGACTTTTATATACATCAATAACGTAATTTAACCTAACCTAACCCAACGTAACTTCTCGGCGGTAATATTTGGCAACATTCCTGGCGAGTTGGCCTCTACCTCTCCGTGCGACATTCATATGCATCAATAACGTAATATAACGTAACCTAACCCAACCTATCATATCGGCGGTAATATTTGACAACATTCCTGGCGAGTTGGCCTCTACCTCTCCGTGCGACCTTCATATACATCAATAACGTAATACAACGTAACCTAAACCAACCTATCATATCGGCGGTAATATTTGACAACATTCCTGGCGAGTTGGCCTCTACGTCTCCGCGGGACCTTCATATACATCAATAACGTAATATAACGTAACCTAATCCAACCTATCAGCTCGGCGGTAATATTTGAAAACATTCCTGGCGAGCTGGCCTCTACCTCTCCGTGCGACCTTCATATACATCAACAACGTAATATAACGTAACCTAACCCAACCTATCATATCGGCGGTAATATTTGACAACATTCCTGGCGAGTTGGTCTCTACGCCTCCGTGGGAATTTTATATACATCAATAACGTGATATCACCTAACCTAACCTAACCTACCATCTCGGCACTAATATTTGACAACATTCCGGGCGAGTTGGCCTCTACCTCTCCGTGGGACCTTCATATACGTCAATAACGTAGTATAATCTAACCTAACCCAACCTATCATCTCGGCGGTAATATTTGACAACATTCCTGGCCAGTTGGCCTCTACGTCTCCGTGGGACTTTTATATACATCAAAACGTAATTTAACCTAACCGAACCCAACGTAACATCTCGGCGGTAATATTTGACAACATTCCTGTCGAGTTGGTCTCTACGCCTCCGTGCGACCTTCATATACATCAATAACGTAATATAACCAAACCTAACCCAACCTAACATCTCGGCACTAATACTTGACAACATTCCTGGCGAGTTGGCCTCTACCTCTCCGTGCGACCTTCATATACATCAATAACGTAATATAATCTAACCTAACCCAACCTATCATCTCGGCGGTAATAGTTGAAAACATTCCTGCCGATGTTGGCCTCTACGTCTCCGTGGGACTTTTATATACATCTATAACGTAATTTAACCTAACCTAACCCAACGTAACATTTCGGCGGTAATGTTTGGCAACATTCCTGGCTTGTTGGCCTCTACGTCTCCGTGGGACCTTCATATACATCAATAACGTAATATCACCTAACCTAACCCAACCTAACATCTCGGCGGTAATATTTGACAACATTCCTGACGAGTTGGTGTCTACGTCTCCGTGGGACTTTTTTATACATCAAAACATAATTTAAATTAACCTAACCCAACGTAACATCTCGGCGGTAATATTTGACAACATTCCTGGAGAGTTGGTCTCTACGTTTCCGTGGGACCTTCATATACATCAATAACGTATTATTACCTAACCTAACCCAACCTAACATCTCGGCAATAATATTTGAAAACATTCCTGGCGAGCTGGCCTCCACCTCTCCTTGCGACCTTCATATACATCAATAACGTAATATAACGTAACCTAACCCAACATATCATATCGGCAATAATATTTGACAACATTCCTGGCGAGTTGGACTCTACATCTCCGTGGGACCTTCATATACATCAATAACGTAATATAACGTAACCTAAACCAACCTATCATATCGGCGGTAATATTTGAAAACATTCCTGTCGATGTTGGCCTCTACGTCTCCGTGGGACCTTCATATACATCAATAACGTAATATTACCTAACCTAACCCAACCTATCATCTCGGCACTAATATTTGACAACATTCCTGGCGAGTTGGCCTCCACCTCTCCGTGGGACCTTCATATACATCAATAACGTAATATAACGTAACCTAACCCAACGTAACATTTCGGCGGTAATGTTTGGCAACATTCCTGGCTTGTTGGCCTCTACGTCTCCGTGGGACCTTCATATACATCAATAACGTAATATCACCTAACCTAACCCAACCTAACATCTCGGCGGTAATATTTGACAACATTCCTGGCGAGTTGGTGTCTACGTCTCCGTGGGACTTTTTTATACATCAAAACATAATTTAACTTAACCTAACCCAACGTAACATCTCGGCGGTAATATTTGACAACATTCCTGGAGAGTTGGTCTCTACGTCTCCGTGGGACCTTCATATACATCAATAACGTATTATTACCTAACCTAACCCAACCTAACATCTCGGCAATAATATTTGAAAACATTCCTGGCGAGTTGGCCTCCACCTCTCCTTGCGACCTTCATATACATCAATAACGTAATATAACGTAACCTAACCCAACATATCATATCGGCAATAATATTTGACAACATTCCTGGCGAGTTGGACTCTACGCCTCCGTGGGAATTTTATATACATCAATAACGTAATATCACCTAACCTAACCTAACCTACCATCTCGGCACTAATATTTGACAACATTCCTGGCTTGTTGGCCTCTACGTCTCCGTGGGACCTTCATATACATCAATAACGTAATATTACCTAAGCTAACCCAACCTATAATCTCGGCGGTAATATTTGAAAACATTCCTGTCGATGTTGGCCTCTACGTCTCCGTGGGACTTTTATATACATCAATAACGTAATTTAACCTAACCTAACCCAACGTAACTTCTCGGCGGTAATATTTGGCAACATTCCTGGCGAGTTGGCCTCTACCTCTCCGTGCGACATTCATATGCATCAATAACGTAATATAACGTAACCTAACCCAACCTATCATATCGGCGGTAATATTTGACAACATTCCTGGCTTGTTGGCCTCTACGTCTCCGTGGGACCTTCATATACATCAATAACGTAATATTACCTAACCTAACCCAACCTATCATCTCGGCGGTAATATTTGAAAACATTCCTGTCGATGTTGGCCTCTACGTCTCCGTGGGACTTTTATATACATCAATAACGTAATTTAACCTAACCTAACCCAACGTAACTTCTCGGCGGTAATATTTGGCAACATTCCTGGCGAGTTGGCCTCTACCTCTCCGTGCGACATTCATATGCATCAATAACGTAATATAACGTAACCTAACCCAACCTATCATATCGGCGGTAATATTTGACAACATTCCTGGCGAGTTGGCCTCTACCTCTCCGTGCGACCTTCATATACATCAATAACGTAATACAACGTAACCTAAACCAACCTATCATATCGGCGGTAATATTTGACAACATTCCTGGCGAGTTGGCCTCTACGTCTCCGCGGGACCTTCATATACATCAATAACGTAATATAACGTAACCTAATCCAACCTATCAGCTCGGCGGTAATATTTGAAAACATTCCTGGCGAGCTGGCCTCTACCTCTCCGTGCGACCTTCATATACATCAACAACGTAATATAACGTAACCTAACCCAACCTATCATATCGGCGGTAATATTTGACAACATTCCTGGCGAGTTGGTCTCTACGCCTCCGTGGGAATTTTATATACATCAATTACGTAATATCACCTAACCTAACCTAACCTACCATCTCGGCACTAATATTTGACAACATTCCTGGCGAGTTGGCCTCTACCTCTCCGTGGGACCTTCATATACGACAATAACGTAATATAATCTAACCTAACCCAACCTATCATCTCGGCGGTAATATTTGACAACATTTCTGGTCAGTTGGCCTCTACGTCTCCGTGGAACCTTCATATACATCAAAACGTAATTTAACCTAACCTAACCCAACGTAACATCTCGGCGGTAATATTTGACAACATTACTGGCGAGTTGGTCTCTACGCCTCCGTGGGAATTTTATATACATCAATAACGTGATATCACCTAACCTAACCTAACCTACCATCTCGGCACTAATATTTGACAACATTCCGGGCGAGTTGGCCTCTACCTCTCCGTGGGACCTTCATATACGTCAATAACGTAGTATAATCTAACCTAACCCAACCTATCATCTCGGCGGTAATATTTGACAACATTCCTGGCCAGTTGGCCTCTACGTCTCCGTGGGACTTTTATATACATCAAAACGTAATTTAACCTAACCGAACCCAACGTAACATCTCGGCGGTAATATTTGACAACATTCCTGTCGAGTTGGTCTCTACGCCTCCGTGCGACCTTCATATACATCAATAACGTAATATAACCAAACCTAACCCAACCTAACATCTCGGCACTAATACTTGACAACATTCCTGGCGAGTTGGCCTCTACCTCTCCGTGCGACCTTCATATACATCAATAACGTAATATAATCTAACCTAACCCAACCTATCATCTCGGCGGTAATAGTTGAAAACATTCCTGCCGATGTTGGCCTCTACGTCTCCGTGGGACTTTTATATACATCTATAACGTAATTTAACCTAACCTAACCCAACGTAACATTTCGGCGGTAATGTTTGGCAACATTCCTGGCTTGTTGGCCTCTACGTCTCCGTGGGACCTTCATATACATCAATAACGTAATATCACCTAACCTAACCCAACCTAACATCTCGGCGGTAATATTTGACAACATTCCTGACGAGTTGGTGTCTACGTCTCCGTGGGACTTTTTTATACATCAAAACATAATTTAAATTAACCTAACCCAACGTAACATCTCGGCGGTAATATTTGACAACATTCCTGGAGAGTTGGTCTCTACGTTTCCGTGGGACCTTCATATACATCAATAACGTAATATTACCTAACCTAACCCAACCTATCATCTCGGCGGTAATATTTGAAAACATTGCTGTCGATGTTGGCCTCTACGTCTCCGTGGGACTTCTATATACATCAATAACGTAATTTAACCTAACCTAACCCAACGTAACTTCTCGGCGGTAATATTTGGCAACATTCCTGTCGAGTTGGCCTCTACCTCTCCGTGCGACATTCATATGCATCAATAACGTAATATAACGTAACCTAACCCAACCTATCATATCGGCGGTAATATTTGACAACATTCCTGGCGAGTTGGCCTCTACCTCTCCGTGCGACCTTCATATACATCAATAACGTAATATAACGTGACCTAAACCAACCTATCATATCGGCGGTAATATTTGACAACATTCCTGGCGAGTTGGCCTCTACCTCTCCGTGGGACCTTCATATACGTCAATAACGTAGTATAATCTAACCTAACCCAACCTATCATCTCGGCGGTAATATTTGACAACATTCCTGGCCAGTTGGCCTCTACGTCTCCGTGGGACTTTTATATACATCAAAACGTAATTTAACCTAACCGAACCCAACGTAACATCTCGGCGGTAATATTTGACAACATTCCTGTCGAGTTGGTCTCTACGTCTCCGTGGGACTTTTATATACATCTATAACGTAATTTAACCTAACCTAACCCAACGTAACATTTCGGCGGTAATGTTTGGCAACATTCCTGGCTTGTTGGCCTCTACGTCTCCGTGGGACCTTCATATACATCAATAACGTAATATCACCTAACCTAACCCAACCTAACATCTCGGCGGTAATATTTGACAACATTCCTGGCGAGTTGGTGTCTACGTCTCCGTGGGACTTTTTTATACATCAAAACATAATTTAACTTAACCTAACCCAACGTAACATCTCGGCGGTAATATTTGACAACATTCCTGGAGAGTTGGTCTCTACGTCTCCGTGGGACCTTCATATACATCAATAACGTAATATTACCTAACCTAACCCAACCTAACATCTCGGCAATAATATTTGAAAACATTCCTGGCGAGTTGGCCTCCACCTCTCCTTGCGACCTTCATATACATCAATAACGTAATATAACGTAACCTAACCCAACATATCATATCGGCAATAATATTTGACAACATTCCTGGCGAGTTGGACTCTACGTCTCCGTGGGACCTTCATATACATCAATAACGTAATATAACGTAACCTAAACCAACCTATCATATCGGCGGTAATATTTGAAAACATTCCTGTCGATGTTGGCCTCTACGTCTCCGTGGGACCTTCATATACATCAATAACGTAATATTACCTAACCTAACCCAACCTATCATCTCGGCACTAATATTTGACAACATTCCTGGCGAGTTGGCCTCCACCTCTCCGTGGGACCTTCATATACGTCAATAACGTAATATAACGTAACCTAACCCAACCTATCATATCGGCGGTAATATTTGACAACATTCCTGGCGAGTTGGTCTCTACGCCTCCGTGGGAATTTTATATACATCAATTACGTAATATCACCTAACCTAACCTAACCTACCATCTCGGCACTAATATTTGACAACATTCCTGGCGAGTTGGCCTCTACCTCTCCGTGGGACCTTCATATACGACAATAACGTAATATAATCTAACCTAACCCAACCTATCATCTCGGCGGTAATATTTGACAACATTTCTGGTCAGTTGGCCTCTACGTCTCCGTGGAACCTTCATATACATCAAAACGTAATTTAACCTAACCTAACCCAACGTAACATCTCGGCGGTAATATTTGACAACATTCCTGGCGAGTTGGTGTCTACGTCTCCGTGGGACCTTCATATACGTCAATAACGTAATATAATCTAACCTAACCCAACCTATCATCTCGGCGGTAATATTTGACAACATTTCTGGTCAGTTGGCCTCTACGTCTCCGTGGAACCTTCATATACATCAATAACGTGATATAACCTAACCTAACCCAACCTATCATCTCGGCGGTAATATTTGACAACATTCCTGGCTTGTTGGCCTCTACGTCTCCGTGGGACCTTCATATACATCAATAACGTAATATTACCTAAGCTAACCCAACCTATAATCTCGGCGGTAATATTTGAAAACATTCCTGTCGATGTTGGCCTCTACGTCTCCGTGGGACTTTTATATACATCAATAACGTAATTTAACCTAACCTAACCCAACGTAACTTCTCGGCGGTAATATTTGGCAACATTCCTGGCGAGTTGGCCTCTACCTCTCCGTGCGACATTCATATGCATCAATAACGTAATATAACGTAACCTAACCCAACCTATCATATCGGCAGTAATATTTGACAACATTCCTGGCGAGTTGGCCTCTACGTCTCCGTGGAACCTTCATATACATCAATAACGTGATATAACCTAACCTAACCCAACCTATCATCTCGGCGGTAATATTTGACAACATTCCTGGCTTGTTGGCCTCTACGTCTCCGTGGGACCTTCATATACATCAATAAAGTAATATTACCTAACCTAACCCAACCTATCATCTCGGCGGTAATATTTGAAAACATTCCTGTCGATGTTGGCCTCTACGTCTCCGTGGGACTTTTATATACATCAATAACGTAATTTAACCTAACCTAACCCAACGTAACTTCTCGGCGGTAATATTTGGCAACATTCCTGGCTTGTTGGCCTCTACGTCTCCGTGGGACCTTCATATACATGAATAACGTAATATAACGTAACCTAAACCAACCTATCATATCGGCGGTAATATTTGAAAACATTCCTGTCGATGTTGGCCTCTACGTCTCCGTGGGACTTTTATATACATCAATAACGTAATTTAACCTAACCTAACCCAACCTAACATCTCGGCGGTAATATTTGACAACATTCCTGGCGAGCTGGTGTCTACGTCTCCGTGGGACTTTTTTATACATCAAAACATAATTTAACTTAACCTAACCCAACGTAACATCTGGGCGTTAATATTTGACAACATTCCTGGAGAGTTGGTCTCTACGTCTCCGTGGGACCTTCATATACATCAATAACGTAATATAATCTAACCTAACCCAACCTATCATCTCGGCGGTAATATTTGACAACATTTCTGGTCAGTTGGCCTCTACGTCTCCGTGGAACCTTCATATACATGAAAACGTAATTTAACCTAACCTAACCCAACGTAACATCTCGGCGGTAATATTTGACAACATTACTCGCGAGTTGGTCTCTACGCCTCCGTGGGAACTTTATATACATCAATAACGTAATATCACCTAACCTAACCTAACCTACCATCTCGGCACTAATATTTGACAACATTCCTGGCGAGTTGGCCTCTACCTCTCCGTGGGACCTTCATATACGTCAATAACGTAATATAATCTAACCTAACCCAACCTATCATCTCGGCGGTAATATTTGACAACATTCCTGGCCAGTTGGCCTCTACGTCTCCGTGGGACTTTTATATACATCAAAACGTAATTTAACCTAACCGAACCCAACGTAACATCTCGGCGGTAATATTTGACAACATTCCTGTCGAGTTGGTCTCTACGCCTCCGTGCGACCTTCATATACATCAATAACGTAATATAACCAAACCTAAGCCAACCTAACATCTCGGCACTAATACTTGACAACATTCCTGGCGAGTTGGCCTCTACCTCTCCGTGCGACCTTCATATACATCAATAACGTAATATAATCTAACCTAACCCAACCTATCATCTCGGCGGTAATATTTGAAAACATTCCTGCCGATGTTGGCCTCTACGTCTCCGTGGGACTTTTATATACATCTATAACGTAATTTAACCTAACCTAACCCAACGTAACATTTCGGCGGTAATGTTTGGCAACATTCCTGGCTTGTTGGCCTCTACGTCTCCGTGGGACCTTCATATACATCAATAACGTAATATCACCTAACCTAACCCAACCTAACATCTCGGCGGTAATATTTGACAACATTCCTGGCGAGTTGGTGTCTACGTCTCCGTGGGACTTTTTTATACATCAAAACATAATTTAACTTAACCTAACCCAACGTAACATCTCGGCGGTAATATTTGACAACATTCCTGGAGAGTTGGTCTCTACGTCTCCGTGGGACCTTCATATACATCAATAACGTATTATTACCTAACCTAACCCAACCTAACATCTCGGCAATAATATTTGAAAACATTCCTGGCGAGTTGGCCTCCACCTCTCCTTGCGACCTTCATATACATCAATAACGTAATATAACGTAACCTAACCCAACATATCATATCGGCAATAATATTTGACAACATTCCTGGCGAGTTGGACTCTACGCCTCCGTGGGAATTTTATATACATCAATAACGTAATATCACCTAACCTAACCTAACCTACCATCTCGGCACTAATATTTGACAACATTCCTGGCGAGTTGGCCTCTACCTCTCCGTGGGACCTTCATATACGTCAATAACGTAATATAATCTAACCTAACCCAACCTATCATCTCGGCGGTAATGTTTGGCAACATTCCTGGCTTGTTGGCCTCTACGTCTCCGTGGGACCTTCATATACATCAATAACGTAATATCACCTAACCTAACCCAACCTAACATCTCGGCGGTAATATTTGACAACATTCCTGGCGAGTTGGTGTCTACGTCTCCGTGGGACCTTCATATACGTCAATAACGTAATATAATCTAACCTAACCCAACCTATCATCTCGGCGGTAATATTTGACAACATTTCTGGTCAGTTGGCCTTTACGTCTCCGTGGAACCTTCATATACATCAATAACGTGATATAACATAACCTAACCCAACCTATCATCTCGGCGGTAATATTTGACAACATTCCTGGCTTGTTGGCCTCTACGTCTCCGTGGGACCTTCATATACATCAATAACGTAATATTACCTAAGCTAACCCAACCTATAATCTCGGCGGTAATATTTGAAAACATTCCTGTCGATGTTGGCCTCTACGTCTCCGTGGGACTTTTATATACATCAATAACGTAATTTAACCTAACCTAACCCAACGTAACTTCTCGGCGGTAATATTTGGCAACATTCCTGGCGAGTTGGCCTCTACCTCTCCGTGCGACATTCATATGCATCAATAACGTAATATAACGTAACCTAACCCAACCTATCATATCGGCGGTAATATTTGACAACATTCCTGGCGAGTTGGCCTCTACGTCTCCGTGGGACCTTCATATACATCAATAACGTAATATTACCTAACCTAACCCAACCTATCATCTCGGCACTAATATTTGACAACATTCCTGGCGAGTTGGCCTCCACCTCTCCGTGCGACCTTCATATACGTCAATAACGTAATATAATCTAACCTAACCCAACCTATCATCTCGGCGGTAATATTTGACAACATTTCTGGTCAGTTGGCCTCTACGTCTCCGTGGAACCTTCATATACATCAATAACGTGATATAACCTAACCTAACCCAACCTATCATCTCGGCGGTAATATTTGACAACATTCCTGGCTTGTTGGCCTCTACGTCTCCGTGGGACCTTCATATACATCAATAACGTAATATTACCTAACCTAACCCAACCTATCATCTCGGCGGTAATATTTGAAAACATTCCTGTCGATGTTGGCCTCTACGTCTCCGTGGGACTTTTATATACATCAATAACGTAATTTAACCTAACCTAACCCAACGTAACTTCTCGGCGGTAATATTTGGCAACATTCCTGGCGAGTTGGCCTCTACCTCTCCGTGCGACATTCATATGCATCAATAACGTAATATAACGTAACCTAACCCAACCTATCATATCGGCGGTAATATTTGACAACATTCCTGGCGAGTTGGCCTCTACCTCTCCGTGCGACCTTCATATACATCAATAACGTAATACAACGTAACCTAAACCAACCTATCATATCGGCGGTAATATTTGACAACATTCCTGGCGAGTTGGCCTCTACGTCTCCGCGGGACCTTCATATACATCAATAACGTAATATAACGTAACCTAATCCAACCTATCAGCTCGGCGGTAATATTTGAAAACATTCCTGGCGAGCTGGCCTCTACCTCTCCGTGCGACCTTCATATACATCAACAACGTAATATAACGTAACCTAACCCAACCTATCATATCGGCGGTAATATTTGACAACATTCCTGGCGAGTTGGTCTCTACGCCTCCGTGGGAATTTTATATACATCAATTACGTAATATCACCTAACCTAACCTAACCTACCATCTCGGCACT
Organism: Xylocopa violacea; assembly: GCA_963969225.1. NCBI lineage: Eukaryota > Metazoa > Arthropoda > Insecta > Hymenoptera > Apidae > Xylocopa > Xylocopa violacea. The sequence goes on along the minus strand of CAXAJV010001290.1, from coordinate 3,455,971 downwards.
AATATTTGACAACATTCCTGGCGAGTTGGCCTCTACCTCTCCGTGGGACCTTCATATACGACAATAACGTAATATAATCTAACCTAACCCAACCTATCATCTCGGCGGTAATATTTGACAACATTTCTGGTCAGTTGGCCTCTACGTCTCCGTGGAACCTTCATATACATCAAAACGTAATTTAACCTAACCTAACCCAACGTAACATCTCGGCGGTAATATTTGACAACATTACTGGCGAGTTGGTCTCTACGCCTCCGTGGGAATTTTATATACATCAATAACGTGATATCACCTAACCTAACCTAACCTACCATCTCGGCACTAATATTTGACAACATTCCGGGCGAGTTGGCCTCTACCTCGCCGTGGGACCTTCATATACGTCAATAACGTAGTATAATCTAACCTAACCCAACCTATCATCTCGGCGGTAATATTTGACAACATTCCTGGCCAGTTGGCCTCTACGTCTCCGTGGGACTTTTATATACATCAAAACGTAATTTAACCTAACCGAACCCAACGTAACATCTCGGCGGTAATATTTGACAACATTCCTGTCGAGTTGGTCTCTACGCCTCCGTGCGACCTTCATATACATCAATAACGTAATATAACCAAACCTAACCCAACCTAACATCTCGGCACTAATACTTGACAACATTCCTGGCGAGTTGGCCTCTACCTCTCCGTGCGACCTTCATATACATCAATAACGTAATATAATCTAACCTAACCCAACCTATCATCTCGGCGGTAATAGTTGAAAACATTCCTGCCGATGTTGGCCTCTACGTCTCCGTGGGACTTTTATATACATCTATAACGTAATTTAACCTAACCTAACCCAACGTAACATTTCGGCGGTAATGTTTGGCAACATTCCTGGCTTGTTGGCCTCTACGTCTCCGTGGGACCTTCATATACATCAATAACGTAATATCACCTAACCTAACCCAACCTAACATCTCGGCGGTAATATTTGACAACATTCCTGGCGAGTTGGTGTCTACGTCTCCGTGGGACCTTCATATACGTCAATAACGTAATATAATCTAACCTAACCCAACCTATCATCTCGGCGGTAATATTTGACAACATTTCTGGTCAGTTGGCCTCTACGTCTCCGTGGAACCTTCATATACATCAATAACGTGATATAACCTAACCTAACCCAACCTATCATCTCGGCGGTAATATTTGACAACATTCCTGGCTTGTTGGCCTCTACGTCTCCGTGGGACCTTCATATACATCAATAACGTAATATTACCTAAGCTAACCCAACCTATAATCTCGGCGGTAATATTTGAAAACATTCCTGTCGATGTTGGCCTCTACGTCTCCGTGGGACTTTTATATACATCAATAACGTAATTTAACCTAACCTAACCCAACCTATCATCTCGGCGGTAATATTTGACAACATTCCTGGCTTGTTGGCCTCTACGTCTCCGTGGGACCTTCATATACATCAATAACGTAATATTACCTAACCTAACCCAACCTATCATCTCGGCGGTAATATTTGAAAACATTCCTGTCGATGTTGGCCTCTACGTCTCCGTGGGACTTTTATATACATCAATAACGTAATTTAAGCTAACCTAACCCAACGTAACTTCTCGGCGGTAATATTTGGCAACATTCCTGGCTTGTTGGCCTCTACGTCTCCGTGGGACCTTCATATACATGAATAACGTAATATAACGTAACCTAAACCAACCTATCATATCGGCGGTAATATTTGAAAACATTCCTGTCGATGTTGGCCTCTACGTCTCCGTGGGACCTTCACATACATCAATGACGTAATATTACCTAACCTAATCCAACCTATCAGCTCGGCGGTAATATTTGAAAACATTCCTGCTGATGTTGACCTCTACGTCTCCGTGGGACTTTTATATACATCAACAACGTAATTTAACCTAACCTAACCCAACGTAACATCTCGGCGGTAATGTTTGGCAACATTCCTGGCTTGTTGGCTTCTACGTCTCCGTGGGACCTTCATATACATCAATAACGTAATATCACCTAACCTAACCCAACCTAACATCTCGGCGGTAATATTTGACAACATTCCTGGCGAGCTGGTGTCTACGTCTCCGTGGGACTTTTTTATACATCAAAACATAATTTAACTTAACCTAACCCAACGTAACATCTGGGCGGTAATATTTGACAACATTCCTGGAGAGTTGGTCTCTAGGTCTCCGTGGGACCTTCATATACATCAATAACGTAATATTACCTAACCTAACCCAACCTAACATCTCGGCAATAATATTTGAAAACATTCCTGGCGAGTTGGCCTCCACCTCTCCGTGGGACCTTCATATACATCAATAACGTAATATAACGTAACCTAAACCAACCTATCATATCGGCGGTAATATTTGAAAACATTCCTGTCGATGTTGGCCTCTACGTCTCCGTGGGACCTTCATATACATCAATAACGTAATATTACCTAACCTAACCCAACCTATCATCTCGGCACTAATATTTGACAACATTCCTGGCGAGTTGGCCTCTACCTCTCCGTGCGACATTCATATGCATCAATAACGTAATATAACGTAACCTAACCCAACCTATCATATCGGCGGTAATATTTGACAACATTCCTGGCGAGTTGGCCTCTACCTCTCCGTGCGACCTTCATATACATCACTAACGTAATATAACGTAACCTAAACCAACCTATCATATCGGCGGTAATATTTGACAACATTCCTGGCGAGTTGGCCTCTACGTCTCCGTAGGACCTTCATATACATCAATAACGTAATATAACGTAACCTAAACCAACCTATCATATCGGCGGTAATATTTGAAAACATTCTTGTCGATGTTGGCCTCCACGTCTCCGTGGGACCTTCACATACATCAATGACGTAATATTACCTAACCTAATCCAACCTATCAGCTCGGCGGTAATATTTGAAAACATTCCTGGCGAGTTGGCCTCTACCTCTCCGTGCGACCTTCATATACATCAACAACGTAATATAACGTAACCTAACCCAACCTATCATATCGGCGGTAATATTTGACAACATTCCTGGCGAGTTGGTTTCTACGCCTCCGTGGGAATTTTATATACATCAACTACGTAATATCACCTAACCTAACCTAACCTACCATCTCGGCACTAATATTTGACAACATTCCTGGCGAGTTGCCCTCTATCTCTCCGTGGGACCTACATATAGGACAATAACGTAATATAATCTAACCTAACCCAACCTATCATCTCGGCGGTAATATTTGACAACATTTCTGGTCAGTTGGCCTCTACGTCTCCGTGGAACCTTCATATACATGAAAACGTAATTTAACCTAACCTAACCCAACGTAACATCTCGGCGGTAATATTTGACAACATTACTCGCGAGTTGGTCTCTACGCCTCCGTGGGAATTTTATATACATCAATAACGTAATATCACCTAACCTAACCTAACCTACCATCTCGGCACTAATATTTGACAACATTCCTGGCGAGTTGGCCTCTACCTCTCCGTGGGACCTTCATATACGTCAATAACGTAATATAATCTAACCTAACCCAACCTATCATCTCGGCGGTAATATTTGACAACATTCATGGCCAGTTGGCCTCTACGTCTCCGTGGGACTTTTATATACATCAAAACGTAATTTAACCTAACCTAACCCAACGTAACATCTCGGCGGTAATATTTGAAAACATTCGTGCCGATGTTGGCCTCTACGTCTCCGTGGGACTTTTATATACATCAATAACGTAATTTAACCTAACCTAACCCAACGTAACATCTCGGCGGTAATATTTGACAACATTCCTGGCGAGTTGGTGTCTACGTCTCCGTGGGACCTTCATATACGTCAATAACGTAATATAATCTAACCTAACCCAACCTATCATCTCGGCGGTAATATTTGACAACATTTCTGGTCAGTTGGCCTCTACGTCTCCGTGGAACCTTCATATACATCAATAACGTGATATAACCTAACCTAACCCAACCTATCATCTCGGCGGTAATATTTGACAACATTCCTGGCTTGTTGGCCTCTACGTCTCCGTGGGACCTTCATATACATCAATAACGTAATATTACCTAAGCTAACCCAACCTATAATCTCGGCGGTAATATTTGAAAACATTCCTGTCGATGTTGGCCTCTACGTCTCCGTGGGACTTTTATATACATCAATAACGTAATTTAACCTAACCTAACCCAACGTAACTTCTCGGCGGTAATATTTGGCAACATTCCTGGCGAGTTGGCCTCTACCTCTCCGTGCGACATTCATATGCATCAATAACGTAATATAACGTAACCTAACCCAACCTATCATATCGGCGGTAATATTTGACAACATTCCTGGCGAGTTGGCCTCTACGTCTCCGTGGAACCTTCATATACATCAATAACGTGATATAACCTAACCTAACCCAACCAATCATCTCGGCGGTAATATTTGACAACATTCCTGGCTTGTTGGCCTCTACGTCTCCGTGGGACCTTCATATACATCAATAACGTAATATTACCTAACCTAACCCAACCTATCATCTCGGCGGTAATATTTGAAAACATTCCTGTCGATGTTGGCCTCTACGTCTCCGTGGGACTTTTATATACATCAATAACGTACTTTAAGCTAACCTAACCCAACGTAACTTCTCGGCGGTAATATTTGGCAACATTCCTGGCTTGTTGGCCTCTACGTTTCCGTGGGACCTTCATATACATGAATAACGTAATATAACGTAACCTAAACCAACCTATCATATCGGCGGTAATATTTGAAAACATTCCTGTCGATGTTGGCCTCTACGTCTCCGTGGGACCTTCACATACATCAATGACGTAATATTACCTAACCTAATCCAACCTATCAGCTCGGCGGTAATATTTGAAAACATTCCTGTTGATGTTGACCTCTACGTCTCCGTGGGACTTTTATATACATCAATAACGTAATTTAACCTAACCTAACCCAACGTAACATCTCGGCGGTAATGTTTGGCAACATTCCTGGCTTGTTGGCCTCTACGTCTCCGTGGGACCTTCATATACATCAATAACGTAATATCACCTAACCTAACCCAACCTAACATCTCGGCGGTAATATTTGACAACATTCCTGGCGAGTTGGTGTCTACGTCTCCGTGGGACTTTTTTATACATCAAAACATAATTTAACTTAACCTAACCCAACGTAACATCTGGGCGGTAATATTTGACAACATTCCTGGAGAGTTGGTCTCTACGTCTCCGTGGGACCTTCATATACATCAATAACGTAATATTACCTAACCTAACCCAACCTAACATCTCGGCAATAATATTTGAAAACATTTCTGGCGAGTTGGCCTCCACCTCTCCGTGCGACCTTCATATACATCAATAACGTAATATAACGTAACCTAACCCAACCTATCATATCGGCAATAATATTTGACAACATTCCTGGCGAGTTGGACTCTACGTCTCCGTGGGACCTTCATATACATCAATAACGTAATATAACGTAACCTAAACCAACCTATCATATCGGCGGTAATATTTGAAAACAATCCTGTCGATGTTGGCCTCTACGTCTCCGTGGGACCTTCATATACATCAATAACGTAATATTACCAAACCTAACCCAACCTATCATCTCGGCACTAATATTTGACAACATTCCTGGCGAGTTGGCCTCCACCTCTCCGTGGGACCTTCATATACGTCAATAACGTAATATAATCTAACCTAACCCAACCTATCATCTCGGCGGTAATATTTGACATCATTCCTGGCGAGTTGGCCTCTACGTCTCCGTGGGACTTTTATATACATCAATAACGTAATTTAACCTAACCGAACCCAACGTAACTTCTCGGCGGTAATATTTGGCAACATTCCTGGCGAGTTGGCCTCTACCTCTCCGTGCGACATTCATATGCATCAATAACGTAATATAACGTAACCTAACCCAACCTACATATCGGCGGTAATATTTGACAACATTCCTGGCGAGTTGGCCTCTACCTCTCCGTACGACCTTCATATACATCAATAACGTAATATAACGTAACCTAAGCCAACCTATCATATCGGCGGTAATATTTGACAACATTCTTGGCGAGTTGGCCTCTACCTCTCCGTGGGACCTTCATATACGTCAATAACGTAATATAATCTAACCTAACCCAACCTATCATCTCGGCGGTAATATTTGACAACATTCCTGGCCAGTTGGCCTCTACGTCTCCGTGGGACTTTTATATACATCAAAACGTAATTTAACCTAACCTAACCCAACGTAACATCTCGGCGGTAATATTTGAAAACATTTCTGCCGATGTTGGCCTCTACGTCTCCGTGGGACTTTTATATACATCAATAATGTAATTTAACCTAACCTAACCCAACGTAACATCTCGGCGGTAATGTTTGGCAACATTCCTGGCTTGTTGGCCTCTACGTCTCCGTGGGACCTTCATATACATCAATAACGTAATATCACCTAACCTAACCCAACCTAACATCTCGGCGGTAATATTTGACAACATTCCTGGCGAGTTGGTGTCTACGTCTCCGTGGGACCTTCATATACGTCAATAACGTAATATAATCTAACCTAACCCAACCTATCATCTCGGCGGTAATATTTGACAACATTTCTGGTCAGTTGGCCTCTACGTCTCCGTGGAACCTTCATATACATCAATAACGTGATATAACCTAACCTAACCCAACCTATCATCTCGGCGGTAATATTTGACAACATTCCTGGCTTGTTGGCCTCTACGTCTCCGTGGGACCTTCATATACATCAATAACGTAATATTACCTAAGCTAACCCAACCTATAATCTCGGCGGTAATATTTGAAAACATTCCTGTCGATGTTGGCCTCTACGTCTCCGTGGGACTTTTATATACATCAATAACGTAATTTAACCTAACCTAACCCAACGTAACTTCTCGGCGGTAATATTTGGCAACATTCCTGGCGAGTTGGCCTCTACCTCTCCGTGCGACATTCATATGCATCAATAACGTAATATAACGTAACCTAACCCAACCTATCATATCGGCGGTAATATTTGACAACATTCCTGGCGAGTTGGCCTCTACGTCTCCGTGGAACCTTCATATACATCAATAACGTGATATAACCTAACCTAACCCAACCTATCATCTCGGCGGTAATATTTGACAACATTCCTGGCTTGTTGGCCTCTACGTCTCCGTGGGACCTTCATATACATCAATAACGTAATATTACCTAACCTAATCCAACCTATCAGCTCGGCGGTAATATTTGAAAACATTCCTGCTGATGTTGACCTCTACGTCTCCGTGGGACTTTTATATACATCAATAACGTAATTTAACCTAACCTAACCCAACGTAACATCTCAGCGGTAATGTTTGGCAACATTCCTGGCTTGTTGGCCTCTACGTCTCCGTGGGACCTTCATATACATCAATAACGTAATATCACCTAACCTAACCCAACCTAACATCTCGGCGGTAATATTTGACAACATTCCTGGCGAGTTGGTGTCTACGTCTCCGTGGGACTTTTTTATACATCAAAACATAATTTAACTTAACCTAACCCAACGTAACATCTGGGCGGTAATATTTGACAACATTCCTGGAGAGTTGGTCTCTACGTCTCCGTGGGACCTTCATATACATCAATAACGTAATATTACCTAACCTAACCCAACCTATCATCTCGGCACTAATATTTGACAACATTCCTGGCGAGTTGGCCTCCACCTCTCCGTGGGACCTTCATATACGGCAATAACGTAATATAATCTAACCTAACCCAACCTATCATCTCGGCGGTAATATTTGACAACATTTCTGGTCAGTTGGCCTCTACGTCTCCGTGGAACCTTCATATACATCAATAACGTGATATAACCTAACCTAACCCAACCTATCATCTCGGCGGTAATATTTGACAACATTCCTGGCTTGTTGGCCTCTACGTCTCCGTGGGACCTTCATATACATCAATAACGTAATATTACCTAAGCTAACCCAACCTATCATCTCGGCGGTAATATTTGAAAACATTCCTGTCGATGTTGGCCTCTACGTCTCCGTGGGACTTTTATATACATCAATAACGTAATTTAACCTAACCTAACCCAACGTAACTTCTCGGCGGTAATATTTGGCAACATTCCTGGCGAGTTGGCCTCTACCTCTCCGTGCGACATTCATATGCATTAATAACGTAATATAACGTAACCTAACCCAACCTATCATATCGGCGGTAATATTTGACAACATTCCTGGCGAGTTGGCCTCTACCTCTCCGTGCGACCTTCATATACATCAATAACGTAATATAACGTAACCTAAACCAACCTATCATATCGGCGGTAATATTTGACAACATTCCTGGCGAGTTGGCCTCTACGTCTCCGTGGGACCTTCATATACATCAATAACGTAATATAACGTAACCTAAACCAACCTATCATATCGGCGGTAATATTTGAAAACATTCCTGTCGATGTTGGCCTCTACGTCTCCGTGGGACCTTCACATACATCAATGACGTAATATTACCTAACCTAATCCAACCTATCAGCTCGGCGGTAATATTTGAAAACATTCCTGGCGAGTTGGCCTCTACCTCTCCGTGCGACCTTCATATACATCAACAACGTAATATAACGTAACCTAACCCAACGTAACATCTCGGCGGTAATATTTGACAACATTACTGGCGAGTTGGTCTCTACGCCTCCGTGGGAATTTTATATACATCAATAACGTAATATCACCTAACCTAACCTAACCTACCATCTCGGCACTAATATTTGACAACATTCCTGGCGAGTTGGCCTCTACCTCTCCGTGGGACCTTCATATACGTCAATAACGTAATATAATCTAACCTAACCCAACCTATCATCTCGGCGGTAATATTTGACAACATTCCTGGCCAGTTGGCCTCTACGTCTCCGTGGGACTTTTATATACATCAAAACGTAATTTAACCTAACCGAACCCAACGTAACATCTCGGCGGTAATATTTGACAACATTCCTGTCGAATTGGTCTCTACGCCTCCGTGCGACCTTCATATACATCAATAACGTAATATAACCAAACCTAACCCAACCTAACATCTCGGCACTAATACTTGACAACATTCCTGGCGAGTTGGCCTCTACCTCTCCGTGCGACCTTCATATACATCAATAACGTAATATAATCTAACCTAACCCAACCTATCATCTCGGCGGTAATATTTGAAAACATTCCTGCCGATGTTGGCCTCTACGTCTCCGTGGGACTTTTATATACATCTATAACGTAATTTAACCTAACCTAACCCAACGTAACATTTCGGCGGTAATGTTTGGCAACATTCCTGGCTTGTTGGCCTCTACGTCTCCGTGGGACCTTCATATACATCAATAACGTAATATCACCTAACCTAACCCAACCTAACATCTCGGCGGTAATATTTGACAACATTCCTGGCGAGTTGGTGTCTACGTCTCCGTGGGACCTTCATATACGTCAATAACGTAATATAATCTGACCTAACCCAACCTATCATCTCGGCGGTAATATTTGACAACATTTCTGGTCAGTTGGCCTCTACGTCTCCGTGGAACCTTCATATACATCAATAACGTGATATAACCTAACCTAACCCAACGTAACATCTCGGCGGTAATATTTGAAAACATTCCTGCCGATGTTGGCCTCTACGTCTCCGTGGGACTTTTATATACATCAATAACGTAATTTAACCTAACCTAACCCAACGTAACATCTCGGCGGTAATGTTTGGCAACATTCCTGGCTTGTTGGCCTCTACGTCTCCGTGGGACCTTCATATACATCAATAACGTAATATCACCTAACCTAACCCAACCTAACATCTCGGCGGTAATATTTGAAAACATTCCTGTCGATGTTGGCCTCTACGTCTCCGTGGGACTTTTATATACATCTATAACGTAATTTACCCTAACCTAACCCAACGTAACATTTCGGCGGTAATGTTTGGCAACATTCCTGGCTTGTTGGCCTCTACGTCTCCGTGGGACCTTCATATACATGAATAACGTAATATCACCTAACCTAACCCAACCTAACATCTCGGCGGTAATATCTGACAACATTCCTGGCGAGTTGGTGTCTACGTCTCCGTGGGACTTTTTTATACATCAAAGCATAATTTAACTTAACCTAACCCAACGTAACATCTCGGCGGTAATATTTGACAACATTCCTGGAGAGTTGGTCTCTACGTCTCCGTGGGACCTTCATATACATCAATAACGTAATATTACCTAACCTAACCCAACCTAACATCTCGGCAATAATATTTGAAAACATTCCTGGCGAGTTGGCCTCCACCTCTCCGTGCGACCTTCATATACATCAATAACGTAATATAACGTAACCTAACCCAACCTATCATATCGGCAATAATATTTGACAACATTCCTGGCGAGTTGGACTCTACGTCTCCGTGGGACCTTCATATACATCAATAACGTAATATAACGTAACCTAAACCAACCTATCATATCGGCGGTAATATTTGAAAACATTCCTGTCGATGTTGGCCTCTACGTCTCCGTGGGACCTTCATATACATCAATAACGTAATATTACCTAACCTAACCGAACCTATCATCTCGGCACTAATATTTGACAACATTCCTAGCGAGTTGGCCTCCACCTCTCCGTGGGACCTTCATATACGTCAATAACGTAATATAATCTAACCTAACCCAACCTATCATCTCGGCGGTAATATTTGACAACATTTCTGGCCAGTTGGCCTCTACGTCTCCGTGGAACCTTCATATACATCAATAACGTGATATAACCTACCCTAACCCAACCTATCATCTCGGCGGTAATATTTGACAACATTCCTGGCTTGTTGGCCTCTACGTCTCCGTGGGACCTTCATATACATCAATAACGTAATATTAGCTAAGCTAACCCAACCTATCATCTCGGCGGTAATATTTGAAAACATTCCTGTCGATGTTGGCCTCTACGTCTCCGTGGGACTTTTATATACATCAATAACGTAATTTAACCTAACCTAACCCAACGTAACTTCTCGGCGGTAATATTTGGCAACATTCCTGGCGAGTTGGCCTCTACCTCTCCGTGCGACATTCATATGCATCAATAACGTAATATAACGTAACCTAACCCAACCTATCATATCGGCGGTAATATTTGACAACATTCCTGGCGAGTTGGCCTCTACCTCTCCGTGCGACCTTCATATACATCAATAACGTAATATAACGTAACCTAAACCAACCTATCATATCGGCGGTAATATTTGACAACATTCCTGTCGAGTTGGCCTCTACGTATCCGTGGGACCTTCATATACATCAATAACGTAATATAACGTAACCTAACCCAACCTATCATCTCGGCGGTAATATTTGACAACATTTCTGGTCAGTTGGCCTCTACGTATCCGTGGGACCTTCATATACATCAATAACGTAATATTACCTAACCTAACCCAACCTATCATCTCGGCGGTAATATTTGAAAACATTCCTGTCGATGTTGGCCTCTACGTCTCCGTGGGACTTTTATATACATCAAAACGTAATTTAACCTAACCGAACCCAACGTAACATCTCGGCGGTAATATTTGACAACATTCCTGTCGAGTTGGTCTCTACGCCTCCGTGCGACCTTCATATACATCAATAACGTAATATAACCAAACCTAACCCAACCTAACATCTCGGCACTAATACTTGACAACATTCCTGGCGAGTTGGCCTCTACCTCTCCGTGCGACCTTCATATACATCAATAACGTAATATAATCTAACCTAACCCAACCTATCATCTCGGCGGTAATATTTGAAAACATTCCTGCCGATGTTGGCCTCTACGTCTCCGTGGGACTTTTATATACATCTATAACGTAATTTAACCTAACCTAACCCAACGTAACATTTCGGCGGTAATGTTTGGCAACATTCCTGGCTTGTTGGCCTCTACGTCTCCGTGGGACCTTCATATACATCAATAACGTAATATCACCTAACCTAACCCAACCTAACATCTCGGCGGTAATATTTGACAACATTCCTGGCGAGTTGGTGTCTACGTCTCCGTGGGACCTTCATATACGTCAATAACGTAATATAATCTGACCTAACCCAACCTATCATCTCGGCGGTAATATTTGACAACATTTCTGGTCAGTTGGCCTCTACGTCTCCGTGGAACCTTCATATACATCAATAACGTGATATAACCTAACCTAACCCAACCTATCATCTCGGCGGTAATATTTGACAACATTCCTGGCTTGTTGGCCTCTACGTCTCCGTGGGACCTTCATATACATCAATAACGTAATATTACCTAAGCTAACCCAACCTATAATCTCGGCGGTAATATTTGAAAACATTCCTGTCGATGTTGGCCTCTACGTCTCCGTGGGACTTTTATATACATCAATAACGTAATTTAACCTAACCTAACCCAACGTAACTTCTCGGCGGTAATATTTGGCAACATTCCTGGCGAGTTGGCCTCTACCTCTCCGTGCGACATTCATATGCATCAATAACGTAATATAACGTAACCTAACCCAACCTATCATATCGGCGGTAATATTTGACAACATTCCTGGCGAGTTGGCCTCTACGTCTCCGTGGAACCTTCATATACATCAATAACGTGATATAACCTACCCTAACCCAACCTATCATCTCGGCGGTAATATTTGACAACATTCCTGGCTTGTTGGCCTCTACGTCTCCGTGGGACCTTCATATACATCAATAACGTAATATTAGCTAAGCTAACCCAACCTATCATCTCGGCGGTAATATTTGAAAACATTCCTGTCGATGTTGGCCTCTACGTCTCCGTGGGACTTTTATATACATCAATAACGTAATTTAACCTAACCTAACCCAACGTAACTTCTCGGCGGTAATATTTGGCAACATTCCTGGCGAGTTGGCCTCTACCTCTCCGTGCGACATTCATATGCATCAATAACGTAATATAACGTAACCTAACCCAACCTATCATATCGGCGGTAATATTTGACAACATTCCTGGCGAGTTGGCCTCTACCTCTCCGTGCGACCTTCATATACATCAATAACGTAATATAACGTAACCTAAACCAACCTATCATATCGGCGGTAATATTTGACAACATTCCTGGCGAGTTGGCCTCTACGTATCCGTGGGTCCTTCATATACATCAATAACGTAATATAACGTAACCTAACCCAACCTATCATCTCGGCGGTAATATTTGACAACATTTCTGGTCAGTTGGCCTCTACGTCTCCGTGGGACCTTCATATACATCAATAACGTAATATTACCTAACCTAACCCAACCTATCATCTCGGCGGTAATATTTGAAAACATTCCTGTCGATGTTGGCCTCTACGTCTCCGTGGGACTTTTATATACATCAAAACGTAATTTAACCTAACCGAACCCAACGTAACATCTCGGCGGTAATATTTGACAACATTCCTGTCGAGTTGGTCTCTACGCCTCCGTGCGACCTTCATATACATCAATAACGTAATATAACCAAACCTAACCCAACCTAACATCTCGGCACTAATACTTGACAACATTCCTGGCGAGTTGGCCTCTACCTCTCCGTGCGACCTTCATATACATCAATAACGTAATATAATCTAACCTAACCCAACCTATCATCTCGGCGGTAATATTTGAAAACATTCCTGCCGATGTTGGCCTCTACGTCTCCGTGGGACTTTTATATACATCTATAACGTAATTTAACCTAACCTAACCCAACGTAACATTTCGGCGGTAATGTTTGGCAACATTCCTGGCTTGTTGGCCTCTACGTCTCCGTGGGACCTTCATATACATCAATAACGTAATATCACCTAACCTAACCCAACCTAACATCTCGGCGGTAATATTTGACAACATTCCTGGCGAGTTGGTGTCTACGTCTCCGTGGGACCTTCATATACGTCAATAACGTAATATAATCTGACCTAACCCTACCTCTCATCTCGGCGGTAATATTTGACAACATTTCTGGTCAGTTGGCCTCTACGTCTCCGTGGAACCTTCATATACATCAATAACGTGATATAACCTAACCTAACCCAACCTATCATCTCGGCGGTAATATTTGACAACATTCCTGGCTTGTTGGCCTCTACGTCTCCGTGGGACCTTCATATACATCAATAACGTAATATTACCTAAGCTAACCCAACCTATAATCTCGGCGGTAATATTTGAAAACATTCCTGTCGATGTTGGCCTCTACGTCTCCGTGGGACTTTTATATACATCAATAACGTAATTTAACCTAACCTAACCCAACGTAACTTCTCGGCGGTAATATTTGGCAACATTCCTGGCGAGTTGGCCTCTACCTCTCCGTGCGACATTCATATGCATCAATAACGTAATATAACGTAACCTAACCCAACCTATCATATCGGCGGTAATATTTGACAACATTCCTGGCGAGTTGGCCTCTACGTCTCCGTGGAACCTTCATATACATCAATAACGTGATATAACCTAACCTAACCCAACCTATCATCTCGGCGGTAATATTTGACAACATTCCTGGCTTGTTGGCCTCTACGTCTCCGTGGGACCTTCATATACATCAATAACGTAATATTACCTAACCTAATCCAACCTATCAGCTCGGCGGTAATATTTGAAAACATTCCTGCTGATGTTGACCTCTACGTCTCCGTGGGACTTTTATATACATCAATAACGTAATTTAACCTAACCTAACCCAACGTAACATCTCAGCGGTAATGTTTGGCAACATTCCTGGCTTGTTGGCCTCTACGTCTCCGTGGGACCTTCATATACATCAATAACGTAATATCACCTAACCTAACCCAACCTAACATCTCGGCGGTAATATTTGACAACATTCCTGGCGAGTTGGTGTCTACGTCTCCGTGGGACTTTTTTATACATCAAAACATAATTTAACTTAACCTAACCCAACGTAACATCTGGGCGGTAATATTTGACAACATTCCTGGAGAGTTGGTCTCTACGTCTCCGTGGGACCTTCATATACATCAATAACGTAATATTACCTAACCTAACCCAACCTAACATCTCGGCAATAATATTTGAAAACATTCCTGGCGAGTTGGCCTCCACCTCTCCGTGCGACCTTCATATACATCAATAACGTAATATAACGTAACCTAACCCAACCTATCATATCGGCAATAATATTTGACAACATTCCTGGCGAGTTGGACTCTACGTCTCCGTGGGACCTTCATATACATCAATAACGTGATATAACCTAACCTAACCCAACCTATCATCTCGGCGGTAATATTTGACAACATTCCTGGCTTGTTGGCCTCTACGTCTCCGTGGGACCTTCATATACATCAATAACGTAATATTACCTAAGCTAACCCAACCTATCATCTCGGCGGTAATATTTGAAAACATTCCTGTCGATGTTGGCCTCTACGTCTCCGTGGGACTTTTATATACATCAATAACGTAATTTAACCTAACCTAACCCAACGTAACTTCTCGGCGGTAATATTTGGCAACATTCCTGGCGAGTTGGCCTCTACCTCTCCGTGCGACATTCATATGCATTAATAACGTAATATAACGTAACCTAACCCAACCTATCATATCGGCGGTAATATTTGACAACATTCCTGGCGAGTTGGCCTCTACCTCTCCGTGCGACCTTCATATACATCAATAACGTAATATAACGTAACCTAAACCAACCTATCATATCAGCGGTAATATTTGACAACATTCCTGGCGAGTTGGCCTCTACGTCTCCGTGGGACCTTCATATACATCAATAACGTAATATAACGTAACCTAAACCAACCTATCATATCGGCGGTAATATTTGAAAACATTCCTGTCGATGTTGGCCTCTACGTCTCCGTGGGACCTTCACATACATCAATGACGTAATATTACCTAACCTAATCCAACCTATCAGCTCGGCGGTAATATTTGAAAACATTCCTGGCGAGTTGGCCTCTACCTCTCCGTGCGACCTTCATATACATCAACAACGTAATATAACGTAACCTAACCCAACGTAACATCTCGGCGGTAATATTTGACAACATTACTGGCGAGTTGGTCTCTACGCCTCCGTGGGAATTTTATATACATCAATAACGTAATATCACCTAACCTAACCTAACCTACCATCTCGGCACTAATATTTGACAACATTCCTGGCGAGTTGGCCTCTACCTCTCCGTGGGACCTTCATATACGACAATAACGTAATATAATCTAACCTAACCCAACCTATCATCTCGGCGGTAATATTTGACAACATTTCTGGTCAGTTGGCCTCTACGTCTCCGTGGAACCTTCATATACATCAAAACGTAATTTAACCTAACCTAACCCAACGTAACATCTCGGCGGTAATATTTGACAACATTACTGGCGAGTTGGTCTCTACGCCTCCGTGGGAATTTTATATACATCAATAACGTAATATCACCTAACCTAACCTAACCTACCATCTCGGCACTAATATTTGACAACATTCCTGGCGAGTTGGCCTCTACCTCTCCGTGGGACCTTCATATACGTCAATAACGTAATATAATCTAACCTAACCCAACCTATCATCTCGGCGGTAATATTTGACAACATTCCTGGCCAGTTGGCCTCTACGTCTCCGTGGGACTTTTATATACATCAAAACGTAATTTAACCTAACCTAACCCAACGTAACATCTCGGCGGTAATATTTGAAAACATTCCTGCCGATGTTGGCCTCTACGTCTCCGTGGGACTTTTATATACATCAATAACGTAATTTAACCTAACCTAACCCAACGTAACATCTCGGCGGTAATGTTTGGCAACATTCCTGGCTTGTTGGCCTCTACGTCTCCGTGGGACCTTCATATACATCAATAACGTAATATCACCTAACCTAACCCAACCTAACATCTCGGCGGTAATATTTGACAACATTCCTGGCGAGTTGGTGTCTACGTCTCCGTGCGACCTTCATATACGTCAATAACGTAATATAATCTAACCTAACCCAACCTATCATCTCGGCGGTAATATTTGACAACATTTCTGGTCAGTTGGCCTCTACGTCTCCGTGGGACCTTCATATACATCAATAACGTAATATTACCTAACCTAACCCAACCTATCATCTCGGCGGTAATATTTGAAAACATTCCTGTCGATGTTGGCCTCTACGTCTCCGTGGGACTTTTATATACATCAATAACGTAATTTAACCTAACCTAACCCAACGTAACATCTCGGCGGTAATATTTGACAACATTACTGGCGAGTTGGTCTCTACGCCTCCGTGGGAATTTTATATACATCAATAACGTAATATCACCTAACCTAACCTAACCTACCATCTCGGCACTAATATTTGACAACATTCCTGGCGAGTTGGCCTCTACCTCTCCGTGGGACCTTCATATACGTCAATAACGTAATATAATCTAACCTAACCCAACCTATCATCTCGGCGGTAATATTTGACAACATTCCTTGCCAGTTGGCCTCTACGTCTCCGTGGGACTTTTATATACATCAAAACGTAATTTAACCTAACCGAACCCAACGTAACATCTCGGCGGTAATATTTGACAACATTCCTGTCGAGTTGGTCTCTACGCCTCCGTGCGACCTTCATATACATCAATAACGTAATATAACCAAACCTAACCCAACCTAACATCTCGGCACTAATACTTGACAACATTCCTGGCGAGTTGGCCTCTACCTCTCCGTGCGACCTTCATATACATCAATAACGTAATATAATCTAACCTAACCCAACCTATCATCTCGGCGGTAATATTTGAAAACATTCCTGCCGATGTTGGCCTCTACGTCTCCGTGGGACTTTTATATACATCTATAACGTAATTTAACCTAACCTAACCCAACGTAACATTTCGGCGGTAATGTTTGGCAACATTCCTGGCTTGTTGGCCTCTACGTCTCCGTGGGACCTTCATATACATGAATAACGTAATATCACCTAACCTAACCCAACCTAACATCTCGGCGGTAATATCTGACAACATTCCTGGCGAGTTGGTGTCTACGTCTCCGTGGGACTTTTTTATACATCAAAGCATAATTTAACTTAACCTAACCCAACGTAACATCTCGGCGGTAATATTTGACAACATTCCGGGAGAGTTGGTCTCTACGTCTCCGTGGGACCTTCATATACATCAATAACGTAATATTACCTAACCTAACCCAACCTAACATCTCGCCAATAATATTTGAAAACATTCCTGGCGAGTTGGCCTCCACCTCTCCGTGCGACCTTCATATACATCAATAACGTAATATAACGTAACCTAACCCAACCTATCATATCGGCAATAATATTTGACAACATTCCTGGCGAGTTGGACTCTACGTCTCCGTGGGACCTTCATATACATCAATAACGTAATATAACGTAACCTAAACCAACCTATCATATCGGCGGTAATATTTGAAAACATTCCTGTCGATGTTGGCCTCTACGTCTCCGTGGGACCTTCATATACATCAATAACGTAATATTACCTAACCTAACCGAACCTATCATCTCGGCACTAATATTTGACAACATTCCTAGCGAGTTGGCCTCCACCTCTCCGTGGGACCTTCATATACGTCAATAACGTGATATAACCTAACCTAACCCAACCTATCATCTCGGCGGTAATATTTGACAACATTCCTGGCTTGTTGGCCTCTACGTCTCCGTGGGACCTTCATATACATCAATAACGTAATATTACCTAAGCTAACCCAACCTATCATCTCGGCGGTAATATTTGAAAACATTCCTGTCGATGTTGGCCTCTACGTCTCCGTGGGACTTTTATATACATCAATAACGTAATTTAACCTAACCTAACCCAACGTAACTTCTCGGCGGTAATATTTGGCAACATTCCTGGCGAGTTGGCCTCTACCTCTCCGTGCGACATTCATATGCATCAATAACGTAATATAACGTAACCTAACCCAACCTATCATATCGGCGGTAATATTTGACAACATTCCTGGCGAGTTGGCCTCTACCTCTCCGTGCGACCTTCATATACATCAATAACGGAATATAACGTAACCTAAACCAACCTATCATATCGGCGGTAATATTTGACAACATTCCTGGCGAGTTGGCCTCTACGTATCCGTGGGACCTTCATATACATCAATAACGTAATATAACGTAACCTAACCCAACCTATCATCTCGGCGGTAATATTTGACAACATTTCTGGTCAGTTGGCCTCTACGTCTCCGTGGGACCTTCATATACATCAATAACGTAATATTACCTAACCTAACCCAACCTATCATCTCGGCGGTAATATTTGACAACATTCCTGGCTTGTTGGCCTCTACGTCTCCGTGGGACCTTCATATACATCAATAACGTAATATTACCTAAGCTAACCCAACCTATCATCTCGGCGGTAATATTTGAAAACATTCCTGTCGATGTTGGCCTCTACGTCTCCGTGGGACTTTTATATACATCAATAACGTAATTTAACCTAACCTAACCCAACGTAACTTCTCGGCGGTAATATTTGGCAACATTCCTGGCGAGTTGGCCTCTACCTCTCCGTGCGACATTCATATGCATCAATAACGTAATATAACGTAACCTAACCCAACCTATCATATCGGCGGTAATATTTGACAACATTCCTGGCGAGTTGGCCTCTACCTCTCCGTGCGACCTTCATATACATCAATAACGTAATATAACGTAACCTAAACCAACCTATCATATCGGCGGTAATATTTGACAACATTCCTGGCGAGTTGGCCTCTACGTATCCGTGGGACCTTCATATACATCAATAACGTAATATAACGTAACCTAACCCAACCTATCATCTCGGCGGTAATATTTGACAACATTTCTGGTCAGTTGGCCTCTACGTCTCCGTGGGACCTTCATATACATCAATAACGTAATATTACCTAACCTAACCCAACCTATCATCTCGGCGGTAATATTTGAAAACATTCCTGTCGATGTTGGCCTCTACGTCTCCGTGGGACTTTTATATACATCAAAACGTAATTTAACCTAACCGAACCCAACGTAACATCTCGGCGGTAATATTTGACAACATTCCTGTCGAGTTGGTCTCTACGCCTCCGTGCGACCTTCATATACATCAATAACGTAATATAACCAAACCTAACCCAACCTAACATCTCGGCACTAATACTTGACAACATTCCTGGCGAGTTGGCCTCTACCTCTCCGTGCGACCTTCATATACATCAATAACGTAATATAATCTAACCTAACCCAACCTATCATCTCGGCGGTAATATTTGAAAACATTCCTGCCGATGTTGGCCTCTACGTCTCCGTGGGACTTTTATATACACCTATAACGTAATTTAACCTAACCTAACCCAACGTAACATTTCGGCGGTAATGTTTGGCAACATTCCTGGCTTGTTGGCCTCTACGTCTCCGTGGGACCTTCATATACATGAATAACGTAATATCACCTAACCTAACCCAACCTAACATCTCGGCGGTAATATCTGACAACATTCCTGGCGATTTGGTGTCTACGTCTCCGTGGGACTTTTTTATACATCAAAACATAATTTAACTTAACCTAACCCAACGTAACATCTCGGCGGTAATATTTGACAACATTCCTGGAGAGTTGGTCTCTACGTCTCCGTGGGACCTTCATATACATCAGTAACGTAATATTACCTAACCTAACCCAACCTAACATCTCGGCAATAATATTTGAAAACATTCCTGGCGAGTTGGCCTCCACCTCTCCGTGCGACCTTCATATACATCAATAACGTAATATAACGTAACCTAACCCAACCTATCATATCGGCAATAATATTTGACAACATTCCTGGCGAGTTGGACTCTACGTCTCCGTGGGACCTTCATATACATCAATAACGTAGTATAACGTAACCTAAACCAACCTATCATATCGGCGGTAATATTTGAAAACATTCCTGTCGATGTTGGCCTCTACATCTCCGTGGGACCTTCATATACATGAATAACGTAATATAACGTAACCTAAACCAACCTATCATATCGGCGGTAATATTTGAAAACATTCCTGTCGATGTTGGCCTCTACGTCTCCGTGGGACCTTCACATACATCAATGAGGTAATATTACCTAACCTAATCCAACCTATCAGCTCGGCGGTAATATTTGACAACATTCCTGGCTTGTTGGCCTCTACGTCTCCGTGGGACCTTCATATACATCAATAACGTAATATTACCTAAGCTAACCCAACCTATCATCTCGGCGGTAATATTTGAAAACATTCCTGTCGATGTTGGCCTCTACGTCTCCGTGGGACTTTTATATACATCAATAACGTAATTTAACCTAACCTAACCCAACGTAACTTCTCGGCGGTAATATTTGGCAACATTCCTGGCGAGTTGGCCTCTACCTCTCCGTGCGACATTCATATGCATCAATAACGTAATATAACGTAACCTAACCCAACCTATCATATCGGCGGTAATATTTGACAACATTCCTGGCGAGTTGGCCTCTACCTCTCCGTGCGACCTTCATATACATCAATAACGTAATATAACGTAACCTAAACCAACCTATCATATCGGCGGTAATATTTGACAACATTCCTGGCGAGTTGGCCTCTACGTATCCGTGGGACCTTCATATACATCAATAACGTAATATAACGTAACCTAACCCAACCTATCATCTCGGCGGTAATATTTGACAACATTTCTGGTCAGTTGGCCTCTACGTCTCCGTGGGACCTTCATATACATCAATAACGTAATATTACCTAACCTAACCCAACCTATCATCTCGGCGGTAATATTTGAAAACATTCCTGTCGATGTTGGCCTCTACGTCTCCGTGGGACTTTTATATACATCAAAACGTAATTTAACCTAACCGAACCCAACGTAACATCTCGGCGGTAATATTTGACAACATTCCTGTCGAGTTGGTCTCTACGCCTCCGTGCGACCTTCATATACATCAATAACGTAATATAACCAAACCTAACCCAACCTAACATCTCGGCACTAATACTTGACAACATTCCTGGCGAGTTGGCCTCTACCTCTCCGTGCGACCTTCATATACATCAATAACGTAATATAATCTAACCTAACCCAACCTATCATCTCGGCGGTAATATTTGAAAACATTCCTGCCGATGTTGGCCTCTACGTCTCCGTGGGACTTTTATATACACCTATAACGTAATTTAACCTAACCTAACCCAACGTAACATTTCGGCGGTAATGTTTGGCAACATTCCTGGCTTGTTGGCCTCTACGTCTCCGTGGGACCTTCATATACATGAATAACGTAATATCACCTAACCTAACCCAACCTAACATCTCGGCGGTAATATCTGACAACATTCCTGGCGATTTGGTGTCTACGTCTCCGTGGGACTTTTTTATACATCAAAACATAATTTAACTTAACCTAACCCAACGTAACATCTCGGCGGTAATATTTGACAACATTCCTGGAGAGTTGGTCTCTACGTCTCCGTGGGACCTTCATATACATCAGTAACGTAATATTACCTAACCTAACCCAACCTAACATCTCGGCAATAATATTTGAAAACATTCCTGGCGAGTTGGCCTCCACCTCTCCGTGCGACCTTCATATACATCAATAACGTAATATAACGTAACCTAACCCAACCTATCATATCGGCAATAATATTTGACAACATTCCTGGCGAGTTGGACTCTACGTCTCCGTGGGACCTTCATATACATCAATAACGTAGTATAACGTAACCTAAACCAACCTATCATATCGGCGGTAATATTTGAAAACATTCCTGTCGATGTTGGCCTCTACATCTCCGTGGGACCTTCATATACATGAATAACGTAATATAACGTAACCTAAACCAACCTATCATATCGGCGGTAATATTTGAAAACATTCCTGTCGATGTTGGCCTCTACGTCTCCGTGGGACCTTCACATACATCAATGAGGTAATATTACCTAACCTAATCCAACCTATCAGCTCGGCGGTAATATTTGACAACATTCCTGGCTTGTTGGCCTCTACGTCTCCGTGGGACCTTCATATACATCAATAACGTAATATTACCTAAGCTAACCCAACCTATCATCTCGGCGGTAATATTTGAAAACATTCCTGTCGATGTTGGCCTCTACGTCTCCGTGGGACCTTCACATACATCAATGACGTAATATTACCTAACCTAATCCAACCTATCAGCTCGGCGGTAATATTTGAAAACATTCCTGGCGAGTTGGCCTCTACCTCTCCGTGCGACCTTCATATACATCAACAACGTAATATAACGTAACCTAACCCAACCTATCATATCGGCGGTAATATTTGACAACATTTCTGGTCAGTTGGCCTCTACCTCTCCGTGCGACATTCATATGCATCAATAACGTAATATAACGTAACCTAACCCAACCTATCATATCGGCACTAATATTTGACAACATTCCTGGCGAGTTGGCCTCCACCTCTCCGTGGGACCTTCATATACGTCAATAACGTAATATAATCTGACCTAACCCAACCTATCATCTCGGCGGTAATATTTGACAACATTTCTGGTCAGTTGGCCTCTACGTCTCCGTGGAACCTTCATATACATCAATAACGTGATATAACCTAACCTAACCCAACCTATCATCTCGGCGGTAATATTTGACAACATTCCTGGCTTGTTGGCCTCTACGTCTCCGTGGGACCTTCATATGCATCAATAACGTAATATTACCTAACCTAACCCAACCTATCATCTCGGCGGTAATATTTGAAAACATTCCTGTCGATGTTGGCCTCTACGTCTCCGTGGGACTTTTATATACATCAATAACGTAATTTAACCTAACCTAACCCAACGTAACTTCTCGGCGGTAATATTTGGCAACATTCCTGTCTTGTTGGCCTCTACATCTCCGTGGGACCTTCATATACATGAATAACGTAATATAACGTAACCTAAACCAACCTATCATATCGGCGGTAATATTTGAAAACATTCCTGTCGATGTTGGCCTCTACGTCTCCGTGGGACCTTCACATACATCAATGAGGTAATATTACCTAACCTAATCCAACCTATCAGCTCGGCGGTAATATTTGACAACATTCCTGGCTTGTTGGCCTCTACGTCTCCGTGGGACCTTCATATACATCAATAACGTAATATTACCTAAGCTAACCTAACCTATCATATCAGCGGTAATATTTGACAACATTCCTGGCGAGTTGGCCTCTACGTCTCCGTGGGACCTTCATATACATCAATAACGTAATATAACGTAACCTAAACCAACCTATCATATCGGCGGTAATATTTGAAAACATTCCTGTCGATGTTGGCCTCTACGTCTCCGTGGGACCTTCACATACATCAATGACGTAATATTACCTAACCTAATCCAACCCATCAGCTCGGCGGTAATATTTGAAAACATTCCGGGCGAGTTGGCCTCTCCCTCCCCGTGCGACCTTCATATACATCAACAACGTAATATAACGTAACCTAACCCAACCTATCATATCGGCGGTAATATTTGACAACATTCCTGGCGAGTTGGTCTCTACGCCTCCGTGGGAATTTTATATACATCAATTACGTAATATCACCTAACCTAACCTAACCTACCATCTCGGCACTAATATTTGACAACATTCCTGGCGAGTTGGCCTCTACCTCTCCGTGGGACCTTCATATACGACAATAACGTAATATAATCTAACCTAACCCAACCTATCATCTCGGCGGTAATATTTGACAACATTTCTGGTCAGTTGGCCTCTACGTCTCCGTGGAACCTTCATATACATCAAAACGTAATTTAACCTAACCTAACCCAACGTAACTTCTCGGCGGTAATATTTGGCAACATTCCTGTCTTGTTGGCCTCTACATCTCCGTGGAACCTTCATATACATCAAAACGTAATTTAACCTAACCTAACCCAACGTAACATCTCGGCGGTAATATTTGACAACATTACTGGCGAGTTGGTCTCTACGCCTCCGTGGGAACTTTATATACATCAATAACGTAATATCACCTAACCTAACCTAACCTACCATCTCGGCACTAATATTTGACAACATTCCTGGCGAGTTGGCCTCTACCTCTCCGTGGGACCTTCATATACGTCAATAACGTAATATAATCTAACCTAACCCAACCTATCATCTCGGCGGTAATATTTGACAACATTCCTGGCCAGTTGGCCTCTACGTCTCCGTGGGACTTTTATATACATCAAAACGTAATTTAACCTTACCTAACCCAACGTAACATCTCGGCGGTAATATTTGAAAACATTCCTGCCGATGTTGGCCTCTACGTCTCCGTGGGACTTTTATATACATCAATAACGTAATTTAACCTAACCTAACCCAACGTAACATCTCGGCGGTAATGTTTGGCAACATTCCTGGCTTGTTGGCCTCTACGTCTCCGTGGGACCTTCATATACATCAATAACGTAATATCACCTAACCTAACCCAACCTAACATCTCGGCGGTAATATTTGACAACATTCCTGGCGAGTTGGTGTCTACGTCTCCGTGGGACCTTCATATACGTCAATAACGTAATATAATCTAACCTAACCCAACCTATCATCTCGGCGGTAATATTTGACAACATTTCTGGTCAGTTGGCCTCTACGTCTCCGTGGGACCTTCATATACATCAATAACGTAATATTACCTAACCTAACCCAACCTATCATCTCGGCGGTAATATTTGAAAACATTCCTGTCGATGTTGCCCTCTACGTCTTCGTGGGACTTTTATATACGTCAATAACGTAATTTAACCTAACCTAACCCAACGTAACATCTCGGCGGTAATATTTGACAACATTACTGGCGAGTTGGTCTCTACGCCTCCGTGGGAATTTTATATACATCAATAACGTAATATCACCTAACCTAACCTAAGCTACCATCTCGGCACTAATATTTGACAACATTCCTGGCGAGTTGGCCTCTACCTCTCCGTGGGACCTTCATATACGTCAATAACGTAATATCACCTAACCTAACCCAACCTAACATCTCGGCGGTAATATTTGACAACATTCCTGGCGAGTTGGTGTCTACGTCTCCGTGGGACCTTCATATACATCAATAACGTAATATTACCTAACCTAACCCAACGTAACATCTCGGCGGTAATATTTGACAACATTCCTGGAGAGTTGGTCTCTACGTCTCCGTGGGACCTTCATATACATCAATAACGTAATATTACCTAACCTAACCCAACCTAACATCTCGGCAATAATATTTGAAAACATTCCTGGCGAGTTGGCCTCCACCTCTCCGTGCGACCTTCATATACATCAATAACGTAATATAACGTAACCTAACCCAACCTATCATATCGGCACTAATATTTGACAACATTCCTGGCGAGTTGGCCTCCACCTCTCCGTGGGACCTTCATATACGTCAATAACGTAATATAATCTGACCTAACCCAACCTATCATCTCGGCGGTAATATTTGACAACATTTCTGGTCAGTTGGCCTCTACGTCTCCGTGGAACCTTCATATACATCAATAACGTGATATAACCTAACCTAACCCAACCTATCATCTCGGCGGTAATATTTGACAACATTCCTGGCTTGTTGGCCTCTACGTCTCCGTGGGACCTTCATATACATCAATAACGTAATATTACCTAACCTAACCCAACCTAACATCTCGGCAATAATATTTGAAAACATTCCTGGCGAGTTGGCCTCCACCTCTCCGTGCGACCTTCATATACATCAATAACGTAATATAACGTAACCTAACCCAACCTATCATATCGGCACTAATATTTGACAACATTCCTGGCGAGTTGGCCTCCACCTCTCCGTGGGACCTTCATATACGTCAATAACGTAATATAATCTGACCTAACCCAACCTATCATCTCGGCGGTAATATTTGACAACATTTCTGGTCAGTTGGCCTCTACGTCTCCGTGGAACCTTCATATACATCATTAACGTGATATAACCTAACCTAACCCAACCTATCATCTCGGCGGTAATATTTGACAACATTCCTGGCTTGTTGGCCTCTACGTCTCCGTGGGACCTTCATATGCATCAATAACGTAATATTACCTAACCTAACCCAACCTATCATCTCGGCGGTAATATTTGAAAACATTCCTGTCGATGTTGGCCTCTACGTCTCCGTGGGACTTTTATATACATCAATAACGTAATTTAACCTAACCTAACCCAACGTAACTTCTCGGCGGTAATATTTGGCAACATTCCTGTCTTGTTGGCCTCTACATCTCCGTGGGACCTTCATATACATGAATAACGTAATATAACGTAACCTAAACCAACCTATCATATCGGCGGTAATATTTGAAAACATTCCTGTCGATGTTGGCCTCTACGTCTCCGTGGGACCTTCACATACATCAATGACGTAATATTACCTAACCTAATCCAACCTATCAGCTCGGCGGTAATATTTGACAACATTCCTGGCTTGTTGGCCTCTACGTCTGCGTGGGACCTTCATATACATCAATAACGTAATATTACCTAAGCTAACCCAACCTATCATCTCGGCGGTAATATTTGAAAACATTCCTGTCGATGTTGGCCTCTACGTCTCCGTGGGACCTTCACATACATCAATGACGTAATATTACCTAACCTAATCCAACCTATCAGCTCGGCGGTAATATTTGACAACATTCCTGGCTTGTTGGCCTCTACGTCTCCGTGGGACCTTCATATACATCAATAACGTAATATTACCTAAGCTAACCCAACCTATCATCTCGGCGGTAATATTTGAAAACATTCCTGTCGATGTTGGCCTCTACGTCTCCGTGGGACCTTCACATACATCAATGACGTAATATTACCTAACCTAATCCAACTTATCAGCTCGGCGGTAATATTTGAAAACATTCCTGGCGAGTTGGCCTCTACCTCTCCGTGCGACCTTCATATACATCAACAACGTAATATAACGTAACCTAACCCAACCTATCATATCGGCGGTAATATTTGACAACATTTCTGGTCAGTTGGCCTCTACCTCTCCGTGCGACATTCATATGCATCAATAACGTAATATAACGTAACCTAACCCAACCTATCATATCGGCGGTAATATTTGACAACATTCCTGGCGAGTTGGCCTCTACCTCACCGTGCGACCTTCATATACATCAATAACGTAATATAACGTAACCTAAACCAACCTATCATATCGGCGGTAATATTTGACAACATTCCTGGCGAGTTGGCCTCTACGTCTCCGTGGGACCTTCATATACATCAATAACGTAATATAACGTAACCTAAACCAACCTATCATATCGGCGGTAATATTTGAAAACATTCCTGTCGATGTTGGCCTCTACGTCTCCGTGGGACCTTCACATACATCAATGACGTAATGTTACCTAACCTAATCCAACCCATCAGCTCGGCGGTAATATTTGAAAACATTCCTGGCGAGTTGGCCTCTCCCTCCCCGTGCGACCTTCATATACATCAACAACGTAATATAACGTAACCTAACCCAACCTATCATATCGGCGGTAATATTTGACAACATTACTGGCGAGTTGGTCTCTACGCCTCCGTGGGAATTTTATATACATCAATAACGTAATATCACCTAACCTAACCTAACCTACCATCTCGGCACTAATATTTGACAACATTCCTGGCGAGTTGGCCTCTACCTCTCCGTGGGACCTTCATATACGTCAATAACGTAATATAATCTAACCTAACCCAACCTATCATCTCGGCGGTAATATTTGACAACATTCCTGGCCAGTTGGCCTCTACGTCTCCGTGGGACTTTTATATACATCAAAACGTAATTTAACCTAACCTAACCCAACGTAACATCTCGGCGGTAATATTTGAAAACATTCCTGCCGATGTTGGCCTCTACGTCTCCGTGGGACTTTTATATACATCAATAACGTAATTTAACCTAACCTAACCCAACGTAACATCTCGGCGGTAATGTTTGGCAACATTCCTGGCTTGTTGGCCTCTACGTCTCCGTGGGACCTTCATATACATCAATAACGTAATATCACCTAACCTAACCCAACCTAACATCTCGGCGGTAATATTTGACAACATTCCTGGCGAGTTGGTGTCTACGTCTCCGTGGGACCTTCATATACGTCAATAACGTAATATAATCTAACCTAACCCAACCTATCATCTCGGCGGTAATATTTGACAACATTTCTGGTCAGTTGGCCTCTACGTCTCCGTGGGACCTTCATATACATCAATAACGTAATATTACCTAACCTAACCCAACCTATCATCTCGGCGGTAATATTTGAAAACATTCCTGTCGATGTTGCCCTCTACGTCTTCGTGGGACTTTTATATACATCAATAACGTAATTTAACCTAACCTAACCCAACGTAACATCTCGGCGGTAATATTTGACAACATTACTGGCGAGTTGGTCTCTACGCCTCCGTGGGAATTTTATATACATCAATAACGTAATATCACCTAACCTAACCTAAGCTACCATCTCGGCACTAATATTTGACAACATTCCTGGCGAGTTGGCCTCTACCTCTCCGTGGGACCTTCATATACGTCAATAACGTAATATAACGTAACCTAACCCAACCTATCATATCGGCACTAATATTTGACAACATTCCTGGCGAGTTGGCCTCCACCTCTCCGTGGGACCTTCATATACGTCAATAACGTAATATAATCTGACCTAACCCAACCTATCATCTCGGCGGTAATATTTGACAACATTTCTGGTCAGTTGGCCTCTACGTCTCCGTGGAACCTTCATATACATCATTAACGTGATATAACCTAACCTAACCCAACGTAACATCTCGGCGGTAATATTTGAAAACATTCCTGCCGATGTTGGCCTCTACGTCTCCGTGGGACCTTCATATGCATCAATAACGTAATATTACCTAACCTAACCCAACCTATCATCTCGGCGGTAATATTTGAAAACATTCCTGTCGATGTTGGCCTCTACGTCTCCGTGGGACTTTTATATACATCAATAACGTAATTTAACCTAACCTAACCCAACGTAACTTCTCGGCGGTAATATTTGGCAACATTCCTGTCTTGTTGGCCTCTACATCTCCGTGGGACCTTCATATACATGAATAACGTAATATAACGTAACCTAAACCAACCTATCATATCGGCGGTAATATTTGAAAACATTCCTGTCGATGTTGGCCTCTACGTCTCCGTGGGACCTTCACATACATCAATGACGTAATATTACCTAACCTAATCCAACCTATCAGCTCGGCGGTAATATTTGACAACATTTCTGGCTTGTTGGCCTCTACGTCTCCGTGGGACCTTCATATACATCAATAACGTAATATTACCTAAGCTAACCCAACCTATCATCTCGGCGGTAAGATTTGAAAACATTCCTGTCGATGTTGGTCTCTACGTCTCCGTGGGACCTTCACATACATCAATGACGTAATATTACCTAACCTAATCCAACCTATCAGCTCGGCGGTAATATTTGAAAACATTCCTGGCGAGTTGGCCTCTACCTCTCCGTGCGACCTTCATATACATCAACAACGTAATATAACGTAACCTAACCCAACCTATCATATCGGCGGTAATATTTGACAACATTCCTGCCGATGTTGGCCTCTACGTCTCCGTGGGACTTTTATATACATCAATAACGTAATTTAACCTAACCTAACCCAACGTAACATCTCGGCGGTAATGTTTGGCAACATTCCTGGCTTGTTGGCCTCTACGTCTCCGTGGGACCTTCATATACATCAATAACGTAATATCACCTAACCTAACCCAACCTATCATCTCGGCGGTAATATTTGACAACATTCCTGGCCAGTTGGCCTCTACGTCTCCGTGGGACTTTTATATACATCAAAACGTAATTTAACCTAACCTAACCCAACGTAACATCTCGGCGGTAATATTTGAAAACATTCCTGCCGATGTTGGCCTCTACGTCTCCGTGGGACTTTTATATACATCAATAACGTAATTTAACCTAACCTAACCCAACGTAACATCTCGGCGGTAATGTTTGGCTACATTCCTGGCTTGTTGGCCTCTACGTCTCCGTGGGACCTTCATATACATCAATAACGTAATATCACCTAACCTAACCCAACCTAACATCTCGGCGGTAATATTTGACAACATTCCTGGCGAGTTGGTGTCTACGTCTCCGTGGGACCTTCATATACGTCAATAACGTAATATAATCTAACCTAACCCAACCTATCATCTCGGCGGTAATATTTGACAACATTCCTGGCGAGTTGGCCTCTACCTCTCCGTGGGACCTTCATATACGTCAATAACGTAATATAATCTAACCTAACCCAACCTATCATCTCGGCGGTAATATTTGACAACATTCCTGGAGAGTTGGTCTCTACGTCTCCGTGGGACCTTCATATACATCAATAACGTAATATTACCTAACCGAACCCAACCTAACATCTCGGCAATAATATTTGAAAACATTCCTGGCGAGTTGGCCTCCACCTCTCCGTGCGACCTTCATATACATCGATAACGTAATATAACGTAACCTAACCCAACCTATCATATCGGCAATAATATTTGACAACATTCCTGGCGAGTTGGACTCTACGTCTCCGTGGGACCTTCATATACATCAATAACGTAATATAACGTAACCTAAACCAACCTATCATATCGGCGGTAATATTTGAAAACATTCCTGTCGATGTTGGCCTCTACGTCTCCGTGGGATCTTCATATACATCAATAACGTAATATTACCTAACCTAACCCAACCTATCATCTCGGCACTAATATTTGACAACATTCCTGGCGAGTTGGCCTCCACCTCTCCGTGGGACCTTCATATACGTCAATAACGTAATATAATCTAACCTAACCCAACCTATCATCTCGGCGGTAATATTTGACAACATTTCTGGTCAGTTGGCCTCTACGTCTCCGTGGAACCTTCATATACATCAATAACGTGATATAACCTAACCTAACCCAACCTATCATCTCGGCGGTAATATTTGACAACATTCCTGGCTTGTTGGCCTCTACGTCTCCGTGGGACCTTCATATGCATCAATAACGTAATATTACCTAACCTAACCCAACCTATCATCTCGGCGGTAATATTTGAAAACATTCCTGTCGATGTTGGCCTCTACGTCTCCGTGGGACTTTTATATACATCAATAACGTAATTTAACCTAACCTAACCCAACGTAACTTCTCGGCGGTAATATTTGGCAACATTCCTGGCTTGTTGGCCTCTACGTCTCCGTGGGACCTTCATATACATGAATAACGTAATATAACGTAACCTAAACCAACCTATCATATCGGCGGTAATATTTGAAAACATTCCTGTCGATGTTGGCCTCTACGTCTCCGTGGGACCTTCACATACATCAATGACGTAATATTACCTAACCTAATCCAACCTATCAGCTCGGCGGTAATATTTGACAACATTCCTGCCTTGTTGGCCTCTACGTCTCCGTGGGACCTTCATATACATCAATAACGTAATATTACCTAAGCTAACCCAACCTATCATCTCGGCGGTAATATTTGAAAACATTCCTGTCGATGTTGGCCTCTACGTCTCCGTGGGACTTTTATATACATCAATAACGTAATTTAACCTAACCTAACCCAACGTAACTTCTCGGCGGTAATATTTGGCAACATTCCTGGCGAGTTGGCCTCTACCTCTCCGTGCGACATTCATATGCATCAATAACGTAATATAACGTAACCTAACCCAACCTATCATATCGGCGGTAATATTTGACAACATTCCTGGCGAGTTGGCCTCTACCTCTCCGTGCGACCTTCATATACATCAATAACGTAATATAAAGTAACCTAAACCAACCTATCATATCGGCGGTAATATTTGACAACATTCCTGGCGAGTTGGCCTCTACGTCTCCGTGGGACCTTCATATACATCAATAACGTAATTTAACCTAACCTAACCCAACGTAACATCTCGGCGGTAATGTTTGGCAACATTCCTGGCTTGTTGGCCTCTACGTCTCCGTGGGACCTTCATATACATCAATAACGTAATATCACCTAACCTAACCCAACCTATCATCTCGGCGGTAATATTTGACAACATTCCTGGCCAGTTGGCCTCTACGTCTCCGTGGGACTTTTATATACATCAAAACGTAATTTAACCTAACCTAACCCAACGTAACATCTCGGCGGTAATATTTGAAAACATTCCTGCCGATGTTGGCCTCTACGTCTCCGTGGGACTTTTATATACATCAATAACGTAATTTAACCTAACCTAACCCAACGTAACATCTCGGCGGTAATGTTTGGCTACATTCCTGGCTTGTTGGCCTCTACGTCTCCGTGGGACCTTCATATACATCAATAACGTAATATCACCTAACCTAAGCCAACCTAACATCTCGGCGGTAATATTTGACAACATTCCTGGCGAGTTGGTGTCTACGTCTCCGTGGGACCTTCATATACGTCAATAACGTAATATAATCTAACCTAACCCAACCTATCATCTCGGCGGTAATATTTGACAACATTCCTGGCGAGTTGGCCTCTACCTCTCCGTGGGACCTTCATATACGTCAATAACGTAATATAATCTAACCTAACCCAACCTATCATCTCGGCGGTAATATTTGACAACATTCCTGGAGAGTTGGTCTCTACGTCTCCGTGGGACCTTCATATACATCAATAACGTAATATTACCTAACCGAACCCAACCTAACATCTCGGCAATAATATTTGAAAACATTCCTGGCGAGTTGGCCTCCACCTCTCCGTGCGACCTTCATATACATCGATAACGTAATATAACGTAACCTAACCCAACCTATCATATCGGCAATAATATTTGACAACATTCCTGGCGAGTTGGACTCTACGTCTCCGTGGGACCTTCATATACATCAATAACGTAATATAACGTAACCTAAACCAACCTATCATATCGGCGGTAATATTTGAAAACATTCCTGTCGATGTTGGCCTCTACGTCTCCGTGGGATCTTCATATACATCAATAACGTAATATTACCTAACCTAACCCAACCTATCATCTCGGCACTAATATTTGACAACATTCCTGGCGAGTTGGCCTCCACCTCTCCGTGGGACCTTCATATACGTCAATAACGTAATATAATCTAACCTAACCCAACCTATCATCTCGGCGGTAATATTTGACAACATTTCTGGTCAGTTGGCCTCTACGTCTCCGTGGAACCTTCATATACATCAATAACGTGATATAACCTAACCTAACCCAACCTATCATCTCGGCGGTAATATTTGACAACATTCCTGGCTTGTTGGCCTCTACGTCTCCGTGGGACCTTCATATGCATCAATAACGTAATATTACCTAACCTAACCCAACCTATCATCTCGGCGGTAATATTTGAAAACATTCCTGTCGATGTTGGCCTCTACGTCTCCGTGGGACTTTTATATACATCAATAACGTAATTTAACCTAACCTAACCCAACGTAACTTCTCGGCGGTAATATTTGGCAACATTCCTGGCTTGTTGGCCTCTACGTCTCCGTGGGACCTTCATATACATGAATAACGTAATATAACGTAACCTAAACCAACCTATCATATCGGCGGTAATATTTGAAAACATTCCTGTCGATGTTGGCCTCTACGTCTCCGTGGGACCTTCACATACATCAATGACGTAATATTACCTAACCTAATCCAACCTATCAGCTCGGCGGTAATATTTGACAACATTCCTGCCTTGTTGGCCTCTACGTCTCCGTGGGACCTTCATATACATCAATAACGTAATATTACCTAAGCTAACCCAACCTATCATCTCGGCGGTAATATTTGAAAACATTCCTGTCGATGTTGGCCTCTACGTCTCCGTGGGACTTTTATATACATCAATAACGTAATTTAACCTAACCTAACCCAACGTAACTTCTCGGCGGTAATATTTGGCAACATTCCTGGCGAGTTGGCCTCTACCTCTCCGTGCGACATTCATATGCATCAATAACGTAATATAACGTAACCTAACCCAACCTATCATATCGGCGGTAATATTTGACAACATTCCTGGCGAGTTGGCCTCTACCTCTCCGTGCGACCTTCATATACATCAATAACGTAATATAAAGTAACCTAAACCAACCTATCATATCGGCGGTAATATTTGACAACATTCCTGGCGAGTTGGCCTCTACGTCTCCGTGGGACCTTCATATACATCAATAACGTAATATAACGTAACCTAAACCAACCTATCATATCGGCGGTAATATTTGAAAACATTCCTGTCGATGTTGGCCTCTACGTCTCCGTGGGACCTTCACATACATCAATGACGTAATATTACCTAACCTAATCCAACCTATCAGCTCGGCGGTAATATTTGAAAACATTCCTGGCGAGTTGGCCTCTACCTCTCCGTGCGACCTTCATATACATCAACAACGTAATATAACGTAACCTAACCCAACCTATCATATCGGCGGTAATATTTGACAACATTCCTGGCGAGTTGGTCTCTACGCCTCCGTGGGAATTTTATATACATCAATTACGTAATATCACCTAACCTAACCTAACCTACCATCTCGGCACTAATATTTGACAACATTCCTGGCGAGTTGGCCTCTACCTCTCCGTGGGACCTTCATATACGTCAATAACGTAATATAATCTAACCTAACCCAACCTATCATCTCGGCGGTAATATTTGACAACATTCCTGGCCAGTTGGCCTCTACGTCTCCGTGGGACTTTTATATACATCAAAACGTAATTTAACCTAACCGAACCCAACGTAACATCTCGGCGGTAATATTTGACAACATTCCTGTCGAGTTGGTCTCTACGCCTCCGTGCGACCTTCATATACATCAATAACGTACTATAACCAAACCTAACCCAACCTAACATCTCGGCACTAATACTTGACAACATTCCTGGCGAGTTGGCCTCTACCTCTCCGTGCGACCTTCATATACATCAATAACGTAATATAATCTAACCTAACCCAACCTATCATCTCGGCGGTAATATTTGAAAACATTCCTGCCGATGTTGGCCTCTACGTCTCCGTGGGACTTTTATATACATCTATAACGTAATTTAACCTAACCTAACCTAACCTACCATCTCGGCACTAATATTTGACAACATTCCTGGCGAGTTGGCCTCTACCTCTCCGTGGGACCTTCATATACGTCAATAACGTAATATAAAGTAACCTAAACCAACCTATCATATCGGCGGTAATATTTGACAACATTCCTGGCGAGTTGGCCTCTACGTCTCCGTGGGACCTTCATATACATCAATAACGTAATATAACGTAACCTAAACCAACCTATCATATCGGCGGTAATATTTGAAAACATTCCTGTCGATGTTGGCCTCTACGTCTCCGTGGGACCTTCACATACATCAATGACGTAATATTACCTAACCTAATCCAACCTATCAGCTCGGCGGTAATATTTGAAAACATTCCTGGCGAGTTGGCCTCTACCTCTCCGTGCGACCTTCATATACATCAACAACGTAATATAACGTAACCTAACCCAACCTATCATATCGGCGGTAATATTTGGAACATTCCTGGCGAGTTGGTCTCTACGCCTCCGTGGGAATTTTATATACATCAATTACGTAATATCACCTAACCTAACCTAACCTACCATCTCGGCACTAATATTTGACAACATTCCTGGCGAGTTGGCCTCTACCTCTCCGTGGGACCTTCATATACGTCAATAACGTAATATAATCTAACCTAACCCAACCTATCATCTCGGCGGTAATATTTGACAACATTCCTGGCCAGTTGGCCTCTACGTCTCCGTGGGACTTTTATATACATCAAAACGTAATTTAACCTAACCGAACCCAACGTAACATCTCGGCGGTAATATTTGACAACATTCCTGTCGAGTTGGTCTCTACGCCTCCGTGCGACCTTCATATACATCAATAACGTACTATAACCAAACCTAACCCAACCTAACATCTCGGCACTAATACTTGACAACATTCCTGGCGAGTTGGCCTCTACCTCTCCGTGCGACCTTCATATACATCAATAACGTAATATAATCTAACCTAACCCAACCTATCATCTCGGCGGTAATATTTGAAAACATTCCTGCCGATGTTGGCCTCTACGTCTCCGTGGGACTTTTATATACATCTATAACGTAATTTAACCTAACCTAATCCAACGTAACATTTCGGCGGTAATGTTTGGCAACATTCCTGGCTTGTTGGCCTCTACGTCTCCGTGGGACCTTCATATACATGAATAACGTAATATAACGTAACCTAAACCAACCTATCATATCGGCGGTAATATCTGAAAACATTCCTGTCGATGTTGGCCTCTACGTCTCCGTGGGACCTTCACATACATCAATGACGTAATATTACCTAACCTAATCCAACCTATCAGCTCGGCGGTAATATTTGAAAACATTCCTGGCGAGTTGGCCTCTACCTCTCCGTGCGACCTTCATATACATCAACAACGTAATATAACGTAACCTAACCCAACCTATCATATCGGCGGTAATATTTGACAACATTCCTGGCGAGTTGGTCTCTACGCCTCCGTGGGAATTTTATATACATCAATTACGTAATATCACCTAACCTAACCTAACCTACCATCTCGGCACTAATATTTGACAACATTCCTGGCGAGTTGGCCTCTACCTCTCCGTGGGACCTTCATATACGACAATAACGTAATATAATCTAACCTAACCCAACCTATCATCTCGGCGGTAATATTTGACAACATTTCTGGTCAGTTGGCCTCTACGTCTCCGTGGAACCTTCATATACATCAAAACGTAATTTAACCTAACCTAACCCAACGTAACATCTCCGCGGTAATATATGACAACATTACTGGCGAGTTGGTCTCTACGCCTCCGTGGGAATTTTATATACATCAATAACGTAATATCACCTAACCTAACCTAACCTACCATCTCGGCACTAATATTTGACAACATTCCTGGCGAGTTGGCCTCTACCTCTCCGTGGGACCTTCATATACGTCAATAACGTAATATAATCTAACCTAACCCAACCTATCATCTCGGCGGTAATATTTGACAACATTCCTGGCCAGTTGGCCTCTACGTCTCCGTGGGACTTTTATATACATCAAAACGTAATTTAACCTAACCGAACCCAACGTAACATCTCGGCGGTAATATTTGACAACATTCCTGTCGAGTTGGTCTCTACGCCTCCGTGCGACCTTCATATACATCAATAACGTACTATAACCAAACCTAACCCAACCTAACATCTCGGCACTAATACTTGACAACATTCCTGGCGAGTTGGCCTCTACCTCTCCGTGCGACCTTCATATACATCAATAACGTAATATAATCTAACCTAACCCAACCTATCATCTCGGCGGTAATATTTGAAAACATTCCTGCCGATGTTGGCCTCTACGTCTCCGTGGGACTTTTATATACATCTATAACGTAATTTAACCTAACCTAACCCAACGTAACATTTCGGCGGTAATGTTTGGCAACATTCCTGGCTTGTTGGCCCCTACGTCTCCGTGGGACCTTCATATACATGAATAACGTAATATAACGTAACCTAAACCAACCTATCATATCGGCGGTAATATTTGAAAACATTCCTGTCGATGTTGGCCTCTACGTCTCCGTGGGACCTTCACATACATCAATGACGTAATATTACCTAACCTAATCCAACCTATCAGCTCGGCGGTAATATTTGAAAACATTCCTGCCGTTGTTGGCCTCTACGTCTCCGTGGGACTTTTATATACATCAATAACGTAATTTAACCTAACCTAACCCAACGTAACATCTCGGCGGTAATGTTTGGCAACATTCCTGGCTTGTTGGCCTCTACGTCTCCGTGGGACCTTCATATACATCAATAACGTAATATCACCTAACCTAACCCAACCTAACATCTCGGCGGTAATATTTGACAACATTCCTGGCGAGTTGGTGTCTACGTCTCCGTGGGACTTTTTTATACATCAAAACATAATTTAACTTAACCTAACCCAACGTAACATCTCGGCGGTAATATTTGACAACATTACTGGCGAGTTGGTCTCTACGCCTCCGTGGGAATTTTATATACATCAATAACGTAATATCACCTAACCTAACCTAACCTACCATCTCGGCACTAATATTTGACAACATTCCTGGCGAGTTGGCCTCTACCTCTCCGTGGGACCTTCATATACGTCAATAACGTAATATTACCTAACCTAACCCAACCTATCATCTCGGCACTAATATTTGACAACATTCCTGGCGAGTTGGCCTCCACCTCTCCGTGGGACCTTCATATGCGTCAATAACGTAATATAATCTAACCTAACCCAACCTATCATCTCGGCGGTAATATTTGACAACATTTCTGGTCAGTTGGCCTCTACGTCTCCGTGGAACCTTCATATACATCAATAACGTGATATAACCTAACCTAACCCAACCTATCATCTCGGCGGTAATATTTGACAACATTCCTGGCGAGTTGGTGTCTACGTCTCCGTGGGACTTTTTTATACATCAAAACATAATTTAACTTAACCTAACCCAACGTAACATCTCGGCGGTAATATTTGACAACATTACTGGCGAGTTGGTCTCTACGCCTCCGTGGGAATTTTATATACATCAATTACGTAATATCACCTAACCTAACCTAACCTACCATCTCGGCACTAATATTTGACAACATTCCTGGCGAGTTGGCCTCTACCTCTCCGTGGGACCTTCATATACGTCAATAACGTAATATAATCTAACCTAACCCAACCTATCATCTCGGCGGTAATATTTGACAACATTCCTGGCCAGTTGGCCTCTACGTCTCCGTGGGACTTTTATATACATCAAAACGTAATTTAACCTAACCGAACCCAACGTAACATCTCGGCGGTAATATTTGACAACATTCCTGTCGAGTTGGTCTCTACGCCTCCGTGCGACCTTCATATACATCAATAACGTACTATAACCAAACCTAACCCAACCTAACATCTCGGCACTAATACTTGACAACATTCCTGGCGAGTTGGCCTCTACCTCTCCGTGCGACCTTCATATACATCAATAACGTAATATAATCTAACCTAACCCAACCTATCATCTCGGCGGTAATATTTGAAAACATTCCTGCCGATGTTGGCCTCTACGTCTCCGTGGGACTTTTATATACATCTATAACGTAATTTAACCTAACCTAACCCAACGTAACATTTCGGCGGTAATGTTTGGCAACATTCCTGGCTTGTTGGCCTCTACGTCTCCGTGGGACCTTCATATACATGAATAACGTAATATAACGTAACCTAAACCAACCTATCATATCGGCGGTAATATTTGAAAACATTCCTGTCGATGTTGGCCTCTACGTCTCCGTGGGACCTTCACATACATCAATGACGTAATATTACCTAACCTAATCCAACCTATCAGCTCGGCGGTAATATTTGAAAACATTCCTGCCGATGTTGGCCTCTACGTCTCCGTGGGACTTTTATATACATCAATAACGTAATTTAACCTAACCTAACCCAACGTAACATCTCGGCGGTAATGTTTGGCAACATTCCTGGCTTGTTGGCCTCTACGTCTCCGTGGGACCTTCATATACATCAATAACGTAATATCACCTAACCTAACCCAACCTAACATCTCGGCGGTAATATTTGACAACATTCCTGGCGAGTTGGTGTCTACGTCTCCGTGGGACTTTTTTATACATCAAAACATAATTTAACTTAACCTAACCCAACGTAACATCTCGGCGGTAATATTTGACAACATTCCTGGAGAGTTGGTCTCTACGTCTCCGTGGGACCTTCATATACATCAATAACGTAATATTACCTAACCTAACCCAACCTAACATCTCGGCAATAATATTTGACAACATTCCTGGCGAGTTGGCCTCTACCTCTCCGTGCGACCTTCATATACATCAATAACGTAATATAACGTAACCTAAACCAACCTATCATATCGGCGGTAATATTTGACAACATTCCTGGCGAGTTGGCCTCTACGTCTCCGTGGGACCTTCATATACATCAATAACGTAATATAACGTAACCTAAACCAATCTATCATATCGGCGGTAATATTTGAAAACATTCCTGTCGATGTTGGCCTCTACGTCTCCGTGGGACCTTCACATACATCAATGACGTAATATTACCTAACCTAATCCAACCTATCAGCTCAGCGGTAATGTTTGAAAACATTCCTGGCGAGTTGGCCTCTACCTCTCCGTGCGACCTTCATATACATCAACAACGTAATATAACGTAACCTAACCCAACCTATCATATCGGCGGTAATATTTGACAACATTCCTGGCGAGTTGGTCTCTACGCCTCCGTGGGAATTTTATATACATCAATTACGTAATATCACCTAACCTAACCTAACCTACCATCTCGGCACTAATATTTGACAACATTCCTGGCGAGTTGGCCTCTACCTCTCCGTGGGACCTTCATATACGTCAATAACGTAATATTACCTAACCTAACCCAACCTATCATCTCGGCACTAATATTTGACAACATTCCTGGCGAGTTGGCCTCCACCTCTCCGTGGGACCTTCATATACGTCAATAACGTAATATAATCTAACCTAACCCAACCTATCATCTCGGCGGTAATATTTGACAACATTTCTGGTCAGTTGGCCTCTACGTCTCCGTGGGACCTTCATATACATGAATAACGTAATATAACGTAACCTAAACCAACCTATCATATCGGCGGTAATATTTGAAAACATTCCTGTCGATGTTGGCCTCTACGTCTCCGTGGGACCTTCACATACATCAATGACGTAATATTACCTAACCTAATCCAACCTATCAGCTTGGCGGTAATATTTGAAAACATTCCTGCCGATGTTGATCTCTACGTCTCCGTGGGACTTTTATATACGTCAATAACGTAATTTAACCTAACCTAACCCAACGTAACATCTCGGCGGTAATGTTTGGCAACATTCCTGGCTTGTTGGCCTCTACGTCTCCGTGCGACCTTCATATACATCAATAACGTAATATCACCTAACCTAACCCAACCTAACATCTCGGCGGTAATATTTGACAACATTCCTGGCGAGTTGGTGTCTACGTCTCCGTGCGACTTTTTTATACATCAAAACATAATTTAACTTAACCTAACCCAACGTAACATCTCGGCGGTAATATTGGACAACATTCCTGGCGAGTTGGCCTCTACGTCTCCGTGGGACCTTCATATACATCAATAACGTAATATAACGTAACCTAAACCAACCTATCATATCGGCGGTAATATTTGAAAACATTCCTGCCGATGTTGGCCTCTACGTCTCCGTGGGACTTTTATATACATCAATAACGTAATTTAACCTAACCTAACCCAACGTAACATCTCGGCGGTAATGTTTGGCAACATTCCTGGCTTGTTGGCCTCTACGTCTCCGTGGGACCTTCATATACATCAATAACGTAATATCACCTAACCTAACCCAACCTAACATCTCGGCGGTAATATTTGACAACATTCCTGGCGAGTTGGTGTCTACGTCTCCGTGGGACTTTTTTATACATCAAAACATAATTTAACTTAACCTAACCCAACGTAACATCTCGGCGGTAATATTTGACAACATTCCTGGAGAGTTGGTCTCTACGTCTCCGTGGGACCTTCATATACATCAATAACGTAATATTACCTAACCTAACCCAACCTAACATCTCGGCAATAATATTTGAAAACATTCCTGTCGATGTTGGCCTCTACGTCTCCGTGGGACCTTCATATACATCAATAACGTAATATTACCTAACCTAACCCAACCTATCATCTCGGCACTAATATTTGACAACATTCCTGGCGAGTTGGCCTCCACCTCTCCGTGGGACCTTCATATACGTCAATAACGTAATATAATCTAACCTAACCCAACCTATCATCTCGGCGGTAATATTTGACAACATTTCTGGTCAGTTGGCCTCTACGTCTCCGTGGAACCTTCATATACATCAATAACGTGATATAACCTAACCTAACCCAACCTATCATCTCGGCGGTAATATTTGACAACATTCCTGGCTTGTTGGCCTCTACGTCTCCGTGGGACCTTCATATGCATCAATAACGTAATATTACCTAACCTAACCCAACCTATCATCTCGGCGGTAATATTTGAAAACATTCCTGTCGATGTTGGCCTCTACGTCTCCGTGGGACTTTTATATACATCAATAACGTAATTTAACCTAACCTAACCCAACGTAACTTCTCGGCGGTAATATTTGGCAACATTCCTGGCTTGTTGGCCTCTACGTCTCCGTGGGACCTTCATATACATGAATAACGTAATATAACGTAACCTAAACCAACCTATCATATCGGCGGTAATATTTGAAAACATTCCTGTCGATGTTGGCCTCTACGTCTCCGTGGGACCTTCACATACATCAATGACGTAATATTACCTAACCTAATCCAACCTATCAGCTCGGCTGTAATATTTGAAAACATTCCTGCCGATGTTGGCCTCTACGTCTCCGTGGGACTTTTATATACATCAATAACGTAATATTACCTAACCTAACCCAACCTATCATCTCGGCACTAATATTTGACAACATTCCTGGCGAGTTGGCCTCCACCTCTCCGTGGGACCTTCATATACGTCAATAACGTAATATAATCTAACCTAACCCAACCTATCATCTCGGCGGTAATATTTGACAACATTTCTGGTCAGTTGGCCTCTACGTCTCCGTGGAACCTTCATATACATCAATAACGTGATATAACCTAACCTAACCCAACCTATCATCTCGGCGGTAATATTTGACAACATTCCTGGCTTGTTGGCCTCTAGGTCTCCGTGGGACCTTCATATGCATCAATAACGTAATATTACCTAACCTAACCCAACCTATCATCTCGGCGGTAATATTTGAAAACATTCCTGTCGATGTTGGCCTCTACGTCTCCGTGGGACTTTTATATACATCAATAACGTAATTTAACCTAACCTAACC
Source organism: Xylocopa violacea (assembly GCA_963969225.1). Classification (NCBI taxonomy): domain Eukaryota; kingdom Metazoa; phylum Arthropoda; class Insecta; order Hymenoptera; family Apidae; genus Xylocopa; species Xylocopa violacea. Next base: position 3,411,680 of record CAXAJV010001290.1, on the reverse strand, counting down.
CAACGTAACTTCTCGGCGGTAATATTTGGCAACATTCCTGGCTTGTTGGCCTCTACGTCTCCGTGGGACCTTCATATACATCAATAACGTAATATTACCTAAGCTAACCCAACCTATCATCTCGGCGGTAATATTTGAAAACATTCCTGTCGATGTTGGCCTCTACGTCTCCGTGGGACTTTTATATACATCAATAACGTAATATAACGTAACCTAAACCAATCTATCATATCGGCGGTAATATTTGAAAACATTCCTGTCGATGTTGGCCTCTACGTCTCCGTGGGACCTTCACATACATCAATGACGTAATATTACCTAACCTAATCCAACCTATCAGCTCGGCGGTAATATTTGAAAACATTCCTGCCGATGTTGGCCTCTACGTCTCCGTGGGACTTTTATATACATCTATAACGTAATTTAACCTAACCTAACCCAACGTAACATTTCGGCGGTAATGTTTGGCAACATTTCTGGCTTGTTGGCCTCTACGTCCCCGTGGGACCTTCATATACATGAATAACGTAATATAACGTAACCTAAACCAACCTATCATATCGGCGGTAATATTTGAAAACATTCCTGTCGATGTTGGCCTCTACGTCTCCGTGGGACCTTCACATACATCAATGACGTAATATTACCTAACCTAATCCAACCTATCAGCTCGGCGGTAATATTTGAAAACATTCCTGCCGATGTTGGCCTCTACGTCTCCGTGGGACTTTTATATATATCAATAACGTAATTTAACCTAACCTAACCCAACGTAACATCTCGGCGGTAATGTTTGGCAACATTCCTGGCTTGTTGGCCTCTACGTCTCCGTGGGACCTTCATATACATCAATAACGTAATATCACCTAACCTAACCCAACCTAACATCTCGGCGGTAATATTTGACAACATTACTGGCGAGTTGGTGTCTACGTCTCCGTGGGACTTTTTTATACATCAAAACATAATTTAACTTAACCTAACCCAACGTAACATCTCGGCGGTAATATTTGACAACATTCCTGGAGAGTTGGTCTCTACGTCTCCGTGGGACCTTCATATACATCAATAACGTAATATTACCTAACCTAACCCAACCTAACATCTCGGCAATAATATTTGACAACATTCCTGGCGAGTTGGCCTCTACCTCTCCGTGCGACCTTCATATACATCAATAACGTAATATAACGTAACCTAAACCAACCTATCATATCGGCGGTAATATTTGACAACATTCCTGGCGAGTTGGCCTCTACGTCTCCGTGGGACCTTCATATACATCAATAACGTAATATAACGTAACCTAAACCAATCTATCATATCGGCGGTAATATTTGAAAACATTCCTGTCGATGTTGGCCTCTACGTCTCCGTGGGACCTTCACATACATCAATGACGTAATATTACCTAACCTAATCCAACCTATCAGCTCGGCGGTAATATTTGAAAACATTCCTGGCGAGTTGGCCTCTACCTCTCCGTGCGACCTTCATATACATCAACAACGTAATATAACGTAACCTAACCCAACCTATCATATCGGCGGTAATATTTGACAACATTCCTGGCGAGTTGGTCTCTACGCCTCCGTGGGAATTTTATATACATCAATTACGTAATATCACCTAACCTAACCTAACCTACCATCTCGGCACTAATATATGACAACATTCCTGGCGAGTTGGCCTCTACCTCTCCGTGGGACCTTCATATACGTCAATAACGTAATATTACCTAACCTAACCCAACCTATCATCTCGGCACTAATATTTGACAACATTCCTGGCGAGTTGGCCTCCACCTCTCCGTGGGACCTTCATATACGTCAATAACGTAATATAACCTAACCTAACCCAACGTAACTTCTCGGCGGTAATATTTGGCAACATTCCTGGCTTGTTGGCCTCTACGTCTCCGTGGGACCTTCATATACATGAATAACGTAATATAACGTAACCTAAACCAACCTATCATATCGGCGGTAATATTTGAAAACATTCCTGTCGATGTTGGCCTCTACGTCTCCGTGGGACCTTCACATACATCAATGACGTAATATTACCTAACCTAATCCAACCTATCAGCTCGGCGGTAATATTTGACAACATTCCTGGCTTGTTGGCCTCTACGTCTCCGTGGGACCTTCATATACATCAATAACGTAATATTACCTAAGCTAACCCAACCTATCATCTCGGCGGTAATATTTGAAAACATTCCTGTCGATGTTGGCCTCTACGTCTCCGTGGGACTTTTATATACATCAATAACGTAATTTAACCTAACCTAACCCAACGTAACTTCTCGGCGGTAATATTTGGCAACATTCCTGGCGAGTTGGCCTCTACCTCTCCGTGCGACATTCATATGCATTAATAACGTAATATAACGTAACCTAACCCAACCTATCATATCGGCGGTAATATTTGACAACATTCCTGGCGAGTTGGCCTCTACCTCTCCGTGCGACCTTCATATACATCAATAACGTAATATAACGTAACCTAAACCAACCCATCATATCGGCGGTAATATTTGACAACATTCCTGGCGAGTTGGCCTCTACGTCTCCGTGGGACCTTCATATACATCAATAACGTAATATAACGTAACCTAAACCAATCTATCATATCGGCGGTAATATTTGAAACCATTCCTGTCGATGTTGGCCTCTACGTCTCCGTGGGACCTTCACATACATCAATGACGTAATATTACCTAACCTAATCCAACCTATCAGCTCGGCGGTAATATTTGAAAACATTCCTGGCGAGTTGGCCTCTACCTTTCCGTGCGACCTTCATATACATCAACAACGTAATATAACGTAACCTAACCCAACCTATCATATCGGCGGTAATATTTGACAACATTCCTGGCGAGTTGGTCTCTACGCCTCCGTGGGAATTTTATATACATCAATTACGTAATATCACCTAACCTAACCTAACCTACCATCTCGGCACTAATATTTGACAACATTCCTGGCGAGTTGGCCTCTACCTCTCCGTGGGACCTTCATATACGACAATAACGTAATATAATCTAACCTAAACCAACCTATCATCTCGGCAATAATATTTGACAACATTCCTGGCGAGTTGGACTCTACGTCTCCGTGGAACCTTCATATACATCATTAACGTAATATAACGTAACCTAAACCAACCTATCATATCGGCGGTAATATTTGAAAACATTCCTGTCGATGTTGGCCTCTACGTCTCCGTGGGACCTTCATATACATCAATAACGTAATATTACCTAACCTAACCCAACCTATCATCTCGGCACTAATATTTGACAACATTCCTGGCGAGTTGGCCTCCACCTCTCCGTGGGACCTTCATATACGTCAATAACGTAATATAATCTAACCTAACCCAACCTATCATCTCGGCGGTAATATTTGACAACATTTCTGGTCAGTTGGCCTCTACGTCTCCGTGGAACCTTCATATACATCAATAACGTGATATAACCTAACCTAACCCAACCTATCATCTCGGCGGTAATATTTGACAACATTCCTGGCTTGTTGGCCTCTACGTCTCCGTGGGACCTTCATATGCATCAATAACGTAATATTACCTAACCTAACCCAACCTATCATCTCGGCGGTAATATTTGAAAACATTCCTGTCGATGTTGGCCTCTACGTCTCCGTGGGACTTTTATATACATCAATAACGTAATTTAACCTAACCTAACCCAACGTAACTTCTCGGCGGTAATATTTGGCAACATTCCTGGCTTGTTGGCCTCTACGTCTCCGTGGGACCTTCATATACATGAATAACGTAATATAACGTAACCTAAACCAACCTATCATATCGGCGGTAATATTTGAAAACATTCCTGTCGATGTTGGCCTCTACGTCTCCGTGGGACCTTCACATACATCAATGACGTAATATTACCTAACCTAATCCAACCTATCAGCTCGGCGGTAATATTTGACAACATTCCTGGCTTGTTGGCCTCTACGTCTCCGTGGGACCTTCATATACATCAATAACGTAATATTACCTAAGCTAACCCAACCTATCATCTCGGCGGTAATATTTGAAAACATTCCTGTCGATGTTGGCCTCTACGTCTCCGTGGGACTTTTATATACATCAATAACGTAATTTAACCTAACCTAACCCAACGTAACTTCTCGGCGGTAATATTTGGCAACATTCCTGGCGAGTTGGCCTCTACCTCTCCGTGCGACATTCATATGCATTAATAACGTAATATAACGTAACCTAACCCAACCTATCATATCGGCGGTAATATTTGACAACATTCCTGGCGAGTTGGCCTCTACCTCTCCGTGCGACCTTCATATACATCAATAACGTAATATAACGTAACCTAAACCAACCTATCATATCGGCGGTAATATTTGACAACATTCCTGGCGAGTTGGCCTCTACGTCTCCGTGGGACCTTCATATACATCAATAACGTAATATAACGTAACCTAAACCAATCTATCATATCGGCGGTAATATTTGAAAACATTCCTGTCGATGTTGGCCTCTACGTCTCCGTGGGACCTTCACATACATCAATGACGTAATATTACCTAACCTAATCCAACCTATCAGCTCGGCGGTAATATTTGAAAACATTCCTGGCGAGTTGGCCTCTACCTTTCCGTGCGACCTTCATATACATCAACAACGTAATATAACGTAACCTAACCCAACCTATCATATCGGCGGTAATATTTGACAACATTCCTGGCGAGTTGGTCTCTACGCCTCCGTGGGAATTTTATATACATCAATTACGTAATATCACCTAACCTAACCTAACCTACCATCTCGGCACTAATATTTGACAACATTCCTGGCGAGTTGGCCTCTACCTCTCCGTGGGACCTTCATATACGACAATAACGTAATATAATCTAACCTAAACCAACCTATCATCTCGGCGGTAATATTTGACAACATTTCTGGTCAGTTGGCCTCTACGTCTCCGTGGAACCTTCATATACATCAAAACGTAATTTAACCTAACCTAACCCAACGTAACATCTCGGCGGTAATATATGACAACATTACTGGCGAGTTGGTCTCTACGCCTCCGTGGGAATTTTATATACATCAATAACGTAATATCACCTAACCTAACCTAACCTACCATCTCGGCACTAATATTTGACAACATTCCTGGCGAGTTGGCCTCTACCTCTCCGTGGGACCTTCATATACGTCAATAACGTAATATAATCTAACCTAACCCAACCTATCATTTCGGCGGTAATATTTGACAACATTCCTGGCCAGTTGGCCTCTACGTCTCCGTGGGACTTTTATATACATCAAAACATAATTTAACTTAACCTAACCCAACGTAACATCTCGGCGGTAATATTTGACAACATTCCTGGAGAGTTGGTCTCTACGTCTCCGTGGGACCTTCATATACATCAATAACGTAATATTACCTAACCTAACCCAACCTAACATCTCGGCAATAATATTTGAAAACATTCCTGGCGAGTTGGCCTCCACCTCTCCGTGGGACCTTCATATACGTCAATAACGTAATATAATCTAACCTAACCCAACCTATCATCTCGGCGGTAATATTTGACAACATTTCTGGTCAGTTGGCCTCTACGTCTCCGTGGAACCTACATATACATCAATAACGTGATATAACCTAACCTAACCCAACGTATCATCTCGGCGGTAATATTTGACAACATTCCTGGCTTGTTGGCCTCTACGTCTCCGTGGGACCTTCATATGCATCAATAACGTAATATTACCTAACCTAACCCAACCTATCATCTCGGCGGTAATATTTGAAAACATTCCTGTCGATGTTGGCCTCTACGTCTCCGTGGGACTTTTATATACATCAATAACGTAATTTAACCTAACCTAACCCAACGTAACTTCTCGGCGGTAATATTTGGCAACATTCCTGGCTTGTTGGCCTCTACGTCTCCGTGGGACCTTCATATACATGAATAACGTAATATAACGTAACCTAAACCAACCTATCATATCGGCGGTAATATTTGAAAACATTCCTGTCGATGTTGGCCTCTACGTCTCCGTGGGACCTTCACATACATCAATGACGTAATATTACCTAACCTAATCCAACCTATCAGCTCGGCGGTAATATTTGACAACATTCCTGGCTTGTTGGCCTCTACGTCTCCGTGGGACCTTCATATACATCAATAACGTAATATTACCTAAGCTCACCCAACCTATCATCTAGGCGGTAATATTTGAAAACATTCCTGTCGATGTTGGCCTCTACGTCTCCGTGGGACTTTTATATACATCAATAACGTAATTTAACCTAACCTAACCCAACGTAACTTCTCGGCGGTAATATTTGGCAACATTCCTGGCGAGTTGGCCTCTACCTCTCCGTGCGACATTCATATGCATCACTAACGTAATATAACGTAACCTAACCCAACCTATCATATCGGCGGTAATATTTGACAACATTCCTGGCGAGTTGGCCTCTACCTCTCCGTGCGACCTTCATATACATCAATAACGTAATATAACGTAACCTAAACCTACCTATCATATCGGCGGTAATATTTGACAACATTCCTGGCGAGTTGGCCTCTACGTCTCCGTGGGACCTTCATATACATCAATAACGTAATATAACGTAACCTAAACCAATCTGTCATATCGGCGGTAATATTTGAAAACATTCCTGTCGATGTTGGCCTCTACGTCTCCGTGGGACCTTCACATACATCAATGACGTAATATTACCTAACCTAATCCAACCTATCAGCTCGGCGGTAATATTTGAAAACATTCCTGGCGAGTTGGCCTCTACCTCTCCGTGCGACCTTCATATACATCAACAACGTAATATAACGTAACCTAACCCAACCTATCATATCGGCGGTAATATTTGACAACATTCCTGGCGAGTTGGTCTCTACGCCTCCGTGGGAATTTTATATACATCAATTACGTAATATCATCTAACCTAACCTAACCTACCATCTCGGCACTAATATTTGACAACATTCCTGGCGAGTTGGCCTCTACCTCTCCGTGGGACCTTCATATACGACAATAACGTAATATAATCTAACCTAAACCAACCTATCATCTCGGCGGTAATATTTGACAACATTTCTGGTCAGTTGGCCTCTACGTCTCCGTGGAACCTTCATATACATCAAAACGTAATTTAACCTAACCTAACCCAACGTAACATCTCGGCGGTAATATATGACAACATTACTGGCGAGTTGGTCTCTACGCCTCCGTGGGAATTTTATATACATCAATAACGTAATATCACCTAACCTAACCTAACCTACCATCTCGGCACTAATATTTGACAACATTCCTGGCGAGTTGGCCTCTACCTCTCCGTGGGACCTTCATATACGTCAATAACGTAATATAATCTAACCTAACCCAACCTATCATCTCGGCGGTAATATTTGACAACATTCCTGGCCAGTTGGCCTCTACGTCTCCGTGGGACCTTCATATGCATCAATAACGTAATATTACCTAACCTAACCCAACCTATCATCTCGGCGGTAATATTTGACAACATTCCTGTCGAGTTGGTCTCTACGCCTCCGTGCGACCTTCATATACATCAATAACGTACTATAACCAAACCTAACCCAACCTAACATCTCGGCACTAATACTTGACAACATTCCTGGCGAGTTGGCCTCTACCTCTCCGTGCGACCTTCATATACATCAATAACGTAATATAATCTAACCTAACCCAACCTATCATCTCGGCGGTAATATTTGAAAACATTCCTGCCGATGTTGGCCTCTACGTCTCCGTGGGACTTTTATATACATCTATAACGTAATTTAACCTAACCTAACCCAACGTAACATTTCGGCGGTAATGTTTGGCAACATTCCTGGCTTGTTGGCCTCTACGTCTCCGTGGGACCTTCATATACATGAATAACGTAATATAACGTAACCTAAACCAACCTATCATATCGGCGGTAATATTTGAAAACATTCCTGTCGATGTTGGCCTCTACGTCTCCGTGAGACCTTCACATACATCAATGACGTAATATTACCTAACCTAATACAACCTATCAGCTCGGCGGTAATATTTGAAAACATTCCTGCCGATGTTGGCCTCTACGTCTCCGTGGGACTTTTATATACATCAATAACGTAATTTAACCTAACCTAACCCAACGTAACATCTCGGCGGTAATATTTGACAACATTCCTGGCGAGTTGAGATCTACGTCTCCGTGGGACCTTCATATACATCAATAACGTAATATTACCTAACCTAACCCAACCTAACATCTCGGCAATAATATTTGAAAACATTCCTGGCGAGTTGGCCTCCACCTCTCCGTGCGACCTTCATATACATCAATAACGTAATATAACGTAACCTAACCCAACCTGTCATATCGGCAATAATATTTGACAACATTCCTGGCGAGTTGGACTCTACGTCTCCGTGGGACCTTCATATACATCAATAACGTAATATAACGTAACCTAAACCAACCTATCATATCGGCGGTAATATTTGAAAACATTCCTGTCGATGTTGGCCTCTACGTCTCCGTGGGACCTTCATATACATCAATAACGTAATATTACCTAACCTAACCCAACCTATCATCTCGGCACTAATATTTGACAACATTCCTGGCGAGTTGGCCTCCACCTCTCCGTGGGACCTTCATATACGTCAATAACGTAATATAATCTAACCTAACCCAACCTATCATCTCGGCGGTAATATTTGACAACATTTCTGGTCAGTTGGCCTCTACGTCTCCGTGGAACCTTCATATACATCAATAACGTGATATAACCTAACCTAACCCAACCTATCATCTCGGCGGTAATATTTGACAACATTCCTGGCTTGTTGGCCTCTACGTCTCCGTGGGACCTTCATATACATCAATAACGTAATATTACCTAACCTAACCCAACCTATCATCTCGGCGGTAATATTTGAAAACATTCCTGTCGATGTTGGCCTCCACGTCTCCGTGGGACTTTTATATACATCAATAACGTAATTTAACCTAACCTAACCCAACGTAACTACTCGGCGGTAATATTTTTTTCAACATTCCTGGCTTGTTGGCCTCTACGTCTCCGTGGGACCTTCATATACATGAATAACGTAATATAACGTAACCTAAACCAACCTATCATATCGGCGGTAATATTTGAAAACATTCCTGTCGATGTTGGCCTCTACGTCTCCGTGGGACCTTCACATACATCAATGACGTAATATTACCTAACCTAATCCAACCTATCAGCTTGGCGGTAATATTTGAAAACATTCCTGCCGATGTTGATCTCTACGTCTCCGTGGGACTTTTATATACGTCAATAACGTAATTTAACCTAACCTAACCCAACGTAACATCTCGGCGGTAATGTTTGGCAACATTCCTGGCTTGTTGGCCTCTACGTCTCCGTGGGACCTTCATATACAGCAATAACGTAATATCACCTAACCTAACCCAACCTAACATCTCGGCGGTAATATTTGACAACATTCCTGGCGAGTTGGTGTCTACGTCTCCGTGCGACTTTTTTATACATCAAAACATAATTTAACTTAACCTAACCCAACGTAACATCTCGGCGGTAATATTGGACAACATTCCTGGAGAGTTGGTCTCTACGTCTCCGTGGGACCTTCATATACATCAATAACGTAATATTACCTAACCTAACCCAACCTAACATCTCGGCAATAATATTTGACAACATTCCGGGCGAGTTGGCCTCCACCTCTCCGTGGGACCTTCATATACGTCAATAACGTAATATAATCTAACCTAACCCAACCTATCATATCGGCGGTGATATTTGAAAACATTCCTGTCGATGTTGGCCTCTACGTCTCCGAGGGACCTTCATATACATCAATAACGTAATATTACCTAACCTAACCCAACCTATCATCTCGGCACTAATATTTGAAAACATTCCTGGCGAGTTGGCCTCTACCTCTCCGTGCGACCTTCATATACATCAACAACGTAATATAACGTAACCTAACCCAACCTATCATATCGGCGGTAATATTTGACAACATTCCTGGCGAGTTGGTCTCTACGCCTCCGTGGGAATTTTATATACATCAATTACGTAATATCACCTAACCTAACCTAACCTACCATCTCGGCACTAATATTTGACAACATTCCCGGCGAGTTGGCCTCTACCTCTCCGTGGGACCTTCATATACGACAATAACGTAATATAATCTAACCTAACCCAACCTATCATCTCGGCGGTAATATTTGACAACATTTCTGGTCAGTTGGCCTCTACGTCTCCGTGGAACCTTCATATACATCAAAACGTAATTTAACCTAACCTAACCCAACGTAACATCTCGGCGGTAATATTTGACAACATTACTGGCGAGTTGGTCTCTACGCCTCCGTGGGAATTTTATATACATCAATAACGTAATATCACCTAACCTAACCTAACCTACCATCTCGGCACTAATATTTGACAACATTCCTGGCGAGTTGGCCTCTACCTCTCCGTGCGACCTTCATATACATCAATAACGTAATATAACGTAACCTAAACCAACCTATCATCTCGGCGGTAATATTTGACAACATTCCTGGCTTGTTGGCCTCTACGTCTCCGTGGGACCTTCATATACATCAATAACGTAATATTATCTAAGCTAACCCAACCTATAATCTCGGCGGTAATATTTGAAAACATTCCTGTCGATGTTGGCCTCTACGTCTCCGTGGGACTTTTATATACATCAATAACGTAATTTAACCTAACCTAACCCAACGTAACTTCTCGGCGGTAATATTTGGCAACATTCCTGGCGAGTTGGCCTCTACCTCTCCGTGCGACATTCATATGCATCAATAACGTAATATAACCTAACCTAACCCAACGTAACTTCTCGGCGGTAATATTTGGCAACATTCCTGGCGAGTTGGCCTCTACCTCTCCGTGCGACATTCATATGCATCAATAACGTAATATAACGTAACCTAACCCAACCTATCATATCGGCGGTAATATTTGACAACATTCCTGGCGAGTTGGCCTCTACGTCTCCGTGGAACCTTCATATACATCAATAACGTGATATAACCTAACCTAACCCAACCTATCATCTTGGCGGTAATATTTGACAACATTCCTGGCTTGTTGGCCTCTACGTCTCCGTGGGACCTTCATATACATCAATAACGTAATATTACCTAACCTAACACAACCTATCATCTCGGCGGTAATATTTGAAAACATTCCTGTCGATGTTGGCCTCTACGTCTCCGTGGGAATTTTATATACATCAATAACGTAATTTAACCTAACCTAACCCAACGTAACATCTCGGCGGTAATGTTTGGCAACATTCCTGGCTTGTTGGCCTCTACGTCTCCGTGGGACCTTCATATACATCAATAACGTAATATCACCTAACCTAACCCAACCTAACATCTCGGCGGTAATATTTGACAACATTCCTGGCGAGTTGGTGTCTACGTCTCCGTGGGACTTTTTTATACATCAAAACATAATTTAACTTAACCTAACCCAACGTAACATCTGGGCGGTAATATTTGACAACATTCCTGGAGAGTTGGTCTCTACGTCTCCGTGGGACCTTCATATACATCAATAACGTAATATTACCTAACCTAACCCAACCTAACATCTCGGCAATAATATTTGAAAACATTCCTGGCGAGTTGGCCTCCACCTCTCCGTGCGACCTTCATATACATCAATAACGTAATATAACGTAACCTAACCCAACCTATCATATCGGCAATAATATTTGACAACATTCCTGGCGAGTTGGACTCTACGTCTCCGTGGGACCTTCATATACATCAATAACGTAATATAACGTAACCTAAACCAACCTATCATATCGGCGGTAATATTTGAAAACATTCCTGTCGATGTTGGCCTCTACGTCTCCGTGGGACCTTCATATACATCAATAACGTAATATTACCTAACCTAACCCAACCTATCATCTCGGCACTAATATTTGACAACATTTCTGGCGAGTTGGCCTCCACCTCTCCGTGGGACCTTCATATACGTCAATAACGTAATATAATCTAACCTAACCCAACCTATCATCTCGGCGGTAATATTTGACAACATTCCTGGCGAGTTGGCCTCTACGTCTCCGTGGGACTTTTATATACATCAATAACGTAATTTAACCTAACCTAACCCAACGTAACTTCTCGGCGGTAATATTTGGCAACATTCCTGGCGAGTTGGCCTCTACCTCTCCGTGCGACATTCATATGCATCAATAACGTAATATAACGTAACCTAACCCAACCTATCATATCGGCGGTAATATTTGACAACATTCCTGGCGAGTTGGCCTCTACCTCTCCGTGCGACCTTCATATACATCAATAACGTAATATTACCTAACCTAACCCAACCTATCATCTCGGCGGTAATATTTGAAAACATTCCTGTCGATGTTGGCCTCTACGTCTCCGTGGGACTTTTATATACATCAATAACGTAATTTAACCTAACCTAACCCAACGTAACTTCTCGGCGGTAATATTTGGCAACATTCCTGGCGAGTTGGCCTCTACCTCTCCGTGCGACATTCATATGCATCAATAACGTAATATAACGTAACCTAACCCAACCTATCATATCGGCGGTAATATTTGACAACATTCCTGGCGAGTTGGCCTCTACGTCTCCGTGGAACCTTCATATACATCAATAACGTGATATAACCTAACCTAACCCAACCTATCATCTCGGCGGTAATATTTGACAACATTCCTGGCTTGTTGGCCTCTACGTCTCCGTGGGACCTTCATATACATCAATAACGTAATATTACCTAACCTAACCCAACCTATCATCTCGGCGGTAATATTTGAAAACATTCCTGTCGATGTTGGCCTCTACGTCTCCGTGGGACTTTTATATACATCAATAACGTAATTTAACCTAACCTAACCCAACGTTACTTCTCGTCGGTAATATTTGGCAACATTCCTGGCTTGTTGGCCTCTACGTCTCCGTGGGACCTTCATATACATGAATAACGTAATATAACGTAACCTAAACCAACCTATCATATCGGCGGTAATATTTGAAAACATTCCTGTCGATGTTGGCCTCTACGTCTCCGTGGGACCTTCACATACATCAATGACGTAATATTACCTAACCTAATCCAACCTATCAGCTTGGCGGTAATATTTGAAAACATTCCTGCCGATGTTGATCTCTACGTCTCCGTGGGACTTTTATATACGTCAATAACGTAATTTAACCTAACCTAACCCAACGTAACATCTCGGCGGTAATGTTTGGCAACATTCCTGGCTTGTTGGCCTCTACGTCTCCGTGGGACCTTCATATACAGCAATAACGTAATATCACCTAACCTAACCCAACCTAACATCTCGGCGGTAATATTTGACAACATTCCTGGCGAGTTGGTGTCTACGTCTCCGTGCGACTTTTTTATACATCAAAACATAATTTAACTTAACCTAACCCAACGTAACATCTCGGCGGTAATATTGGACAACATTCCTGGAGAGTTGGTCTCTACGTCTCCGTGGGACCTTCATATACATCAATAACGTAATATTACCTAACCTAACCCAACCTAACATCTCGGCAATAATATTTGACAACATTCCGGGCGAGTTGGCCTCCACATCTCCGTGGGACCTTCATATACGTCAATAACGTAATATAATCTAACCTAACCCAACCTATCATATCGGCGGTGATATTTGAAAACATTCCTGTCGATGTTGGCCTCTACGTCTCCGAGGGACCTTCATATACATCAATAACGTAATATTACCTAACCTAACCCAACCTATCATCTCGGCACTAATATTTGACAACATTCCTGGCGAGTTGGCCTCCACCTCTCCGTGCGACCTTCATATACATCAATAACGTAATATAACGTAACCTAAACCAACCTATCATATCGGCGGTAATATTTGACAACATTCCTGGCGAGTTGGCCTCTACGTCTCCGTGGGACCTTCATATACATCAATAACGTAATATAACGTAACCTAAACCAACCTATCATATCGGCGGTAATATTTGAAAACATTCCTGTCGATGTTGGCCTCTACGTCTCCGTGGGACCCTCACATACATCAATGACGTAATATTACCTAACCTAATCCAACCTATCAGCTCGGCGGTAATATTTGAAAACATTCCTGTCGAGTTGGCCTCTACCTCTCCGTGCGACCTTCATATACATCAACAACGTAATATAACGTAACCTAACCCAACCTATCATATCGGCGGTAATATTTGACAACATTCCTGGCGAGTTGGTCTCTACGCCTCCGTGGGAATTTTATATACATCAATTACGTAATATCACCTATCCTAACCTAACCTACCATCTCGGCACTAATATTTGACAACATTCCCGGCGAGTTGGCCTCTACCTCTCCGTGGGACCTTCATATACGACAATAACGTAATATAATCTAACCTAACCCAACCTATCATCTCGGCGGTAATATTTGACAACATTTCTGGTCAGTTGGCCTCTACGTCTCCGTGGAACCTTCATATACATCAAAACGTAATTTAACCTAACCTAACCCAACGTAACATCTCGGCGGTAATATTTGACAACATTACTGGCGAGTTGGTCTCTACGCCTCCGTGGGAATTTTATATACATCAATAACGTAATATCACCTAACCTAACCTAACCTACCATCTCGGCACTAATATTTGACAACATTCCTGGCGAGTTGGCCTCTACCTCTCCGTGCGACCTTCATATACATCAATAACGTAATATAACGTAACCTAAACCAACCTATCATCTCGGCGGTAATATTTGACAACATTCCTGGCTTGTTGGCCTCTACGTCTCCGTGGGACCTTCATATACATCAATAACGTAATATTATCTAAGCTAACCCAACCTATAATCTCGGCGGTAATATTTGAAAACATTCCTGTCGATGTTGGCCTCTACGTCTCCGTGGGACTTTTATATACATCAATAACGTAATTTAACCTAACCTAACCCAACGTAACTTCTCGGCGGTAATATTTGGCAACATTCCTGGCGAGTTGGCCTCTACCTCTCCGTGCGACATTCATATGCATCAATAACGTAATATAACCTAACCTAACCCAACGTAACTTCTCGGCGGTAATATTTGGCAACATTCCTGGCGAGTTGGCCTCTACCTCTCCGTGCGACATTCATATGCATCAATAACGTAATATAACGTAACCTAACCCAACCTATCATATCGGCGGTAATATTTGACAACATTCCTGGCGAGTTGGCCTCTACGTCTCCGTGGAACCTTCATATACATCAATAACGTGATATAACCTAACCTAACCCAACCTATCATCTCGGCGGTAATATTTGACAACATTCCTGGCTTGTTGGCCTCTACGTCTCCGTGGGACCTTCATATACATCAATAACGTAATATTACCTAACCTAACACAACCTATCATCTCGGCGGTAATATTTGAAAACATTCCTGTCGATGTTGGCCTCTACGTCTCCGCGGGAATTTTATATACATCAATAACGTAATTTAACCTAACCTAACCCAACGTAACATCTCGGCGGTAATGTTTGGCAACATTCCTGGCTTGTTGGCCTCTACGTCTCCGTGGGACCTTCATATACATCAATAACGTAATATCACCTAACCTAACCCAACCTAACATCTCGGCGGTAATATTTGACAACATTCCTGGCGAGTTGGTGTCTACGTCTCCGTGGGACTTTTTTATACATCAAAACATAATTTAACTTAACCTAACCCAACGTAACATCTGGGCGGTAATATTTGACAACATTCCTGGAGAGTTGGTCTCTACGTCTCCGTGGGACCTTCATATACATCAATAACGTAATATTACCTAACCTAACCCAACCTAACATCTCGGCAATAATATTTGAAAACATTCCTGGCGAGTTGGCCTCCACCTCTCCGTGCGACCTTCATATACATCAATAACGTAATTTAACCTAACCTAACCCAACGTAACTTCTCGGCGGTAATATTTGGCAACATTCCTGGCTTGTTGGCCTCTACGTCTCCGTGGGACCTTCATATACATGAATAACGTAATATAACGTAACCTAAACCAACCTATCATATCGGCGGTAATATTTGAAAACATTCCTGTCGATGTTGGCCTCTACGTCTCCGTGGGACCTTCACATACATCAATGACGTAATATTACCTAACCTAATCCAACCTATCAGCTCGGCGGTAATATTTGAAAACATTCCTGCTGATGTTGACCTCTACGTCTCCGTGGGACTTTTATATACATCAATAACGTAATTTAACCTAACCTAACCCAACGTAACATCTCGGCGGTAATGTTTGGCAACATTCCTGGCTTGTTGGCCTCTACGTCTCCGTGGGACCTTCATATACATCAATAACGTAATATCACCTAACCTAACCCAACCTAACATCTCGGCGGTAGTATTTGACAACATTCCTGGCGAGTTGGTGTCTACGTCTCCGTGGGACTTTTTTAGACATCAAAACATAATTTAACTTAACCTAACCCAACGTAACATCTGGGCGGTAATATTTGACAACATTCCTGGAGAGTTGGTCTCTACGTCTCCGTGGGACCTTCATATACATCAATAACGTAATATTACCTAACCTAACCCAACCTAACATCTCGGCAATAATATTTGAAAACATTCCTGGCGAGTTGGCCTCCACCTCTCCGTGCGACCTTCATATACGTCAATAACGTAATATAATCTAACCTAACCCAACCTATCATCTCGGCGGTAATATTTGACAACATTCCTGGCCAGTTGGCCTCTACGTCTCCGTGGGACTTTTATATACATCAAAACGTAATTTAACCTAACCGAACCCAACGTAACATCTCGGCGGTAATATTTGACAACATTCCTGTCGAGTTGGTCTCTACGCCTCCGTGCGACCTTCATATACATCAATAACGTAATATAACCAAACCTAAACCAACCTAACATCTCGGCACTAATACTTGACAACATTCCTGGCGAGTTGGCCTCTACCTCTCCGTGCGACCTTCATATACATCAATAACGTAATATAATCTAACCTAACGCAACCTATCATCTCGGCGGTAATATTTGAAAACATTCCTGCCGATGTTGGCCTCTACGTCTCCGTGGGACTTTTATATACATCTATAACGTAATTTAACCTAACCTAACCCAACGTAACATCTCGGCGGTAATATTGGACAACATTCCTGGAGAGTTGGTCTCTACGTCTCCGTGGGACCTTCATATACATGAATAACGTGATATAACGTAACCTAACCCAACCTAACATCTCGGCAATAATATTTGACAACATTCCGGGCGAGTTGGCCTCCACATCTCCGTGGGACCTTCATATACGTCAATAACGTAATATAATCTAACCTAACCCAACCTATCATATCGGCGGTGATATTTGAAAACATTCCTGTCGATGTTGGCCTCTACGTCTCCGAGGGACCTTCATATACATCAATAACGTAATATTACCTAACCTAACCCAACCTATCATCTCGGCACTAATATTTGACAACATTCCTGGCGAGTTGGCCTCCACCTCTCCGTGCGACCTTCATATACATCAATAACGTAATATAACGTAACCTAAACCAACCTATCATATCGGCGGTAATATTTGACAACATTCCTGGCGAGTTGGCCTCTACGTCTCCGTGGGACCTTCATATACATCAATAACGTAATATAACGTAACCTAAACCAACCTATCATATCGGCGGTAATATTTGAAAACATTCCTGTCGATGTTGGCCTCTACGTCTCCGTGGGACCCTCACATACATCAATGACGTAATATTACCTAACCTAATCCAACCTATCAGCTCGGCGGTAATATTTGAAAACATTCCTGTCGAGTTGGCCTCTACCTCTCCGTGCGACCTTCATATACATCAACAACGTAATATAACGTAACCTAACCCAACCTATCATATCGGCGGTAATATTTGACAACATTCCTGGCGAGTTGGTCTCTACGCCTCCGTGGGAATTTTATATACATCAATTACGTAATATCACCTATCCTAACCTAACCTACCATCTCGGCACTAATATTTGACAACATTCCCGGCGAGTTGGCCTCTACCTCTCCGTGGGACCTTCATATACGACAATAACGTAATATAATCTAACCTAACCCAACCTATCATCTCGGCGGTAATATTTGACAACATTCCTGGCTTGTTGGCCTCTACGTCTCCGTGGGACCTTCATATACATCAATAACGTAATATTATCTAAGCTAACCCAACCTATAATCTCGGCGGTAATATTTGAAAACATTCCTGTCGATGTTGGCCTCTACGTCTCCGTGGGACTTTTATATACATCAATAACGTAATTTAACCTAACCTAACCCAACGTAACTTCTCGGCGGTAATATTTGGCAACATTCCTGGCGAGTTGGCCTCTACCTCTCCGTGCGACATTCATATGCATCAATAACGTAATATAACCTAACCTAACCCAACGTAACTTCTCGGCGGTAATATTTGGCAACATTCCTGGCGAGTTGGCCTCTACCTCTCCGTGCGACATTCATATGCATCAATAACGTAATATAACGTAACCTAACCCAACCTATCATATCGGCGGTAATATTTGACAACATTCCTGGCGAGTTGGCCTCTACGTCTCCGTGGAACCTTCATATACATCAATAACGTGATATAACCTAACCTAACCCAACCTATCATCTCGGCGGTAATATTTGACAACATTCCTGGCTTGTTGGCCTCTACGTCTCCGTGGGACCTTCATATACATCAATAACGTAATATTACCTAACCTAACACAACCTATCATCTCGGCGGTAATATTTGAAAACATTCCTGTCGATGTTGGCCTCTACGTCTCCGTGGGAATTTTATATACATCAATAACGTAATTTAACCTAACCTAACCCAACGTAACATCTCGGCGGTAATGTTTGGCAACATTCCTGGCTTGTTGGCCTCTACGTCTCCGTGGGACCTTCATATACATCAATAACGTAATATCACCTAACCTAACCCAACCTAACATCTCGGCGGTAATATTTGACAACATTCCTGGCGAGTTGGTGTCTACGTCTCCGTGGGACTTTTTTATACATCAAAACATAATTTAACTTAACCTAACCCAACGTAACATCTGGGCGGTAATATTTGACAACATTCCTGGAGAGTTGGTCTCTACGTCTCCGTGGGACCTTCATATACATCAATAACGTAATATTACCTAACCTAACCCAACCTAACATCTCGGCAATAATATTTGAAAACATTCCTGGCGAGTTGGCCTCCACCTCTCCGTGCGACCTTCATATACATCAATAACGTAATATAACGTAACCTAACCCAACCTATCATATCGGCAATAATATTTGACAACATTCCTGGCGAGTTGGACTCTACGTCTCCGTGGGACCTTCATATACATCAATAACGTAATATAACGTAACCTAAACCAACCTATCATATCGGCGGTAATATTTGAAAACATTCCTGTCGATGTTGGCCTCTACGTCTCCGTGGGACCTTCATATACATCAATAACGTAATATTACCTAACCTAACCCAACCTATCATCTCGGCACTAATATTTGACAACATTCCTGGCGAGTTGGCCTCTACGTCTCCGTGGGACTTTTATATACATCAATAACGTAATTTAACCTAACCTAACCCAACGTAACTTCTCGGCGGTAATATTTGGCAACATTCCTGGCGAGTTGGCCTCTACCTCTCCGTGCGACATTCATATGCATCAATAACGTAATATAACGTAACCTAACCCAACCTATCATATCGGCGGTAATATTTGACAACATTCCTGGCGAGTTGGCCTCTACCTCTCCGTGCGACCTTCATATACATCAATAACGTAATATAACGTAACCTAAACCAACCTATCATCTCGGCGGTAATATTTGACAACATTCCTGGCTTGTTGGCCTCTACGTCTCCGTGGGACCTTCATATACATCAATAACGTAATATTATCTAAGCTAACCCAACCTATAATCTCGGCGGTAATATTTGAAAACATTCCTGTCGATGTTGGCCTCTACGTCTCCGTGGGACTTTTATATACATCAATAACGTAATTTAACCTAACCTAACCCAACGTAACTTCTCGGCGGTAATATTTGGCAACATTCCTGGCGAGTTGGCCTCTACCTCTCCGTGCGACATTCATATGCATCAATAACGTAATATAACGTAACCTAACCCAACCTATCATATCGGCGGTAATATTTGACAACATTCCTGGCGAGTTGGCCTCTACGTCTCCGTGGAACCTTCATATACATCAATAACGTGATATAACCTAACCTAACCCAACCTATCATCTCGGCGGTAATATTTGACAACATTCCTGGCTTGTTGGCCTCTACGTCTCCGTGGGACCTTCATATACATCAATAACGTAATATTACCTAACCTAACCCAACCTATCATCTCGGCGGTAATATTTGAAAACATTCCTGTCGATGTTGGCCTCTACGTCTCCGTGGGACTTTTATATACATCAATAACGTAATTTAACCTAACCTAACCCAACGTAACTTCTCGGCGGTAATATTTGGCAACATTCCTGGCTTGTTGGCCTCTACGTCTCCGTGGGACCTTCATATACATGAATAACGTAATATAACGTAACCTAAACCAACCTATCATATCGGCGGTAATATTTGAAAACATTCCGGTCGATGTTGGCCTCTACGTCTCCGTGGGACCTTCACATACATCAATGACGTAATATTACCTAACCTAATCCAACCTATCAGCTCGGCGGTAATATTTGAAAACATTCCTGCTGATGTTGACCTCTACGTCTCCGTGGGACTTTTATATACATCAATAACGTAATTTAACCTAACCTAACCCAACGTAACATCTCGGCGGTAATGTTTGGCAACATTCCTGGCTTGTTGGCCTCTACGTCTCCGTGGGACCTTCATATACATCAATAACGTAATATCACCTAACCTAACCCAACCTAACATCTCGGCGGTAGTATTTGACAACATTCCTGGCGAGTTGGTGTCTACGTCTCCGTGGGACTTTTTTATACATCAAAACATAATTTAACTTAACCTAACCCAACGTAACATCTGGGCGGTAATATTTGACAACATTCCTGGAGAGTTGGTCTCTACGTCTCCGTGGGACCTTCATATACATCAATAACGTAATATTACCTAACCTAACCCAACCTAACATCTCGGCAATAATATTTGAAAACATTCCTGGCGAGTTGGCCTCCACCTCTCCGTGCGACCTTCATATACGTCAATAACGTAATATAATCTAACCTAACCCAACCTATCATCTCGGCGGTAATATTTGACAACATTCCTGGCCAGTTGGCCTCTACGTCTCCGTGGGACTTTTATATACATCAAAACGTAATTTAACCTAACCGAACCCAACGTAACATCTCGGCGGTAATATTTGACAACATTCCTGTCGAGTTTGTCTCTACGCCTCCGTGCGACCTTCATATACATCAATAACGTAATATAACCAAACCTAAACCAACCTAACATCTCGGCACTAATACTTGACAACATTCCTGGCGAGTTGGCCTCTACCTCTCCGTGCGACCTTCATATACATCAATAACGTAATATAATCTAACCTAACGCAACCTATCATCTCGGCGGTAATATTTGAAAACATTCCTGCCGATGTTGGCCTCTACGTCTCCGTGGGACTTTTATATACATCTATAACGTAATTTAACCTAACCTAACCCAACGTAACATTTCGGCGGTAATGTTTGGCAACATTCCTGGCTTGTTGGCCTCTACGTCTCCGTGGGACCTTCATATACATGAATAACGTAATATAACGTAACATAAACCAACCTATCATATCGGCGGTAATATTAGAAAACATTCCTGTCGATGTTGGCCTCTACGTCTCCGTGGGACCTTCACATACATCAATGACGTAATATTACCTAACCTAATCCAACCTATCAGCTCGGCGGTAATATTTGAAAACATTCCTGCCGATGGTGGCCTCTACGTCTCCGTGGGACTTTTATATACATCAATAACGTAATTTAACCTAACCTAACCCAACGTAACATCTCGGCGGTAATGTTTGGCAACATTCCTGGCTTGTTGGCCTCTACGTCTCCGTGGGACCTTCATATACATCAATAACGTAATATTACCTAACCTAACCCAACCTATCATCTCGGCGGTAATATTTGAAAACATTCCTGTCGATGTTGGCCTCTATGTCTCCGTGGGACTTTTATATACATCAATAACGTAATTTAACCTAACCTAACCCAACGTAACATCTCGGCGGTAATATTTTACAACATTACTGGCGAGTTGGTCTCTACGCCTCCGTGGGAATTTTAAATACATCAATAACGTAATATCACCTAACCTAACCTAACCTACCATCTCGGCACTAATATTTGACAACATTCCTGGCGAGTTGGCCTCTACCTCTCCGTGGGACCTTCATATACGTCAAGAACGTAATATAATCTAACCTAACCCAACCTATCATCTCGGCGGTAATATTTGACAACATTCCTGGCCAGTTGGCCTCTACGTCTCCGTGGGACTTTTATATACATCAAAACGTAATTTAACCTAACCGAACCCAACGTAACATCTCGGCGGTAATATTTGACAACATTCCTGTCGAGTTGGTCTCTACGCCTCCGTGCGACCTTCATATACATCAATAACGTAATATAACCAAACCTAAACCAACCTAACATCTCGGCACTAATACTTGACAACATTCCTGGCGAGTTGGCCTCTACCTCTCCGTGCGACCTTCATATACATCAATAACGTAATATAATCTAACCTAACCCAACCTATCATCTCGGCGGTAATATTTGAAAACATTCCTGTCGATGTTGGCCTCTATGTCTCCGTGGGACTTTTATATACATCAATAACGTAATTTAACCTAACCTAACCCAACGTAACATCTCGGCGGTAATATTTTACAACATTACTGGCGAGTTGGTCTCTACGCCTCCGTGGGAATTTTATATACATCAATAACGTAATATCACCTAACCTAACCTAACCTACCATCTCGGCACTAATATTTGACAACATTCCTGGCGAGTTGGCCTCTACCTCTCCGTGGGACCTTCATATACGACAATAACGTAATATAATCTAACCTAACCCAACCTATCATCTCGGCGGTAATATTTGACAACATTCCTGGCCAGTTGGCCTCTACGTCTCCGTGGGACTTTTATATACATCAAAACGTAATTTAACCTAACCGAACCCAACGTAACATCTCGGCGGTAATATTTGACAACATTCCTGTCGAGTTGGTCTCTACGCCTCCGTGCGACCTTCATATACAGCAATAACGTAATATAACCAAACCTAAACCAACCTAACATCTCGGCACTAATACTTGACAACAATCCTGGCGAGTTGGCCTCTACCTCTCCGTGCGACCTTCATATACGTCAATAACGTAATATAATCTAACCTAACCCAACCTATCATCTCGGCGGTAATATTTGACAACATTTCTGGTCAGTTGGCCTCTACGTCTCCGTGGAACCTTCATATACATCAATAACGTGATATAACCTAACCTAACCCAACCTATCATCTCGGCGGTAATATTTGACAACATTCCTGGCGAGTTGGTCTCTACGCCTCCGTGGGAATTTTATATACATCAATTACGTAATATCACCTAACCTAACCTAACCTACCATCTCGGCACTAATATTTGACAACATTCCTGGCGAGTTGGCCTCTACCTCTCCGTGGGACCTTCATATACGACAATAACGTAATATAATCTAACCTAACCCAACCTATCATCTCGGCGGTAATATTTGACAACATTTCTGGTCAGTTGGCCTCTACGTCTCCGTGGAACCTTCATATACATCAAAACGTAATTTAACCTAACCTAACCCAACGTAACATCTCGGCGGTAATATTTAACAACATTACTGGCGAGTTGGTCTCTACGCCTCCGTGGGAATTTTATATACATCAATAACGTAATATCACCTAACCTAACCTAACCTACCATCTCGGCACTAATATTTGACAACATTCCTGGCGAGTTGGCCTCTACCTCTCCGTGGGACCTTCATATACGTCAATAACGTAATATAATCTAACCTAACCCAACCTATCATCTCGGCGGTAATATTTGACAACATTCCTGGCCAGTTGGCCTCTACGTCTCCGTGGGACTTTTATATACATCAAAACGTAATTTAACCTAACCGAACCCAACGTAACATCTCGGCGGTAATATTTGACAACATTCCTGTCGAGTTGGTCTCTACGCCTCCGTGCGACCTTCATATACATCAATAACGTAATATAACCAAACCTAAACCAACCTAACATCTCGGCACTAATACTTGACAACATTCCTGGCGAGTTGGCCTCTACCTCTCCGTGCGACCTTCATATACATCAATAACGTAATATAATCTAACCTAACCCAACCTATCATCTCGGCGGTAATATTTGAAAACATTCCTGCCGATGTTGGCCTCTACGTCTCCGTGGGACTTTTATATACATCTATAACGTAATTTAACCTAACCTAACCCAACGTAACATTTCGGCGGTAATGTTTGGCAACATTCCTGGCTTGTTGGCCTCTACGTCTCCGTGGGACCTTCATATACATGAATAACGTAATATAACGTAACCTAAACCAACCTATCATATCGGCGGTAATATTAGAAAACATTCCTGTCGATGTTGGCCTCTACGTCTCCGTGGGACCTTCACATACATCAATGACGTAATATTACCTAACCTAATCCAACCTATCAGCTCGGCGGTAATATTTGAAAACATTCCTGCCGATGTTGGCCTCTACGTCGCCGTGGGACTTTTATATACATCAATAACGTAATTTAACCTAACCTAACCCAACGTAACATCTCGGCGGTAATGTTTGGCAACATTCCTGTCTTGTTGGCCTCTACGTCTCCGTGGGACCTTCATATACATCAATAACGTAATATCACCTAACCTAACCCAACCTAACATCTCGGCGGTAATATCTGACAACATTCCTGGCGAGTTGGTGTCTACGTCTCCGTGGGACTTTTTTATACATCAAAACATAATTTAACTTACCCTAACCCAACGTAACATCTCGGCGGTAATATTTGACAACATTCCTGGAGAGTTGGTCTCTACGTCTCCGTGGGACCTTCATATACATCAATAACGTAATATTACCTAACCTAACCCAACCTAACATCTCGGCAATAATATTTGAAAACATTCCTGGCGAGTTGGCCTCCACCTCTCCGTGCGACCTTCATATACATCAATAACGTAATATAACGTAACCTAACCCAACCTATCATATCGGCAATAATATTTGACAACATTCCTCGCGAGTTGGACTCTACGTCTCCGTGGGACCTTCATATACATCAATAACGTAATATAACGTAACCTAAACCAACCTATCACATCGGCGGTAATATTTGAAAACATCCCTGTCGATGTTGGCCTCTACGTCTCCGTGGGACCTTCATATACATCAATAACGTAATATTACCTAACCTAACCCAACCTATCATCTCGGCACTAATATTTGACAACATTCCTGGCGAGTTGGCCTCCACCTCTCCGTGGGACCTTCATATACGTCAATAACGTAATATAATCTAACCTAACCCAACCTATCATCTCGGCGGTAATATTTGACAACATTTCTGGTCAGTTGGCCTCTACGTCTCCGTGGAACCTTCATATACATCAATAACGTGATATAACCTAACCTAACCCAACCTATCATCTCGGCGGTAATATTTGACAACATTCCTGGCGAGTTGGTCTCTACGCCTCCGTGGGAATTTTATATACATCAATTACGTAATATCACCTAACCTAACCTAACCTACCATCTCGGCACTAATATTTGACAACATTCCTGGCGAGTTGGCCTCTACCTCTCCGTGGGACCTTCATATACGACAATAACGTAATATAATCTAACCTAACCCAACCTATCATCTCGGCGGTAATATTTGACAACATTTCTGGTCAGTTGGCCTCTACGTCTCCGTGGGACTTTTATATACATCAAATCGTAATTTAACCTAACCTAACCCAACGTAACATCTCGGCGGTAATATTTGACAACATTCCTGGAGAGTTGGTCTCTACGTCTCCGTGGGACCTTCATATGCATCAATAACGTAATATTACCTAACCTAACCCAACCTATCATCTCGGCGGTAATATTTGACAACATTCCTGGCTTGTTGGCCTCTACGTCTCCGTGGGACCTTCACATACATCAATGACGTAATATTACCTAACCTAATCCAACCTATCAGCTCGGCGGTAATATTTGAAAACATTCCTGGCGAGTTGGCCTCTACCTCTCTGTGCGACCTTCCTATACATCAACAACGTAATATAACGTAACCTAACCCAACCTATCATATCGGCGGTAATATTTGACAACATTCCTGGCGAGTTGGTCTCTACGCCTCCGTGGGAATTTTATATACATCAATTACGTAATATCACCTAACCTAACCTAACCTACCATCTCGGCACTAATATTTGACAACATTCCTGGCGAGTTGGCCTCTACCTCTCCGTGGGACCTTCATATACGACAATAACGTAATATAATCTAACCTAACCCAACCTATCATCTCGGCGGTAATATTTGACAACATTCCTGGCCAGTTGGCCTCTACGTCTCCGTGGGACTTTTATATACATCAAAACGTAATTTAACCTAACCGAACCCAACGTAACATCTCGGCGGTAATATTTGACAACATTCCTGTCGAGTTGGTCTCTACGCCTCCGTGCGACCTTCATATACATCAATAACGTACTATAACCAAACCTAACCCAACCTAACTTCTCGGCACTAATACTTGACAACATTCCTGGCGAGTTGGCCTCTACCTCTCCGTGGGACCTTCATATACGTCAATAACGTAATATAATCTAACGTAACCCAACCTATCATCTCGGCGGTAATATTTGACAACATTCCTGGCCAGTTGGCCTCTACGTCTCCGTGGGACTTTTATATACATCAAAACGTAATTTAACCTAACCGAACCCAACGTAACATCTCGGCGGTAATATTTGACAACATTCCTGTCGAGTTGGTCTCTACGCCTCCGTGCGACCTTCATATACAGCAATAACGTAATATAACCAAACCTAAACCAACCTAACATCTCGGCACTAATACTTGACAACATTCCTGGCGAGTTGGCCTCTACCTCTCCGTGCGACCTTCATATACGTCAATAACGTAATATAATCTAACCTAACCCAACCTATCATCTCGGCGGTAATATTTGACAACATTTCTGGTCAGTTGGCCTCTACGTCTCCGTGGAACCTTCATATACATCAATAACGTAATATAATCTAACCTAACCCAACCTATCATCTCGGCGGTAATATTTGACAACATTCCTGGCCAGTTGGCCTCTACGTCTCCGTGGGACTTTTATATACATCAAAACGTAATTTAACCTAACCTAACCCAACGTAACATCTCGGCGGTAATATTTGACAACATTCCTGGAGAGTTGGTCTCTACGTCTCCGTGGGACCTTCATATGCATCAATAACGTAATATTACCTAACCTAACCCAACCTATCATCTCGGCGGTAATATTTGACAACATTCCTGGCTTGTTGGCCTCTACGTCTCCGTTGGACCTTCACATACATCAATGACGTAATATTACCTAACCTAATCCAACCTATCGGCTCGGCGGTAATATTTGAAAACATTCCTGGCGAGTTGGCCTCTACCTCTCTGTGCGACCTTCCTATACATCAACAACGTAATATAACGTAACCTAACCCAACCTATCATATCGGCGGTAATATTTGACAACATTCCTCGCGAGTTGGTCTCTACGCCTCCGTGGGAATTTTATATACATCAATTACGTAATATCACCTAACCTAACCTAACCTACCATCTCGGCACTAATATTTGACAACATTCCTGGCGAGTTGGCCTCTACCTCTCCGTGGGACCTTCATATACGACAATAACGTAATATAATCTAACCTAACCCAACCTATCATCTCGGCGGTAATATTTGACAACATTCCTGGCTTGTTGGCCTCTACGTCTCCGTGGGACCTTCACATACATCAATGACGTAATATTACCTAACCTAATCCAACCTATCAGCTCGGCGGTAATATTTGAAAACATTCCTGGCGAGTTGGCCTCTACCTCTCTGTGCGACCTTCCTATACATCAACAACGTAATATAACGTAACCTAACCCAACCTATCATATCGGCGGTAATATTTGACAACATTCCTGGCGAGTTGGTCTCTACGCCTCCGTGGGAATTTTATATACATCAATTACGTAATATCACCTACCCTAACCTAACCTACCATCTCGGCACTAATATTTGACAACATTCCTGGCGAGTTGGCCTCTACCTCTCCGTGTGACCTTCATATACGACAATAACGTAATATAATCTAACCTAACCCAACCTATCATCTCGGCGGTAATATTTGACAACATTCCTGGCCAGTTGGCCTCTACGTCTCCGTGGGACTTTTATATACATCAAAACGTAATTTAACCTAACCGAACCCAACGTAACATCTCGGCGGTAATATTTGACAACATTCCTGTCGAGTTGGTCTCTACGCCTCCGTGCGACCTTCATATACAGCAATAACGTAATATAACCAAACCTAAACCAACCTAACATCTCGGCACTAATACTTGACAACATTCCTGGCGAGTTGGCCTCTACCTCTCCGTGCGACCTTCATATACGTCAATAACGTAATATAATCTAACCTAACCCAACCTATCATCTCGGCGGTAATATTTGACAACATTTCTGGTCAGTTGGCCTCTACGTCTCCGTGGAACCTTCATATACATCAATAACGTAATATAATCTAACCTAACCCAACCTATCATCTCGGCGGTAATATTTGACAACATTCCTGGCCAGTTGGCCTCTACGTCTCCGTGGGACTTTTATATACATCAAAACGTAATTTAACCTAACCTAACCCAACGTAACATCTCGGCGGTAATATTTGACAACATTCCTGGAGAGTTGGTCTCTACGTCTCCGTGGGACCTTCATATGCATCAATAACGTAATATTACCTAACCTAACCCAACCTATCATCTCGGCGGTAATATTTGACAACATTCCTGGCTTGTTGGCCTCTACGTCTCCGTTGGACCTTCACATACATCAATGACGTAATATTACCTAACCTAATCCAACCTATCGGCTCGGCGGTAATATTTGAAAACATTCCTGGCGAGTTGGTCTCTACGCCTCCGTGCGACCTTCATATACATCAATAACGTAATATAACCAAACCTAAACCAACCTAACATCTCGGCACTAATACTTGACAACATTCCTGGCGAGTTGGCCTCTACCTCTCCGTGCGACCTTCATATACATCAATAACGTAATATAATCTAACCTAACCCAACCTATCATCTCGGCGGTAATATTTGAAAACATTCCTGTCGATGTTGGCCTCTATGTCTCCGTGGGACTTTTATATACATCAATAACGTAATTTAACCTAACCTAACCCAACGTAACATCTCGGCGGTAATATTTTACAACATTACTGGCGAGTTGGTCTCTACGCCTCCGTGGGAATTTTATATACATCAATAACGTAATATCACCTAACCTAACCTAACCTACCATCTCGGCACTAATATTTGACAACATTCCTGGCGAGTTGGCCTCTACCTCTCCGTGGGACCTTCATATACGACAATAACGTAATATAATCTAACCTAACCCAACCTATCATCTCGGCGGTAATATTTGACAACATTCCTGGCCAGTTGGCCTCTACGTCTCCGTGGGACTTTTATATACATCAAAACGTAATTTAACCTAACCGAACCCAACGTAACATCTCGGCGGTAATATTTGACAACATTCCTGTCGAGTTGGTCTCTACGCCTCCGTGCGACCTTCATATACAGCAATAACGTAATATAACCAAACCTAAACCAACCTAACATCTCGGCACTAATACTTGACAACAATCCTGGCGAGTTGGCCTCTACCTCTCCGTGCGACCTTCATATACGTCAATAACGTAATATAATCTAACCTAACCCAACCTATCATCTCGGCGGTAATATTTGACAACATTTCTGGTCAGTTGGCCTCTACGTCTCCGTGGAACCTTCATATACATCAATAACGTGATATAACCTAACCTAACCCAACCTATCATCTCGGCGGTAATATTTGACAACATTCCTGGCGAGTTGGTCTCTACGCCTCCGTGGGAATTTTATATACATCAATTACGTAATATCACCTAACCTAACCTAACCTACCATCTCGGCACTAATATTTGACAACATTCCTGGCGAGTTGGCCTCTACCTCTCCGTGGGACCTTCATATACGACAATAACGTAATATAATCTAACCTAACCCAACCTATCATCTCGGCGGTAATATTTGACAACATTTCTGGTCAGTTGGCCTCTACGTCTCCGTGGAACCTTCATATACATCAAAACGTAATTTAACCTAACCTAACCCAACGTAACATCTCGGCGGTAATATTTAACAACATTACTGGCGAGTTGGTCTCTACGCCTCCGTGGGAATTTTATATACATCAATAACGTAATATCACCTAACCTAACCTAACCTACCATCTCGGCACTAATATTTGACAACATTCCTGGCGAGTTGGCCTCTACCTCTCCGTGGGACCTTCATATACGTCAATAACGTAATATAATCTAACCTAACCCAACCTATCATCTCGGCGGTAATATTTGACAACATTCCTGGCCAGTTGGCCTCTACGTCTCCGTGGGACTTTTATATACATCAAAACGTAATTTAACCTAACCGAACCCAACGTAACATCTCGGCGGTAATATTTGACAACATTCCTGTCGAGTTGGTCTCTACGCCTCCGTGCGACCTTCATATACATCAATAACGTAATATAACCAAACCTAAACCAACCTAACATCTCGGCACTAATACTTGACAACATTCCTGGCGAGTTGGCCTCTACCTCTCCGTGCGACCTTCATATACATCAATAACGTAATATAATCTAACCTAACCCAACCTATCATCTCGGCGGTAATATTTGAAAACATTCCTGCCGATGTTGGCCTCTACGTCTCCGTGGGACTTTTATATACATCTATAACGTAATTTAACCTAACCTAACCCAACGTAACATTTCGGCGGTAATGTTTGGCAACATTCCTGGCTTGTTGGCCTCTACGTCTCCGTGGGACCTTCATATACATGAATAACGTAATATAACGTAACCTAAACCAACCTATCATATCGGCGGTAATATTAGAAAACATTCCTGTCGATGTTGGCCTCTACGTCTCCGTGGGACCTTCACATACATCAATGACGTAATATTACCTAACCTAATCCAACCTATCAGCTCGGCGGTAATATTTGAAAACATTCCTGCCGATGTTGGCCTCTACGTCGCCGTGGGACTTTTATATACATCAATAACGTAATTTAACCTAACCTAACCCAACGTAACATCTCGGCGGTAATGTTTGGCAACATTCCTGTCTTGTTGGCCTCTACGTCTCCGTGGGACCTTCATATACATCAATAACGTAATATCACCTAACCTAACCCAACCTAACATCTCGGCGGTAATATCTGACAACATTCCTGGCGAGTTGGTGTCTACGTCTCCGTGGGACTTTTTTATACATCAAAACATAATTTAACTTACCCTAACCCAACGTAACATCTCGGCGGTAATATTTGACAACATTCCTGGAGAGTTGGTCTCTACGTCTCCGTGGGACCTTCATATACATCAATAACGTAATATTACCTAACCTAACCCAACCTAACATCTCGGCAATAATATTTGAAAACATTCCTGGCGAGTTGGCCTCCACCTCTCCGTGCGACCTTCATATACATCAATAACGTAATATAACGTAACCTAACCCAACCTATCATATCGGCAATAATATTTAACAACATTCCTGGCGAGTTGGACTCTACGTCTCCGTGGGACCTTCATATACATCAATAACGTAATATAACGTAACCTAAACCAACCTATCACATCGGCGGTAATATTTGAAAACATCCCTGTCGATGTTGGCCTCTACGTCTCCGTGGGACCTTCATATACATCAATAACGTAATATTACCTAACCTAACCCAACCTATCATCTCGGCACTAATATTTGACAACATTCCTGGCGAGTTGGCCTCCACCTCTCCGTGGGACCTTCATATACGTCAATAACGTAATATAATCTAACCTAACCCAACCTATCATCTCGGCGGTAATATTTGACAACATTTCTGGTCAGTTGGCCTCTACGTCTCCGTGGAACCTTCATATACATCAATAACGTGATATAACCTAACCTAACCCAACCTATCATCTCGGCGGTAATATTTGACAACATTCCTGGCGAGTTGGTCTCTACGCCTCCGTGGGAATTTTATATACATCAATTACGTAATATCACCTAACCTAACCTAACCTACCATCTCGGCACTAATATTTGACAACATTCCTGGCGAGTTGGCCTCTACCTCTCCGTGGGACCTTCATATACGACAATAACGTAATATAATCTAACCTAACCCAACCTATCATCTCGGCGGTAATATTTGACAACATTTCTGGTCAGTTGGCCTCTACGTCTCCGTGGGACTTTTATATACATCAAATCGTAATTTAACCTAACCTAACCCAACGTAACATCTCGGCGGTAATATTTGACAACATTCCTGGAGAGTTGGTCTCTACGTCTCCGTGGGACCTTCATATGCATCAATAACGTAATATTACCTAACCTAACCCAACCTATCATCTCGGCGGTAATATTTGACAACATTCCTGGCTTGTTGGCCTCTACGTCTCCGTGGGACCTTCACATACATCAATGACGTAATATTACCTAACCTAATCCAACCTATCAGCTCGGCGGTAATATTTGAAAACATTCCTGGCGAGTTGGCCTCTACCTCTCTGTGCGACCTTCCTATACATCAACAACGTAATATAACGTAACCTAACCCAACCTATCATATCGGCGGTAATATTTGACAACATTCCTGGCGAGTTGGTCTCTACGCCTCCGTGGGAATTTTATATACATCAATTACGTAATATCACCTAACCTAACCTAACCTACCATCTCGGCACTAATATTTGACAACATTCCTGGCGAGTTGGCCTCTACCTCTCCGTGGGACCTTCATATACGACAATAACGTAATATAATCTAACCTAACCCAACCTATCATCTCGGCGGTAATATTTGACAACATTCCTGGCCAGTTGGCCTCTACGTCTCCGTGGGACTTTTATATACATCAAAACGTAATTTAACCTAACCGAACCCAACGTAACATCTCGGCGGTAATATTTGACAACATTCCTGTCGAGTTGGTCTCTACGCCTCCGTGCGACCTTCATATACATCAATAACGTACTATAACCAAACCTAACCCAACCTAACTTCTCGGCACTAATACTTGACAACATTCCTGGCGAGTTGGCCTCTACCTCTCCGTGGGACCTTCATATACGTCAATAACGTAATATAATCTAACGTAACCCAACCTATCATCTCGGCGGTAATATTTGACAACATTCCTGGCCAGTTGGCCTCTACGTCTCCGTGGGACTTTTATATACATCAAAACGTAATTTAACCTAACCGAACCCAACGTAACATCTCGGCGGTAATATTTGACAACATTCCTGTCGAGTTGGTCTCTACGCCTCCGTGCGACCTTCATATACAGCAATAACGTAATATAACCAAACCTAAACCAACCTAACATCTCGGCACTAATACTTGACAACATTCCTGGCGAGTTGGCCTCTACCTCTCCGTGCGACCTTCATATACGTCAATAACGTAATATAATCTAACCTAACCCAACCTATCATCTCGGCGGTAATATTTGACAACATTTCTGGTCAGTTGGCCTCTACGTCTCCGTGGAACCTTCATATACATCAATAACGTAATATAATCTAACCTAACCCAACCTATCATCTCGGCGGTAATATTTGACAACATTCCTGGCCAGTTGGCCTCTACGTCTCCGTGGGACTTTTATATACATCAAAACGTAATTTAACCTAACCTAACCCAACGTAACATCTCGGCGGTAATATTTGACAACATTCCTGGAGAGTTGGTCTCTACGTCTCCGTGGGACCTTCATATGCATCAATAACGTAATATTACCTAACCTAACCCAACCTATCATCTCGGCGGTAATATTTGACAACATTCCTGGCTTGTTGGCCTCTACGTCTCCGTTGGACCTTCACATACATCAATGACGTAATATTACCTAACCTAATCCAACCTATCGGCTCGGCGGTAATATTTGAAAACATTCCTGGCGAGTTGGCCTCTACCTCTCTGTGCGACCTTCCTATACATCAACAACGTAATATAACGTAACCTAACCCAACCTATCATATCGGCGGTAATATTTGACAACATTCCTCGCGAGTTGGTCTCTACGCCTCCGTGGGAATTTTATATACATCAATTACGTAATATCACCTAACCTAACCTAACCTACCATCTCGGCACTAATATTTGACAACATTCCTGGCGAGTTGGCCTCTACCTCTCCGTGGGACCTTCATATACGACAATAACGTAATATAATCTAACCTAACCCAACCTATCATCTCGGCGGTAATATTTGACAACATTCCTGGCTTGTTGGCCTCTACGTCTCCGTGGGACCTTCACATACATCAATGACGTAATATTACCTAACCTAATCCAACCTATCAGCTCGGCGGTAATATTTGAAAACATTCCTGGCGAGTTGGCCTCTACCTCTCTGTGCGACCTTCCTATACATCAACAACGTAATATAACGTAACCTAACCCAACCTATCATATCGGCGGTAATATTTGACAACATTCCTGGCGAGTTGGTCTCTACGCCTCCGTGGGAATTTTATATACATCAATTACGTAATATCACCTACCCTAACCTAACCTACCATCTCGGCACTAATATTTGACAACATTCCTGGCGAGTTGGCCTCTACCTCTCCGTGTGACCTTCATATACGACAATAACGTAATATAATCTAACCTAACCCAACCTATCATCTCGGCGGTAATATTTGACAACATTCCTGGCCAGTTGGCCTCTACGTCTCCGTGGGACTTTTATATACATCAAAACGTAATTTAACCTAACCGAACCCAACGTAACATCTCGGCGGTAATATTTGACAACATTCCTGTCGAGTTGGTCTCTACGCCTCCGTGCGACCTTCATATACAGCAATAACGTAATATAACCAAACCTAAACCAACCTAACATCTCGGCACTAATACTTGACAACATTCCTGGCGAGTTGGCCTCTACCTCTCCGTGCGACCTTCATATACGTCAATAACGTAATATAATCTAACCTAACCCAACCTATCATCTCGGCGGTAATATTTGACAACATTTCTGGTCAGTTGGCCTCTACGTCTCCGTGGAACCTTCATATACATCAATAACGTAATATAATCTAACCTAACCCAACCTATCATCTCGGCGGTAATATTTGACAACATTCCTGGCCAGTTGGCCTCTACGTCTCCGTGGGACTTTTATATACATCAAAACGTAATTTAACCTAACCTAACCCAACGTAACATCTCGGCGGTAATATTTGACAACATTCCTGGAGAGTTGGTCTCTACGTCTCCGTGGGACCTTCATATGCATCAATAACGTAATATTACCTAACCTAACCCAACCTATCATCTCGGCGGTAATATTTGACAACATTCCTGGCTTGTTGGCCTCTACGTCTCCGTTGGACCTTCACATACATCAATGACGTAATATTACCTAACCTAATCCAACCTATCGGCTCGGCGGTAATATTTGAAAACATTCCTGGCGAGTTGGCCTCTACCTCTCTGTGCGACCTTCCTATACATCAACAACGTAATATAACGTAACCTAACCCAACCTATCATATCGGCGGTAATATTTGACAACATTCCTCGCGAGTTGGTCTCTACGCCTCCGTGGGAATTTTATATACATCAATTACGTAATATCACCTAACCTAACCTAACCTACCATCTCGGCACTAATATTTGACAACATTCCTGGCGAGTTGGCCTCTACCTCTCCGTGGGACCTTCATATACGACAATAACGTAATATAATCTAACCTAACCCAACCTATCATCTCGGCGGTAATATTTGACAACATTCCTGGCTTGTTGGCCTCTACGTCTCCGTGGGACCTTCACATACATCAATGACGTAATATTACCTAACCTAATCCAACCTATCAGCTCGGCGGTAATATTTGAAAACATTCCTGGCGAGTTGGCCTCTACCTCTCTGTGCGACCTTCCTATACATCAACAACGTAATATAACGTAACCTAACCCAACCTATCATATCGGCGGTAATATTTGACAACATTCCTGGCGAGTTGGTCTCTACGCCTCCGTGGGAATTTTATATACATCAATTACGTAATATCACCTACCCTAACCTAACCTACCATCTCGGCACTAATATTTGACAACATTCCTGGCGAGTTGGCCTCTACCTCTCCGTGTGACCTTCATATACGACAATAACGTAATATAATCTAACCTAACCCAACCTATCATCTCGGCGGTAATATTTGACAACATTCCTGGCCAGTTGGCCTCTACGTCTCCGTGGGACTTTTATATACATCAAAACGTAATTTAACCTAACCGAACCCAACGTAACATCTCGGCGGTAATATTTGACAACATTCCTGTCGGGTTGGTCTCTACGCCTCCGTGCGACCTTCATATACATCAATAACGTACTATAACCAAACCTAACCCAACCTAACTTCTCGGCACTAATACTTGACAACATTCCTGGCGAGTTGGCCTCTACCTCTCCGTGCGACCTTCATATACATCAATAACGTAATATAATCTAACCTAACCCAACCTATCATCTCGGCGGTAATATTTGAAAACATTCCTGCCGATGTTGGCCTCTACGTCTCCGTGGGACTTTTATATACATCTATAACGTAATTTAACCTAACCTAACGCAACGTAACATTTCGGCGGTAATGTTTGGCAACATTCCTGGCTTGTTGGCCTCTTCGTCTCCGTGGGACCTTCATATACATGAATAACGTAATATAACGTAACCTAAACCAACCTATCATATCGGCGGTAATATTTGAAAACATTCCTGCCGATGTTGGCCTCTACGTCTCCGTGGGACCTTCACATACATCTATGACGTAATATTACCTAACCTAATCCAACCTATCAGCTCGGCGGTAATATTTGAAAACATTCCTGCCGATGTTGGCCTCTACGTCTCCGTGGGACTTTTATATACATCAATAACGTAATTTAAACTAACCTAACCCAACGTAACATCTCGGCGGTAATATTTGACAACATTCCTGGCGAGTTGAGAACTACGTCTCCGTGGGACCTTCATATACATCAATAACGTAATATTACCTAACCTAACCCAACCTAAAATCTCGGCAATAATATTTGAAAACATTCCTGGCGAGTTGGCCTCCACCTCTCCGTGCGACCTTCATATACATCAATAACGTAATATAACGTAACCTAACCCAACCTATCATATCGGCAATAATATTTGACAACATTCCTGGCGAGTTGGACTCTACGTCTCCGTGGGACCTTCATATACATCAATGACGTAATATTACCTAACCTAATCCAACCTATCGGCTCGGCGGTAATATTTGAAAACATTCCTGCCGATGTTGGCCTCTACGTCTCCGTGGGACTTTTATATACATCAATAACGTAATTTAACCTAACCTAACCCAACGTAACATCTCGGCGGTAATATTTGGCAACATTCCTGGCTTGTTGGCCTCTACGTCTCCGTGGGACCTTCATATACATGAATAACGTAATATAACGTAACCTAAACCAACCTATCATATAGGCGGTAATATTTGAAAACATTCCTGTCGATGTTGGCCTCTACGTCTCCGTGGGACCTTCACATACATCAATGACGTAATATTACCTAACCTAATCCAACCTATCAGCTCGGCGGTAATATTTGAAAACATTCCTGCTGATGTTGACCTCTACGTCTCCGTGGGACTTTTATATACATCAATAACGTAATTTAACCTAACCTAACCCAACGTAACATCTCGGCGGTAATGTTTGGCAACATTCCTGGCTTGTTGGCCTCTACGTCTCCGTGGGACCTTCATATACATCAATAACGTAATATCACCTAACCTAACCCAACCTAACATCTCGGCGGTAATATTTGACAACATTCCTGGCGAGTTGGTGTCTACGTCTCCGTGGGACTTTTTTATACATCAAAACATAATTTAACTTAACCTAACCCAACGTAACATCTCGGCGGTAATATTTGACAACATTCCTGGAGAGTTGGTCTCTACGTCTCCGTGGGACCTTCATATACATCAATAACGTAATATTACCTAACCTAACCGAACCTAACATCTCGGCAATAATATTTGAAAACATTCCTGGCGAGTTGGCCTCCACCTCTCCGTGCGACCTTCATATACATCAATAACGTAATATAACGTAACCTAACCCAACCTATCATATCGGCGGTAATATTTGACACCATTCCTGGCGAGTTGGCCTCTACCTCTCCGTGCGACCTTCATATACATCAACAACGTAATATAACGTAACCTAACCCAACCTATCATATCGGCGGTAATATTTGACAACATTCCTGGCGAGTTGGTCTCTACGCCTACGTGGGAATTTTATATACATCAATTACGTAATATCACCTAACCTAACCTAACCTACCATCTCGGCACTAATATTTGACAACATTCCTGGCGAGTTGGCCTCTACCTCTCCGTGGGACCTTCATATACGACAATAACGTAATATAATCTAACCTAACCCAACCTATCATCTCGGCGGTAATATATGACAACATTTCTGGTCAGTTGGCCTCTACGTCTCCGTGGAACCTTCATATACATCAAAACGTAATTTAACCTAACCTAACCCAACGTAACATCTCGGCGGTAATATTTGACAACATTACTGGCGAGTTGGTCTCTACGCCTCCGTGGGAATTCTATATACATCAATAACGTAATATCACCTAACCTAACCTAACCTACCATCTCGGCACTAATATTTGACAACATTCCTGGCGAGTTGGCCTCTACCTCTCCGTGGGACCTTCATATACGTCAATAACGTAATATAATCTAACCTAACCCAACCTATCATCTCGGCGGTAATATTTGACAACATTTCTGGTCAGGCGGCGTCTACGTCTCCGTGGAACCTTCATATACATCAATAACGTGATATAACCTAACCTAACCCAACCTATCATCTCGGCGGTAATATTTGACAACATTCCTGGCTTGTTGGCCTCTACGTCTCCGTGGGACCTTCATATACATCAATAACGTAATATTACCTAAGCTAACCCAACCTATCATCTCGGCGGTAATATTTGAAAACATTCCTGTCGATGTTGGCCTCTACGTCTCCGTGGGACTTTTATATACATCAATAACGTAATTTAACCTAACCTAACCCAACGTAACTTCTCGGCGGTAATATTTGGCAACATTCCTGGCGAGTTGGCCTCTACCTCTCCGTGCGACATTCATATGCATCAATAACGTAATTTAACCTAACCTAACCCAACGTAACATCTCGGCGGTAATATTTGACAACATTCCTGGCGAGTTGGCCTCTACCTCTCCGTGGGACCTTCATATACGACAATAACGTAATATCACCTAACCTAACCTAACCTACCATCTCGGCACTAATATTTGACAACATTCCTGGCTTGTTGGCCTCTACGTCTCCGTGGGACCTTCATATACATCAATAACGTAATATTACCTAAGCTAACCCAACCTATCATCTCGGCGGTAATATTTGAAAACATTCCTGTCGATGTTGGCCTCTACGTCTCCGTGGGACTTTTATATACACCAATAACGTAATTTAACCTAACCTAACCCAACGTAACTTCTCGGCGGTAATATTTGGCAACATTCCTGGCGAGTTGGCCTCTACCTCTCCGTGCGACATTCATATGCATCAATAACGTAATATAACGTAACCTAACCCAACCTATCATATCGGCGGTAATATTTGACAACATTCCTGGCGAGTTGGCCTCTTCCTCTCCGTGGGACCTTCATATACGACAATAACGTAATATAATCTAACCTAACCCAACCTATCATCTCGGCGGTAATATTTGACAACATTCCTGGCGAGTTGGCCTCTACCTCTCCGTGCGACCTTCATATACATCAATAACGTAATATAACGTAACCTAAACCAACCTATCATATCGGCGGTAATATTTGACAACATTCCTGGCGAGTTGGCCTCTACGTCTCCGTGGGACCTTCATATACATCAATAACGTAATATAACGTAACCTAAACCAACCTATCATATCGGCGGTAATATTTGAAAACATTCCTGGCGAGTTGGCCTGTACCTCTCCGTGCGACCTTCATATACATCAACAACGTAATATAACGTAACCTAACCCAACCTATCATATCGGCGGTAATATTTGACAACATTCCTGGCGAGTTGGTCTCTACGCCTCCGTGGGAATTTTATATACATCAATTACGTAATATCACCTAACCTAACCTAACCTATCATCTCGGCGGTATTATTTGACAACATTCCTGGCTTGTTGGCCTCTACGTCTCCGTGGGACCTTCATATACATCAATAACGTAATATTACCTAAGCTAACCCAACCTATCATCTCGGCGGTAATATTTGAAAACATTCCTGTCGATGTTGGCCTCTACGTCTCCGTGGGACTTTTATATACATCAATAACGTAATTTAACCTAACCTAAACCAACGTAACTTCTCGGCGGTAATATTTGGCAACATTCCTGGCGAGTTGGCCTCTACCTCTCCGTGCGACATTCATATGCATCAATAACGTAATATAACGTAACCTAACCCAACCTATCATATCGGCGGTAATATTTGACAACATTCCTGGCGAGTTGGCCTCTACCTCTCCGTGCGACCTTCATATACATCAATAACGTAATATAACGTAACCTAAACCAACCTATCATATCGGCGGTAATATTTGACAACATTCCTGGCGAGTTGGCCTCTACGTCTCCGTGGGACATTCATATACATCAATAACGTAATATAACGTAACCTAAACCAACCTATCATATCGGCGGTAATATTTGAAAACATTCCTGGCGAGTTGGCCTGTACCTCTCCGTGCGACCTTCATATACATCAACAACGTAATATAACGTAACCTAACCCAACCTATCATATCGGCGGTAATATTTGACAACATTCCTGGCGAGTTGGTCTCTACGCCTCCGTGGGAATTTTATATACATCAATTACGTAATATCACCTAACCTAACCTAACCTACCATCTCGGCACTAATATTTGACAACATTCCTGGCGAGTTGGCCTCTACCTCTCCGTGGGACCTTCATATACGACAATAACGTAATATAATCTAACCTAACCCAACCTATCATCTCGGCGGTAATATTTGCCAACATTTCTGGTCAGTTGGCCTCTACGTCTCCGTGGAACCTTCATATACATCAAAACGTAATTTAACCTAACCTAACCCAACGTAACATCTCGGCGGTAATATTTGACAACATTACTGGCGAGTTGGTCTCTACGCCTCCGTGGGAATTTTATATACATCAATAACGTAATATCACCTAACCTAACCTAACCTACCATCTCGGCACTAATATTTGACAACATTCCTGGCGAGTTGGCCTCTACCTCTCCGTGGGACCTTCATATACGTCAATAACGTAATATAATCTAACCTAACCCAACCTATCATCTCGGCGGTAATATTTGGCAACATTCCTGGCCAGTTGGCCTCTACGTCTCCGTGGGACTTTTATATACATCAAAACGTAATTTAACCTAACCTAACCCAACGTAACATCTCGGCGGTAATATTTGACAACATTACTGGCGAGTTGGTCTCTACGCCTCCGTGGGAATTTTATATACATCAATAACGTAATATCACCTAACCTAACCTAACCTACCATCTCGGCACTAATATTTGACAACATTCCTGGCGAGTTGGCCTCTACCTCTCCGTGGGACCTTCATATACGTCAATAACGTAATATAATCTAACCTAACC
This sequence comes from Xylocopa violacea, assembly GCA_963969225.1. NCBI lineage: Eukaryota > Metazoa > Arthropoda > Insecta > Hymenoptera > Apidae > Xylocopa > Xylocopa violacea. The sequence continues at coordinate 3,369,355 of CAXAJV010001290.1, read as the reverse complement.
CAACCTATCATCTCGGCGGTAATATTTGACAACATTCCTGGCCAGTTGGCCTCTACGTCTCCGTGGGACTTTTATATACATCAAAACGTAATTTAACCTAACCTAACCCAACGTAACATCTCGGCGGTAATATTTGAAAACATTCCTGCCGATGTTGGCCTCTACGTCTCCGTGGGACTTTTATATACATCAATAACGTAATTTAACCTAACCTAACCCAACGTAACATCTCGGCGGTAATGTTTGGCAACATTCCTGGCTTGTTGGCCTCTACGTCTCCGTGGGACCTTCATATACATCAATAACGTAATATCACCTAACCTAACCCAACCTAACATCTCGGCGGTAATATTTGACAACATTCCTGGCGAGTTGGTGTCTACGTCTCCGTGGGACTTTTTTATACATCAAAACATAATTTAACTTAACCTAACCCAACGTAACATCTCGGCGGTAATATTTGACAACATTCCTGGAGAGTTGGTCTCTACGTCTCCGTGGGACCTTCATATACATCAATAACGTAATATTACCTAACCTAACCCAACCTAACATCTCGGCAATAATATTTGAAAACATTCCTGGCGAGTTGGCCTCCACCTCTCCGTGCGACCTTCATATACATCAATAACGTAATATAACGTAACCTAACCCAACCTATCATATCGGCAATAATATTTGACAACATTCCTGGCGAGTTGGACTCTACGTCTCCGTGGGACCTTCATATACATCAATAACTTAATATAACGTAACCTAAACCAACCTATCATATCGGCGGTAATATTTGAAAACATTCCTGTCGATGTTGGCCTCTACGTCTTCGTGGGACCTTCATATACATCAATAACGTAATGTTACCTAACCTAACCCAACCTATCATCTCGGCACTAATATTTGACAACATTCCTGGCGAGTTGGCCTCCACCTCTCCGTGGGACCTTCATATACGTCAATAACGTAATATAATCTAACCTAACCCAACCTATCATCTCGGCGGTAATATTTGACAACATTTCTGGTCAGTTGGCCTCTACGTCTCCGTGGAACCTTCATATACATCAATAACGTGATATAACCTAACCTAAACCAACCTATCATCTCGGCGGTAATATTTGACAACATTCCTGGCTTGTTGGCCTCTACGTCTCCGTGGGACCTTCATATACATCAATGACGTAATATTACCTAACCTAATCCAACCTATCTGCTCGGCGGTAATATTTGAAAACATTCCTGGCGAGTTGGCCTCTACCTCTCCGTGCGACCTTCATATACATCAACAACGTAATATAACGTAACCTAACCCAACCTATCATATCGGCGGTAATATTTGACAACATTCCTGGCGAGTTGGTCTCTACGCCTCCGTGGGAATTTTATATACATCAATTACGTAATATCACCTTACCTAACCTAACCTACCATCTCGGCACTAATATTTGACAACATTCCTGGCGAGTTGGCCTCTACCTCTCCGTGGGACCTTCATATACGACAATAACGTAATATAATCTAACCTAACCCAACCTATCATCTCGGCGGTAATATTTGACAACATTTCTGGTCAGTTGGCCTCTACGTCTCCGTGGAACCTTCATATACATCAAAACGTAATTTAACCTAACCTAACCCAACGTAACATCTCGGCGGTAATATTTGACAACATTACTGGCGAGTTGGTCTCTACTCCTCCGTGGGAATTTTATATACATCAATAACGTAATATCACCTAACCTAACCTAACCTACCATCTCGGCACTAATATTTGACAACATTCCTGGCGAGTTGGCCTCCACCTCTCCGTGGGACCTTCATATACGTCAATAACGTAATATAATCTAACCTAACCCAACCTATCATCTCGGCGGTAATATTTGACAACATTTCTGGTCAGTTGGCCTCTACGTCTCCGTGGAACCTTCACATACATCAATGACGTAATATTACCTAACCTAATCCAACCTATCAGCTCGGCGGTAATATTTGAAAACATTCCTGGCTTGTTGGCCTCTACGTCTCCGTGGGACCTTCATATACATCAATAACGTAATATTACCTAAGCTAACCCAACCTATCATCTCGGCGGTAATATTTGAAAACATTCCTGTCGATGTTGGCCTCTACGTCTCCGTGGGACTTTTATATACATCAATAACGTAATTTAACCTAACCTAATCCAACGTAACTTCTCGGCGGTAATATTTGACATCATTCCTGGCCAGTTGGCCTCTACGTCTCCGTGGGACTTTTATATACATCAATAACGTAATTTAACCTAACCTAACCCAACGTGACATCTCGGCGGTAATGTTTGGCAACATTCCTGGCTTGTTGGCCTCTACGTCTCCGTGGGACCTTCATATACATCAATAACGTCATATCACCTAACCTAACCCAACCTAACATCTCGGCGGTAATATTTGACAACATTCCTGGCGAGTTGGTGTCTACGTCTCCGTGGGACTTTTTTATACATCAAAACATAATTTAACTTAACCTAACCCAACGTAACATCTCGGCGGTAATATTTGACAACATTCCTGGAGAGTTGGTCTCTACGTCTCCGTGGGACCTTCATATACATCAATAACGTAATATTACCTAACCTAACCCAACCTAACATCTCGGCAATAATATTTGAAAACATTCCTGGCGAGTTGGCCTCCACCTCTCCGTGCGACCTTCATATACATCAATAACGTAATATAACGTAACCTAACCCAACCTATCATATCGGCAATAATATTTGACAACATTCCTGGCGAGTTGGACTCTACGTCTCCGTGGGACCTTCATATACATCAATAACGTAATATAACGTAACCTAAACCAACCTATCATATCGGCGGTAATATTTGAAAACATTCCTGTCGATGTTGGCCTCTACGTCTCCGTGGGACCTTCATATACATCAATAACGTAATATTACCTAACCTAACCCAACCTATCATCTCGGCACTAATATTTGACAACATTCCTGGCGAGTTGGCCTCCACCTCTCCGTGGGACCTTCATATACGTCAAAAACGTAATATAATCTAACCTAACCCAACCTATCATCTCGGCGGTAATATTTGACAACATTTCTGGTCAGTTGGCCTCTACGTCTCCGTGGAACCTTCATATACATCAATAACGTGACATAACCTAACCTAACCCAACCTATCATCTCGGCGGTAATATTTGACAACATTCCTGGCTTGTTGGCCTCTACGTCTCCGTGGGACCTTCATATACATCAATAACGTAATATTACCTAACCTAACCCAACCTATCATCTCGGCGGTAATATTTGAAAACATTCCTGTCGATGTTGGCCTCTACGTCTCCGTGGGACTTTTATATACATCATTAACGTAATTTAACCTAACCTAACCCAACGTAACATCTCGGCGGTAATGTTTGGCAACATTCCTGGCTTGTTGGCCTCTACGTCTCCGTGGGACCTTCATATACATGAATAACGTAATATAACGTAACCTAAACCAACCTATCATATCGGCGGTAATATTAGAAAACATTCCTGTCGATGTTGGCCTCTACGTCTCCGTGGGACCTTCACATACATCAATGACGTAATATTACCTAACCTAATCCAACCTATCATCTCGGCGGTAATATTTGAAAACATTCCTGTCGATGTTGGCCTCTACGTCTCCGTGGGACTTTTATATACATCAATAACGTAATTTAACCTAACCTAACCCAACGTAACTTCTCGGCGGTAATATTTGGCAACATTCCTGGCGAGTTGGCCTCTACCTCTCCGTGCGACATTCATATGCATCAATAACGTAATATAACGTAACCTAACCCAACCTATCATATCGGCGGTAATATTTGACAACATTCCTGGCGAGTTGGCCTCTACCTCTCCGTGCGACCTTCATATACATCAATAACGTAATATAACGTAACCTAAACCAACCTATCATATCGGCGGTAATATTTGACAACATTCCTGGCGAGTTGGCCTCTACGTCTCCGTGGGACCTTCATATACATCAATAACGTAATATAACGTAACCTAAACCAACCTATCATATCGGCGGTAATATTTGAAAACATTCCTGTCGATGTTGGCCTCTACGTCTCCGTGGGACCTTCACATACATCAATGACGTAATATTACCTAACCTAATCCAACCTATCAGCTCGGCGGTAATATTTGAAAACATTCCTGGCGAGTTGGCCTCTCCCTCCCCGTGCGACCTTCATATACATCAACAACGTAATATAACGTAACCTAACCCAACCTATCATATCGGCGGTAATATTTGACAACATTCCTGGCGAGTTGGTCTCTACGCCTCCGTGGGAATTTTATATACATCAATTACGTAATATCACCTAACCTAACCTAACCTACCATCTCGGCACTAATATTTGACAACATTCCTGGCGAGTTGGCCTCTACCTCTCCGTGGGACCTTCATATACGTCAATAACGTAATATAATCTAACCTAACCCAACCTATCATCTCGGCGGTAATATTTGACAACATTCCTGGCCAGTTGGCCTCTACGTCTCCGTGGGACTTTTATATACATCAAAACGTAATTTAACCTAACCTAACCCAACGTAACATCTCGGCGGTAATATTTGAAAACATTCCTGCCGATGTTGGCCTCTACGTCTCCGTGGGACTTTTATATACATCAATAACGTAATTTAACCTAACCTAACCCAACGTAACATCTCGGCGGTAATGTTTCGCAACATTCCTGGCTTGTTGGCCTCTACGTCTCCGTGGGACCTTCATATACATCAATAACGTAATATCACCTAACCTAACCCAACCTAACATCTCGGCGGTAATATTTGACAACATTCCTGGCGAGTTGGTGTCTACGTCTCCGTGGGACTTTTTTATACATCAAAACATAATTTAACTTAACCTAACCCAACGTAACATCTCGGCGGTAATATTTGACAACATTCCTGGAGAGTTGGTCTCTACGTCTCCGTGGGACCTTCATATACATCAATAACGTAATATTACCTAACCTAACCCAACCTAACATCTCGGCAATAATATTTGAAAACATTCCTGGCGAGTTGGCCTCCACCTCTCCGTGCGACCTTCATATACATCAATAACGTAATATAACGTAACCTAACCCAACCTATCATATCGGCAATAATATTTGACAACATTCCTGGCGAGTTGGACTCTACGTCTCCGTGGGACCTTCATATACATCAATAACGTAATATAACGTAACCTAAACCAACCTATCATATCGGCGGTAATATTTGAAAACATTCCTGTCGATGTTGGCCTCTACGTCTTCGTGGGACCTTCATATACATCAATAACGTAATGTTACCTAACCTAATCCAACCTATCTGCTCGGCGGTAATATTTGAAAACATTCCTGGCGAGTTGGCCTCTACCTCTCCGTGCGACCTTCATATACATCAACAACGTAATATAACGTAACCTAACCCAACCTATCATATCGGCGGTAATATTTGACAACATTCCTGGCGAGTTGGTCTCTACGCCTCCGTGGGAATTTTATATACATCAATTACGTAATATCACCTTACCTAACCTAACCTACCATCTCGGCACTAATATTTGACAACATTCCTGGCGAGTTGGCCTCTACCTCTCCGTGGGACCTTCATATACGACAATAACGTAATATAATCTAACCTAACCCAACCTATCATCTCGGCGGTAATATTTGACAACATTTCTGGTCAGTTGGCCTCTACGTCTCCGTGGAACCTTCATATACATCAAAACGTAATTTAACCTAACCTAACCCAACGTAACATCTCGGCGGTAATATTTGACAACATTACTGGCGAGTTGGTCTCTACTCCTCCGTGGGAATTTTATATACATCAATAACGTAATATCACCTAACCTAACCTAACCTACCATCTCGGCACTAATATTTGACAACATTCCTGGCGAGTTGGCCTCCACCTCTCCGTGGGACCTTCATATACGTCAATAACGTAATATAATCTAACCTAACCCAACCTATCATCTCGGCGGTAATATTTGACAACATTTCTGGTCAGTTGGCCTCTACGTCTCCGTGGAACCTTCATATACATCAATAACGTGACATAACCTAACCTAACCCAACCTATCATCTCGGCGGTAATATTTGACAACATTCCTGGCTTGTTGGCCTCTACGTCTCCGTGGGACCTTCATATACATCAATAACGTAATATTACCTAACCTAACCCAACCTATCATCTCGGCGGTAATATTTGAAAACATTCCTGTCGATGTTGGCCTCTACATCTCCGTGGGACTTTTATATACATCATTAACGTAATTTAACCTAACCTAACCCAACGTAACATCTCGGCGGTAATGTTTGGCAACATTCCTGGCTTGTTGGCCTCTACGTCTCCGTGGGACCTTCATATACATGAATAACGTAATATAACGTAACCTAAACCAACCTATCATATCGGCGGTAATATTAGAAAACATTCCTGTCGATGTTGGCCTCTACGTCTCCGTGGGACCTTCACATACATCAATGACGTAATATTACCTAACCTAATCCAACCTATCATCTCGGCGGTAATATTTGAAAACATTCCTGTCGATGTTGGCCTCTACGTCTCCGTGGGACTTTTATATACATCAATAACGTAATTTAACCTAACCTAACCCAACGTAACTTCTCGGCGGTAATATTTGGCAACATTCCTGGCGAGTTGGCCTCTACCTCTCCGTGCGACATTCATATGCATCAATAACGTAATATAACGTAACCTAACCCAACCTATCATATCGGCGGTAATATTTGACAACATTCCTGGCGAGTTGGCCTCTACCTCTCCGTGCGACCTTCATATACATCAATAACGTAATATAACGTAACCTAAACCAACCTATCATATCGGCGGTAATATTTGACAACATTCCTGGCGAGTTGGCCTCTACGTCTCCGTGGGACCTTCATATACATCAATAACGTAATATAACGTAACCTAAACCAACCTATCATATCGGCGGTAATATTTGAAAACATTCCTGTCGATGTTGGCCTCTACGTCTCCGTGGGACCTTCACATACATCAATGACGTAATATTACCTAACCTAATCCAACCTATCAGCTCGGCGGTAATATTTGAAAACATTCCTGGCGAGTTGGCCTCTCCCTCCCCGTGCGACCTTCATATACATCAACAACGTAATATAACGTAACCTAACCCAACCTATCATATCGGCGGTAATATTTGACAACATTCCTGGCGAGTTGGTCTCTACGCCTCCGTGGGAATTTTATATACATCAATTACGTAATATCACCTAACCTAACCTAACCTACCATCTCGGCACTAATATTTGACAACATTCCTGGCGAGTTGGCCTCTACCTCTCCGTGGGACCTTCATATACGTCAATAACGTAATATAATCTAACCTAACCCAACCTATCATCTCGGCGGTAATATTTGACAACATTCCTGGCCAGTTGGCCTCTACGTCTCCGTGGGACTTTTATATACATCAAAACGTAATTTAACCTAACCTAACCCAACGTAACATCTCGGCGGTAATATTTGAAAACATTCCTGCCGATGTTGGCCTCTACGTCTCCGTGGGACTTTTATATACATCAATAACGTAATTTAACCTAACCTAACCCAACGTAACATCTCGGCGGTAATGTTTGGCAACATTCCTGGCTTGTTGGCCTCTACGTCTCCGTGGGACCTTCATATACATCAATAACGTAATATCACCTAACCTAACCCAACCTAACATCTCGGCGGTAATATTTGACAACATTCCTGGCGAGTTGGTGTCTACGTCTCCGTGGGACTTTTTTATACATCAAAACATAATTTAACTTAACCTAACCCAACGTAACATCTCGGCGGTAATATTTGACAACATTCCTGGAGAGTTGGTCTCTACGTCTCCGTGGGACCTTCATATACATCAATAACGTAATATTACCTAACCTAACCCAACCTAACATCTCGGCAATAATATTTGAAAACATTCCTGGCGAGTTGGCCTCCACCTCTCCGTGCGACCTTCATATACATCAATAACGTAATATAACGTAACCTAACCCAACCTATCATATCGGCAATAATATTTGACAACATTCCTGGCGAGTTGGACTCTACGTCTCCGTGGGACCTTCATATACATCAATAACGTAATATAACGTAACCTAAACCAACCTATCATATCGGCGGTAATATTTGAAAACATTCCTGTCGATGTTGGCCTCTACGTCTTCGTGGGACCTTCATATACATCAATAACGTAATGTTACCTAACCTAATCCAACCTATCTGCTCGGCGGTAATATTTGAAAACATTCCTGGCGAGTTGGCCTCTACCTCTCCGTGCGACCTTCATATACATCAACAACGTAATATAACGTAACCTAACCCAACCTATCATATCGGCGGTAATATTTGACAACATTCCTGGCGAGTTGGTCTCTACGCCTCCGTGGGAATTTTATATACATCAATTACGTAATATCACCTTACCTAACCTAACCTACCATCTCGGCACTAATATTTGACAACATTCCTGGCGAGTTGGCCTCTACCTCTCCGTGGGACCTTCATATACGACAATAACGTAATATAATCTAACCTAACCCAACCTATCATCTCGGCGGTAATATTTGACAACATTTCTGGTCAGTTGGCCTCTACGTCTCCGTGGAACCTTCATATACATCAAAACGTAATTTAACCTAACCTAACCCAACGTAACATCTCGGCGGTAATATTTGACAACATTACTGGCGAGTTGGTCTCTACTCCTCCGTGGGAATTTTATATACATCAATAACGTAATATCACCTAACCTAACCTAACCTACCATCTCGGCACTAATATTTGACAACATTCCTGGCGAGTTGGCCTCCACCTCTCCGTGGGACCTTCATATACGTCAATAACGTAATATAATCTAACCTAACCCAACCTATCATCTCGGCGGTAATATTTGACAACATTTCTGGTCAGTTGGCCTCTACGTCTCCGTGGAACCTTCACATACATCAATGACGTAATATTACCTAACCTAATCCAACCTATCATCTCGGCGGTAATATTTGAAAACATTCCTGTCGATGTTGGCCTCTACGTCTCCGTGGGACTTTTATATACATCAATAACGTAATTTAACCTAACCTAACCCAACGTAACTTCTCGGCGGTAATATTTGGCAACATTCCTGGCTTGTTGGCCTCTACGTCTCCGTGGGACCTTCATATACATGAATAACGTAATATAACGTAACCTAAACCAACCTATCATATCGGCGGTAATATTTGAAAACATTCCTGTCGATGTTGGCCTCTACGTCTCTGTGGGACCTTCACATACATCAATGACGTAATATTACCTAACCTAATCCAACCTATCAGCTCGGCGGTAATATTTGACAACATTCCTGGCTTGTTGGCCTCTACGTCTCCGTGGGACCTTCATATACATCAATAACGTAATATTACCTAAGCTAACCCAACCTATCATCTCGGCGGTAATATTTGAAAACATTCCTGTCGATGTTGGCCTCTACGTCTCCGTGGGACTTTTATATACATCAATAACGTAATTTAACCTTACCTAGCCCAACGTAACTTCTCGGCGGTAATATTTGGCAACATTCCTGGCGAGTTGGCCTCTACCTCTCCGTGCGACATTCATATGCATCAATAACGTAATATAACGTAACCTAACCCAACCTATCATATCGGCGGTAATATTTGACAACATTCCTGGCGAGTTGGCCTCTACCTCTCCGTGCGACCTTCATATACATCAATAACGTAACATAACGTAACCTAAACCAACCTATCATATCGGCGGTAATATTTGACAACATTCCTGGCGAGTTGGCCTCTACGTCTCCGTGGGACCTTCATATACATCAATAACGTAATATAACGTAACCTAAACCAATCTATCATATCGGCGGTAATATTTGAAAACATTCCTGTCGATGTTGGCCTCTACGTCTCCGTGGGACCTTCGCATACATCAATGAGGTAATATTACCTAACCTAATCCAACCTATCAGCTCGGCGGTAATATTTGAAAACATTCCTGGCGAGTTGGCCTCTACCTCTCCGTGCGACCTTCATATACATCAACAACGTAATATAACGTAACCTAACCCAACCTATCATATCGGCGGTAATATTTGACAACATTCCTGGCGAGTTGGTCTCTACGCCTCCGTGGGAATTTTATATACATCAATTACGTAATATCACCTAACCTAACCTAACCTACCATCTCGGCACTAATATTTGACAACATTCCTGGTGAGTTGGCCTCTACCTCTCCGTGGGACCTTCATATACGACATTAACGTAATATAATCTAACCTAACCCAACCTATCATCTCGGCGGTAATATTTGACAACATTCCTGGCCAGTTGGCCTCTACGTCTCCGTGGGACTTTTATATACATCAAAACGTAATTTAACCTAACCGAACCCAACGTAACATCTCGGCGGTAATATTTGACAACATTCCTGTCGAGTTGGTCTCTACGCCTCCGTGCGACCTTCATATACATCAATAACGTACTATAACCAAACCTAACCCAACCTAACTTCTCGGCACTAATATTTGACAACATTCCTTGCGAGTTGGCCTCTACCTCTCCGTGCGACCTTCATATACATCAATAACGTAATATAATCTAGCCTAACCCAACCTATCATCTCGGCGGTAATATTTGAAAACATTCCTGCCGATGTTGGCCTCTACGTCTCCGTGGGACTTTTATATACATCTATAACGTAATTTAACCTAACCTAACCCAACGTAACATTTCGGCGGTAATGTTAGGCAACATTCCTGGCTTGTTGGCCTCTACGTCTCCGTGGGACCTTCATATACATCAATAACGTAATATAACGTAACCTAAACCAACCTATCATATCGGCGGTAATATTTGAAAACATTCCTGCCGATGTTGGCCTCTACGTCTCCGTGGGACTTTTATATACATCAATAACGTAATTTAACCTAACCTAACCCAACGTAACATCTCGGCGGTAATGTTTGGCAACATTCCTGGCTTGTTGGCCTCTACGTCTCCGTGGGACCTTCATATACATCAATAACGTAATATCACCTAACCTAACCCAACCTAACATCTCGGCGGTAATATTTGACAACATTCCTGGCGAGTTGGTGTCTACGTCTCCGTGGGACTTTTTTATACATCAAAACATAATTTAACTTAACCTAACCCAACGTAACATCTCGGCGGTAATATTTGACAACATTCCTGGCGAGTTGAGATCTACGTCTCCGTGGGACCTTCATATACATCAATAACGTAATATTACCTAACCTAACCCAACCTAACATCTCGGCAATAATATTTGAAAACATTCCTGGCGAGTTGGCCTCCACCTCTCCGTGCGACCTTCATATACATCAATAACGTAATATAACGTAACCTAACCCAACCTATCATATCGACAATAATATTTGACAACATTCCTGGCGAGTTGGACTCTACGTCTCCGTGGGACCTTCATATACATCAATAACGTAATATAACGTAACCTAAACCAACCTATCGTATCGGCGGTAATATTTGAAAAGATTCCTGTCGATGTTGGCCTCTACGTCTCCGTGGGACCTTCATATACATCAATAACGTAATATTACCTAACCTAACCCAACCTATCATCTCGGCACTAATATTTGACAACATTCCTGGCGAGTTGGCCTCCACCTCTCCGTGGGACCTTCATATACGTCAATAACGTAATATAATCTAACCTAACCTAACCTACCATCTCGGCACTAATATTTGACAACATTCCTGGCGAGTTGGCCTCCACCTCTCCGTGGGACCTTCATATACGTCAATAACGTAATATAATCTAACCTAACCCAACCTATCATCTCGGCGGTAATATTTGACAACATTTCTGGTCAGTTGGCCTCTACGTCTCCGTGGAACCTTCACATACATCAATGACGTAATATTACCTAACCTAATCCAACCTATCAGCTCGGCGGTAATATTTGAAAACATTCCTGGCTTGTTGGCCTCTACGTCTCCGTGGGACCTTCATATACATCAATAACGTAATATTACCTAAGCTAACCCAACCTATCATCTCGGCGGTAATATTTGAAAACATTCCTGTCGATGTTGGCCTCTACGTCTCCGTGGGACTTTTATATACATCAATAACGTAATTTAACCTAACCTAACCCAACGTAACTTCTCGGCGGTAATATTTGACATCATTCCTGGCCAGTTGGCCTCTACGTCTCCGTGGGACTTTTATATACATCAATAACGTAATTTAACCTAACCTAACCCAACGTGACATCTCGGCGGTAATGTTTGGCAACATTCCTGGCTTGTTGGCCTCTACGTCTCCGTGGGACCTTCATATACATCAATAACGTCATATCACCTAACCTAACCCAACCTAACATCTCGGCGGTAATATTTGACAACATTCCTGGCGAGTTGGTGTCTACGTCTCCGTGGGACTTTTTTATACACCAAAACATAATTTAACTTAACCTAACCCAACGTAACATCTCGGCGGTAATATTTGACAACATTCCTGGAGAGTTGGTCTCTACGTCTCCGTGGGACCTTCATATACATCAATAACGTAATATTACCTAACCTAACCCAACCTAACATCTCGGCAATAATATTTGAAAACATTCCTGGCGAGTTGGCCTCCACCTCTCCGTGCGACCTTCATATACATCAATAACGTAATATAACGTAACCTAACCCAACCTATCATATCGGCAATAATATTTGACAACATTCCTGGCGAGTTGGACTCTACGTCTCCGTGGGACCTTCATATACATCAATAACGTAATATAACGTAACCTAAACCAACCTATCATATCGGCGGTAATATTTGAAAACATTCCTGTCGATGTTGGCCTCTACGTCTCCGTGGGACCTTCATATACATCAATAACGTAATATTACCTAACCTAACCCAACCTATCATCTCGGCACTAATATTTGACAACATTCCTGGCGAGTTGGCCTCCACCTCTCCGTGGGACCTTCATATACGTCAAAAACGTAATATAATCTAACCTAACCCAACCTATCATCTCGGCGGTAATATTTGACAACATTTCTGGTCAGTTGGCCTCTACGTCTCCGTGGAACCTTCATATACATCAATAACGTGACATAACCTAACCTAACCCAACCTATCATCTCGGCGGTAATATTTGACAACATTCCTGGCTTGTTGGCCTCTACGTCTCCGTGGGACCTTCATATACATCAATAACGTAATATTACCTAACCTAACCCAACCTATCATCTCGGCGGTAATATTTGAAAACATCCCTGTCGATGTTGGCCTCTACGTCTCCGTGGGACTTTTATATACATCATTAACGTAATTTAACCTAACCTAACCCAACGTAACATCTCGGCGGTAATGTTTGGCAACATTCCTGGCTTGTTGGCCTCTACGTCTCCGTGGGACCTTCATATACATGAATAACGTAATATAACGTAACCTAAACCAACCTATCATATCGGCGGTAATATTAGAAAACATTCCTGTCGATGTTGGCCTCTACGTCTCCGTGGGACCTTCACATACATCAATGACGTAGTATTACCTAACCTAATCCAACCTATCATCTCGGCGGTAATATTTGAAAACATTCCTGTCGATGTTGGCCTCTACGTCTCCGTGGGACTTTTATATACATCAATAACGTAATTTAACCTAACCTAACCCAACGTAACTTCTCGGCGGTAATATTTGGCAACATTCCTGGCGAGTTGGCCTCTACCTCTCCGTGCGACATTCATATGCATCAATAACGTAATATAACGTAACCTAACCCAACCTATCATATCGGCGGTAATATTTGACAACATTCCTGGCGAGTTGGCCTCTACCTCTCCGTGCGACCTTCATATACATCAATAACGTAATATAACGTAACCTAAACCAACCTATCATATCGGCGGTAATATTTGACAACATTCCTGGCGAGTTGGCCTCTACGTCTCCGTGGGACCTTCATATACATCAATAACGTAATATAACGTAACCTAAACCAACCTATCATATCGGCGGTAATATTTGAAAACATTCCTGTCGATGTTGGCCTCTACGTCTCCGTGGGACCTTCACATACATCAATGACGTAATATTACCTAACCTAATCCAACCTATCAGCTCGGCGGTAATATTTGAAAACATTCCTGGCGAGTTGGCCTCTCCCTCCCCGTGCGACCTTCATATACATCAACAACGTAATATAACGTAACCTAACCCAACCTATCATATCGGCGGTAATATTTGACAACATTCCTGGCGAGTTGGTCTCTACGCCTCCGTGGGAATTTTATATACATCAATTACGTAATATCACCTAACCTAACCTAACCTACCATCTCGGCACTAATATTTGACAACATTCCTGGCGAGTTGGCCTCTACCTCTCCGTGGGACCTTCATATACGTCAATAACGTAATATAATCTAACCTAACCCAACCTATCATCTCGGCGGTAATATTTGACAACATTCCTGGACAGTTGGCCTCTACGTCTCCGTGGGACTTTTATATACATCAAAACGTAATTTAACCTAACCTAACCCAACGTAACATCTCGGCGGTAATATTTGAAAACATTCCTGCCGATGTTGGCCTCTACGTCTCCGTGGGACTTTTATATACATCAATAACGTAATTTAACCTAACCTAACCCAACGTAACATCTCGGCGGTAATGTTGGGCAACATTCCTGGCTTGTTGGCCTCTTCGTCTCCGTGGGACCTTCATATACATCAATAACGTAATATCACCTAACCTAACCCAACCTAACATCTCGGCGGTAATATCTGACAACATTCCTGGCGAGTTGGTGTCTACGTCTCCGTGGGACTTTTTTATACATCAAAACATAATTTAACTTAACCTAACCCAACGTAACATCTCGGCGGTAATATTTGACAACATTCCTGGAGAGTTGGTCTCTACGTCTCCGTGGGACCTTCATATACATCATTAACGTAATATAACGTAACCTAAACCAACCTATCATATCGGCGGTAATATTTGAAAACATTCCTGTCGATGTTGGCCTCTACGTCTCCGTGGGACCTTCATATACGTCAATAACGTAATATAATCTAACCTAACCCAACCTATCATCTCGGCGGTAATATTTGACAACATTTCTGGTCAGTTGGCCTCTACGTCTCCGTGGAACCTTCATATACACCAATAACGTGATATAACCTAACCTAACCCAACCTATCATCTCGGCGGTAATATTTGACAACATTCCTGGCTTGTTGGCCTCTACGTCTCCGTGGGACCTTCATATGCATCAATAACGTAATATTACCTAACCTAACCCAACCTATCATCTCGGCGGTAATATTTGAAAACATTCCTGTCGATGTTGGCCTCTACGTCTCCGTGGGACTTTTATATACATCAATAACGTAATTTAACCTAACCTAACCCAACGTAACTTCTCGGCGGTAATATTTGGCAACATTCCTGGCTTGTTGGCCTCTACGTCTCCGTGGGACCTTCATATACATGAATAACGTAATATAACGTAACCTAAACCAACCTATCATATCGGCGGTAATATTTGAAAACATTCCTGTCGATGTTGGCCTCTACGTCTCCGTGGGACCTTCACATACATCAATGACGTAATATTACCTAACCTAATCCAACCTATCAGCTCGGCGGTAATATTTGACAACATTCCTGGCTTGTTGGCCTCTACGTCTCCGTGGGACCTTCATATACATCAATAACGTAATATTACCTAAGCTAACCCAACCTATCATCTCGGCGGTAATATTTGAAAACATTCCTGTCGATGTTGGCCTCTACGTCTCCGTGGGACTTTTATATACATCAATAACGTAATTTAACCTTACCTAACCCAACGTAACTTCTCGGCGGTAATATTTGGCAACATTCCTGGCGAGTTGGCCTCTACCTCTCCGTGCGACATTCATATGCATCAATAACGTAATATAACGTAACCTAACCCAACCTATCATATCGGCGGTAATATTTGACAACATTCCTGGCGAGTTGGCCTCTACCTCTCCGTGCGACCTTCATATACATCAATAACGTAACATAACGTAACCTAAACCAACCTATCATATCGGCGGTAATATTTGACAACATTCCTGGCGAGTTGGCCTCTACGTCTCCGTGGGACCTTCATATACATCAATAACGTAATATAACGTAACCTAAACCAATCTATCATATCGGCGGTAATATTTGAAAACATTCCTGTCGATGTTGGCCTCTACGTCTCCGTGGGACCTTCGCATACATCAATGAGGTAATATTACCTAACCTAATCCAACCTATCAGCTCGGCGGTAATATTTGAAAACATTCCTGGCGAGTTGGCCTCTACCTCTCCGTGCGACCTTCATATACATCAACAACGTAATATAACGTAACCTAACCCAACCTATCATATCGGCGGTAATATTTGACAACATTCCTGGCGAGTTGGTCTCTACGCCTCCGTGGGAATTTTATATACATCAATTACGTAATATCACCTAACCTAACCTAACCTACCATCTCGGCACTAATATTTGACAACATTCCTGGTGAGTTGGCCTCTACCTCTCCGTGGGACCTTCATATACGACATTAACGTAATATAATCTAACCTAACCCAACCTATCATCTCGGCGGTAATATTTGACAACATTCCTGGCCAGTTGGCCTCTACGTCTCCGTGGGACTTTTATATACATCAAAACGTAATTTAACCTAATCGAACCCAACGTAACATCTCGGCGGTAATATTTGACAACATTCCTGTCGAGTTGGTCTCTACGCCTCCGTGCGACCTTCATATACATCAATAACGTACTATAACCAAACCTAACCCAACCTAACTTCTCGGCACTAATATTTGACAACATTCCTTGCGAGTTGGCCTCTACCTCTCCGTGCGACCTTCATATACATCAATAACGTAATATAATCTAGCCTAACCCAACCTATCATCTCGGCGGTAATATTTGAAAACATTCCTGCCGATGTTGGCCTCTACGTCTCCGTGGGACTTTTATATACATCTATAACGTAATTTAACCTAACCTAACCCAACGTAACATTTCGGCGGTAATGTTAGGCAACATTCCTGGCTTGTTGGCCTCTACGTCTCCGTGGGACCTTCATATACATCAATAACGTAATATAACGTAACCTAAACCAACCTATCATATCGGCGGTAATATTTGAAAACATTCCTGCCGATGTTGGCCTCTACGTCTCCGTGGGACTTTTATATACATCAATAACGTAATTTAACCTAACCTAACCCAACGTAACATCTCGGCGGTAATGTTTGGCAACATTCCTGGCTTGTTGGCCTCTACGTCTCCGTGGGACCTTCATATACATCAATAACGTAATATCACCTAACCTAACCCAACCTAACATCTCGGCGGTAATATTTGACAACATTCCTGGCGAGTTGGTGTCTACGTCTCCGTGGGACTTTTTTATACATCAAAACATAATTTAACTTAACCTAACCCAACGTAACATCTCGGCGGTAATATTTGACAACATTCCTGGCGAGTTGAGATCTACGTCTCCGTGGGACCTTCATATACATCAATAACGTAATATTACCTAACCTAACCCAACCTAACATCTCGGCAATAATATTTGAAAACATTCCTGGCGAGTTGGCCTCCACCTCTCCGTGCGACCTTCATATACATCAATAACGTAATATAACGTAACCTAACCCAACCTATCATATCGACAATAATATTTGACAACATTCCTGGCGAGTTGGACTCTACGTCTCCGTGGGACCTTCATATACATCAATAACGTAATATAACGTAACCTAAACCAACCTATCGTATCGGCGGTAATATTTGAAAAGATTCCTGTCGATGTTGGCCTCTACGTCTCCGTGGGACCTTCATATACATCAATAACGTAATATTACCTAACCTAACCCAACCTATCATCTCGGCACTAATATTTGACAACATTCCTGGCGAGTTGGCCTCCACCTCTCCGTGGGACCTTCATATACGTCAATAACGTAATATAATCTAACCTAACCTAACCTACCATCTCGGCACTAATATTTGACAACATTCCTGGCGAGTTGGCCTCCACCTCTCCGTGGGACCTTCATATACGTCAATAACGTAATATAATCTAACCTAACCCAACCTATCATCTCGGCGGTAATATTTGACAACATTTCTGGTCAGTTGGCCTCTACGTCTCCGTGGAACCTTCACATACATCAATGACGTAATATTACCTAACCTAATCCAACCTACCAGCTCGGCGGTAATATTTGAAAACATTCCTGGCTTGTTGGCCTCTACGTCTCCGTGGGACCTTCATATACATCAATAACGTAATGTTACCTAAGCTAACCCAACCTATCATCTCGGCGGTAATATTTGAAAACATTCCTGTCGATGTTGGCCTCTACGTCTCCGTGGGACTTTTATATACATCAATAACGTAATTTAACCTAACCTAACCCAACGTAACTTCTCGGCGGTAATATTTGACATCATTCCTGGCCAGTTGGCCTCTACGTCTCCGTGGGACTTTTATATACATCAATAACGTAATTTAACCTAACCTAACCCAACGTGACATCTCGGCGGTAATGTTTGGCAACATTCCTGGCTTGTTGGCCTCTACGTCTCCGTGGGACCTTCATATACATCAATAACGTCATATCACCTAACCTAACCCAACCTAACATCTCGGCGGTAATATTTGACAACATTCCTGGCGAGTTGGTGTCTACGTCTCCGTGGGACTTTTTTATACATCAAAACATAATTTAACTTAACCTAACCCAACGTAACATCTCGGCGGTAATATTTGACAACATTCCTGGAGAGTTGGTCTCTACGTCTCCGTGGGACCTTCATATACATCAATAACGTAATATTACCTAACCTAACCCAACCTAACATCTCGGCAATAATATTTGAAAACATTCCTGGCGAGTTGGCCTCCACCTCTCCGTGCGACCTTCATATACATCAATAACGTAATATAACGTAACCTAACCCAACCTATCATATCGGCAATAATATTTGACAACATTCCTGGCGAGTTGGACTCTACGTCTCCGTGGGACCTTCATATACATCAATAACGTAATATAACGTAACCTAAACCAACCTATCATATCGGCGGTAATATTTGAAAACATTCCTGTCGATGTTGGCCTCTACGTCTCCGTGGGACCTTCATATACATCAATAACGTAATATTACCTAACCTAACCCAACCTATCATCTCGGCACTAATATTTGACAACATTCCTGGCGAGTTGGCCTCCACCTCTCCGTGGGACCTTCATATACGTCAAAAACGTAATATAATCTAACCTAACCCAACCTATCATCTCGGCGGTAATATTTGACAACATTTCTGGTCAGTTGGCCTCTACGTCTCCGTGGAACCTTCATATACATCAATAACGTGACATAACCTAACCTAACCCAACCTATCATCTCGGCGGTAATATTTGACAACATTCCTGGCTTGTTGGCCTCTACGTCTCCGTGGGACCTTCATATACATCAATAACGTAATATTACCTAACCTAACCCAACCTATCATCTCGGCGGTAATATTTGAAAACATCCCTGTCGATGTTGGCCTCTACGTCTCCGTGGGACTTTTATATACATCATTAACGTAATTTAACCTAACCTAACCCAACGTAACATCTCGGCGGTAATGTTTGGCAACATTCCTGGCTTGTTGGCCTCTACGTCTCCGTGGGACCTTCATATACATGAATAACGTAATATAACGTAACCTAAACCAACCTATCATATCGGCGGTAATATTAGAAAACATTCCTGTCGATGTTGGCCTCTACGTCTCCGTGGGACCTTCACATACATCAATGACGTAATATTACCTAACCTAATCCAACCTATCATCTCGGCGGTAATATTTGAAAACATTCCTGTCGATGTTGGCCTCTACGTCTCCGTGGGACTTTTATATACATCAATAACGTAATTTAACCTAACCTAACCCAACGTAACTTCTCGGCGGTAATATTTGGCAACATTCCTGGCGAGTTGGCCTCTACCTCTCCGTGCGACATTCATATGCATCAATAACGTAATATAACGTAACCTAACCCAACCTATCATATCGGCGGTAATATTTGACAACATTCCTGGCGAGTTGGCCTCTACCTCTCCGTGCGACCTTCATATACATCAATAACGTAATATAACGTAACCTAAACCAACCTATCATATCGGCGGTAATATTTGACAACATTCCTGGCGAGTTGGCCTCTACGTCTCCGTGGGACCTTCATATACATCAATAACGTAATATAACGTAACCTAAACCAACCTATCATATCGGCGGTAATATTTGAAAACATTCCTGTCGATGTTGGCCTCTACGTCTCCGTGGGACCTTCACATACATCAATGACGTAATATTACCTAACCTAATCCAACCTATCAGCTCGGCGGTAATATTTGAAAACATTCCTGGCGAGTTGGCCTCTCCCTCCCCGTGCGACCTTCATATACATCAACAACGTAATATAACGTAACCTAACCCAACCTATCATATCGGCGGTAATATTTGACAACATTCCTGGCGAGTTGGTCTCTACGCCTCCGTGGGAATTTTATATACATCAATTACGTAATATCACCTAACCTAACCTAACCTACCATCTCGGCACTAATATTTGACAACATTCCTGGCGAGTTGGCCTCTACCTCTCCGTGGGACCTTCATATACGTCAATAACGTAATATAATCTAACCTAACCCAACCTATCATCTCGGCGGTAATATTTGACAACATTCCTGGCCAGTTGGCCTCTACGTCTCCGTGGGACTTTTATATACATCAAAACGTAATTTAACCTAACCTAACCCAACGTAACATCTCGGCGGTAAT
The DNA here is from genome assembly GCA_963969225.1 of Xylocopa violacea. Lineage (NCBI taxonomy): Eukaryota > Metazoa > Arthropoda > Insecta > Hymenoptera > Apidae > Xylocopa > Xylocopa violacea. Next base: position 3,348,379 of record CAXAJV010001290.1, on the reverse strand, counting down.
ATTTGAAAACATTCCTGCCGATGTTGGCCTCTACGTCTCCGTGGGACTTTTATATACATCAATAACGTAATTTAACCTAACCTAACCCAACGTAACATCTCGGCGGTAATGTTGGGCAACATTCCTGGCTTGTTGGCCTCTTCGTCTCCGTGGGACCTTCATATACATCAATAACGTAATATCACCTAACCTAACCCAACCTAACATCTCGGCGGTAATATCTGACAACATTCCTGGCGAGTTGGTGTCTACGTCTCCGTGGGACTTTTTTATACATCAAAACATAATTTAACTTAACCTAACCCAACGTAACATCTCGGCGGTAATATTTGACAACATTCCTGGAGAGTTGGTCTCTACGTCTCCGTGGGACCTTCATATACATCATTAACGTAATATAACGTAACCTAAACCAACCTATCATATCGGCGGTAATATTTGAAAACATTCCTGTCGATGTTGGCCTCTACGTCTCCGTGGGACCTTCATATACGTCAATAACGTAATATAATCTAACCTAACCCAACCTATCATCTCGGCGGTAATATTTGACAACATTTCTGGTCAGTTGGCCTCTACGTCTCCGTGGAACCTTCATATACACCAATAACGTGATATAACCTAACCTAACCCAACCTATCATCTCGGCGGTAATATTTGACAACATTCCTGGCTTGTTGGCCTCTACGTCTCCGTGGGACCTTCATATGCATCAATAACGTAATATTACCTAAGCTAACCCAACCTATCATCTCGGCGGTAATATTTGAAAACATTCCTGTCGATGTTGGCCTCTACGTCTCCGTGGGACTTTTATATACATCAATAACGTAATTTAACCTTACCTAACCCAACGTAACTTCTCGGCGGTAATATTTGGCAACATTCCTGGCGAGTTGGCCTCTACCTCTCCGTGCGACATTCATATGCATCAATAACGTAATATAACGTAACCTAACCCAACCTATCATATCGGCGGTAATATTTGACAACATTCCTGGCGAGTTGGCCTCTACCTCTCCGTGCGACCTTCATATACATCAATAACGTAACATAACGTAACCTAAACCAACCTATCATATCGGCGGTAATATTTGACAACATTCCTGGCGAGTTGGCCTCTACGTCTCCGTGGGACCTTCATATACATCAATAACGTAATATAACGTAACCTAAACCAATCTATCATATCGGCGGTAATATTTGAAAACATTCCTGTCGATGTTGGCCTCTACGTCTCCGTGGGACCTTCGCATACATCAATGAGGTAATATTACCTAACCTAATCCAACCTATCAGCTCGGCGGTAATATTTGAAAACATTCCTGGCGAGTTGGCCTCTACCTCTCCGTGCGACCTTCATATACATCAACAACGTAATATAACGTAACCTAACCCAACCTATCATATCGGCGGTAATATTTGACAACATTCCTGGCGAGTTGGTCTCTACGCCTCCGTGGGAATTTTATATACATCAATTACGTAATATCACCTAACCTAACCTAACCTACCATCTCGGCACTAATATTTGACAACATTCCTGGTGAGTTGGCCTCTACCTCTCCGTGGGACCTTCATATACGACATTAACGTAATATAATCTAACCTAACCCAACCTATCATCTCGGCGGTAATATTTGACAACATTCCTGGCCAGTTGGCCTCTACGTCTCCGTGGGACTTTTATATACATCAAAACGTAATTTAACCTAACCGAACCCAACGTAACATCTCGGCGGTAATATTTGACAACATTCCTGTCGAGTTGGTCTCTACGCCTCCGTGCGACCTTCATATACATCAATAACGTACTATAACCAAACCTAACCCAACCTAACTTCTCGGCACTAATATTTGACAACATTCCTTGCGAGTTGGCCTCTACCTCTCCGTGCGACCTTCATATACATCAATAACGTAATATAATCTAGCCTAACCCAACCTATCATCTCGGCGGTAATATTTGAAAACATTCCTGCCGATGTTGGCCTCTACGTCTCCGTGGGACTTTTATATACATCTATAACGTAATTTAACCTAACCTAACCCAACGTAACATTTCGGCGGTAATGTTAGGCAACATTCCTGGCTTGTTGGCCTCTACGTCTCCGTGGGACCTTCATATACATCAATAACGTAATATAACGTAACCTAAACCAACCTATCATATCGGCGGTAATATTTGAAAACATTCCTGCCGATGTTGGCCTCTACGTCTCCGTGGGACTTTTATATACATCAATAACGTAATTTAACCTAACCTAACCCAACGTAACATCTCGGCGGTAATGTTTGGCAACATTCCTGGCTTGTTGGCCTCTACGTCTCCGTGGGACCTTCATATACATCAATAACGTAATATCACCTAACCTAACCCAACCTAACATCTCGGCGGTAATATTTGACAACATTCCTGGCGAGTTGGTGTCTACGTCTCCGTGGGACTTTTTTATACATCAAAACATAATTTAACTTAACCTAACCCAACGTAACATCTCGGCGGTAATATTTGACAACATTCCTGGCGAGTTGAGATCTACGTCTCCGTGGGACCTTCATATACATCAATAACGTAATATTACCTAACCTAACCCAACCTAACATCTCGGAAATAATATTTGAAAACATTCCTGGCGAGTTGGCCTCCACCTCTCCGTGCGACCTTCATATACATCAATAACGTAATATAACGTAACCTAACCCAACCTATCATATCGACAATAATATTTGACAACATTCCTGGCGAGTTGGACTCTACGTCTCCGTGGGACCTTCATATACATCAATAACGTAATATAACGTAACCTAAACCAACCTATCGTATCGGCGGTAATATTTGAAAAGATTCCTGTCGATGTTGGCCTCTACGTCTCCGTGGGACCTTCATATACATCAATAACGTAATATTACCTAACCTAACCCAACCTATCATCTCGGCACTAATATTTGACAACATTCCTGGCGAGTTGGCCTCCACCTCTCCGTGGGACCTTCATATACGTCAATAACGTAATATAATCTAACCTAACCCAACCTATCATCTCGGCGGTAATATTTGACAACATTTCTGGTCAGTTGGCCTCTACGTCTCCGTGGAACCTTCATATACATCAATAACGTGATATAACCTAACCTAACCCAACCTATCATCTCGGCGGTAATATTTGACAACATTCCTGGCTTGTTGGCCTCTACGTCTCCGTGGGACCTTCATATACATCAATAACGTAATATTACCTAACATAACCCAACCTATCATCTCGGCGGTAATATTTGAAAACATTCCTGTCGATGTTGGCCTCTACGTCTCCGTGGGACTTTTATATACATCAATAACGTAATTTAACCTAACCTAACCCAACGTAACTTCTCGGCGGTAATATTTTTTTCAACATTCCTGGCTTGTTGGCCTCTACGTCTCCGTGGGACCTTCATATACATGAATAACGTAATATAACGTAACCTAAACCAACCTATCATATCGGCGGTAATATTTGAAAACATTCCTGTCGATGTTGGCCTCTACGTCTCCGTGGAACCTTCACATACATCAATGACGTAATACCTAACCTAATCCAACCTATCAGCTTGGCGGTAATATTTGAAAACATTCCTGCCGATGTTGATCTCTACGTCTCCGTGGGACTTTTATATACGTCAATAACGTAATTTAACCTAACCTAACCCAACGTAACATCTCGGCGGTAATGTTTGGCAACATTCCTGGCTTGTTGGCCTCTACGTCTCCGTGGGACCTTCATATACATCAATAACGTAATATCACCTAACCTAACCCAACCTAACATCTCGGCGGTAATATTTGACAACATTCCTGGCGAGTTGGTGTCTACGTCTCCGTGCGACTTTTTTATACATCAAAACATAATTTAACTTAACCTAACCCAACGTAACATCTCGGCGGTAATATTTGACAACATTCCTGGCGAGTTGAGATCTACGTCTCCGTGGGACCTTCATATACATCAATAACGTAATATTACCTAACCTAACCCAACCTAACATCTCGGCAATAATATTTGAAAACATTCCTGGCGAGTTGGCCTCCACCTCTCCGTGCGACCTTCATATACATCAATAACGTAATATAACGTAACCTAACCCAACCTATCATATCGGCAATAATATTTGACAACATTCCTGGCGAGTTGGACTCTACGTCTCCGTGGGACCTTCATATACATCAATAACGTAATATAACGTAACCTAAACCAACCTATCATATCGGCGGTAATATTTGACAACATTCCTGGCGAGTTGGTCTCTACGCCTCCGTGGGAATTTTATATACATCAATTACGTAATATCACCCAACCTAACCTAACCTACCATCTCGGCACTAATATTTGACAACATTCCTGGCGAGTTGGCCTCTACCTCTCCGTGGGACCTTCATATACGTCAATAACGTAATATAATCTAACCTAACCCAACCTATCATCTCGGCGGTAATATTTGACAACATTTCTGGTCAGTTGGCCTCTACGTCTCCGTGGAACCTTCATATACATCAATAACGTGATATAACCTAACCTAACCCAACCTATCATCTCGGCGGTAATATTTGACAACATTCCTGGCTTGTTGGCCTCTACGTCTCCGTGGGACCTTCATATACATCAATAACGTAATATTACCTAAGCTAACCCAACCTATCATCTCGGCGGTAATATTTGAAAACATTCCTGTCGATGTTGGCCTCTACGTCTCCGTGGGACTTTTATATACATCAATAACGTAATTTAACCTAACCTAACCCAACGTAACTTCTCGGCGGTAATATTTGGCAACATTCCTGGCGAGTTGGCCTCTACCTCTCCGTGCGACATTCATATGCATCAATAACGTAATATAACGTAACCTAACCCAACCTTTCATATCGGCGGTAATATTTGACAACATTCCTGGCGAGTTGGCCTCTACCTCTCCGTGGGACCTTCATATACGACAATAACGTAATATAATCTAACCTAACCCAACCTATCATCTCGGCGGTAATATTTGACAACATTTCTGGTCAGTTGGCCTCTACGTCTCCGCGGAACCTTCATATACATCAATAACGTGATATAACCTAACCTAACCCAACCTATCATCTCGGCGGTAATATTTGACAACATTCCTGGCTAGTTGGCCTCTACGTCTCCGTGGGACCTTCATATACATCAATAACGTAATATTACCTAAGCTAACCCAACCTATCATGTCGGCGGTAATATTTGAAAACATTCCTGTCGATGTTGGCCTCTACGTCTCCGTGGGACTTTTATATACATCAATAACGTAATTTAACCTAACCTAAACCAACGTAACTTCTCGGCGGTAATATTTGGCAACATTCCTGGCGAGTTGGCCTCTACCTCTCCGTGCGACATTCATATGCATCAATAACGTAATATAACGTAACCTAACCCAACCTATCATATCGGCGGTAATATTTGACAACATTCCTGGCGAGTTGGCCTCTACCTCTCCGTGCGACCTTCATATACATCAATAACGTAACATAACGTAACCTAAACCAACCTATCATATCGGCGGTAATATTTGACAACATTCCTGGCGAGTTGGCCTCTACGTCTCCGTGGGACCTTCATATACATCAATAACGTAATATAACGTAACCTAAACCAATCTATCATATCGGCGGTAATATTTGAAAACATTCCTGTCGATGTTGGCCTCTACGTCTCCGTGGGACCTTCACATACATCAATGAGGTAATATTACCTAACCTAATCCAACCTATCAGCTCGGCGGTAATATTTGAAAACATTCCTGGCGAGTTGGCCTCTACCTCTCCGTGCGACCTTCATATACATCAACAACGTAATATAACGTAACCTAACCCAACCTATCATATCGGCTGTAATATTTGACAACATTCCTGGCGAGTTGGTCTCTACGCCTCCGTGGGAATTTTATATACATCAATTACGTAATATCACCTAACCTAACCTAACCTACCATCTCGGCACTAATATTTGACAACATTCCTGGCGAGTTGGCCTCTACCTCTCCGTGGGACCTTCATATACGACATTAACGTAATATAATCTAACCTAACCCAACCTATCATCTCGGCGGTAATATTTGACAACATTCCTGGCCAGTTGGCCTCTACGTCTCCGTGGGACTTTTATATACATCAAAACGTAATTTAACCTAACCGAACCCAACGTAACATCTCGGCGGTAATATTTGACATCATTTCTGTCGAGTTGGTCTCTACGCCTCCGTGCGACCTTCATATACATCAATAACGTACTATAACCAAACCTAACCCAACCTAACTTCTCGGCACTAATACTTGACAACATTCCTGGCGAGTTGGCCTCTACCTCTCCGTGCGACCTTCATATACATCAATAACGTAATATAATCTAACCTAACCCAACCTATCATCTCGGCGGTAATAGTTGAAAACATTCCTGCCGATGTTGGACTCTACGTCTCCGTGGGACTTTTATATACATCTATAACGTAATTTAACCTAACCTAACCCAACGTAACATTTCGGCGGTAATGTTAGGCAACATTCCTGGCTTGTTGGCCTCCACGTCTCCGTGGGACCTTCATATACATGAATAACGTAATATAACGTAACCTAAACCAACCTATCATATCGGCGGTAATATTTGAAAACATTCCTGTCGATGTTGGCCTCTACGTCTCCGTGGGACCTTCACATACATCAATGACGTAATATTACCTAACCTAATCCAACCTATCAGCTCGGCGGTAATATTTGAAAACATTCCTGCCGATGTTGGCCTCTACGTTTCCGTGGGACTTTTATATACATCAATAACGTAATTTAACCTAACCTAACCCAACGTAACATCTCGGCGGTAATGTTTGGCAACATTCCTGGCTTGTTGGCCTCTACGTCTCCGTGGGACCTTCATATACATCAATAACGTAATATCACCTAACCTAACCCAACCTAACATCTCGGCGGTAATATTTGACAACATTCCTGGCGAGTTGGTGTCTACGTCTCCGTGCGACCTTCATATACATCAATAACGTAACATAACGTAACCTAACCCAACCTATCATATCGGCGGTAATATTTGACAACATTCCTGGCGAGTTGGTCTCTACGCCTCCGTGGGAATTTTATATACATCAATTACGTAATATCACCTAACCTAACCTAACCTACCATCTCGGCACTAATATTTGACAACATTCCTGGTGAGTTGGCCTCTACCTCTCCGTGGGACCTTCATATACGACATTAACGTAATATAATCTAACCTAACCCAACCTATCATCTCGGCGGTAATATTTGACAACATTCCTGGCCAGTTGGCCTCTACGTCTCCGTGGGACTTTTATATACATCAAAACGTAATTTAACCTAACCGAACCCAACGTAACATCTCGGCGGTAATATTTGACAACATTCCTGTCGAGTTGGTCTCTACGCCTCCGTGCGACCTTCATATACATCAATAACGTACTATAACCAAACCTAACCCAACCTAACTTCTCGGCACTAATATTTGACAACATTCCTTGCGAGTTGGCCTCTACCTCTCCGTGCGACCTTCATATACATCAATAACGTAATATAATCTAACCTAACCCAACCTATCATCTCGGCGGTAATATTTGAAAACATTCCTGCCGATGTTGGCCTCTACGTCTCCGTGGGACTTTTATATACATCTATAACGTAATTTAACCTAACCTAACCCAACGTAACATTTCGGCGGTAATGTTAGGCAACATTCCTGGCTTGTTGGCCTCTACGTCTCCGTGGGACCTTCATATACATCAATAACGTAATATAACGTAACCTAAACCAACCTATCATATCGGCGGTAATATTTGAAAACATTCCTGCCGATGTTGGCCTCTACGTCTCCGTGGGACTTTTATATACATCAATAACGTAATTTAACCTAACCTAACCCAACGTAACATCTCGGCGGTAATGTTTGGCAACATTCCTGGCTTGTTGGCCTCTACGTCTCCGTGGGACCTTCATATACATCAATAACGTAATATCACCTAACCTAACCCAACCTAACATCTCGGCGGTAGTATTTGACAACATTCCTGGCGAGTTGGTGTCTACGTCTCCGTGCGACTTTTTTATACATCAAAACATAATTTAACTTAACCTAACCCAACGTAACATCTCGGCGGTAATATTTGACAACATTCCTGGCGAGTTGAGATCTACGTCTCCGTGGGACCTTCATATACATCAATAACGTAATATTACCTAACCTAACCCAACCTAACATCTCGGCAATAATATTTGAAAACATTCCTGGCGAGTTGGCCTCCACCTCTCCGTGCGACCTTCATATACATCAATAACGTAATATAACGTAACCTAACCCAACCTATCATATCGGCAATAATATTTGACAACATTCCTGGCGAGTTGGACTCTACGTCTCCGTGGGACCTTCATATACATCAATAACGTAATATAACGTAACCTAAACCAACCTATCATATCGGCGGTAATATTTGACAACATTCCTGGCGAGTTGGTCTCTACGCCTCCGTGGGAATTTTATATACATCAATTACGTAATATCACCCAACCTAACCTAACCTACCATCTCGGCACTAATATTTGACAACATTCCTGGCGAGTTGGCCTCTACCTCTCCGTGGGACCTTCATATACGTCAATAACGTAATATAATCTAACCTAACCCAACCTATCATCTCGGCGGTAATATTTGACAACATTTCTGGTCAGTTGGCCTCTACGTCTCCGTGGAACCTTCATATACATCAATAACGTGATATAACCTAACCTAACCCAACCTATCATCTCGGCGGTAATATTTGACAACATTCCTGGCTTGTTGGCCTCTACGTCTCCGTGGGACCTTCATATACATCAATAACGTAATATTACCTAAGCTAACCCAACCTATCATCTCGGCGGTAATATTTGAAAACATTCCTGTCGATGTTGGCCTCTACGTCTCCGTGGGACTTTTATATACATCAATAACGTAATTTAACCTAACCTAACCCAACGTAACTTCTCGGCGGTAATTTTTGGCAACATTCCTGGCGAGTTGGCCTCTACCTCTCCGTGCGACATTCATATGCATCAATAACGTAATATAACGTAACCTAACCCAACCTATCATATCGGCGGTAATATTTGACAACATTCCTGGCGAGTTGGCCTCTACCTCTCCGTGGGACCTTCATATACGACAATAACGTAATATAATCTAACCTAACCCAACCTATCATCTCGGCGGTAATATTTGACAACATTTCTGGTCAGTTGGCCTCTACGTCTCCGCGGAACATTCATATACATCAATAACGTGATATAACCTAACCTAACCCAACCTATCATCTCGGCGGTAATATTTGACAACATTCCTGGCTTGTTGGCCTCTACGTCTCCGTGGGACCTTCATATACATCAATAACGTAATATTACCTAAGCTAACCCAACCTATCATGTCGGCGGTAATATTTGAAAACATTCCTGTCGATGTTGGCCTCTACGTCTCCGTGGGACTTTTATATACATCAATAACGTAATTTAACCTAACCTAAACCAACGTAACTTCTCGGCGGTAATATTTGGCAACATTCCTGGCGAGTTGGCCTCTACCTCTCCGTGCGACATTCATATGCATCAATAACGTAATATAACGTAACCTAACCCAACCTATCATATCGGCGGTAATATTTGACAACATTCCTGGCGAGTTGGCCTCTACCTCTCCGTGCGACCTTCATATACATCAATAACGTAACATAACGTAACCTAAACCAACCTATCATATCGGCGGTAATATTTGACAACATTCCTGGCGAGTTGGCCTCTACGTCTCCGTGGGACCTTCATATACATCAATAACGTAATAAAACGTAACCTAAACCAATCTATCATATCGGCGGTAATATTTGAAAACATTCCTGTCGATGTTGGCCTCTACGTCTCCGTGGGACCTTCACATACATCAATGAGGTAATATTACCTAACCTAATCCAACCTATCAGCTCGGCGGTAATATTTGAAAACATTCCTGGCGAGTTGGCCTCTACCTCTCCGTGCGACCTTCATATACATCAACAACGTAATATAACGTAACCTAACCCAACCTATCATATCGGCGGTAATATTTGACAACATTCCTGGCGAGTTGGTCTCTACGCCTCCGTGGGAATTTCATATACATCAATTACGTAATATCACCTAACCTAACCTAACCTACCATCTCGGCACTAATATTTGACAACATTCCTGGCGAGTTGGCCTCCACGTCTCCGTGGGACCTTCATATACATGAATAACGTAATATAACGTAACCTAAACCAACCTATCATATCGGCGGTAATATTTGAAAACATTCCTGTCGATGTTGGCCTCTACGTCTCCGTGGGACCTTCACATACATCAATGACGTAATATTACCTAACCTAATCCAACCTATCAGCTCGGCGGTAATATTTGAAAACATTCCTGCCGATGTTGGCCTCTACGTCTCCGTGGGACTTTTATATACATCAATAACGTAATTTAACCTAACCTAACCCAACGTAACATCTCGGCGGTAATGTTTGGCAACATTCCTGGCTTGTTGGCCTCTACGTCTCCGTGGGACCTTCATATACATCAATAACGTAATATCACCTAACCTAACCCAACCTAACATCTCGGCGGTAATATTTGACAACATTCCTGGCGAGTTGGTGTCTACGTCTCCGTGGGACTTTTTTATACATCAAAACATAATTTAACTTAACCTAACACAACGTAACATCTCGGCGGTAATATTTGACAACATTCCTGGCGAGTTGAGATCTACGTCTCCGTGGGACCTTCATATACATCAATAACGTAATATTACCTAACCTAACCCAACCTAACATCTCGGCAATAATATTTGAAAACATTCCTGGCGAGTTGGCCTCCACCTCTCCGTGCGACCTTCATATACATCAATAACGTAATATAACGTAACCTAACCCAACCTATCATATCGGCAATAATATTTGACAACATTCCTGGCGAGTTGGACTCTACGTCTCCGTGGGACCTTCATATAAATCAATAACGTAATATAACGTAACCTAAACCAACCTATCATATCGGCGGTAATATTTGAAAAGATTCCTGTCGATGTTGGCCTCTACGTCTCCGTGGGACCTTCATATACATCAATAACGTAATATTATCTAACCTAACCCAACCTATCATCTCGGCACTAATATTTGACAACATTCCTGGCGAGTTGGCCTCCACCTCTCCGTGGGACCTTCATATACGTCAATAACGTAATATAATCTAACCTAACCCAACCTATCATCTCGGCGGTAATATTTGACAACATTTCTGGTCAGTTGGCCTCTACGTCTCCGTGGAACCTTCATATACATCAATAACGTGATATAACCTAACCTAACCCAACGTAATATTTCGGCGGTAATGTTAGGCAACATTCCTGGCTTGTTGGCCTCTACGTCTCCGTGGGACCTTCATATACATGAATAACGTAATATAACGTAACCTAAACCAACCTATCATATCGGCGGTAATATTTGAAAACATTCCTGTCGATGTTGGCCTCTACGTCTCCGTGGGACCTTCACATACATCAATGACGTAATATTACCTAACCTAATCCAACCTATCAGCTCGGCGGTAATATTTGAAAACATTCCTGCCGATGTTGGCCTCTACGTCTCCGTGGGACTTTTATATACATCAAAACATAATTTAACTTAACCTAACCCAACGTAACATCTCGGCGGTAATATTTGACAACATTCCTGGCGAGTTGAGATCTACGTCTCCGTGGGACCTTCATATACATCAATAACGAAATATTACCTAACCTAACCCAACCTAACATCTCGGCAATAATATTTGACAACATTCCTGGCGAGTTGGCCTCTACCTCTCCGTGGGACCTTCATATACGTCAATAACGTAATATAATCTAACCTAACCCAACCTATCATCTCGGTGGTAATATTTGACAACATTTCTGGTCAGTTGGCCTCTACGTCTCCGTGGAACCTTCATATACATCAATAACGTGATATAACCTAACCTAACCCAACCTATCATCTCGGCGGTAATATTTGACAACATTCCTGGCTTGTTGGCCTCTACGTCTCCGTGGGACCTTCATATACATCAATAACGTAATATTACCTAAGCTAACCCAACCTATCATCTCGGCGGTAATATTTGAAAACATTCCTGTCGATGTTGGCCTCTACGTCTCCGTGGGACTTTTATATACATCAATAACGTAATTTAACCTAACCTAACCCAACGTAACTTCTCGGCGGTAATATTTGGCAACATTCCTGGCGAGTTGGCCTCTACCTCTCCGTGCGACATTCATATGCATCAATCACATAATATAACGTAACCTAACCCAACCTATCATATCGGCGGTAATATTTGACAACATTCCTGGCGAGTTGGCCTCTACCTCTCCGTGGGACCTTCATATACGACAATAACGTAATATAATCTAACCTAACCCAACCTATCATCTCGGCGGTAACATTTGACAACATTTCTGGTCAGTTGGCCTCTACGTCTCCGTGGAACCTTCATATACATCAATAACGTGATATAACCTAACCTAACCCAACCTATCATCTCGGCGGTAATATTTGACAACATTCCTGGCTTGTTGGCCTCTACGTCTCCGTGGGACCTTCATATACATCAATAACGTAATATTACCTAAGCTAACCCAACCTACCATCTCGGCGGTAATATTTGAAAACATTCCTGTCGATGTTGTCCTCTACGTCTCCGTGGGACTTTTATATACATCAATAACGTAATTTAACCTAACCTAAACCAACGTAACTTCTCGGCGGTAATATTTGGCAACATTCCTGGCGAGTTGGCCTCTACCTCTCCGTGCGACATTCATATGCATCAATAACGTAATATAACGTAACCTAACCCAACCTATCATATCGGCGGTAATATTTGACAACATTCCTGGCGAGTTGGCCTTTACCTCTCCGTGCGACCTTCATATACATCAATAACGTAATATAACGTAACCTAAACCAACCTATCATATCGGCGGTAATATTTGACAACATTCCTGGCGAGTTGGCCTCTACGTCTCCGTGGGACCTTCATATACATCAATAACGTAATATAACGTAACCTAAACCAACCTATCATATCGGCGGTAATATTTGAAAACATTCCTGTCGATGTTGGCCTCTACGTCTCCGTGGGACCTTCACATACATCAATGACGTAATATTACCTAACCTAATCCAACCTATCAGCTCGGCGGTAATATTTGAAAACATTCCTGGCTTGTTGGCCTCTACGTCTCCGTGGGACCTTCATATACATCAATAACGTAATATTACCTAAGCTAACCCAACCTATCATCTCGGCGGTAATATTTGAAAACATTCCTGTCGATGTTGGCCTCTACGTCTCCGTGGGACTTTTATATACATCAATAACGTAATTTAACCTAACCTAACCCAACGTAACTTCTCGGCGGTAATATTTGACAACATTCCTGGCGAGTTGGCCTCTACCTCTCCGTGCGACCTTCATATACATCAATAACGTAATATAACGTAACCTAACCCAACCTATCATATCGGCGGTAATATTTGACAACATTCCTGGCGAGTTGGTCTCTACGCCTCCGTGGGAATTTTATATACATCAATTACGTAATATCACCTAACCTAACCTAACCTACCATCTCGGCACTAATATTTGACAACATTCCTGGCGAGTTGGCCTCTACCTCTCCGTGGGACCTTCATATACGACATTAACGTAATATAATCTAACCTAACCCAACCTATCATCTCGGCGGTAATATTTGACAACATTCCTGGCCAGTTGGCCTCTACGTCTCCGTGGGACTTTTATATACATCAAAACGTAATTTAACCTAACCGAACCCAACGTAACATCTCGGCGGTAATATTTGACATCATTTCTGTCGAGTTGGTCTCTACGCCTCCGTGCGACCTTCATATACATCAATAACGTACTATAACCAAACCTAACCCAACCTAACTTCTCGGCACTAATACTTGACAACATTCCTGGCGAGTTGGCCTCTACCTCTCCGTGCGACCTTCATATACATCAATAACGTAATATAATCTAACCTAACCCAACCTATCATCTCGGCGGTAATAGTTGAAAACATTCCTGCCGATGTTGGCCTCTACGTCTCCGTGGGACTTTTATATACATCTATAACGTAATTTAACCTAACCTAACCCAACGTAACATTTCGGCGGTAATGTTAGGCAACATTCCTGGCTTGTTGGCCTCTACGTCTCCGTGGGACCTTCATATACATCAATAACGTAATATCACCTAACCTAACCCAACCTAACATCTCGGCGGTAATATTTGACAACATTCCTGGCGAGTTGGTGTCTACGTCTCCGTGGGACTTTTTTATACATCAAAACATAATTTAACTTAACCTAACCCAACGTAACATCTCGGCGGTAATATTTGACAACATTCCTGGCGAGTTGAGATCTACGTCGCCGTGGGACCTTCATATACATCAATAACGTAATATTACCTAACCTAACCCAACCTAACATCTCGGCAATAATATTTGAAAACATTCCTGGCGAGTTGGCCTCCACCTCTCCGTGCGACCTTCATATACATCAATAACGTAATATAACGTAACCTAACCCAACCTATCATATCGGCAATAATATTTGACAACATTCCTGGCGAGTTGGACTCTACGTCTCCGTGGGACCTTCATATACATCAATAACGTAATATAACGTAACCTAAACCAACCTATCATATCGGCGGTAATATTTGAAAAGATTCCTGTCGATGTTGGCCTCTACGTCTCCGTGGGACCTTCATATACATCAATAACGTAATATTACCTAACCTAACCCAACCTATCATCTCGGCACTAATATTTGACAACATTCCTGGCGAGTTGGCCTCCACCTCTCCGTGGGACCTTCATATACGTCAATAACGTAATATAATCTAACCTAACCCAACCTATCATCTCGGCGGTAATATTTGACAACATTTCTGGTCAGTTGGCCTCTACGTCTCCGTGGAACCTTCATATACATCAATAACGTGATATAACCTAACCTAACCCAACGTAATATTTCGGCGGTAATGTTAGGCAACATTCCTGGCTTGTTGGCCTCTACGTCTCCGTGGGACCTTCATATACATGAATAACGTAATATAACGTAACCTAAACCAACCTATCATATCGGCGGTAATATTTGAAAACATTCCTGTCGATGTTGGCCTCTACGTCTCCGTGGGACCTTCACATACATCAATGACGTAATATTACCTAACCTAATCCAACCTATCAGCTCGGCGGTAATATTTGAAAACATTCCTGCCGATGTTGGCCTCTACGTCTCCGTGGGACTTTTATATACATCAAAACATAATTTAACTTAACCTAACCCAACGTAACATCTCGGCGGTAATATTTGACAACATTCCTGGCGAGTTGAGATCTACGTCTCCGTGGGACCTTCATATACATCAATAACGTAATATTACCTAACCTAACCCAACCTAACATCTCGGCAATAATATTTGACAACATTCCTGGCGAGTTGGCCTCTACCTCTCCGTGGGACCTTCATATACGTCAATAACGTAATATAATCTAACCTAACCCAACCTATCATCTCGGCGGTAATATTTGACAACATTTCTGGTCAGTTGGCCTCTACGTCTCCGTGGAACCTTCATATACATCAATAACGTGATATAACCTAACCTAACCCAACCTATCATCTCGGCGGTAATATTTGACAACATTCCTGGCTTGTTGGCCTCTACGTCTCCGTGGGACCTTCATATACATCAATAACGTAATATTACCTAAGCTAACCCAACCTATCATCTCGGCGGTAATATTTGAAAACATTCCTGTCGATGTTGGCCTCTACGTCTCCGTGGGACTTTTATATACATCAATAACGTAATTTAACCTAACCTAACCCAACGTAACTTCTCGGCGGTAATATTTGGCAACATTCCTGGCGAGTTGGCCTCTACCTCTCCGTGCGACATTCATATGCATCAATCACATAATATAACGTAACCTAACCCAACCTATCATATCGGCGGTAATATTTGACAACATTCCTGGCGAGTTGGCCTCTACCTCTCCGTGGGACCTTCATATACGACAATAACGTAATATAATCTAACCTAACCCAACCTATCATCTCGGCGGTAACATTTGACAACATTTCTGGTCAGTTGGCCTCTACGTCTCCGTGGAACCTTCATATACATCAATAACGTGATATAACCTAACCTAACCCAACCTATCATCTCGGCGGTAATATTTGACAACATTCCTGGCTTGTTGGCCTCTACGTCTCCGTGGGACCTTCATATACATCAATAACGTAATATTACCTAAGCTAACCCAACCTATCATCTCGGCGGTAATATTTGAAAACATTCCTGTCGATGTTGTCCTCTACGTCTCCGTGGGACTTTTATATACATCAATAACGTAATTTAACCTAACCTAAACCAACGTAACTTCTCGGCGGTAATATTTGGCAACATTCCTGGCGAGTTGGCCTCTACCTCTCCGTGCGACATTCATATGCATCAATAACGTAATATAACGTAACCTAACCCAACCTATCATATCGGCGGTAATATTTGACAACATTCCTGGCGAGTTGGCCTTTACCTCTCCGTGCGACCTTCATATACATCAATAACGTAATATAACGTAACCTAAACCAACCTATCATATCGGCGGTAATATTTGACAACATTCCTGGCGAGTTGGCCTCTACGTCTCCGTGGGACCTTCATATACATCAATAACGTAATATAACGTAACCTAAACCAACCTATCATATCGGCGGTAATATTTGAAAACATTCCTGTCGATGTTGGCCTCTACGTCTCCGTGGGACCTTCACATACATCAATGACGTAATATTACCTAACCTAATCCAACCTATCAGCTCGGCGGTAATATTTGAAAACATTCCTGGCTTGTTGGCCTCTACGTCTCCGTGGGACCTTCATATACATCAATAACGTAATATTACCTAAGCTAACCCAACCTATCATCTCGGCGGTAATATTTGAAAACATTCCTGTCGATGTTGGCCTCTACGTCTCCGTGGGACTTTTATATACATCAATAACGTAATTTAACCTAACCTAACCCAACGTAACTTCTCGGCAATAATATTTGAAAACATTCCTGGCGAGTTGGCCTCCACCTCTCCGTGCGACCTTCATATACATCAATAACGTAATATAACGTAACCTAACCCAACCTATCATATCGGCGGTAACATTTGACAACATTCCTGGCGAGTTGGCCTCTACCTCTCCGTGCGACCTTCATATACATCAATAACGTAATATAACGTAACCTAAACCAACCTATCATATCGGCGGTAATATTTGACAACATTCCTGGCGAGTTGGCCTCTACGTCTCCGTGGGACCTTCATATACATCAATAACGTAATATAACGTAACCTAAACCAACCTATCATATCGGCGGTAATATTTGAAAACATTCCTGTCGATGTTGGCCTCTACGTCTCCGTGGGACCTTCACATACATCAATGACGTAATATTACCTAACCTAATCCAACCTATCAGCTCGGCGGTAATATTTGAAAACATTCCTGGCTTGTTGGCCTCTACGTCTCCGTGGGACCTTCATATACATCAATAACGTAATATTACCTAAGCTAACCCAACCTATCATCTCGGCGGTAATATTTGAAAACATTCCTGTCGATGTTGGCCTCTACGTCTCCGTGGGACTTTTATATACATCAATAACGTAATTTAACCTAACCTAACCCAACGTAACTTCTCGGCAATAATATTTGAAAACATTCCTGGCGAGTTGGCCTCCACCTCTCCGTGCGACCTTCATATACATCAATAACGTAATATAACGTAACCTAACCCAACCTATCATATCGGCGGTAATATTTGACAACATTCCTGGCGAGTTGGCCTCTACCTCTCCGTGCGACCTTCATATACATCAATAACGTAATATAACGTAACCTAAACCAACCTATCATATCGGCGGTAATATTTGACAACATTCCTGGCGAGTTGGCCTCTACGTCTCCGTGGGACCTTCATATACATCAATAACGTAATATAACGTAACCTAAACCAACCTATCATATCGGCGGTAATATTTGAAAACATTCCTGTCGATGTTGGCCTCTACGTCTCCGTGGGACTTTTATATACATCAATAACGTAATTTAACCTAACCTAACCCAACGTAACTTCTCGGCGGTAATATTTGGCAACATTCCTGGCGAGTTGGCCTCTACCTCTCCGTGCGACATTCATATGCATCAATAACGTAATATAACGTAACCTAACCCAACCTATCATATCGGCGGTAATATTTGACAACATTCCTGGCGAGTTGGCCTCTACCTCTCCGTGCGACCTTCATATACATCAATAACGTAATATAACGTAACCTAACCCAACCTATCATATCGGCGGTAATATTTGACAACATTCCTGGCGAGTTGGTCTCTACGCCTCCGTGGGAATTTTATATACATCAATTACGTAATATCACCTAACCTAACCTAACCTACCATCTCGGCACTAATATTTGACAACATTCCTGGCGAGTTGGCCTCTACCTCTCCGTGGGACCTTCATATACGACAATAACGTAATATAATCTAACCTAACCCAACCTATCATCTCGGCGGTAATATTTGACAACATTTCTGGTCAGTTGGCCTCTACGTCTCCGTGGGACCTTCATATACATCAATAACGTAATATCACCTAACCTAACCCAACCTAACATCTAGGCGGTAATATTTGACAACATTCCTGGCGAGTTGGTGTCTACGTCTCCGTGGGACTTTTTTATACATCAAAACATAATTTAACTTAACCTAACCCAACGTATCATCTCGGCGGTAATATTTGACAACATTTCTGGTCAGTTGGCCTCTACGTCTCCGTGGAACCTTCATATACATCAATAACGTGATATAACCTAACCTAACCCAACCTATCATCTCGGCGCTAATATTTGACAACATTCCTGGCTTGTTGGCCTCTACGTCTCCGTGGGACCTTCATATACATCAATAACGTAATATTACCTAAGCTAACCCAACCTATCATCTCGGCGGTAATATTTGAAAACATTCCTGTCGATGTTGGCCTCTACGTCTCCGTGGGACTTTTATATACATCAATAACGTAATTTAACCTAACCTAAACCAACGTAACTTCTCGGCGGTAATATTTGGCAACATTCCTAGCGAGTTGGCCTCTACCTCTCCGTGCGACATTCATATGCATCAATAACGTAATATAACGTAACCTAACCCAACCTATCATATCGGCGGTAATATTTGACAACATTCCTGGCGAGTTGGCCTCTACCTCCCCGTGCGACCTTCATATACATCAATAACGTAATATAACGTAACCTAAACCAACCTATCATATCGGCGGTAATATTTGACAACATTCCTGGCGAGTTGGCCTCTACGTCTCCGTGGGACCTTCATATACATCAATAACGTAATATAACGTAACCTAAACCAACCTATCATATCGGCGGTAATATTTGAAAACATTCCTGTCGATGTTGGCCTCTACGTCTCCGTGGGACCTTCACATACATCAATGACGTAATATTACCTAACCTAATCCAACCTATCAGCTCGGCGGTAATATTTGACAACATTCCTGGCGAGTTGTTCTCTACGCCTCCGTGGGAATTTTATATACATCAATTACGTAATATCACCTAACCTAACCTAACCTACCATCTCGGTACTAATATTTGACAACATTCCTGGCGAGTTGGCCTCTACCTCTCCGTGGGACCTTCATATACGACAATAACGTAATATAATCTAACCTAACCCAACCTATCATCTCGGCGGTAATATTTGACAACATTTCTGGTCAGTTGGCCTCTACGTCTCCGTGGAACCTTCATATACATCAAAACGTAATTTAACCTAACCTAACCCAACGTAACATCTCGGCGGTAATATTTGACAACATTACTGGCGAGTTGGTCTCTACGCCTCCGTGGGAATTTTATATACATCAATAACGTAATATCACCTAACCTAACCTAACCTACCATTTCGGCACTAATATTTGACAACATTCCTGGCGAGTTGGCCTCTACCTCTCCGTGGGACCTTCATATACGTCAATAACGTAATATAATCTAACCTAACCCAACCTATCATCTCGGCGGTAATATTTGACAACATTCCTGGCCAGTTGGCCTCTACGTCTCCGTGGGACTTTTATATACATCAAAACGTAATTTAACCTAACCTAACCCAACGTAACATCTCGGCGGTAATATTTGAAAACATTCCTGCCGATGTTGGCCTCTACGTCTCCGTGGGAATTTTATATACATCAATAACGTAATTTAACCTAACCTAACCCAACGTAACATGTCGGCGGTAATGTTTGGCAACATTCCTGGGTTGTTGGCCTCTACGTCTCCGTGGGACCTTCATATACATCAATAACGTAATATCACCTAACCTAACCCAACCTAACATCTCGGCGGTAATATTTGACAACATTCCTGGCGAGTCGGTGTCTACGTCTCCGTGGGACTTTTCTATACATCAAAACATAATTTAACTTAACCTAACCCAACGTAACATTTCGGCGGTAATATTTGACAACATTCCTGGAGAGTTGGTCTCTACGTCTCCGTGGGACCTTCATATACATCAATAACGTAATATTACCTAACCTAACCCAACCTAACATCTCGGCAATAATATTTGAAAACATTCCTAGCGAGTTGGCCTCCACCTCTCCGTGCGACCTTCATATACATCAATAACGTAATATAACGTAACCTAACCCAACCTATCATATCGGCAATAATATTTGACAACATTCCTGGCGAGTTGGGCTCTACGTCTCCGTGGGACCTTCATATACATCAATAACGAAATATAACGTAACCTAAACCAACCTATCATATCGGCGGTAATATTTGAAAACATTCCTGTCGATGTTGGCCTCTACGTCTCCGTGGGACCTTCATATACATCAATAACGTAATATTACCTAACCTAACCCAACCTATCATCTCGGCACTAATATTTGACAACATTCCTGGCGAGTTGGCCTCCACCTCTCCGTGGGACCTTCATATACGTCAATAACGTAATATAATCTAACCTAACCCAACCTATCATCTCGGCGGTAATATTTGACAACATTTCTGGTCAGTTGGCCTCTACGTCTCCGTGGAACCTTCATATACATCAATAACGTGATCTAACCTAACCTAACCCAACCTATCATCTCGGCGGTAATATTTGACAACATTCCTGGCTTGTTGGCCTCTACGTCTCCGTGGGACCTTCATATACATCAATAACGTAATATTACCTAACCTAACCCAACCTATCATCTCGGCGGTAATATTTGAAAACATTCCTGTCGATGTTGGCCTCTACGTCTCCGTGGGACTTTTATATACATCAATAACGTAATTTAACCTAACCTAACCCAACGTAACTTCTCGGCGGTAATATTTGGCAACATTCCTGGCTTGTTGGCCTCTACGTCTCCGTGGGACCTTCATATACATGAATAACGTAATATAACGTAACCTAAACCAACCTATCATATCGGCGGTAATATTTGAAAACATTCCTGCCGATGTTGGCCTCTACGTCTCCGTGGGACCTTCACATACATCAATGACGTAATATTACCTAACCTAATCCAACCTATCAGCTCGGCGGTAATATTTGACAACATTCCTGGCTTGTTGGCCTCTACGTCTCCGTGGGACCTTCATATACATCAATAACGTAATATTACCTAAGCTAACCCAACCTATCATCTCGGCGGTAATATTTGAAAACATTCCTGTCGATGTTGGCCTCTACGTCTCCGTGGGACTTTTATATACATCAATAACGTAATTTAACCTAACCTAACCCAACGTAACTTCTCGGCGGTAATATTTGGCAACATTCCTGGCGAGTTGGCCTCTACCTCTCCGTGCGACATTCATATGCATCAATAACGTAATATAACGTAACCTAACCCAACCTATCATATCGGCGGTAATATTTGAAAACATTCCTGGCGAGTTGGCCTCTACCTCTCCGTGCGACCTTCATATACATCAACAACGTAATATAACGTAACCTAACCCAACCTATCATATCGGCGGTAATATTTGACAACATTCCTGGCGAGTTGGT
The DNA here is from genome assembly GCA_963969225.1 of Xylocopa violacea. Taxonomy (NCBI): domain Eukaryota; kingdom Metazoa; phylum Arthropoda; class Insecta; order Hymenoptera; family Apidae; genus Xylocopa; species Xylocopa violacea. The sequence goes on along the minus strand of CAXAJV010001290.1, from coordinate 3,326,085 downwards.
CTCTACGCCTCCGTGGGACCTTCATATACATCAATAACGTAATATTACCTAACCTAACCCAACCTATCATCTCGGCACTAATATTTGACAACATTCCTGGCGAGTTGGCCTCCACCTCTCCGTGGGACCTTCATATACGTCAATAACGTAATATAATCTAACCTAACCCAACCTATCATCTCGGCGGTAATATTTGACAACATTTCTGGTCAGTTGGCCTCTACGTCTCCGTGGAACCTTCATATACATCAATAACGTGATCTAACCTAACCTAACCCAACCTATCATCTCGGCGGTAATATTTGACAACATTCCTGGCTTGTTGGCCTCTACGTCTCCGTGGGACCTTCATATACATCAATAACGTAATATTACCTAACCTAACCCAACCTATCATCTCGGCGGTAATATTTGAAAACATTCCTGTCGATGTTGGCCTCTACGTCTCCGTGGGACTTTTATATACATCAATAACGTAATTTAACCTAACCTAACCCAACGTAACTTCTCGGCGGTAATATTTGGCAACATTCCTGGCTTGTTGGCCTCTACGTCTCCGTGGGACCTTCATATACATGAATAACGTAATATAACGTAACCTAAACCAACCTATCATATCGGCGGTAATATTTGAAAACATTCCTGCCGATGTTGGCCTCTACGTCTCCGTGGGACCTTCACATACATCAATGACGTAATATTACCTAACCTAATCCAACCTATCAGCTCGGCGGTAATATTTGACAGCATTCCTGGCTTGTTGGCCTCTACGTCTCCGTGGGACCTTCATATACATCAATAACGTAATATTACCTAAGCTAACCCAACCTATCATCTCGGCGGTAATATTTGAAAACATTCCTGTCGACGTTGGCCTCTACGTCTCCGTGGGACTTTTATATACATCAATAACGTAATTTAACCTAACCTAACCCAACGTAACTTCTCGGCGGTAATATTTGGCAACATTCCTGGCGAGTTGGCCTCTACCTCTCCGTGCGACATTCATATGCATCAATAACGTAATATAACGTAACCTAACCCAACCTATCATATCGGCGGTAATATTTGACAACATTCCTGGCGAGTTGGCCTCTACCTCTCCGTGCGACCTTCATATACATCAATAACGTAATATAACGTAACCTGAACCAACCTATCATATCGGCGGTAATATTTGAAAACATTCCTGGCGAGTTGGCCTCTACCTCTCCGTGCGACCTTCATATACATCAACAACGTAATATAACGTAACCTAACGCAACCTATCATATCGGCGGTAATATTTGACAACATTCCTGGCGAGTTGGTCTCTACGCCTCCGTGGGAATTTTATATACATCAATTACGTAATATCACCTAACCTAACCTAACCTACCATCTCGGCACTAATATTTGACAACATTCCTGGCGAGTTGGCCTCTACCTCTCCGTGGGACCTTCATATACGTCAATAACGTAATATAATCTAACCTAACCCAACCTATCATCTCGGCGGTAATATTTGACAACATTCCTGGCCAGTTGGCCACTACGTCTCCGTGGGACCTTCATATACATCAATAACGTAATATAACGTAACCTAAACCAACCTATCATATCGGCGGTAATATTTGAAAACATTCCTGTCGATGTTGGCCGCTACGTCTCCGTGGGACCTTCACATACATCAATGACGTAATATTACCTAACCTAATCCAACCTATCAGCTCGGCGGTAATATTTGAAAACATTCCTGGCGAGTTGGCCTGTACCTCTCCGTGCGACCTTCATATACATCAACAACGTAATATAACGTAACCTAACCCAACCTATCATATCGGCGGTAATATTTGACAACATTCCTGGCGAGTTGGTCTCTACGCCTCCGTGGGAATTTTATATACATCAATTACGTAATATCACCTAACCTAACCTAACCTACCATCTCGGCAGTAATATTTGACAACATTCCTGGCGAGTTGGCCTCTACCTCTCCGTGGGACCTTCATATACGACAATAACGTAATATAATCTAACCTAACCCAACCTATCATCTCGGCGGTAATATTTGACAACATTTCTCGTCAGTTGGCCTCTACGTCTCCGTGGAACCTTCATATACATCAAAACGTAATTTAACCTAACCTAACCCAACGTAACATCTCGGCGGTAATATTTGACAACATTCCTGGCTTGTTGGCCTCTACGTCTCCGTGGGACCTTCATATACGTCAATAACGTAATTTAACCTAACCTAACCCAACGTAACATCTCGGCGGTAATGTTTGGCAACATTCCTGGCTTGTTGGCCTCTACGTCTCCGTGGGACCTTCATATACATCAATAACGTAATATCACCTAACCTAACCCAACCTAACATCTCGGCGGTAATATTTGACAACATTCCTGGCGAGTTGGTGTCTACGTCTCCGTGGGACTTTTTTATACATCAAAACATAATTTAACTTAACCTAACCCAACGTAACATCTCGGCGGTAATATTTGACAACATTCCTGGAGAGTTGGTCTCTACGTCTCCGTGGGACCTTCATATACATCAATAACGTAATATTACCTAACCTAACCCAACCTAACATCTCGGCAATAATATTTGAAAACATTCCTGGCGAGTTGGCCTCCACCTCTCCGTGCGACCTTCATATACATCAATAACGTAATATAACGTAACCTAACCCAACCTATCATATCGGCAATAATATTTGACAACATTGCTGGCGAGTTGGACTCTACGTCTCCGTGGGACCTTCATATACGTCAATAACGTAATATAACGTAACCTAAACCAACCTATCATATCGGCGGTAATATTTGAAAACATTCCTGTCGATGTTGGCCTCTACGTCTCCGTGGGACCTTCATATACATCAATAACGTAAAGTTACCTAACCTAACCCAACCTATCATCTCGGCACTAATATTTGACAACATTCCTGGCGAGTTGGCCTCCACCTCTCCGTGGGACCTTCATATACGTCAATAACGTAATATAATCTAACCTAACCCAACCTATCATCTCGGCGGTAATATTTGACAACATTCCTGGCTTGTTGGCCTCTACGTCTCCGTGGGACCTTCATATACATCAATAACGTAATATTACCTAAGCTAACCCAACCTATCATCTCGGCGGTAATATTTGACAACATTCCTGGCTTGTTGGCCTCTACGTCTCCGTGGGACCTTCATATACATCAATAACGTAATATTACCTAACCTAACCCAACCTATCATCTCGGCGGTAATATTTGAAAACATTCCTGTCGATGTTGGCCTCTACGTCTCCGTGGGACTTTTATATACATCAATAACGTAATTTAACCTAACCTAACCCAACGTAACTTCTCGGCGGTAATATTTGGCAACATTCCTGGCTTGTTGGCCTCTACGTCTCCGTGGGACCTTCACATACATCAATGACGTAATATTACCTAACCTAATCCAACCTATCAGCTCGGCGCTAATATTTGACAACATTCCTGGCTTGTTGGCCTCTACGTCTCCGTGGGACCTTCATATACATCAATAACGTAATATTACCTAAGCTAACCCAACCTATCATCTCGGCGGTAATATTTGAAAACATTCCTGCCGATGTTGGCCTCTACGTCTCCGTGGGACTTTTATATACATCAATAACGTAATTTAACCTAACCTAACCCAACGTAACTTGTCGGCGGTAATATTTGGCAACATTCCTGGCTTGTTGGCCTCTACGTCTCCGTGGGACCTTCATATACATCAATAACGTAATATTACCTAACCTAACCCAACCTATCATCTCGGCGGTAATATTTGACAACATTCCTGGCGAGTTGGTGTCTACGTCTCCGTGGGACTTTTTTATACATCAAAACATAATTTAACTTAACCTAACCCAACGTAACATCTCGGCGGTAATATTTGACAACATTCCTGGAGAGTTGGTCTCTACGTCTCCGTGGGACCTTCATATACATCAATAACGTAATATTACCTAACCTAACCCAACCTAACATCTCGGCAATAATATTTGAAAACATTCCTGGCGAGTTGGCCTCCACCTCTCCGTGCGACCTTCATATACATCAATAACGTAATATAACGTAACCTAACCCAACCTATCATATCGGCAATAATATTTGACAACATTCCTGGCGAGTTGGACTCTACGTCTCCGTGGGACCTTCATATACATCAATAACGTAATATAACGTAACCTAAACCAACCTATCATATCGGCGGTAATATTTGAAAACATTCCTGTCGATGTTGGCCTCTACGTCTCCGTGGGACCTTCATATACATCAATAACGTAATATTACCTAACCTAACCCAACCTATCATCTCGGCACTAATATTTGACAACATTCCTGGCGAGTTGGCCTCCACCTCTCCGTGGGACCTTCATATACGTCAATAACGTAATATAATCTAACCTAACCCAACCTATCATCTCGGCGGTAATATTTGACAACATTTCTGGTCAGTTGGCCTCTACGTCTCCGTGGAACCTTCATATACATCAATAACGTGATATAACCTAACCTAACCCAACCTATCATCTCGGCGGTAATATTTGACAACATTCCTGCCTTGTTGGCCTCTACGTCTCCGTGGGACCTTCATATACATCAATAACGTAATATTACCTAACCTAACCCAACCTATCATCTCGGCGGTAATATTTGAAAACATTCCTGTCGATGTTGGCCTCTACGTCTCCGTGGGACTTTTATATACATCAATAACGTAATTTAACCTAACCTAACCCAACGTAACTTCTCGGCGGTAATATTTGGCAACATTCCTGGCTTGTTGGCCTCTACGTCTCCGTGGGACCTTCATATACATGAATAACGTAATATAACGTAACCTAAACCAACCTATCATATCGGCGGTAATATTTGAAAACATTCCTGTCGATGTTGGCCTCTACGTATCCGTGGGACCTTCACATACATCAATGACGTAATATTACCTAACCTAATCCAACCTATCAGCTCGGCGGTAATATTTGACAACATTCCTGGCTTGTTGGCCTCTACGTCTCCGTGGGACCTTCATATACATCAATAACGTAATATTACCTAAGCTAACCCAACCTATCATCTCGGCGGTAATATTTGAAAACATTCCTGTCGATGTTGGCCTCTACGTCTCCGTGGGACTTTTATATACATCAATAACGCAATTTAACCTAACCTAACCCAACGTAACTTCTCGGCGGTAATATTTGGCAACATTCCTGGCGAGTTGGCCTCTACCTCTCCGTGCGACATTCATATACATCAATAACGTAATATAACGTAACCTAACCCAACCTATCATATCGGCAATAATATTTGACAACATTCCTGGCGAGTTGGACTCTACGTCTCCGTGGGACCTTCATATACATCAATAACGTAATATAACGTAACCTAAACCAACCTATCATATCGGCGGTAATATTTGAAAACATTCCTGTCGATGTTGGCCTCTACGTCTCCGTGGGACCTTCATATACATCAATAACGTAATATTACCTAACCTAACCCAACCTATCATCTCGGCACTAATATTTGACAACATTCCTGGCGAGTTGGCCTCCACCTCTCCGTGGGACCTTCATATACGTCAATAACGTAATATAATCTAACCTAACCCAACCTATCATCTCGGCGGTAATATTTGACAACATTTCTGGTCAGTTGGCCTCTACGTCTCCGTGGAACCTTCATATACATCAATAACGTGATATAACCTAACCTAACCCAACCTATCATCTCGGCGGTAATATTTGACAACATTCCTGGCTTGTTGGCCTCTACGTCTCCGTGGGACATTCATATACATCAATAACGTAATATTACCTAACCTAACCCAACCTATCATCTCGGCGGTAATATTTGAAAACATTCCTGTCGATGTTGGCCTCTACGTCTCCGTGGGACTTTTATATACATCAATAACGTAATTTAACCTAACCTAACCCAACGTAACATCTCGGCGGTAATGTTTGGCAACATTCCTGGCTTGTTGGCCTCTACGTCTCCGTGGGACCTTCATATACATGAATAACGTAATATAACGTAACCTAAACCAACCTATCATATCGGCGGTAATATTAGAAAACATTCCTGTCGATGTTGGCCTCTACGTCTCCGTGGGACCTTCACATACATCAATGACGTAATATTACCTAACCTAATCCAACCTATCTGCTCGGCGGTAATATTTGAAAACATTCCTGGCGAGTTGGCCTCTACCTCTCCGTGCGACCTTCATATACATCAACAACGTGATATAACGTAACCTAACCCAACCTATCATATCGGCGGTAATATTTGACAACATTCCTGGCGAGTTGGTCTCTACGCCTCCGTGGGAATTTTATATACATCAATTACGTAATATCACCTAACCTAACCTAACCTACCATCTCGGCACTAATATTTGACAACATTCCTGGCGAGTTGGCCTCTACCTCTCCGTGGGACTTTCATATACGACAATAAGGTAATATAATCTAACCTAACCCAACCTATCATCTCGGCGGTAATATTTGACAACATTTCTGGTCAGTTGGCCTCTACGTCTCCGTGCAACCTTCATATACATCAAAACGTAATTTAACCTAACCTAACCCAACGTAACATCTCGGCGGTAATATTTGACAACATTACTGGCGAGTTGGTCTCTACGCCTCCGTGGGAATTTTATATACATCAATATCGTAATATCACCTAACCTAACCTAACCTACCATCTCGGCACTAATATTTGACAACATTCCTGGCGAGTTGGTGTCTACGTCTCCGTGGGACTTTTTTATACATCAAAACATAATTTAACTTAACCTAACCCAACGTAACATTTCGGCGGTAATATTTGACAACATTCCTGGAGAGTTGGTCTCTACGTCTCCGTGGGACCTTCATATACATCAATAACGTAATATTACCTAACATAACCCAACCTAACATCTCGGCAATAATATTTGAAAACATTCCTGGCGAGTTGGCCTCCACCTCTCCGTGCGACCTTCATATACATCAATAACGTAATATAACGTAACCTAACCCAACCTATCATATCGGCAATAATATTTGACAACATTCCTGGCGAGTTGGACTCTACGTCTCCGTGGGACCTTCATATACATCAATAACGTAATATAACGTAACCTAAACCAACCTATCATATCGGCGGTAATATTTGAAAACATTCCTGTCGATGTTGGCCTCTACGTCTCCGTGGGACCTTCATATACATCAATAACGTAATATTACCTAACCTAACACAACCTATCATCTCGGCACTAATATTTGACAACATTCCTGGCGAGTTGGCCTCCACCTCTCCGTGGGACTTTCATATACGACAATAAGGTAATATAATCTAACCTAACCCAACCTATCATCTCGCGGTAATATTTGACAACATTTCTGGTCAGTTGGCCTCTACGTCTCCGTGCAACCTTCATATACATCAAAACGTAATTTAACCTAACCTAACCCAACGTAACATCTCGGCGGTAATATTTGACAACATTACTGGCGAGTTGGTCTCTACGCCTCCGTGGGAATTTTATATACATCAATAACGTAATATCACCTAACCTAACCTAACCTACCATCTCGGCACTAATATTTGACAACATTCCTGGCGAGTTGGCCTCTACCTCTCCGTGGGACCTTCATATACGTCAATAACGTAATATAATCTAACCTAACCCAACCTATCATCTCGGCGGTAATGTTTGGCAACATTCCTGGCTTGTTGGCCTCTACGTCTCCGTGGGACCTTCATATACATCAATAACGTAATATCACCTAACCTAACCCAACCTAACATCTCGGCGGTAATATTTGACAACATTCCTGGCGAGTTGGTGTCTACGTCTCCGTGGGACTTTTTTATACATCAAAACATAATTTAACTTAACCTAACCCAACGTAACATTTCGGCGGTAATATTTGACAACATTCCTGGAGAGTTGGTCTCTACGTCTCCGTGGGACCTTCATATACATCAATAACGTAATATTACCTAACATAACCCAACCTAACATCTCGGCAATAATATTTGAAAACATTCCTGGCGAGTTGGCCTCCACCTCTCCGTGCGACCTTCATATACATCAATAACGTAATATAACGTAACCTAACCCAACCTATCATATCGGCAATAATATTTGACAACATTCCTGGCGAGTTGGACTCTACGTCTCCGTGGGACCTTCATATACATCAATAACGTAATATAACGTAACCTAAACCAACCTATCATATCGGCGGTAATATTTGAAAACATTCCTGTCGATGTTGGCCTCTACGTCTCCGTGGGACCTTCATATACATCAATAACGTAATATTACCTAACCTAACACAACCTATCATCTCGGCACTAATATTTGACAACATTCCTGGCGAGTTGGCCTCCACCTCTCCGTGGGACTTTCATATACGACAATAAGGTAATATAATCTAACCTAACCCAACCTATCATCTCGCGGTAATATTTGACAACATTTCTGGTCAGTTGGCCTCTACGTCTCCGTGCAACCTTCATATACATCAAAACGTAATTTAACCTAACCTAACCCAACGTAACATCTCGGCGGTAATATTTGACAACATTACTGGCGAGTTGGTCTCTACGCCTCCGTGGGAATTTTATATACATCAATAACGTAATATCACCTAACCTAACCTAACCTACCATCTCGGCACTAATATTTGACAACATTCCTGGCGAGTTGGCCTCTACCTCTCCGTGGGACCTTCATATACGTCAATAACGTAATATAATCTAACCTAACCCAACCTATCATCTCGGCGGTAATATTTGACAACATTCCTGGCCAGTTGGCCTCTACGTCTCCGTGGGACTTTTATATACATCAAAACGTAATTTAACCTAACCTAACCCAACGTAACATCCCGGCGGTAATATTTGAAAACATTCCTGCCGATGTTGGCCTCTACGTCTCCGTGGGACTTTTATATACATCAATAACGTAATTTAACCTAACCTAACCCAACGTAACATCTCGGCGGTAATGTTTGGCAACATTCCTGGCTTGTTGGCCTGTACGTCTCCGTGGACCTTCATATACATCAATAACGTAATATCACCTAACCTAACCCAACCTAACATCTCGGCGGTAATATTTGACAACATTCCTGGCGAGTTGGTGTCTACGTCTCCGTGGGACTTTTTTATACATCAAAACATAATTTAACTTAACCTAACCCAACGTAACATCTCGGCGGTAATATTTGACAACATTCCTGGAGAGTTGGTCTCTACGTCTCCGTGGGACCTTCATATACATCAATAACGTAATATTACCTAACATAACCCAACCTAACATCTCGGCAATAATATTTGAAAACATTCCTGGCGAGTTGGCCTCCACCTCTCCGTGCGACCTTCATATACATCAATAACGTAATATAACGTAACCTAACCCAACCTATCATATCGGCAATAATATTTGACAACATTCCTGGCGAGTTGGACTCTACGTCTCCGTGGGACCTTCATATACATCAATAACGTAATATAACGTAACCTAAACCAACCTATCATATCGGCGGTAATATTTGAAAACATTCCTGTCGATGTTGGCCTCTACGTCTCCGTGGGACCTTCATATACATCAATAACGTAATATTACCTAACCTAACACAACCTATCATCTCGGCACTAATATTTGACAACATTCCTGGCGAGTTGGCCTCCACCTCTCCGTGGGACCTTCATATACGTCAATAACGTAATTTAACCTAACCTAACCCAACGTAACTTCTCGGCGGTAATATTTGGCAACATTCCTGGCTTGTTGGCTTCTACGTCTCCGTGGGACCTTCATATACATGAATAACGTAATATAACGTAACCTAAACCAACCTATCATATCGGCGGTAATATTTGAAAACATTCCTGTCGATGTTGGCCTCTACGTCTCCGTGGGACCTTCACTTACATCAATGACGTAATATTACCTAACCTAATCCAACCTATCAGCTCGGCGGTAATATTTGACAACATTCCTGGCTTGTTGGCCTCTACGTCTCCGTGGGACCTTCATATACATCAATAACGTAATATTACCTAAGCTAACCCAACCTATCATCTCGGCGGTAATATTTGAAAACATTCCTGTCGATGTTGGCCTCTACGTCTCCGTGGTACTTTTATATACATCAATAACGTAATTTAACCTAACCTAACCCAACGTAACTTCTCGGCGGTAATATTTGGCAACATTCCTGGCGAGTTGGCCTCTACCTCTCCGTGCGACATTCATATGCATCAATAACGTAATATAACGTAACCTAACCCAACCTATCATATCGGCGGTAATATTTGACAACATTCCTGGCGAGTTGGCCTCTACCTCTCCGTGCGACCTTCATATACATCAATAACGTAATATAACGTAACCTAAACCAACCTATCATATCGGCGGTAATATTTGAAAACATTCCTGGCGAGTTGGCCTCTACCTCTCCGTGCGACCTTCATATACATCAACAACGTAATATAACGTAACCTAACCCAACCTATCATATCGGCGGTAATATTTGACAACATTCCTGGCGAGTTGGTCTCTACGCCTCCGTGGGAATTTTATATACATCAGTTACGTAATATCACCTAACCTAACCTAACCTACCATCTCGGCACTAATATTTGACAACATTCCTGGCGAGTTGGCCTCTACCTCTCCGTGGGACCTTCATATACGACAATAACGTAATATAGTCTAACCTAACCCAACCTATCATCTCGGCGGTAATATTTGAAAACATTCCTGCCGATGTTGGCCTCTACGTCTCCGTGGGACTTTTATATACATCAATAACGTAATTTAACCTAACCTAACCCAACGTAACATCTCGGCGGTAATGTTTGGCAACATTCCTGGCTTGTTGGCCTCTACGTCTCCGTGGGACCTTCATATACATCAATAACGTAATATTACCTAAGCTAACCCAACCTATCATCTCGGCGGTAATATTTGAAAACATTCCTGTCGATGTTGGCCTCTACGTCTCCGTGGGACTTTTATATACATTAATAACGTAATTTAACCTAACCTAAACCAACGTAACTTCTCGGCGGTAATATTTGGCAACATTCCTGGCGAGTTGGCCTCTACCTCTCCGTGCGACATTCATATGCATCAATAACGTAATATAACGTAACCTAACCCAACCTATCATATCGGCGGTAATATTTGACAACATTCCTGGCGAGTTGGCCTCTACCTCTCCGTGCGACCTTCATATACATCAATAACGTAATATAACGTAACCTAAACCAACCTATCATATCGGCGGTAATATTTGACAACATTCCTGGCGAGTTGGCCTCTACGTCTCCGTGGGACCTTCATATACATCAATAACGTAATATAACGTAACCTAAACCAACCTATCATATCGGCGGTAATATTTGAAAACATTCCTGTCGATGTTGGCCGCTACGTCTCCGTGGGACCTTCACATACATCAATGACGTAATATTACCTAACCTAATCCAACCTATCAGCTCGGCGGTAATATTTGAAAACATTCCTGGCGAGTTGGCCTGTACCTCTCCGTGCGACCTTCATATACATCAACAACGTAATATAACGTAACCTAACCCAACCTATCATATCGGCGGTAATATTTGACAACATTCCTGGCGAGTTGGTCTCTACGCCTCCGTGGGAATTTTATATACATCAATTACGTAATATCACCTAACCTAACCTAACCTACCATCTCGGCAGTAATATTTGACAACATTCCTGGCGAGTTGGCCTCTACCTCTCCGTGGGACCTTCATATACGGCAATAACGTAATATAATCTAACCTAACCCAACCTATCATCTCGGCGGTAATATTTGACAACATTTCTCGTCAGTTGGCCTCTACGTCTCCGTGGAACCTTCATATACATCAAAACGTAATTTAACCTAACCTAACCCAACGTAACATCTCGGCGGTAATATTTGACAACATTCCTGGCTTGTTGGCCTCTACGTCTCCGTGGGACCTTCATATACGTCAATAACGTAATTTAACCTAACCTAACCCAACGTAACATCTCGGCGGTAATGTTTGGCAACATTCCTGGCTTGTTGGCCTCTACGTCTCCGTGGGACCTTCATATACATCAATAACGTAATATCACCTAACCTAACCCAACCTAACATCTCGGCGGTAATATTTGACAACATTCCTGGCGAGTTGGTGTCTACGTCTCCGTGGGACTTTTTTATACATCAAAACATAATTTAACTTAACCTAACCCAACGTAACATCTCGGCGGTAATATTTGACAACATTCCTGGAGAGTTGGTCTCTACGTCTCCGTGGGACCTTCATATACATCAATAACGTAATATTACCTAACCTAACCCAACCTAACATCTCGGCAATAATATTTGAAAACATTCCTGGCGAGTTGGCCTCCACCTCTCCGTGCGACCTTCATATACATCAATAACGTAATATAACGTAACCTAACCCAACCTATCATATCGGCAATAATATTTGACAACATTGCTGGCGAGTTGGACTCTACGTCTCCGTGGGACCTTCATATACGTCAATAACGTAATATAACGTAACCTAAACCAACCTATCATATCGGCGGTAATATTTGAAAACATTCCTGTCGATGTTGGCCTCTACGTCTCCGTGGGACCTTCATATACATCAATAACGTAAAGTTACCTAACCTAACCCAACCTATCATCTCGGCACTAATATTTGACAACATTCCTGGCGAGTTGGCCTCCACCTCTCCGTGGGACCTTCATATACGTCAATAACGTAATATAATCTAACCTAACCCAACCTATCATCTCGGCGGTAATATTTGACAACATTCCTGGCTTGTTGGCCTCTACGTCTCCGTGGGACCTTCATATACATCAATAACGTAATATTACCTAAGCTAACCCAACCTATCATCTCGGCGGTAATATTTGACAACATTCCTGGCTTGTTGGCCTCTACGTCTCCGTGGGACCTTCATATACATCAATAACGTAATATTACCTAACCTAACCCAACCTATCATCTCGGCGGTAATATTTGAAAACATTCCTGTCGATGTTGGCCTCTACGTCTCCGTGGGACTTTTATATACATCAATAACGTAATTTAACCTAACCTAACCCAACGTAACTTCTCGGCGGTAATATTTGGCAACATTCCTGGCTTGTTGGCCTCTACGTCTCCGTGGGACCTTCACATACATCAATGACGTAATATTACCTAACCTAATCCAACCTATCAGCTCGGCGGTAATATTTGACAACATTCCTGGCTTGTTGGCCTCTACGTCTCCGTGGGACCTTCATATACATCAATAACGTAATATCACCTAACCTAACCCAACCTAACATATCGGCGGTAATATTTGACAACATTCCTGGCGAGTTGGTGTCTACGTCTCCGTGGGACTTTTTTATACATCAAAACATAATTTAACTTAACCTAACCCAACGTAACATCTCGGCGGTAATATTTGACAACATTCCTGGAGAGTTGGTCTCTACGTCTCCGTGGGACCTTCATATACATCAATAACGTAATATTACCTAACCTAACCCAACCTAACATCTCGGCAATAATATTTGAAAACATTCCTGGCGAGTTGGCCTCCACCTCTCCGTGCGACCTTCATATACATCAATAACGTAATATAACGTAACCTAACCCAACCTATCATATCGGCAATAATATTTGACAACATTCCTGGCGAGTTGGACTCTACGTCTCCGTGGGACCTTCATATACATCAATAACGTAATATAACGTAACCTAAACCAACCTATCATATCGGCGGTAATATTTGAAAACATTCCTGTCGATGTTGGCCTCTACGTCTCCGTGGGACCTTCATATACATCAATAACGTAATATTACCTAACCTAACCCAACCTATCATCTCGGCACTAATATTTGACAACATTCCTGGCGAGTTGGCCTCCACCTCTCCGTGGGACCTTCATATACGTCAATAACGTAATTTAACCTAACCTAACCCAACGTAACTTCTCGGCGGTAATATTTGGCAACATTCCTGGCTTGTTGGCTTCTACGTCTCCGTGGGACCTTCATATACATGAATAACGTAATATAACGTAACCTAAACCAACCTATCATATCGGCGGTAATATTTGAAAACATTCCTGTCGATGTTGGCCTCTACGTCTCCGTGGGACCTTCACATACATCAATGACGTAATATTACCTAACCTAATCCAACCTATCAGCTCGGCGGTAATATTTGAAAACATTCCTGGCGAGTTGGCCTGTACCTCTCCGTGCGACCTTCATATACATCAACAACGTAATATAACGTAACCTAACCCAACCTATCATATCGGCGGTAATATTTGACAACATTCCTGGCGAGTTGGTCTCTACGCCACCGTGGGAATTTTATATACATCAATTACGTAATATCACCTAACCTAACCTAACCTACCATCTCGGCAGTAATATTTGACAACATTCCTGGCGAGTTGGCCTCTACCTCTCCGTGGGACCTTCATATACGGCAATAACGTAATATAATCTAACCTAACCCAACCTATCATCTCGGCGGTAATATTTGACAACATTTCTCGTCAGTTGGCCTCTACGTCTCCGTGGAACCTTCATATACATCAAAACGTAATTTAACCTAACCTAACCCAACGTAACATCTCGGCGGTAATATTTGACAACATTCCTGGCTTGTTGGCCTCTACGTCTCCGTGGGACCTTCATATACGTCAATAACGTAATTTAACCTAACCTAACCCAACGTAACATCTCGGCGGTAATGTTTGGCAACATTCCTGGCTTGTTGGCCTCTACGTCTCCGTGGGACCTTCATATACATCAATAACGTAATATCACCTAACCTAACCCAACCTAACATCTCGGCGGTAATATTTGACAACATTCCTGGCGAGTTGGTGTCTACGTCTCCGTGGGACTTTTTTATACATCAAAACATAATTTAACTTAACCTAACCCAACGTAACATCTCGGCGGTAATATTTGACAACATTCCTGGAGAGTTGGTCTCTACGTCTCCGTGGGACCTTCATATACATCAATAACGTAATATTACCTAACCTAACCCAACCTAACATCTCGGCAATAATATTTGAAAACATTCCTGGCGAGTTGGCCTCCACCTCTCCGTGCGACCTTCATATACATCAATAACGTAATATAACGTAACCTAACCCAACCTATCATATCGGCAATAATATTTGACAACATTGCTGGCGAGTTGGACTCTACGTCTCCGTGGGACCTTCATATACGTCAATAACGTAATATAACGTAACCTAAACCAACCTATCATATCGGCGGTAATATTTGAAAACATTCCTGTCGATGTTGGCCTCTACGTCTCCGTGGGACCTTCATATACATCAATAACGTAAAGTTACCTAACCTAACCCAACCTATCATCTCGGCACTAATATTTGACAACATTCCTGGCGAGTTGGCCTCCACCTCTCCGTGGGACCTTCATATACGTCAATAACGTAATATAATCTAACCTAACCCAACCTATCATCTCGGCGGTAATATTTGACAACATTCCTGGCTTGTTGGCCTCTACGTCTCCGTGGGACCTTCATATACATCAATAACGTAATATTACCTAAGCTAACCCAACCTATCATCTCGGCGGTAATATTTGACAACATTCCTGGCTTGTTGGCCTCTACGTCTCCGTGGGACCTTCATATACATCAATAACGTAATATTACCTAACCTAACCCAACCTATCATCTCGGCGGTAATATTTGAAAACATTCCTGTCGATGTTGGCCTCTACGTCTCCGTGGGACTTTTATATACATCAATAACGTAATTTAACCTAACCTAACCCAACGTAACTTCTCGGCGGTAATATTTGGCAACATTCCTGGCTTGTTGGCCTCTACGTCTCCGTGGGACCTTCACATACATCAATGACGTAATATTACCTAACCTAATCCAACCTATCAGCTCGGCGGTAATATTTGACAACATTCCTGGCTTGTTGGCCTCTACGTCTCCGTGGGACCTTCATATACATCAATAACGTAATATTACCTAAGCTAACCCAACCTATCATCTCGGCGGTAATATTTGAAAACATTCCTGCCGATGTTGGCCTCTACGTCTCCGTGGGACTTTTATATACATCAATAACGTAATTTAACCTAACCTAACCCAACGTAACTTCTCGGCGGTAATATTTGGCAACATTCCTGGCTTGTTGGCCTCTACGTCTCCGTGGGACCTTCATATACATGAATAACGTAATATAACGTAACCTAAACCAACCTATCATATCGGCGTTAATATTTGAAAACATTCCTGTCGATGTTGGCCTCTACGTCTCCGTGGGACCTTCACATACATCAATGACGTAATATTACCTAACCTAATCCAACCTATCAGCTCGGCGGTAATATTTGACAACATTCCTGGCTTGTTGGCCTCTACGTCTCCGTGGGACCTTCATATACATCAATAACGTAATATCACCTAACCTAACCCAACCTAACATCTCGGCGGTAATATTTGACAACATTCCTGGCGAGTTGGTGTCTACGTCTCCGTGGGACTTTTTTATACATCAAAACATAATTTAACTTAACCTAACCCAACGTAACATCTCGGCGGTAATATTTGACAACATTCCTGGAGAGTTGGTCTCTACGTCTCCGTGGGACCTTCATATACATCAATAACGTAATATTACCTAACCTAACCCAACCTATCATCTCGGCACTAATATTTGACAACATTCCTGGCGAGTTGGCCTCCACCTCTCCGTGGGACCTTCATATACGTCAATAACGTAATTTAACCTAACCTAACCCAACGTAACTTCTCGGCGGTAATATTTGGCAACATTCCTGGCTTGTTGGCTTCTACGTCTCCGTGGGACCTTCATATACATGAATAACGTAATATAACGTAACCTAAACCAACCTATCATATCGGCGGTAATATTTGAAAACATTCCTGTCGATGTTGGCCTCTACGTCTCCGTGGGACCTTCACATACATCAATGACGTAATATTACCTAACCTAATCCAACCTATCAGCTCGGCGGTAATATTTGAAAACATTCCTGGCGAGTTGGCCTGTACCTCTCCGTGCGACCTTCATATACATCAACAACGTAATATAACGTAACCTAACCCAACCTATCATATCGGCGGTAATATTTGACAACATTCCTGGCGAGTTGGTCTCTACGCCACCGTGGGAATTTTATATACATCAATTACGTAATATCACCTAACCTAACCTAACCTACCATCTCGGCAGTAATATTTGACAACATTCCTGGCGAGTTGGCCTCTACCTCTCCGTGGGACCTTCATATACGGCAATAACGTAATATAATCTAACCTAACCCAACCTATCATCTCGGCGGTAATATTTGACAACATTTCTCGTCAGTTGGCCTCTACGTCTCCGTGGAACCTTCATATACATCAAAACGTAATTTAACCTAACCTAACCCAACGTAACATCTCGGCGGTAATATTTGACAACATTCCTGGCTTGTTGGCCTCTACGTCTCCGTGGGACCTTCATATACGTCAATAACGTAATTTAACCTAACCTAACCCAACGTAACATCTCGGCGGTAATGTTTGGCAACATTCCTGGCTTGTTGGCCTCTACGTCTCCGTGGGACCTTCATATACATCAATAACGTAATATCACCTAACCTAACCCAACCTAACATCTCGGCGGTAATATTTGACAACATTCCTGGCGAGTTGGTGTCTACGTCTCCGTGGGACTTTTTTATACATCAAAACATAATTTAACTTAACCTAACCCAACGTAACATCTCGGCGGTAATATTTGACAACATTCCTGGAGAGTTGGTCTCTACGTCTCCGTGGGACCTTCATATACATCAATAACGTAATATTACCTAATCTAACCCAACCTAACATCTCGGCAATAATATTTGAAAACATTCCTGGCGAGTTGGCCTCCACCTCTCCGTGCGACCTTCATATACATCAATAACGTAATATAACGTAACCTAACCCAACCTATCATATCGGCAATAATATTTGACAACATTGCTGGCGAGTTGGACTCTACGTCTCCGTGGGACCTTCATATACGTCAATAACGTAATATAACGTAACCTAAACCAACCTATCATATCGGCGGTAATATTTGAAAACATTCCTGTCGATGTTGGCCTCTACGTCTCCGTGGGACCTTCATATACATCAATAACGTAAAGTTACCTAACCTAACCCAACCTATCATCTCGGCACTAATATTTGACAACATTCCTGGCGAGTTGGCCTCCACCTCTCCGTGGGACCTTCATATACGTCAATAACGTAATATAATCTAACCTAACCCAACCTATCATCTCGGCGGTAATATTTGACAACATTCCTGGCTTGTTGGCCTCTACGTCTCCGTGGGACCTTCATATACATCAATAACGTAATATTACCTAAGCTAACCCAACCTATCATCTCGGCGGTAATATTTGACAACATTCCTGGCTTGTTGGCCTCTACGTCTCCGTGGGACCTTCATATACATCAATAACGTAATATTACCTAACCTAACCCAACCTATCATTTCGGCGGTAATATTTGAAAACATTCCTGTCGATGTTGGCCTCTACGTCTCCGTGGGACTTTTATATACATCAATAACGTAATTTAACCTAACCTAACCCAACGTAACTTCTCGGCGGTAATATTTGGCAACATTCCTGGCTTGTTGGCCTCTACGTCTCCGTGGGACCTTCACATACATCAATGACGTAATATTACCTAACCTAATCCAACCTATCAGCTCGGCGGTAATATTTGACAACATTCCTGGCTTGTTGGCCTCTACGTCTCCGTGGGACCTTCATATACATCAATAACGTAATATTACCTAAGCTAACCCAACCTATCATCTCGGCGGTAATATTTGAAAACATTCCTGCCGATGTTGGCCTCTACGTCTCCGTGGGACTTTTATATACATCAATAACGTAATTTAACCTAACCTAACCCAACGTAACTTCTCGGCGGTAATATTTGGCAACATTCCTGGCTTGTTGGCCTCTACGTCTCCGTGGGACCTTCATATACATGAATAACGTAATATAACGTAACCTAAACCAACCTATCATATCGGCGTTAATATTTGAAAACATTCCTGTCGATGTTGGCCTCTACGTCTCCGTGGGACCTTCACATACATCAATGACGTAATATTACCTAACCTAATCCAACCTATCAGCTCGGCGGTAATATTTGACAACATTCCTGGCTTGTTGGCCTCTACGTCTCCGTGGGACCTTCATATACATCAATAACGTAATATCACCTAACCTAACCCAACCTAACATCTCGGCGGTAATATTTGACAACATTCCTGGCGAGTTGGTGTCTACGTCTCCGTGGGACTTTTTTATACATCAAAACATAATTTAACTTAACCTAACCCAACGTAACATCTCGGCGGTAATATTTGACAACATTCCTGGAGAGTTGGTCTCTACGTCTCCGTGGGACCTTCATATACATCAATAACGTAATATTACCTAACCTAACCCAACCTAACATCTCGGCAATAATATTTGAAAACATTCCTGGCGAGTTGGCCTCCACCTCTCCGTGCGACCTTCATATACATCAATAACGTAATATAACGTAACCTAACCCAACCTATCATATCGGCAATAATATTTGACAACATTCCTGGCGAGTTGGACTCTACGTCTCCGTGGGACCTTCATATACATCAATAACGTAATATAACGTAACCTAAACCAACCTATCATATCGGCGGTAATATTTGAAAACATTCCTGTCGATGTTGGCCTCTACGTCTCCGTGGGACCTTCATATACATCAATAACGTAATATTACCTAACCTAACCCAACCTATCATCTCGGCACTAATATTTGACAACATTCCTGGCGAGTTGGCCTCCACCTCTCCGTGGGACCTTCATGTACGTCAATAACGTAATATAATCTAACCTAACCCAACCTATCATCTCGGCGGTAATATTTGACAACATTTCTGGTCAGTTGGCCTCTACGTCTCCGTGGGACCTTCATATACATGAATAACGTAATATAACGTAACCTAAACCAACCTATCATATCGGCGGTAATATTTGAAAACATTCCTGTCGATGTTGGCCTCTACGTCTCCGTGGGACCTTCACATACATCAATGACGTAATATTACCTAACCTAATCCAACCTATCATCTCGGCGGTAATATTTGACAACATTCCTGGCTTGTTGGCCTCTACGTCTCCGTGGGACCTTCATATACATCAATAACGTAATATTACCTAACCTAACCCAACCTATCATCTCGGCGGTAATATTTGAAAACATTCCTGTCGATGTTGGCCTCTACGTCTCCGTGGGACTTTTATATACATCAATAACGTAATTTAACCTAACCTAACCCAACGTAACTTCTCGGCGGTAATATTTGGCAACATTCCTGGCTTGTTGGCCTCTACGTCTCCGTGGGACCTTCACATACATCAATGACGTAATATTACCTAACCTAATCCAACCTATCAGCTCGGCGGTAATATTTGACAACATTCCTGGCTTGTTGGCCTCTACGTCTCCGTGGGACCTTCATATACATCAATAACGTAATATCACCTAACCTAACCCAACCTAACATATCGGCGGTAATATTTGACAACATTCCTGGCGAGTTGGTGTCTACGTCTCCGTGGGACTTTTTTATACATCAAAACATAATTTAACTTAACCTAACCCAACGTAACATCTCGGCGGTAATATTTGACAACATTCCTGGAGAGTTGGTCTCTACGTCTCCGTGGGACCTTCATATACATCAATAACGTAATATTACCTAACCTAACCCAACCTAACATCTCGGCAATAATATTTGAAAACATTCCTGGCGAGTTGGCCTCCACCTCTCCGTGCGACCTTCATATACATCAATAACGTAATATAACGTAACCTAACCCAACCTATCATATCGGCAATAATATTTGACAACATTCCTGGCGAGTTGGACTCTACGTCTCCGTGGGACCTTCATATACATCAATAACGTAATATAACGTAACCTAAACCAACCTATCATATCGGCGGTAATATTTGAAAACATTCCTGTCGATGTTGGCCTCTACGTCTCCGTGGGACCTTCATATACATCAATAACGTAATATTACCTAACCTAACCCAACCTATCATCTCGGCACTAATATTTGACAACATTCCTGGCGAGTTGGCCTCCACCTCTCCGTGGGACCTTCATATACGTCAATAACGTAATTTAACCTAACCTAACCCAACGTAACTTCTCGGCGGTAATATTTGGCAACATTCCTGGCTTGTTGGCTTCTACGTCTCCGTGGGACCTTCATATACATGAATAACGTAATATAACGTAACCTAAACCAACCTATCATATCGGCGGTAATATTTGAAAACATTCCTGTCGATGTTGGCCTCTACGTCTCCGTGGGACCTTCACATACATCAATGACGTAATATTACCTAACCTAATCCAACCTATCAGCTCGGCGGTAATATTTGAAAACATTCCTGGCGAGTTGGCCTGTACCTCTCCGTGCGACCTTCATATACATCAACAACGTAATATAACGTAACCTAACCCAACCTATCATATCGGCGGTAATATTTGACAACATTCCTGGCGAGTTGGTCTCTACGCCACCGTGGGAATTTTATATACATCAATTACGTAATATCACCTAACCTAACCTAACCTACCATCTCGGCAGTAATATTTGACAACATTCCTGGCGAGTTGGCCTCTACCTCTCCGTGGGACCTTCATATACGGCAATAACGTAATATAATCTAACCTAACCCAACCTATCATCTCGGCGGTAATATTTGACAACATTTCTCGTCAGTTGGCCTCTACGTCTCCGTGGAACCTTCATATACATCAAAACGTAATTTAACCTAACCTAACCCAACGTAACATCTCGGCGGTAATATTTGACAACATTCCTGGCTTGTTGGCCTCTACGTCTCCGTGGGACCTTCATATACGTCAATAACGTAATTTAACCTAACCTAACCCAACGTAACATCTCGGCGGTAATGTTTGGCAACATTCCTGGCTTGTTGGCCTCTACGTCTCCGTGGGACCTTCATATACATCAATAACGTAATATCACCTAACCTAACCCAACCTAACATCTCGGCGGTAATATTTGACAACATTCCTGGCGAGTTGGTGTCTACGTCTCCGTGGGACTTTTTTATACATCAAAACATAATTTAACTTAACCTAACCCAACGTAACATCTCGGCGGTAATATTTGACAACATTCCTGGAGAGTTGGTCTCTACGTCTCCGTGGGACCTTCATATACATCAATAACGTAATATTACCTAACCTAACCCAACCTAACATCTCGGCAATAATATTTGAAAACATTCCTGGCGAGTTGGCCTCCACCTCTCCGTGCGACCTTCATATACATCAATAACGTAATATAACGTAACCTAACCCAACCTATCATATCGGCAATAATATTTGACAACATTGCTGGCGAGTTGGACTCTACGTCTCCGTGGGACCTTCATATACGTCAATAACGTAATATAACGTAACCTAAACCAACCTATCATATCGGCGGTAATATTTGAAAACATTCCTGTCGATGTTGGCCTCTACGTCTCCGTGGGACCTTCATATACATCAATAACGTAAAGTTACCTAACCTAACCCAACCTATCATCTCGGCACTAATATTTGACAACATTCCTGGCGAGTTGGCCTCCACCTCTCCGTGGGACCTTCATATACGTCAATAACGTAATATAATCTAACCTAACCCAACCTATCATCTCGGCGGTAATATTTGACAACATTCCTGGCTTGTTGGCCTCTACGTCTCCGTGGGACCTTCATATACATCAATAACGTAATATTACCTAAGCTAACCCAACCTATCATCTCGGCGGTAATATTTGACAACATTCCTGGCTTGTTGGCCTCTACGTCTCCGTGGGACCTTCATATACATCAATAACGTAATATTACCTAACCTAACCCAACCTATCATCTCGGCGGTAATATTTGAAAACATTCCTGTCGATGTTGGCCTCTACGTCTCCGTGGGACTTTTATATACATCAATAACGTAATTTAACCTAACCTAACCCAACGTAACTTCTCGGCGGTAATATTTGGCAACATTCCTGGCTTGTTGGCCTCTACGTCTCCGTGGGACCTTCACATACATCAATGACGTAATATTACCTAACCTAATCCAACCTATCAGCTCGGCGGTAATATTTGACAACATTCCTGGCTTGTTGGCCTCTACGTCTCCGTGGGACCTTCATATACATCAATAACGTAATATTACCTAAGCTAACCCAACCTATCATCTCGGCGGTAATATTTGAAAACATTCCTGCCGATGTTGGCCTCTACGTCTCCGTGGGACTTTTATATACATCAATAACGTAATTTAACCTAACCTAACCCAACGTAACTTCTCGGCGGTAATATTTGGCAACATTCCTGGCTTGTTGGCCTCTACGTCTCCGTGGGACCTTCATATACATGAATAACGTAATATAACGTAACCTAAACCAACCTATCATATCGGCGTTAATATTTGAAAACATTCCTGTCGATGTTGGCCTCTACGTCTCCGTGGGACCTTCACATACATCAATGACGTAATATTACCTAACCTAATCCAACCTATCAGCTCGGCGGTAATATTTGACAACATTCCTGGCTTGTTGGCCTCTACGTCTCCGTGGGACCTTCATATACATCAATAACGTAATATCACCTAACCTAACCCAACCTAACATCTCGGCGGTAATATTTGACAACATTCCTGGCGAGTTGGTGTCTACGTCTCCGTGGGACTTTTTTATACATCAAAACATAATTTAACTTAACCTAACCCAACGTAACATCTCGGCGGTAATATTTGACAACATTCCTGGAGAGTTGGTCTCTACGTCTCCGTGGGACCTTCATATACATCAATAACGTAATATTACCTAACCTAACCCAACCTATCATCTCGGCACTAATATTTGACAACATTCCTGGCGAGTTGGCCTCCACCTCTCCGTGGGACCTTCATATACGTCAATAACGTAATTTAACCTAACCTAACCCAACGTAACTTCTCGGCGGTAATATTTGGCAACATTCCTGGCTTGTTGGCTTCTACGTCTCCGTGGGACCTTCATATACATGAATAACGTAATATAACGTAACCTAAACCAACCTATCATATCGGCGGTAATATTTGAAAACATTCCTGTCGATGTTGGCCTCTACGTCTCCGTGGGACCTTCACATACATCAATGACGTAATATTACCTAACCTAATCCAACCTATCAGCTCGGCGGTAATATTTGAAAACATTCCTGGCGAGTTGGCCTGTACCTCTCCGTGCGACCTTCATATACATCAACAACGTAATATAACGTAACCTAACCCAACCTATCATATCGGCGGTAATATTTGACAACATTCCTGGCGAGTTGGTCTCTACGCCACCGTGGGAATTTTATATACATCAATTACGTAATATCACCTAACCTAACCTAACCTACCATCTCGGCAGTAATATTTGACAACATTCCTGGCGAGTTGGCCTCTACCTCTCCGTGGGACCTTCATATACGGCAATAACGTAATATAATCTAACCTAACCCAACCTATCATCTCGGCGGTAATATTTGACAACATTTCTCGTCAGTTGGCCTCTACGTCTCCGTGGAACCTTCATATACATCAAAACGTAATTTAACCTAACCTAACCCAACGTAACATCTCGGCGGTAATATTTGACAACATTCCTGGCTTGTTGGCCTCTACGTCTCCGTGGGACCTTCATATACGTCAATAACGTAATTTAACCTAACCTAACCCAACGTAACATCTCGGCGGTAATGTTTGGCAACATTCCTGGCTTGTTGGCCTCTACGTCTCCGTGGGACCTTCATATACATCAATAACGTAATATCACCTAACCTAACCCAACCTAACATCTCGGCGGTAATATTTGACAACATTCCTGGCGAGTTGGTGTCTACGTCTCCGTGGGACTTTTTTATACATCAAAACATAATTTAACTTAACCTAACCCAACGTAACATCTCGGCGGTAATATTTGACAACATTCCTGGAGAGTTGGTCTCTACGTCTCCGTGGGACCTTCATATACATCAATAACGTAATATTACCTAATCTAACCCAACCTAACATCTCGGCAATAATATTTGAAAACATTCCTGGCGAGTTGGCCTCCACCTCTCCGTGCGACCTTCATATACATCAATAACGTAATATAACGTAACCTAACCCAACCTATCATATCGGCAATAATATTTGACAACATTGCTGGCGAGTTGGACTCTACGTCTCCGTGGGACCTTCATATACGTCAATAACGTAATATAACGTAACCTAAACCAACCTATCATATCGGCGGTAATATTTGAAAACATTCCTGTCGATGTTGGCCTCTACGTCTCCGTGGGACCTTCATATACATCAATAACGTAAAGTTACCTAACCTAACCCAACCTATCATCTCGGCACTAATATTTGACAACATTCCTGGCGAGTTGGCCTCCACCTCTCCGTGGGACCTTCATATACGTCAATAACGTAATATAATCTAACCTAACCCAACCTATCATCTCGGCGGTAATATTTGACAACATTCCTGGCTTGTTGGCCTCTACGTCTCCGTGGGACCTTCATATACATCAATAACGTAATATTACCTAAGCTAACCCAACCTATCATCTCGGCGGTAATATTTGACAACATTCCTGGCTTGTTGGCCTCTACGTCTCCGTGGGACCTTCATATACATCAATAACGTAATATTACCTAACCTAACCCAACCTATCATTTCGGCGGTAATATTTGAAAACATTCCTGTCGATGTTGGCCTCTACGTCTCCGTGGGACTTTTATATACATCAATAACGTAATTTAACCTAACCTAACCCAACGTAACTTCTCGGCGGTAATATTTGGCAACATTCCTGGCTTGTTGGCCTCTACGTCTCCGTGGGACCTTCACATACATCAATGACGTAATATTACCTAACCTAATCCAACCTATCAGCTCGGCGGTAATATTTGACAACATTCCTGGCTTGTTGGCCTCTACGTCTCCGTGGGACCTTCATATACATCAATAACGTAATATTACCTAAGCTAACCCAACCTATCATCTCGGCGGTAATATTTGAAAACATTCCTGCCGATGTTGGCCTCTACGTCTCCGTGGGACTTTTATATACATCAATAACGTAATTTAACCTAACCTAACCCAACGTAACTTCTCGGCGGTAATATTTGGCAACATTCCTGGCTTGTTGGCCTCTACGTCTCCGTGGGACCTTCATATACATGAATAACGTAATATAACGTAACCTAAACCAACCTATCATATCGGCGTTAATATTTGAAAACATTCCTGTCGATGTTGGCCTCTACGTCTCCGTGGGACCTTCACATACATCAATGACGTAATATTACCTAACCTAATCCAACCTATCAGCTCGGCGGTAATATTTGACAACATTCCTGGCTTGTTGGCCTCTACGTCTCCGTGGGACCTTCATATACATCAATAACGTAATATCACCTAACCTAACCCAACCTAACATCTCGGCGGTAATATTTGACAACATTCCTGGCGAGTTGGTGTCTACGTCTCCGTGGGACTTTTTTATACATCAAAACATAATTTAACTTAACCTAACCCAACGTAACATCTCGGCGGTAATATTTGACAACATTCCTGGAGAGTTGGTCTCTACGTCTCCGTGGGACCTTCATATACATCAATAACGTAATATTACCTAACCTAACCCAACCTAACATCTCGGCAATAATATTTGAAAACATTCCTGGCGAGTTGGCCTCCACCTCTCCGTGCGACCTTCATATACATCAATAACGTAATATAACGTAACCTAACCCAACCTATCATATCGGCAATAATATTTGACAACATTCCTGGCGAGTTGGACTCTACGTCTCCGTGGGACCTTCATATACATCAATAACGTAATATAACGTAACCTAAACCAACCTATCATATCGGCGGTAATATTTGAAAACATTCCTGTCGATGTTGGCCTCTACGTCTCCGTGGGACCTTCATATACATCAATAACGTAATATTACCTAACCTAACCCAACCTATCATCTCGGCACTAATATTTGACAACATTCCTGGCGAGTTGGCCTCCACCTCTCCGTGGGACCTTCATGTACGTCAATAACGTAATATAATCTAACCTAACCCAACCTATCATCTCGGCGGTAATATTTGACAACATTTCTGGTCAGTTGGCCTCTACGTCTCCGTGGGACCTTCATATACATGAATAACGTAATATAACGTAACCTAAACCAACCTATCATATCGGCGGTAATATTTGAAAACATTCCTGTCGATGTTGGCCTCTACGTCTCCGTGGGACCTTCACATACATCAATGACGTAATATTACCTAACCTAATCCAACCTATCAGCTCGGCGGTAATATTTGACAACATTCCTGGCTTGTTGGCCTCTACGTCTCCGTGGGACCTTCATATACATCAATAACGTAATATTACCTAAGCTAACCCAACCTATCATCTCGGCGGTAATATTTGACAACATTCCTGGCGAGTTGGTCTCTACGCCTCCGTGGGAATTTTATATACATCAGTTACGTAATATCACCTAACCTAACCTAACCTACCATCTCGGCACTAATATTTGACAACATTCCTGGCGAGTTGGCCTCTACCTCTCCGTGGGACCTTCATATACGACAATAACGTAATATAATCTAACCTAACCCAACCTATCATCTCGGCGGTAATATTTGACAACATTTCTGGTCAGTTGGCCTCTACGTCTCCGTGGAACCTTCATATACATCAAAACGTAATTTAACCTAACCTAACCCAACGTAACATCTCGGCGGTAATATTTGACAACATTACTGTCGAGTTGGTCTCTACGCCTCCGTGGGAATTTTATATACATCAATAACGTAATATCACCTAACCTAACCTAACCTACCATCTCGGCACTAATATTTGACAACATTCCTGGCGAGTTGGCCTCTACCTCTCCGTGGGACCTTCATATACGTCAGTAACGTAATATAATCTAACCTAACCCAACCTATCATCTCGGCGGTAATATTTGACAACATTCCTGGCCAGTTGGCCTCTACGTCTCCGTGGGACTTTTATATACATCAAAACGTAATTTAACCTAACCTAACCCAACGTAACATCTCGGCGGTAATATTTGAAAACATTCCTGCCGATGTTGGCCTCTACGTCTCCGTGGGACTTTTATATACATCAATAACGTAATTTAACCTAACCTAACCCAACGTAACTTCTCGGCGGTAATATTTGGCAACATTCCTGGCGAGTTGGCCTCTACCTCTCCGTGCGACATTCATATGCATCAATAACGTAATATAACGTAACCTAACCCAACCTATCATATCGGCGGTAATATTTGACAACATTCCTGGCGAGTTGGCCTCTACCTCTCCGTGCGACCTTCATATACATCAATAACGTAATATAACGTAACCTAAACCAACCTATCATATCGGCGGTAATATTTGGCAACATTCCTGGCTTGTTGGCCTCTACGTCTCCGTGGGACCTTAATATACATGAATAACGTAATATAACGTAACCTAAACCAACCTATCATATCGGCGGTAATATTTGAAAACATTCCTGTCGATGTTGGCCTCTACGTATCCGCGGGACCTTCACATACATCAATGACGTAATATTACCTAACCTAATCCAACCTATCAGCTCGGCGGTAATATTTGACAACATTCCTGGCTTGTTGGCCTCTACGTCTCCGTGGGACCTTCATATACATCAATAACGTAATATTACCTAAGTTAACCCAACCTATCATCTCGGCGGTAATATTTGAAAACATTCCTGTCGATGTTGGCCTCTACGTCTCCGTGGGACTTTTATATACATCAATAACGTAATTTAACCTAACCTAACCCAACGTAACTTCTCGGCGGTAATATTTGGCAACATTCCTGGCGAGTTGGTCTCTACGCCTCCGTGGGAATTTTATATACATCAATTACGTAATATCACCTAACCTAACCTAACTTACCATCTCGGCACTAATATTTGACAACATTCCTGGCGAGTTGGCCTCTACCTCTCCGTGGGACCTTCATATACGACAATAACGTAATATAATCTAACCTAACCCAACCTATCATCTCGGCGGTAATATTTGACAACATTTCTGGTCAGTTGGCCTCTACGTCTCCGTGGAACCTTCATATACATCAAAACGTAATTTAACCTAACCTAACCCAACGTAACATCTCGGCGGTAATATTTGACAACATTACTGGCGAGTTGGTCTCTACGCCTCCGTGGGAATTTTATATACATCAATAACGTAATATCACCTAACCTAAGCTAACCTACCATCTCGGCACTAATATTTGACAACATTCCTGGCGAGTTGGCCTCTACCTCTCCGTGGGACCTTCATATACGTCAATAACGTAATATAATCTAACCTAACCCAACCTATCATCTCGGCGGTAATATTTGACAACATTCCTGGCCAGTTGGCCTCTACGTCTCCGTGGGACTTTTATATACATCAATAACGTAATTTAACCTAACCTAACCCAACGTAACATCTCGGCGGTAATATTTGAAAACATTCCTGCCGATGTTGGCCTCTACGTCTCCGTGGGACTTTTATATACATCAATAACGTAATTTAACCTAACCTAACCCAACGTAACATCTCGGCGGTAATGTTTGGCAACATTCCTGGCTTGTTGGCCTCTACGTCTCCGTGGGACCTTCATATACATCAATAACGTAATATCACCTAACCTAACCCAACCTAACATCTCGGCGGTAATATTTGACAACATTCCTGGCGAGTTGGTGTCTACGTCTCCGTGGGACTTTTTTATACATCAAAACATAATTTAACTTAACCTAACCCAACGTAACATCTCGGCGGTAATATTTGACAACATTCCTGGAGAATTGGTCTCTACGTCTCCGTGGGACCTTCATATACATCAATAACGTAATATTACCTAACCTAACCCAACCTAACATCTCGGCAATAATATTTGAAAACATTCCTGGCGAGTTGGCCTCCACCTCTCCGTGCGACCTTCATATACATCAATAACGTAATATAACGTAACCTAACCCAACCTATCATATCGGCAATAATATTTGACAACATTCCTGGCGAGTTGGACTCTACGTCTCCGTGGGACCTTCATATACATCAATAACGTAATATAACGTAACCTAAACCAACCTATCATATCGGCGGTAATATTTGAAAACATTGCTGTCGATGTTGGCCTCTACGTCTCCGTGGGACCTTCATATACATCAATAACGTAATATTACCTAACCTAACCCAACCTATCATCTCGGCACTAATATTTGACAACATTCCTGGCGAGTTGGCCTCCACCTCTCCGTGGGACCTTCATATACGTCAATAACGTAATATAATCTAACCTAACCCAACCTATCATCTCGGCGGTAATATTTGACAACATTTCTGGTCAGTTGGCCTCTACGTCTCCGTGGAACCTTCATATACATCAATAACGTGATATAACCAAACCTAACCCAACCTATCATCTCGGCGGTAATATTTGACAACATTCCTGGCTTGTTGGCCTCTACGTCTCCGTGGGACCTTCATATACATCAATAACGTAATATTACCTAACCTAACCCAACCTATCATCTCGGCGGTAATATTTGAAAACATTCCTGTCGATGTTGGCCTCTACGTCTCCGTGGGACTTTTATATACATCAATAACGTAATTTAACCTAACCTAACCCAACGTAACTTCTCGGCGGTAATATTTGGCAACATTCCTGGCTTGTTGGCCTCTACGTCTCCGTGGGACCTTCATATACATGTTTAACGTAATATAACGTAACCTAAACCAACCTATCATATCGGCGGTAATATTTGAAAACATTCCTGTCGATGTTGGCCTCTACTTCTCCGTGGGACCTTCACATACATCAATGACGTAATATTACCTAACCTAATCCAACCTATCAGCTCGGCGGTAATATTTGACAACATTCCTGGCTTGTTGGCCTCTACGTCTCCGTGGGACCTTCATATACATCAATAACGTAATATTACCTAAGCTAACCCAACCTATCATCTCGGCGGTAATATTTGAAAACATTCCTGTCGATGTTGGTCTCTACGCCTCCGTGGGAATTTTATATACATCAATAACGTAATATCACCTAACCTAACCTAACCTACCATCTCGGCACTAATATTTGACAACATTCCTGGCGAGTTGGCCTCTACCTCTCCGTGGGACCTTCATATACGTCAATAACGTAATATAATCTAACCTAACCTAACCTATCATCTCGGCGGTAATATTTGACAACATTCCTGGCCAGTTGGCCTCTACGTCTCCGTGGGACTTTTATATACATCAAAACGTAATTTAACCTAACCTAACCCAACGTAACATCTCGGCGGTAATATTTGAAAACATTCCTGTCGATGTTGGCCTCTACGTCTCCGTGGTACTTTTATATACATCAATAACGTAATTTAACCTAACCTAACCCAACGTAACTTCTCGGCGGTAATATTTGGCAACATTCCTGGCGAGTTGGCCTCTACCTCTCCGTGCGACATTCATATGCATCAATAACGTAATATAACGTAACCTAACCCAACCTATCATATCGGCGGTAATATTTGACAACATTCCTGGCGAGTTGGCCTCTACCTCTCCGTGCGACCTTCATATACATCAATAACGTAATATAACGTAACCTAAACCAACCTATCATATCGGCGGTAATATTTGAAAACATTCCTGGCGAGTTGGCCTCTACCTCTCCGTGCGACCTTCATATACATCAACAACGTAATATAACGTAACCTAACCCAACCTATCATATCGGCGGTAATATTTGACAACATTCCTGGCGAGTTGGTCTCTACGCCTCCGTGGGAATTTTATATACATCAGTTACGTAATATCACCTAACCTAACCTAACCTACCATCTCGGCACTAATATTTGACAACATTCCTGGCGAGTTGGCCTCTACCTCTCCGTGGGACCTTCATATACGACAATAACGTAATATAGTCTAACCTAACCCAACCTATCATCTCGGCGGTAATATTTGACAACATTTCTGGTCAGTTGGCCTCTACGTCTCCGTGGAACCTTCATATACATCAAAACGTAATTTAACCTAACCTAACCCAACGTAACATCTCGGCGGTAATATTTGACAACATTACTGGCGAGTTGGTCTCTACGCCTCCGTGGGAATTTTATATACATCAATAACGTAATATCACCTAACCTAACCTAACCTACCATCTCGGCACTAATATTTGACAACATTCCTGGCGAGTTGGCCTCTACCTCTCCGTGGGACCTTCATATACGTCAATAACGTAATATAATCTAACCTAACCCAACCTATCATCTCGGCGGTAATATTTGACAACATTCCTGGCCAGTTGGCCTCTACGTCTCCGTGGGACTTTTATATACATCAAAACGTAATTTAACCTAACCTAACCCAACGTAACATCTCGGCGGTAATATTTGAAAACATTCCTGCCGATGTTGGCCTCTACGTCTCCGTGGGACTTTTATATACATCAATAACGTAATTTAACCTAACCTAACCCAACGTAACATCTCGGCGGTAATGTTTGGCAACATTCCTGGCTTGTTGGCCTCTACGTCTCCGTGGGACCTTCATATACATCAATAACGTAATTTAACCTAACCTAACCCAACGTAACATCTCGGCGGTAATGTTTGGCAACATTCCTGGCTTGTTGGCCTCTACGTCTCCGTGGGACCTTCATATACATCAATAACGTAATATTACCTAACCTAACCCAACCTATCATCTCGGCGGTAATATTTGAAAACATTCCTGTCGATGTTGGCCTCTACGTCTCCGTGGGACTTTTATATACATCAATAACGTAATTTAACCTAACCTAACCCAACGTAACTTCTCGGCGGTAATATTTGGCAACATTCCTGGCTTGTTGGCCTCTACGTCTCCGTGGGACCTTCATATACATGAATAACGTAATATAACGTAACCTAAACCAACCTATCATCTCGGCGGTAATATTTGAAAACATTCCTGTCTATGTTGGCCTCTACGTCTCCGTGGGACTTTTATATACATCAATAACGTAATTTAACCTAACCTAACCCAACGTAACTTCTCGGCGGTAATATTTGGCAACATTCCTGGCGAGTTGGCCTCTACCTCTCCGTGCGACATTCATATGCATCAATAACGTAATATAACGTAACCTAACCCAACCTATCATATCGGCGGTAATATTTGACAACATTCCTGGCGAGTTGGCCTCTACCTCTCCGTGCGACCTTCATATACATCAATAACGTAATATAACGTAACCTAAACCAACCTATCATATCGGCGGTAATATTTGACAACATTCCTGGCGAGTTGGCCTCTACGTCTCCGTGGGACCTTCATATACATCAATAACGTAATATAACGTAACCTAAACCAACCTATCATCTCGGCGGTAATATTTGAAAACATTCCTGTCGATGTTGGCCTCTACGTCTCCGTGGGACTTTTATATACATCAATAACGTAATTTAACCTAACCTAACCCAACGTAACTTCTCGGCGGTAATATTTGGCAACATTCCTGGCTTGTTGGCCTCTACGTCTCCGTGGGACCTTCATATACATGAATAACGTAATATAACGTAACCTAAACCAACCTATCATATCGGCGGTAATATTTGAAAACATTCCTGTCGATGTTGGCCTCTACGTATCCGTGGGACCTTCACATACATCAATGACGTAATATTACCTAACCTAATCCAACCTATCAGCTCGGCGGTAATATTTGACAACATTCCTGGCTTGTTGGCCTCTACGTCTCCGTGGGACCTTCATATACATCAATAACGTAATATTACCTAAGTTAACCCAACCTATCATCTCGGCGGTAATATTTGAAAACATTCCTGTCGATGTTAGCCTCTACGTCTCCGTGGGACTTTTATATACATCAATAACGTAATTTAACCTAACCTAACCCAACGTAACTTCTCGGCGGTAATATTTGGCAACATTCCTGGCGAGTTGGCCTCTACCTCTCCGTGCGACATTCATATGCATCAATAACGTAATATAACGTAACCTAACCCAACCTATCATATCGGCGGTAATATTTGACAACATTCCTGGCGAGTTGGCCTCTACCTCTCCGTGCGACCTTCATATACATCAATAACGTAATATAACGTAACCTAAACCAACCTATCATATCGGCGGTAATATTTGAAAACATTCCTGGCTAGTTGGCCTCTACCTCTCCGTGCGACCTTCATATACATCAACAACGTAATATAACGTAACCAAACCCAACCTATCATATCGGCGGTAATATTTGACAACATTTCTGGTCAGTTGGCCTCTACGTCTCCGTGGAACCTTCATATACATCAATAACGTGATATAACCTAACCTAACCCAACCTATCATCTCGGCGGTAATATTTGACAACATTGCTGGCTTGTTGGCCTCTACGTCTCCGTGGGACCTTCATATACATCAATAACGTAATATTACCTAACCTAACCCAACCTATCATCTCGGCGGTAATATTTGAAAACATTCCTGTCGATGTTGGCCTCTACGTCTCCGTGGGACTTTTATATACATCAATAACGTAATTTAACCTAACCTAACCCAACGTAACTTCTCGGCGGTAATATTTGGCAACATTCCTGGCGAGTTGGCCTCTACCTCTCCGTGCGACATTCATATGCATCAATAACGTAATATAACGTAACCTAACCCAACCTATCATATCGGCGGTAATATTTGACAACATTCCTGGCGAGTTGGCCTCTACCTCTCCGTGCGACCTTCATATACATCAATAACGTAATATAACGTAACCTAAACCAACCTATCATATCGGCGGTAATATTTGAAAACATTCCTGGCGAGTTGGCCTCTACCTCTCCGTGCGACCTTCATATACATCAACAACGTAATATAACGTAACCTAACCCAACCTATCATATCGGCGGTAATATTTGACAACATTCCTGGCGAGTTGGTCTCTACGCCTCCGTGGGAATTTTATATACATCAGTTACGTAATATCACCTAACCTAACCTAACCTACCATCTCGGCACTAATATTTGACAACATTCCTGGCGAGTTGGCCTCTACCTCTCCGTGGGACCTTCATATACGACAATAACGTAATATAATCTAACCTAACCCAACCTATCATCTCGGCGGTAATATTTGACAACATTTCTGGTCAGTTGGCCTCTACGTCTCCGTGGAACCTTCATATACATCAAAACGTAATTTAACCTAACCTAACCCAACGTAACATCTCGGCGGTAATATTTGACAACATTACTGGCGAGTTGGTCTCTACGCCTCCGTGGGAATTTTATATACATCAATAACGTAATATCACCTAACCTAACCTAACCTACCATCTCGGCACTAATATTTGACAACATTCCTGGCGAGTTGGCCTCTACCTCTCCGTGGGACCTTCATATACGTCAGTAACGTAATATAATCTAACCTAACCCAACCTATCATCTCGGCGGTAATATTTGACAACATTCCTGGCCAGTTGGCCTCTACGTCTCCGTGGGACTTTTATATACATCAAAACGTAATTTAACCTAACCTAACCCAACGTAACATCTCGGCGGTAATATTTGAAAACATTCCTGCCGATGTTGGCCTCTACGTCTCCGTGGGACTTTTATATACATCAATAACGTAATTTAACCTAACCTAAGCCAACGTAACATCTCGGCGGTAATGTTTGGCAACATTCCTGGCTTGTTGGCCTCTA
This sequence comes from Xylocopa violacea, assembly GCA_963969225.1. NCBI lineage: Eukaryota > Metazoa > Arthropoda > Insecta > Hymenoptera > Apidae > Xylocopa > Xylocopa violacea. Next base: position 3,290,079 of record CAXAJV010001290.1, on the reverse strand, counting down.
CGTCTCCGTGGGACCTTCATATACATCAATAACGTAATTTAACCTAACCTAACCCAACGTAACATCTCGGCGGTAATGTTTGGCAACATTCCTGGCTTGTTGGCCTCTACGTCTCCGTGGGACCTTCATATACGTCAATAACGTAATATAATCTAACCTAACCCAACCTATCATCTCGGCGGTAATATTTGACAACATTCCTGGCCAGTTGGCCTCTACGTCTCCGTGGGACTTTTATATACATCAATAACGTAATTTAACCTAACCTAACCCAACGTAACATCTCGGCGGTAATATTTGAAAACATTCCTGCCGATGTTGGCCTCTACGTCTCCGTGGGACTTTTATACACATCAATAACGTAATTTAACCTAACCTAACCCAACGTAACATCTCGGCGGTAATGTTTGGCAACATTCCTGGCTTGTTGGCCTCTACGTCTCCGTGGGACCTTCATATACATCAATAACGTAATATCACCTAACCTAACCCAACCTAACATCTCGGCGGTAATATTTGACAACATTCCTGGCGAGTTGGTGTCTACGTCTCCGTGGGACTTTTTTATACATCAAAACATAATTTAACTTAACCTAACCCAACGTAACATCTCGGCGGTAATATTTGACAACATTCCTGGAGAATTGGTCTCTACGTCTCCGTGGGACCTTCATATACATCAATAACGTAATATTACCTAACCTAACCCAACCTAACATCTCGGCAATAATATTTGAAAACATTCCTGGCGAGTTGGCCTCCACCTCTCCGTGCGACCTTCATATACATCAATAACGTAATATAACGTAACCTAACCCAACCTATCATATCGGCAATAATATTTGACAACATTCCTGGCGAGTTGGACTCTACGTCTCCGTGGGACCTTCATATACATCAATAACGTAATATAACGTAACCTAAACCAACCTATCATATCGGCGGTAATATTTGAAAACATTGCTGTCGATGTTGGCCTCTACGTCTCCGTGGGACCTTCATATACATCAATAACGTAATATTACCTAACCTAACCCAACCTATCATCTCGGCACTAATATTTGACAACATTCCTGGCGAGTTGGCCTCCACCTCTCCGTGGGACCTTCATATACGTCAATAACGTAATATAATCTAACCTAACCCAACCTATCATCTCGGCGGTAATATTTGACAACATTTCTGGTCAGTTGGCCTCTACGTCTCCGTGGAACCTTCATATACATCAATAACGTGATATAACCTAACCTAACCCAACCTATCATCTCGGCGGTAATATTTGACAACATTCCTGTCTTGTTGGCCTCTACGTCTCCGTGGGACCTTCATATACATCAATAACGTAATATTACCTAACCTAACCCAACCTATCATCTCGGCGGTAATATTTGAAAACATTCCTGTCGATGTTGGCCTCTACGTCTCCGTGGGACTTTTATATACATCAATAACGTAATTTAACCTAACCTAACCCAACGTAACTTCTCGGCGGTAATATTTGGCAACATTCCTGGCTTGTTGGCCTCTACGTCTCCGTGGGACCTTCATATACATGTCTAACGTAATATAACGTAACCTAAACCAACCTATCATATCGGCGGTAATATTTGAAAACATTCCTGTCGATGTTGGCCTCTACTTCTCCGTGGGACCTTCACATACATCAATGACGTAATATTACCTAACCTAATCCAACCTATCAGCTCGGCGGTAATATTTGACAACATTCCTGGCTTGTTGGCCTCTACGTCTCCGTGGGACCTTCATATACATCAATTACGTAATATTACCTAAGCTAACCCAACCTATCATCTCGGCGGTAATATTTGAAAACATTCCTGTCGATGTTGGCCTCTACGTCTCCGTGGGACTTTTATATACATCAATAACGTAATTTAACCTAACCTAACCCAACGTAACTTCTCGGCGGTAATATTTGGCAACATTCCTGGCGAGTTGGCCTCTACCTCTCCGTGCGACATTCATATGCATCAATAACGTAATATAACGTAACCTAACCCAACCTATCATATCGGCGGTAATATTTGACAACATTCCTGGCGAGTTGGCCTCTACCTCTCCGTGCGACCTTCATATACATCAATAACGCAATATAACGTAACCTAAACCAACCTATCATATCGGCGGTAATATTTGAAAACATTCCTGGCGAGTTGGCCTCTACCTCTCCGTGCGACCTTCATATACATCAACAACGTAATATAACGTAACCTAACCCAACCTATCATATCGGCGGTAATATTTGACAACATTCCTGGCGAGTTGGTCTCTACGCCTCCGTGGGAATTTTATATACATCAGTTACGTAATATCACCTAACCTAACCTAACCTACCATCTCGGCACTAATATTTGACAACATTCCTGGCGAGTTGGCCTCTACCTCTCCGTGGGACCTTCATATACGACAATAACGTAATATAATCTAACCTAACCCAACCTATCATCTCGGCGGTAATATTTGACAACATTTCTGGTCAGTTGGCCTCTACGTCTCCGTGGAACCTTCATATACATCAAAACGTAATTTAACCTAACCTAACCCAACGTAACATCTCGGCGGTAATATTTGACAACATTACTGGCGAGTTGGTCTCTACGCCTCCGTGGGAATTTTATATACATCAATAACGTAATATCACCTAACCTAACCTAACCTACCATCTCGGCACTAATATTTGACAACATTCCTGGCGAGTTGGCCTCTGCCTCTCCGTGGGACCTTCATATACGTCAGTAACGTAATATAATCTAACCTAACCCAACCTATCATCTCGGCGGTAATATTTGACAACATTCCTGGCCAGTTGGCCTCTACGTCTCCGTGGGACTTTTATATACATCAAAACGTAATTTAACCTAACCTAACCCAACGTAACATCTCGGCGGTAATATTTGAAAACATTCCTGCCGATGTTGGCCTCTACGTCTCCGTGGGACTTTTATATACATCAATAACGTAATTTAACCTAACCTAACCCAACGTAACATCTCGGCGGTAATGTTTGGCAACATTCCTGGCTTGTTGGCCTCTACGTCTCCGTGGGACCTTCATATACATCAATAACGTAATTTAACCTAACCTAACCCAACGTAACATCTCGGCGGTAATGTTTGGCAACATTCCTGGCTTGTTGGCCTCTACGTCTCCGTGGGACCTTCATATACATCAATAACGTAATATTACCTAACCTAACCCAACCTATCATCTCGGCGGTAATATTTGAAAACATTCCTGTCGATGTTGGCCTCTACGTCTCCGTGGGACTTTTATATACATCAATAACGTAATTTAACCTAACCTAACCCAACGTAACTTCTCGGCGGTAATATTTGGCAACATTCCTGGCTTGTTGGCCTCTACGTCTCCGTGGGACCTTCATATACATGAATAACGTAATATAACGTAACCTAAACCAACCTATCATCTCGGCGGTAATATTTGAAAACATTCCTGTCGATGTTGGCCTCTACGTCTCCGTGGGACTTTTATATACATCAATAACGTAATTTAACCTAACCTAACCCAACGTAACTTCTCGGCGGTAATATTTGGCAACATTCCTGGCGAGTTGGCCTCTACCTCTCCGTGCGACATTCATATGCATCAATAACGTAATATAACGTAACCTAACCCAACCTATCATATCGGCGGTAATATTTGACAACATTCCTGGCGAGTTGGCCTCTACCTCTCCGTGCGACCTTCATATACATCAATAACGTAATATAACGTAACCTAAACCAACCTATCATATCGGCGGTAATATTTGGCAACATTCCTGGCTTGTTGGCCTCTACGTCTCCGTGGGACCTTAATATACATGAATAACGTAATATAACGTAACCTAAACCAACCTATCATATCGGCGGTAATATTTGAAAACATTCCTGTCGATGTTGGCCTCTACGTATCCGTGGGACCTTCACATACATCAATGACGTAATATTACCTAACCTAATCCAACCTATCAGCTCGGCGGTAATATTTGACAACATTCCTGGCTTGTTGGCCTCTACGTCTCCGTGGGACCTTCATATACATCAATAACGTAATATTACCTAAGTTAACCCAACCTATCATCTCGGCGGTAATATTTGAAAACATTCCTGTCGATGTTGGCCTCTACGTCTCCGTGGGACTTTTATATACATCAATAACGTAATTTAACCTAACCTAACCCAACGTAACTTCTCGGCGGTAATATTTGGCAACATTCCTGGCGAGTTGGTCTCTACGCCTCCGTGGGAATTTTATATACATCAATTACGTAATATCACCTAACCTAACCTAACTTACCATCTCGGCACTAATATTTGACAACATTCCTGGCGAGTTGGCCTCTACCTCTCCGTGGGACCTTCATATACGACAATAACGTAATATAATCTAACCTAACCCAACCTATCATCTCGGCGGTAATATTTGACAACATTTCTGGTCAGTTGGCCTCTACGTCTCCGTGGAACCTTCATATACATCAAAACGTAATTTAACCTAACCTAACCCAACGTAACATCTCGGCGGTAATATTTGACAACATTACTGGCGGTTGGTCTCTACGCCTCCGTGGGAATTTTATATACATCAATAACGTAATATCACCTAACCTAAGCTAACCTACCATCTCGGCACTAATATTTGACAACATTCCTGGCGAGTTGGCCTCCACCTCTCCGTGGGACCTTCATATACGTCAATAACGTAATATAATCTAACCTAACCCAACCTATCATCTCGGCGGTAATATTTGACAACATTCCTGGCCAGTTGGCCTCTACGTCTGCGTGGGACTTTTATATACATCAATAACGTAATTTAACCTAACCTAACCCAACGTAACATCTCGGCGGTAATATTTGAAAACATTCCTGCCGATGTTGGCCTCTACGTCTCCGTGGGACTTTTATATACATCAATAACGTAATTTAACCTAACCTAACCCAACGTAACATCTCGGCGGTAATGTTTGGCAACATTCCTGGCTTGTTGGCCTCTACGTCTCCGTGGGACCTTCATATACATCAATAACGTAATATCACCTAACCTAACCCAACCTAACATCTCGGCGGTAATATTTGACAACATTCCTGGCGAGTTGGTGTCTACGTCTCCGTGGGACTTTTTTATACATCAAAACATAATTTAACTTAACCTAACCCAACGTAACATCTCGGCGGTAATATTTGACAACATTCCTGGAGAATTGGTCTCTACGTCTCCGTGGGACCTTCATATACATCAATAACGTAATATTACCTAACCTAACCCAACCTAACATCTCGGCAATAATATTTGAAAACATTCCTGGCGAGTTGGCCTCCACCTCTCCGTGCGACCTTCATATACATCAATAACGTAATATAACGTAACCTAACCCAACCTATCATATCGGCAATAATATTTGACAACATTCCTGGCGAGTTGGACTCTACGTCTCCGTGGGACCTTCATATACATCAATAACGTAATATAACGTAACCTAAACCAACCTATCATATCGGCGGTAATATTTGAAAACATTCCTGTCGATGTTGGCCTCTACGTCTCCGTGGGACCTTCATATACATCAATAACGTAATATTACCTAACCTAACCCAACCTATCATCTCGGCACTAATATTTGACAACATTCCTGGCGAGTTTGCCTCCACCTCTCCGTGGGACCTTCATATACGTCAATAACGTAATATAATCTAACCTAACCCAACCTATCATCTCGGCGGTAATATTTGACAACATTTCTGGTCAGTTGGCCTCTACGTCTCCGTGGAACCTTCATATACATCAATAACGTGATATAACCTAACCTAACCCAACCTATCATCTCGGCGGTAATATTTGACAACATTCCTGGCTTGTTGGCCTCTACGTCTCCGTGGGACCTTCATATACATCAATAACGTAATATTACCTAACCTAACCCAACCTATCATCTCGGCGGTAATATTTGAAAACATTCCTGTCGATGTTGGCCTCTACGTCTCCGTGGGACTTTTATATACATCAATAACGTAATATTACCTAACCTAACCCAACCTAACATCTCGGCAATAATATTTGAAAACATTCCTGGCGAGTTGGCCTCCACCTCTCCGTGCGACCTTCATATACATCAATAACGTAATATAACGTAACCTAACCCAACCTATCATATCGGCAATAATATTTGACAACATTCCTGGCGAGTTGGACTCTACGTCTCCGTGGGACCTTCATATACATCAATAACGTAATATTACCTAACCTAACCCAACCTATCATCTCGGCGGTAATATTTGAAAACATTCCTGTCGATGTTGGCCTCTACGTCTCCGTGGGACTTTTATATACATCAATAACGTAATTTAACCTAACCTAACCCAACGTAACTTCTCGGCGGTAATATTTGGCAACATTCCTGGCGAGTTGGCCTCTACCTCTCCGTGCGACCTTCATATACATCAATAACGCAATATAACGTAACCTAAACCAACCTATCATATCGGCGGTAATATTTGAAAACATTCCTGGCGAGTTGGCCTCCACCTCTCCGTGCGACCTTCATATACGACAATAACGTAATATAATCTAACCTAACCCAACCTATCATCTCGGCGGTAATATTTGACAACATTTCTGGTCAGTTGGCCTCTACGTCTCCGTGGAACCTTCATATACATCAAAACGTAATTTAACCTAACCTAACCCAACGTAACATCTCGGCGGTAATATTCGAAAACAATCCTGCCGATGTTGGCCTCTACGTCTCCGTGGGACTTTTATATACATCAATAACGTAATATCACCTAACCTAACCTAACCTACCATCTCGGCACTAATATTTGACAACATTCCTGGCGAGTTGGCCTCTACCTCTCCGTGGGACCTTCATATACGTCAATAACGTAATATAATCTAACCTAACCCAACCTATCATCTCGGCGGCAATATTTGACAACATTCCTGGCCAGTTGGCCTCTACGTCTCCGTGGGACTTTTATATACATCAAAACGTAATTTAACCTAACCTAACCCAACGTAACATCTCGGCGGTAATATTTGAAAACATTCCTGCCGATGTTGGCCTCTACGTCTCGGTGGGACTTTTATATACATCAATAACGTAATTTAACCTAACCTAACCCAACGTAACATCTCGGCGGTAATGTTTGGCAACATTCCTGGCCTGTTGGCCTCTACGTCTCCGTGGGACCTTCATATACATCAATAACGTAATATCACCTAACCTAACCCAACCTAACATCTCGGCGGTAATATTTGACAACATTCCTGGCGAGTTGGTGTCTACGTCTCCATGGGACTTTTTTATACCTCAAAACATAATTTAACTTAACCTAACCCAACGTAACATCTCGGCGGTAATATTTGACAACATTCCTGGAGAGTTGGCCTCTACGTCTCCGTGGGACCTTCATATACATCAATAACGTAATATTACCTAACCTAACCCAACCTAACATCTCGGCGGTAATATTTGAAAACATTCCTGCCGATGTTGGCCTCTACGTCTCCGTGGGACTTTTATATACATCAATAACGTAATTTAACCTAACCTAACCCAACGTAACATCTCGGCGGTAATGTTTGGCAACATTCCTGGCTTGTTGGCCTCTACGTCTCCGTGGGACCTTCATATACATCAATAACGTAATATCACCTAACCTAACCCAACCTAACATCTCGGCGGTAATATTTGACAACATTCCTGGCGAGTTGGTGTCTACGTCTCCGTGGGACTTTTTTATACATCAAAACATAATTTAACTTAACCTAACCCAACGTAACATCTCGGCGGTAATATTTGACAACATTCCTGGAGAATTGGTCTCTACGTCTCCGTGGGACCTTCATATACATCAATAACGTAATATTACCTAACCTAACCCAACCTAACATCTCGGCAATAATATTTGAAAACATTCCTGGCGAGTTGGCCTCCACCTCTCCGTGCGACCTTCATATACATCAATAACGTAATATAACGTAACCTAACCCAACCTATCATATCGGCAATAATATTTGACAACATTCCTGGCGAGTTGGACTCTACGTCTCCGTGGGACCTTCATATACATCAATAACGTAATATAACGTAACCTAAACCAACCTATCATATCGGCGGTAATATTTGAAAACATTCCTGTCGATGTTGGCCTCTACGTCTCCGTGGGACCTTCATATACATCAATAACGTAATATTACCTAACCTAACCCAACCTATCATCTCGGCACTAATATTTGACAACATTCCTGGCGAGTTTGCCTCCACCTCTCCGTGGGACCTTCATATACGTCAATAACGTAATATAATCTAACCTAACCCAACCTATCATCTCGGCGGTAATATTTGACAACATTTCTGGTCAGTTGGCCTCTACGTCTCCGTGGAACCTTCATATACATCAATAACGTGATATAACCTAACCTAACCCAACCTATCATCTCGGCGGTAATATTTGACAACATTCCTGGCTTGTTGGCCTCTACGTCTCCGTGGGACCTTCATATACATCAATAACGTAATATTACCTAACCTAACCCAACCTATCATCTCGGCGGTAATATTTGAAAACATTCCTGTCGATGTTGGCCTCTACGTCTCCGTGGGACTTTTATATACATCAATAACGTAATATTACCTAACCTAACCCAACCTAACATCTCGGCAATAATATTTGAAAACATTCCTGGCGAGTTGGCCTCCACCTCTCCGTGCGACCTTCATATACATCAATAACGTAATATAACGTAACCTAACCCAACCTATCATATCGGCAATAATATTTGACAACATTCCTGGCGAGTTGGACTCTACGTCTCCGTGGGACCTTCATATACATCAATAACGTAATATTACCTAACCTAACCCAACCTATCATCTCGGCGGTAATATTTGAAAACATTCCTGTCGATGTTGGCCTCTACGTCTCCGTGGGACTTTTATATACATCAATAACGTAATTTAACCTAACCTAACCCAACGTAACTTCTCGGCGGTAATATTTGGCAACATTCCTGGCGAGTTGGCCTCTACCTCTCCGTGCGACCTTCATATACATCAATAACGCAATATAACGTAACCTAAACCAACCTATCATATCGGCGGTAATATTTGAAAACATTCCTGGCGAGTTGGCCTCCACCTCTCCGTGCGACCTTCATATACGACAATAACGTAATATAATCTAACCTAACCCAACCTATCATCTCGGCGGTAATATTTGACAACATTTCTGGTCAGTTGGCCTCTACGTCTCCGTGGAACCTTCATATACATCAAAACGTAATTTAACCTAACCTAACCCAACGTAACATCTCGGCGGTAATATTCGAAAACAATCCTGCCGATGTTGGCCTCTACGTCTCCGTGGGACTTTTATATACATCAATAACGTAATATCACCTAACCTAACCTAACCTACCATCTCGGCACTAATATTTGACAACATTCCTGGCGAGTTGGCCTCTACCTCTCCGTGGGACCTTCATATACGTCAATAACGTAATATAATCTAACCTAACCCAACATATCATCTCGGCGGCAATATTTGACAACATTCCTGGCCAGTTGGCCTCTACGTCTCCGTGGGACTTTTATATACATCAAAACGTAATTTAACCTAACCTAACCCAACGTAACATCTCGGCGGTAATATTTGAAAACATTCCTGCCGATGTTGGCCTCTACGTCTCGGTGGGACTTTTATATACATCAATAACGTAATTTAACCTAACCTAACCCAACGTAACATCTCGGCGGTAATGTTTGGCAACATTCCTGGCCTGTTGGCCTCTACGTCTCCGTGGGACCTTCATATACATCAATAACGTAATATCACCTAACCTAACCCAACCTAACATCTCGGCGGTAATATTTGACAACATTCCTGGCGAGTTGGTGTCTACGTCTCCATGGGACTTTTTTATACCTCAAAACATAATTTAACTTAACCTAACCCAACGTAACATCTCGGCGGTAATATTTGACAACATTCCTGGAGAGTTGGCCTCTACGTCTCCGTGGGACCTTCATATACATCAATAACGTAATATTACCTAACCTAACCCAACCTAACATCTCGGCGGTAATATTTGAAAACATTCCTGCCGATGTTGGCCTCTACGTCTCCGTGGGACTTTTATATACATCAATAACGTAATTTAACCTAACCTAACCCAACGTAACATCTCGGCGGTAATGTTTGGCAACATTCCTGGCTTGTTGGCCTCTACGTCTCCGTGGGACCTTCATATACATCAATAACGTAATATCACCTAACCTAACCCAACCTAACATCTCGGCGGTAATATTTGACAACATTCCTGGCGAGTTGGTGTCTACGTCTCCGTGGGACTTTTTTATACATCAAAACATAATTTAACTTAACCTAACCCAACGTAACATCTCGGCGGTAATATTTGACAACATTCCTGGAGAATTGGTCTCTACGTCTCCGTGGGACCTTCATATACATCAATAACGTAATATTACCTAACCTAACCCAACCTAACATCTCGGCAATAATATTTGAAAACATTCCTGGCGAGTTGGCCTCCACCTCTCCGTGCGACCTTCATATACATCAATAACGTAATATAACGTAACCTAACCCAACCTATCATATCGGCAATAATATTTGACAACATTCCTGGCGAGTTGGACTCTACGTCTCCGTGGGACCTTCATATACATCAATAACGTAATATAACGTAACCTAAACCAACCTATCATATCGGCGGTAATATTTGAAAACATTCCTGTCGATGTTGGCCTCTACGTCTCCGTGGGACCTTCATATACATCAATAACGTAATATTACCTAACCTAACCCAACCTATCATCTCGGCACTAATATTTGACAACATTCCTGGCGAGTTTGCCTCCACCTCTCCGTGGGACCTTCATATACGTCAATAACGTAATATAATCTAACCTAACCCAACCTATCATCTCGGCGGTAATATTTGACAACATTTCTGGTCAGTTGGCCTCTACGTCTCCGTGGAACCTTCATATACATCAATAACGTGATATAACCTAACCTAACCCAACCTATCATCTCGGCGGTAATATTTGACAACATTCCTGGCTTGTTGGCCTCTACGTCTCCGTGGGACCTTCATATACATCAATAACGTAATATTACCTAACCTAACCCAACCTATCATCTCGGCGGTAATATTTGAAAACATTCCTGTCGATGTTGGCCTCTACGTCTCCGTGGGACTTTTATATACATCAATAACGTAATATTACCTAACCTAACCCAACCTAACATCTCGGCAATAATATTTGAAAACATTCCTGGCGAGTTGGCCTCCACCTCTCCGTGCGACCTTCATATACATCAATAACGTAATATAACGTAACCTAACCCAACCTATCATATCGGCAATAATATTTGACAACATTCCTGGCGAGTTGGACTCTACGTCTCCGTGGGACCTTCATATACATCAATAACGTAATATTACCTAACCTAACCCAACCTATCATCTCGGCGGTAATATTTGAAAACATTCCTGTCGATGTTGGCCTCTACGTCTCCGTGGGACTTTTATATACATCAATAACGTAATTTAACCTAACCTAACCCAACGTAACTTCTCGGCGGTAATATTTGGCAACATTCCTGGCGAGTTGGCCTCTACCTCTCCGTGCGACCTTCATATACATCAATAACGCAATATAACGTAACCTAAACCAACCTATCATATCGGCGGTAATATTTGAAAACATTCCTGGCGAGTTGGCCTCCACCTCTCCGTGCGACCTTCATATACGACAATAACGTAATATAATCTAACCTAACCCAACCTATCATCTCGGCGGTAATATTTGACAACATTTCTGGTCAGTTGGCCTCTACGTCTCCGTGGAACCTTCATATACATCAAAACGTAATTTAACCTAACCTAACCCAACGTAACATCTCGGCGGTAATATTCGAAAACAATCCTGCCGATGTTGGCCTCTACGTCTCCGTGGGACTTTTATATACATCAATAACGTAATATCACCTAACCTAACCTAACCTACCATCTCGGCACTAATATTTGACAACATTCCTGGCGAGTTGGCCTCTACCTCTCCGTGGGACCTTCATATACGTCAATAACGTAATATAATCTAACCTAACCCAACATATCATCTCGGCGGCAATATTTGACAACATTCCTGGCCAGTTGGCCTCTACGTCTCCGTGGGACTTTTATATACATCAAAACGTAATTTAACCTAACCTAACCCAACGTAACATCTCGGCGGTAATATTTGAAAACATTCCTGCCGATGTTGGCCTCTACGTCTCGGTGGGACTTTTATATACATCAATAACGTAATTTAACCTAACCTAACCCAACGTAACATCTCGGCGGTAATGTTTGGCAACATTCCTGGCCTGTTGGCCTCTACGTCTCCGTGGGACCTTCATATACATCAATAACGTAATATCACCTAACCTAACCCAACCTAACATCTCGGCGGTAATATTTGACAACATTCCTGGCGAATTGGTGTCTACGTCTCCATGGGACTTTTTTATACCTCAAAACATAATTTAACTTAACCTAACCCAACGTAACATCTCGGCGGTAATATTTGACAACATTCCTGGAGAGCTGGCCTCTACGTCTCCGTGGGACCTTCATATACATCAATAACGTAATATTACCTAACCTAACCCAACCTAACATCTCGGCGGTAATATTTGAAAACATTCCTGTCGATGTTGGCCTCTACGTCTCCGTGGGACTTTTATATACATCAATAACGTAATTTAACCTAACCTAACCCAACGTAACTTCTCGTCGGTAATATTTGGCAACATTCCTGGCTTGTTGGCCTCTACGTCTCCGTGGGACCTTCATATACATGAATAACGTAATATAACGTAACCTAAACCAACCTATCATATCGGCGGTAATATTTGAAAACATTCCTGTCGATGTTGGCCTCTACGTCTCCGTGGGACCTTCACATACATCAATGACGTAATATTACCTAACCTAATCCAACCTATCAGCTCGGCGGTAATATTTGAAAACATTCCTGCCGATGTTGACCTCTACGTCTCCGTGGGACTTTTATATACGTCAATAACGTAATTTAACCTAACCTAACCCAACGTAACATCTCGGCGGTAATGTTTGGCAACATTCCTGGCTTGTTGGCCTCTACGTCTCCGTGGGACCTTCATATACATCAATAACGTAATATTACCTAACCTAACACAACCTAACATCTCGGCAATAATATTTGAAAACATTCCTGGCGAGTTGGCCTCCACCTCTCCGTGCGACCTTCATATACATCAATAACGTAATATAACGTAACCTAACCCAACCTATCATATCGGCAATAATATTTGACAACATTCCTGGCGAGTTGGACTCTACGTCTCCGTGGGACCTTCATATACATCAATAACGTAATATAACGTAACCTAAACCAACCTATCATATCGGCGGTAATATTTGAAAATATTCCTGTCGATGTTGGCCTCTACGTCTCCGTGGGACCTTCATATACATCAATAACGTAATATTACCTAACCTAACCCAACCTATCATCTCGGCACTAATATTTGACAACATTCCTGGCGAGTTGGCCTCCACCTCTCCGTGGGACCTTCAGATACGTCAATAACGTAATATAATCTAACCTAACCCAACCTATCATCTCGGCGGTAATATTTGACAACATTTCTGGTCAGTTGGCCTCTACGTCTCCGTGGAACCTTCATATACAGCAATAACGTGGTATAACCTAACCTAACCCAACCTATCATCTCGGCGGTAATATTTGACAACATTCCTGGCTTGTTGGCCTCTACGTCTCCGTGGGACCTTCATATACATCAATAACGTAATATTACCTAACCTAACCCAACCTATCATCTCGGCGGTAATATTTGAAAACATTCCTGTCGATGTTGGCCTCTACGTCTCCGTGGGACTTTTATATACATCAATAACGTAATTTAACCTAACCTAACCCAACGTAACTTCTCGGCGGTAATATTTGGCAACATTCCTGGCTTGTTGGCCTCTACGTCTCCGTGGGACCTTCATATACATGAATAACGTAATATAACGTAACCTAAACCAACCTATCATATCGGCGGTAATATTTGAAAACATTCCTGTCGATGTTGGCCTCTACGTCTCCGTGGGACCTTCACATACATCAATGACGTAATATTACCTAACCTAATCCAACCTATCAGCTCGGCGGTAATATTTGAAAACATTCCTGCCGATGTTGACCTCTACGTCTCCGTGGGACTTTTATATACGTCAATAACGTAATTTAACCTAACCTAACCCAACGTAACATCTCGGCGGTAATGTTTGGCAACATTCCTGGCTTGTTGGCCTCTACGTCTCCGTGGGATCTTCATATACACCAATAACGTAATATCACCTAACCTAACCCAACCTATCATCTCGGCGGTAATATTTGAAAACATTCCTGGCGAGTTGGCCTCCACCTCTCCGTGCGACCTTCATATACATCAATAACGTAATATAACGTAACCTAACCCAACCTATCATATCGGCAATAATATTTGACAACATTCCTGGCGAGTTGGACTCTACGTCTCCGTGGGACCTTCATATACATGAATAACGTAATATAACGTAACCTAAACCAACCTATCATATCGGCGGTAATATTTGAAAACATTCCTGTCGATGTTGGCCTCTACGTCTCCGTGGGACCTTCACATACATCAATGACGTAATATTACCTAACCTAATCCAACCTATCAGCTCGGCGGTAATATTTGAAAACATTCCTGCCGATGTTGACCTCTACGTCTCCGTGGGACTTTTATATACGTCAATAACGTAATTTAACCTAACCTAACCCAACGTAACATCTCGGCGGTAATGTTTGGCAACATTCCTGGCTTGTTGGCCTCTACGTCTCCGTGGGACCTTCATATACATCAATAACGTAATATTACCTAACCTAACCCAACCTAACATCTCGGCAATAATATTTGAAAACATTCCTGGCGAGTTGGCCTCCACCTCTCCGTGCGACCTTCATATACATCAATAACGTAATATAACGTAACCTAACCCAACCTATCATATCGGCAATAATATTTGACAACATTCCTGGCTTGTTGGCCTCTACGTCTCCGTGGGACCTTCATATACATGAATAACGTAATATAACGTAACCTAAACCAACCTATCATATCGGCGGTAATATTTGAAAACATTCCTGTCGATGTTGGCCTCTACGTCTTCGTGGGACCTTCACATACATCAATGACGTAATATTACCTAACCTAATCCAACCTATCAGCTCGGCGGTAATATTTGAAAATATTCCTGGCGAGTTGGCCTCTACCTCTCCGTGCGACCTTCATATACATCAACAACGTAATATAACGTAACCTAACCCAACCTATCATATCGGCAATAATATTTGACAACATTCCTGGCGAGTTGGACTCTACGTCTCCGTGGGACCTTCATATACATCAATAACGTAATATAACGTAACCTAAACCAACCTATCATATCGGGGGTAATATTTGAAAACATTCCTGTCGATGTTGGCCTCTACGTCTCCGTGGGACCTTCATATACATCAATAACGTAATATTACCTAACCTAACCCAACCTATCATCTCGGCACTAATATTTGACAACATTCCTGGCGAGTTGGCCTCCACCTCTCCGTGGGACCTTCATATACGTCAATAACGTAATATAATCTAACCTAACCCAACCTATCATCTCGGCGGTAATATTTGACAACATTTCTGGTCAGTTGGCCTCTACGTCTCCGTGGAACCTTCATATACATCAATAACGTGATATAACCTAACCTAACCCAACCTATCATCTCGGCGGTAATATTTGACAACATTCCTGGCTTGTTGGCCTCTACGTCTCCGTGGGACCTTCATATACATCAATAACGTAATATTACCTAACCTAACCCAACCTATCATCTCGGCGGTAATATTTGAAAACATTCCTGTCGATGTTGGCCTCTACGTCTCCGTGGGACTTTTATATACATCAATAACGTAATTTAACCTAACCTAACCCAACGTAACTTCTCGGCGGTAATATTTGGCAACATTCCTGGCTTGTTGGCCTCTACGTCTCCGTGGGACCTTCATATACATGAATAACGTAATATAACGTAACCTAAACCAACCTATCATATCGGCGGTAATATTTGAAAACATTCCTGTCGATGTTGGCCTCTACGTCTCCGTGGGACCTTCACATACATCAATGACGTAATATTACCTAACCTAATCCAACCTATCAGCTCGGCGGTAATATTTGAAAACATTCCTGCCGATGTTGACCTCTACGTCTCCGTGGGACTTTTATATACGTCAATAACGTAATTTAACCTAACCTAACCCAACGTAACATCTCGGCGGTAATGTTTGGCAACATTCCTGGCTTGTTGGCCTCTACGTCTCCGTGGGACCTTCATATACATCAATAACGTAATATTACCTAACCTAACCCAACCTAACATCCCGGCAATAATATTTGAAAACATTCCTGGCTTGTTGGCCTCTACGTCTCCGTGGGACCTTCATATACACCAATAACGTGAATATCACCTAACCTAACCCAACCTATCATCTCGGCGGTACTATTTGAAAACATTCCTGTCGATGTTGGCCTCTACGTCTCCGTGGGACTTTTATATACATCAATAACGTAATTTAACCTAACCTAACTCAACGTAACTTCTCGCCGGTAATATTTGGCAACATTCCTGGCTTGTTGGCCTCTACGTCTCCGTGGGACCTTCATATACATGAATAACGTAATATAACGTAACCTAAACCAACCTATCATATCGGCGGTAATATTTGGAAACATTCCTGTCGATGTTGGCCTCTACGTCTCCGTGGGACCTTCATATACATCAATAACGTAATATTACCTATCCTAACCTAACCTATCATCTCGGCACTAATATTTGACAACATTCCTGGCGAGTTGGCCTCCACCTCTCCGTGGGACCTTCATATACGTCAATAACGTAATATAATCTAACCTAACCCAACCTATCATCTCGGCGGTAATATTTGACAACATTTCTGGTCAGTTGGCCTCTACGTCTCCGTGGAACCTTCATATACATCAATAACGTGATATAACCTAACCTAACCCAACCTATCATCTCGGCGGTAATATTTGACAACATTCCTGGTCAGTTGGGCTCTACGTCTCCGTGGAACCTTCATATACATCAATAACGTGATATAACCTAACCTAACCCAACCTATCATCTCGGCGGTAATATTTGACAACATTCCTGGCTTGTTGGACTCTAAGTCACCGTGGGACCTTCATATACATCAATAACGTAATATTACCTAAGCTAACCCAACCTATCATCTCGGCGGTAATATTTGAAAACATTCCTGTCGATGTTGGCCTCTACGTCTCCGTGGGACTTTTATATACATCAATAACGTAATTTAACCTAACCTAACCCAACGTAACTTCTCGGCGGTAATATTTGGCAACATTCCTGGCGAGTTGGCCTCTACCTCTCCGTGCGACAATCATATGCATCAATAACGTAATATAACGTAACCTAACCCAACCTATCATATCGGCGGTAATATTTGACAACATTCCTGGCGAGTTGGCCTCTACCTCTCCGTGCGACCTTCATATACATCAATAACGTAATATAACGTAACCTAAACCAACCTATCATATCGGCGGTAATATTTGACAACATTCCTGGCGAGTTGGCCTCTACGTCTCCGTGGGACCTTCATATACATCAATAACGTAATATAACGTAACCTAAACCAATCTATCATATCGGCGGTAATATTTGAAAACATTCCTGTCGATGTTGGCCTCTACGTCTCCGTGGGACCTTCACATACATCAATGACGTAATATTACCTAACCTAATCCAACCTATCAGCTCGGCGGTAATATTTGAAAACATTCCTGGCGAGTTGGCCTCTACCTCTCCGTGCGACCTTCATATACATCAACAACGTAATATAACGTAACCTAACCCAACCTATCATATCGGCGGTAATATTTGACAACATTCCTGGCGAGTTGGTCTCTACGCCTCCGTGGGAATTTTTATACATCAATTACGTAATATCACCTAACCTAACCTAACCTACCTTCTCGGCACTAATATTTGACAACATTCCTGGCGAGTTGGCCTCTACCTCTCCGTGGGACCTTCATATACGACAATAACGTAATATAATCTAACCTAACCCAACCTATCATCTCGGCGGTAATATTTGACAACATTTCTGGTCAGTTGGCCTCTACGTCTCCGTGGAACCTTCATATACATCAAAACGTAATTTAACCTAACCTAACCCAACGTAACATCTCGGCGGTAATATTTGACAACATTACTGGCGAGTTGGTCTCTACGCCTCCGTGGGAATTTTATATACATCAATAACGTAATATCACCTAACCTAACCTAACCTACCATCTCGGCACTAATATTTGACAACATTCCTGGCGAGTTGGCCTCTACCTCTCCGTGGGACCTTCATATACGTCAATAACGTAATATAATCTAACCTAACCCAACCTATCATCTCGGCGGTAATATTTGACAACATTTCTGGTCAGTTGGCTTCTACGTCTCCGTGGAACCTCCATATACATCAATAACGTGAGATAACCTAACCTAACCCAACCTATCATCTCGGCGGTAATATTTGACAACATTCCTGGCTTGTTGGCCTCTACGTCTCCGTGGGACCTTCATTTACATCAATAACGTAATATTACCTAAGCTAACCCAACCTATCACCTCGGCGGTAATATTTGAAAACATTCCTGTCGATGTTGGCCTCTACGTCTCCGTGGGACTTTTATATACATCAATAACGTAATTTAACCTAACCTAACCCAACGTAACTTCTCGGCGGTAATATTTGGCAACATTCCTGTCGAGTTGGCCTCTACCTCTCCGTGCGACATTCATATGCATCAATAACGTAATATAACGTAACCTAACCCAACCTATCATATCGGCGGTAATATTTGACAACATTCCTGGCGAGTTGGCCTCTACCTCTCTGTGCGACCTTCATATACATCAATAACGTAATATAACGTAACCTAAACCAACCTATCATATCGGCGGTAATATTTGAAAACATTCCTGTCGATGTTGGCCTCTACGTCTCCGTGGGACCTTCACATACATCAATGACGTAATATTACCTAACCTAATCCAACCTATCAGCTCGGCGGTAATATTTGAAAACATTCCTGGCGAGTTGGCCTCTACGCATCCGTGCGACCTTCATATACATCAATAACGTAATATAACCAAACCTAAACCAACCTAACATCTCGGCACTAATACTTGACAACATTCCTGGCGAGTTGGCCTCTACCTCTCCGTGCGACCTTCATATACATCAATAACGTAATATAATCTAACCTAACCCAACCTATCATCTCGGCACTAATACTTGACAACATTCCTGGCGAGTTGGCCTCTACGTCTCCGTGGGACCTTCATATACATCAATAACGTAATACAACGTAACCTAAACCAACCTATCATATCGGCGATAATATTTGACAACATTCCTGGCGAGTTGGCCTCTACGTCTCCGTGGGACTTTTATATACATCTATAACGTAATTTAACCTAACCTAACCCAACGTAACATCTCGGCGGTAATGTTTGGCAACATTCCTGGCTTGTTGGCCTCTACGTCTCCGTGGGACCTTCATATACATCAATAACGTAATATCACCTAACCTAACCCAACCTAACATCTCGGCGGTAATATTTGACAACATTCCTGGCGAGTTGGTGTCTACGTCTACGTTGGACTTTTTTATACATCAAAACATAATTTAACTTAACCTAACCCAACGTAACATCTCGGCGGTAATATTTGACAACATTCCTGGAGAGTTGGTCTCTACGTCTCCGTGGGACCTTCATATACATCAATAACGTAATATTACCTAACCTAACCCAACCTAACATCTCGGCAATAATATTTGAAAACATTCCTGGCGAGTTGGCCTCCACCTCTCCGTGCGACCTTCATATACATCAATAACGTAATATAACGTAACCTAACCCAACCTATCATATCGGCAATAATATTTGAAAACATTCCTGGCGAGTTGGCCTCCACCTCTCCGTGCGACCTTCATATACGTCAATAACGTAATATAATTTAACCTAACCCAACCTATCATCTCGGCGGTAATATTTAACAACATTTCTGGTCAGTTGGCCTCTACGTCTCCGTGGAACCTTCATATACATCAATAACGTGATATAACCTAACCTAACCCAACCTATCATCTCGGCGGTAATATTTGACAACATTCCTGGCTTGTTGGCCTCTACGTCTCCGTGGGACCTTTATATACATCAATAACGTAATATTACCTAACCTAACCCAACCTATCATCTCGGCGATAATATTTGACAACATTCCTGGAGAGTTGGTCTCTACGTCTCCGTGGGACCTTCATATACATCAATAACGTAATATTACCTAACCTAACCCAACCTAACATCTCGGCAATAATATTTGAAAACATTCCTGGCGAGTTGGCCTCCACCTCTCCGTGCGACCTTCATATACACCAATAACGTAATATCACCTAACCTAACCCAACCTATCATCTCGGCGGTAATATTTGAAAACATTCCTGTCGATGTTGGCCTCTACGTCTCCGTGGGACTTTTATATACATCAATAACGTAATTTAACCTAACCTAACTCAACGTAACTTCTCGGCGGTAATATTTGGCAACATTCCTGGCTTGTTGGCCTCTACGTCTCCGTGGGACCTTCATATACATGAATAACGTAATATAACGTAACCTAAACCAACCTATCATATCGGCGGTAATATTTGAAAACATTCCTGTCGATGTTGGCCTCTACGTCTCCGTGGGACCTTCACATACATCAATGACGTAATATTACCTAACCTAATCCAACCTATCAGCTCGGCGGTAATATTTGAAAACATTCCTGCCGATGTTGACCTCTACGTCTCCATGGGACTTTTATATACGTCAATAACGTAATTTAACCTAACCTAACCCAACGTAACATCTCGGCGGTAATGTTTGGCAACATTCCTGGCTTGTTGGCCTCTACGTCTCCGTGGGACCTTCATATACACCAATAACGTAATATCACCTAACCTAACCCAACCTATCATCTCGGCGGTAATATTTGAAAACATTCCTGTCGATGTTGGCCTCTACGTCTCCGTGGGACTTTTATATACATCAATAACGTAATTTAACCTAACCTAACTCAACGTAACTTCTCGGCGGTAATATTTGGCAACATTCCTGGCTTGTTGGCCTCTACGTCTCCGTGGGACCTTCATATACATGAATAACGTAATATAACGTAACCTAAACCAACCTATCATATCGGCGGTAATATTTGAAAACCATTCCTGTCGATGTTGGCCTCTACGTCTCCGTGGGACCTTCATATACATCAATGACGTAATATTACCTAACCTAGTCCAACCTATCAGCTCGGCGGTAATATTTGAAAACATTCCTGCCGATGTTGACCTCTACGTCTCCGTGGGACTTTTATATACGTCAATAACGTAATTTAACCTAACCTAACCCAACGTAACATCTCGGCGGTAATGTTTGGCAACATTCCTGGCTTGTTGGCCTCTACGTCTCCGTGGGACCTTCATATACATCAATAACGTAATATTACCTAACCTAACCCAACCTAACATCTCGGCAATAATATTTGAAAACATTCCTGGCGAGTTGGCCTCCACCTCTCCGTGCGACCTTCATATACATCAATAACGTAATATAACGTAACCTAACCCAACCTATCATATCGGCAATAATATTTGACAACATTCCTGGCTTGTTGGCCTCTACGTCTCCGTGGGACCTTCATATACATGAATAACGTAATATAACGTAACCTAAACCAACCTATCATATCGGCGGTAATATTTGAAAACATTCCTGTCGATGTTGGCCTCTACGTCTCCGTGGGACCTTCACATACATCAGTGACGTAATATTACCTAACCTAATCCAACCTATCAGCTCGGCGGTAATATTTGAAAACATTCCTGGCGAGTTGGCCTCTACCTCTCCGTGCGACCTTCATATACATCAACAACGTAATATAACGTAACCTAACCCAACCTATCATATCGGCGGTAATATTTGACAACATTCCTGGCGAGTTGGTCTCTACGCCTCCGTGGGAATTTTATATACATCAATTACGTAATATCACCTAACCTAACCTAACCTACCATCTCGGCACTAATATTTGACAACATTCCTGGTGAGTTGGCCTCTACCTCTCCGTGGGACCTTCATATACGACAATAACGTAATATAATCTAACCTAACCCAACCTATCATCTCGGCGGTAATATTTGACAACATTTCTGGTCAGTTGGCCTCTACGTCTCCGTGGAACCTTCATATACATCAAAACGTAATTTAACCTAACCTAACCCAACGTAACATCTCGGCGGTAATATTTGAAAACATTCCTGCCGATGTTGGCCTCTACGTCTCCGTGGGACTTTTATATACATCAATAACGTAATATCACCTAACCTAACCTAACCTACCATCTCGGCACTAATATTTGACAACATTCCTGGCGAGTTGGCCTCTACGCATCCGTGCGACCTTCATATACATCAATAACGTAATATAACCAAACCTAAACCAACCTAACATCTCGGCACTAATACTTGACAACATTCCTGGCGAGTTGGCCTCTACCTCTCCGTGCGACCTTCATATACATCAATAACGTAATATAATCTAACCTAACCCAACCTATCATCTCGGCACTAATACTTGACAACATTCCTGGCGAGTTGGCCTCTACGTCTCCGTGGGACCTTCATATACATCAATAACGTAATACAACGTAACCTAAACCAACCTATCATATCGGCGATAATATTTGACAACATTCCTGGCGAGTTGGCCTCTACGTCTCCGTGGGACTTTTATATACATCTATAACGTAATTTAACCTAACCTAACCCAACGTAACATCTCGGCGGTAATGTTTGGCAACATTCCTGGCTTGTTGGCCTCTACGTCTCCGTGGGACCTTCATATACATCAATAACGTAATATCACCTAACCTAACCCAACCTAACATCTCGGCGGTAATATTTGACAACATTCCTGGCGAGTTGGTGTCTACGTCTACGTTGGACTTTTTTATACATCAAAACATAATTTAACTTAACCTAACCCAACGTAACATCTCGGCGGTAATATTTGACAACATTCCTGGAGAGTTGGTCTCTACGTCTCCGTGGGACCTTCATATACATCAATAACGTAATATTACCTAACCTAACCCAACCTAACATCTCGGCAATAATATTTGAAAACATTCCTGGCGAGTTGGCCTCCACCTCTCCGTGCGACCTTCATATACATCAATAACGTAATATAACGTAACCTAACCCAACCTATCATATCGGCAATAATATTTGAAAACATTCCTGGCGAGTTGGCCTCCACCTCTCCGTGCGACCTTCATATACGTCAATAACGTAATATAATTTAACCTAACCCAACCTATCATCTCGGCGGTAATATTTAACAACATTTCTGGTCAGTTGGCCTCTACGTCTCCGTGGAACCTTCATATACATCAATAACGTGATATAACCTAACCTAACCCAACCTATCATCTCGGCGGTAATATTTGACAACATTCCTGGCTTGTTGGCCTCTACGTCTCCGTGGGACCTTTATATACATCAATAACGTAATATTACCTAACCTAACCCAACCTATCATCTCGGCGATAATATTTGACAACATTCCTGGAGAGTTGGTCTCTACGTCTCCGTGGGACCTTCATATACATCAATAACGTAATATTACCTAACCTAACCCAACCTAACATCTCGGCAATAATATTTGAAAACATTCCTGGCGAGTTGGCCTCCACCTCTCCGTGCGACCTTCATATACACCAATAACGTAATATCACCTAACCTAACCCAACCTATCATCTCGGCGGTAATATTTGAAAACATTCCTGTCGATGTTGGCCTCTACGTCTCCGTGGGACTTTTATATACATCAATAACGTAATTTAACCTAACCTAACTCAACGTAACTTCTCGGCGGTAATATTTGGCAACATTCCTGGCTTGTTGGCCTCTACGTCTCCGTGGGACCTTCATATACATGAATAACGTAATATAACGTAACCTAAACCAACCTATCATATCGGCGGTAATATTTGAAAACATTCCTGTCGATGTTGGCCTCTACGTCTCCGTGGGACCTTCACATACATCAATGACGTAATATTACCTAACCTAATCCAACCTATCAGCTCGGCGGTAATATTTGAAAACATTCCTGCCGATGTTGACCTCTACGTCTCCGTGGGACTTTTATATACGTCAATAACGTAATTTAACCTAACCTAACCCAACGTAACATCTCGGCGGTAATGTTTGGCAACATTCCTGGCTTGTTGGCCTCTACGTCTCCGTGGGACCTTCATATACACCAATAACGTAATATCACCTAACCTAACCCAACCTATCATCTCGGCGGTAATATTTGAAAACATTCCTGTCGATGTTGGCCTCTACGTCTCCGTGGGACTTTTATATACATCAATAACGTAATTTAACCTAACCTAACTCAACGTAACTTCTCGGCGGTAATATTTGGCAACATTCCTGGCTTGTTGGCCTCTACGTCTCCGTGGGACCTTCATATACATGAATAACGTAATATAACGTAACCTAAACCAACCTATCATATCGGCGGTAATATTTGAAAACCATTCCTGTCGATGTTGGCCTCTACGTCTCCGTGGGACCTTCATATACATCAATGACGTAATATTACCTAACCTAGTCCAACCTATCAGCTCGGCGGTAATATTTGAAAACATTCCTGCCGATGTTGACCTCTACGTCTCCGTGGGACTTTTATATACGTCAATAACGTAATTTAACCTAACCTAACCCAACGTAACATCTCGGCGGTAATGTTTGGCAACATTCCTGGCTTGTTGGCCTCTACGTCTCCGTGGGACCTTCATATACATCAATAACGTAATATTACCTAACCTAACCCAACCTAACATCTCGGCAATAATATTTGAAAACATTCCTGGCGAGTTGGCCTCCACCTCTCCGTGCGACCTTCATATACATCAATAACGTAATATAACGTAACCTAACCCAACCTATCATATCGGCAATAATATTTGACAACATTCCTGGCTTGTTGGCCTCTACGTCTCCGTGGGACCTTCATATACATGAATAACGTAATATAACGTAACCTAAACCAACCTATCATATCGGCGGTAATATTTGAAAACATTCCTGTCGATGTTGGCCTCTACGTCTCCGTGGGACCTTCACATACATCAGTGACGTAATATTACCTAACCTAATCCAACCTATCAGCTCGGCGGTAATATTTGAAAACATTCCTGGCGAGTTGGCCTCTACCTCTCCGTGCGACCTTCATATACATCAACAACGTAATATAACGTAACCTAACCCAACCTATCATATCGGCGGTAATATTTGACAACATTCCTGGCGAGTTGGTCTCTACGCCTCCGTGGGAATTTTATATACATCAATTACGTAATATCACCTAACCTAACCTAACCTACCATCTCGGCACTAATATTTGACAACATTCCTGGTGAGTTGGCCTCTACCTCTCCGTGGGACCTTCATATACGACAATAACGTAATATAATCTAACCTAACCCAACCTATCATCTCGGCGGTAATATTTGACAACATTTCTGGTCAGTTGGCCTCTACGTCTCCGTGGAACCTTCATATACATCAAAACGTAATTTAACCTAACCTAACCCAACGTAACATCTCGGCGGTAATATTTGAAAACATTCCTGCCGATGTTGGCCTCTACGTCTCCGTGGGACTTTTATATACATCAATAACGTAATATCACCTAACCTAACCTAACCTTCCATCTCGGCACTAATATTTGACAACATTCCTGGCGAGTTGGCCTCTACCTCTCCGTGGGACCTTCATATACGTCAATAACGTAATATAATCTAACCTAACCCAACCTATCATCTCGGCGGTAATATTTGACAACATTCCTGGCCAGTTGGCCTCTACGTCTCCGTGGGACTTTTATATACATCAAAACGTAATTTAACCTAACCTAACCCAACGTAACATCTCGGCGGTAATATTTGAAAACATTCCTGCCGATGTTGGCCTCTACGTCTCCGTGGGACTTTTATATACATCAAAACGTAATTTAACCTAACCTAACCCAACGTAACATCTCGGCGGTAATATTTGAAAACATTCCTGCCGATGTTGGCCTCTACGTCTCCGTGGGACTTTTATATACATCAATAACGTAATTTAACCTAACCTAACCCAACGTAACATCTCGGCGGTAATGTTTGGCAACATTCCTGGCTTGTTGGCCTCTACGTCTCCGTGGGACCTTCATATACATCAATAACGTAATATCACCTAACCTAACCCAACCTAACATCTCGGCGGTAATATTTGACAACATTCCTGGCGAGTTGGTGTCTACGTCTCCGTGGGACTTTTTTATACCTCAAAACGTAATTTAACTTAACCTAACCCAACGTAACATCTCGGCGGTAATATTTGACAACATTCCTGGAGAGTTGGTCTCTACGTCTCCGTGGGACCTTCATATACATCAATAACGTAATATTACCTAACCTAACCCAACCTAACATCTCGGCAATAATATTTGAAAACATTCCTGGCGAGTTGGCCTCCACCTCTCCGTGCGACCTTCATATACATCAATAACGTAATATAACGTAACCTAACCCAACCTATCATATCGGCAATAATATTTGACAACATTCCTGGCGAGTTGGACTCTACGTCTCCGTGGGACCTTCATATACATCAATAACGTAATATAACGTAACCTAAACCAACCTATCATATCGGGGGTAATATTTGAAAACATTCCTGTCGATGTTGGCCTCTACGTCTCCGTGGGACCTTCATATACATCAATAACGTAATATTACCTAACCTAACCCAACCTATCATCTCGGCACTAATATTTGACAACATTCCTGGCGAGTTGGCCTCCACCTCTCCGTGGGACCTTCATATACGTCAATAACGTAATATAATCTAACCTAACCCAACCTATCATCTCGGCGGTAATATTTGACAACATTTCTGGTCAGTTGGCCTCTACGTCTCCGTGGAACCTTCATATACATCAATAACGTGATATAACCTAACCTAACCCAACCTATCATCTCGGCGGTAATATTTGACAACATTCCTGGCTTGTTGGCCTCTACGTCTCCGTGGGACCTTCATATACATCAATAACGTAATATTACCTAACCTAACCCAGCCTATCATCTCGGCGGTAATATTTGAAAACATTCCTGTCGATGTTGGCCTCTACGTCTCCGTGGGACTTTTATATACATCAATAACGTAATTTAACCTA
The DNA here is from genome assembly GCA_963969225.1 of Xylocopa violacea. Taxonomy (NCBI): domain Eukaryota; kingdom Metazoa; phylum Arthropoda; class Insecta; order Hymenoptera; family Apidae; genus Xylocopa; species Xylocopa violacea. The sequence continues at coordinate 3,262,520 of CAXAJV010001290.1, read as the reverse complement.
ACCTAACCCAACGTAACTTCTCGGCGGTAATATTTGGCAACATTCCTGGCTTGTTGGCCTCTACGTCTCCGCGGGACCTTCATATACATGAATAACGTAATATAACGTAACCTAAACCAACCTATCACATCGGCGGTAATATTTGAAAACATTCCTGTCGATGTTGGCCTCTACGTCTCCGTGGGACCTTCACATACATCAATGACGTAATATTACCTAACCTAATCCAACCTATCAGCTCGGCGGTAATATTTGAAAACATTCCTGCCGATGTTGACCTCTACGTCTCCGTGGGACTTTTATATACGTCAATAACGTAATTTAACCTAACCTAACCCAACGTAACATCTCGGCGGTAATGTTTGGCAACATTCCTGGCTTGTTGGCCTCTACGTCTCCGTGGGACCTTCATATACATCAATAACGTAATATTACCTAACCTAACCCAACCTAACATCCCGGCAATAATATTTGAAAACATTCCTGGCTTGTTGGCCTCTACGTCTCCGTGGGACCTTCATATACACCAATAACATAATATCACCTAACCTAACCCAACCTATCATCTCGGCGGTAATATTTGAAATCATTCCTGTCGATGTTGGCCTCTACGTCTCCGTGGGACTTTTATATACATCAATAACGTAATTTAACCTAACCTAACTCAACGTAACTTCTCGCCGGTAATATTTGGCAACATTCCTGGCTTGTTGGCCTCTACGTCTCCGTGGGACCTTCATATACATGAATAACGTAATATAACGTAACCTAAACCAACCTATCATATCGGCGGTAATATTTGAAAACATTCCTGTCGATGTTGGCCTCTACGTCTCCGTGGGACCTTCATATACATCAATAACGTAATATTACCTAAGCTAACCCAACCTATCATCTCGGCGGTAATATTTGAAAACATTCCTGTCGATGTTGGCCTCTACGTCTCCGTGGGACTTTTATATACATCAATAACGTAATTTAACCTAACCTAACCCAACGTAACTTCTCGGCGGTAATATTTGGCAACATTCCTGGCGAGTTGGCCTCTACCTCTCCGTGCGACAATCATATGCATCAATAACGTAATATAACGTAACCTAACCCAACCTATCATATCGGCGGTAATATTTGACAACATTCCTGGCGAGTTGGCCTCTACCTCTCCGTGCGACCTTCATATACATCAATAACGTAATATAACGTAACCTAAACCAACCTATCATATCGGCGGTAATATTTGACAACATTCCTGGCGAGTTGGCCTCTACGTCTCCGTGGGACCTTCATATACATCAATAACGTAATATAACGTAACCTAAACCAATCTATCATATCGGCGGTAATATTTGAAAACATTCCTGTCGATGTTGGCCTCTACGTCTCCGTGGGACCTTCACATACATCAATGACGTAATATTACCTAACCTAATCCAACCTATCAGCTCGGCGGTAATATTTGAAAACATTCCTGGCGAGTTGGCCTCTACCTCTCCGTGCGACCTTCATATACATCAACAACGTAATATAACGTAACCTAACCCAACCTATCATATCGGCGGTAATATTTGACAACATTCCTGGCGAGTTGGTCTCTACGCCTCCGTGGGAATTTTATATACATCAATTACGTAATATCACCTAACCTAACCTAACCTACCTTCTCGGCACTAATATTTGACAACATTCCTGGCGAGTTGGCCTCTACCTCTCCGTGGGACCTTCATATACGACAATAACGTAATATAATCTAACCTAACCCAACCTATCATCTCGGCGGTAATATTTGACAACATTTCTGGTCAGTTGGCCTCTACGTCTCCGTGGAACCTTCATATACATCAAAACGTAATTTAACCTAACCTAACCCAACGTAACATCTCGGCGGTAATATTTGACAACATTACTGGCGAGTTGGTCTCTACGCCTCCGTGGGAATTTTATATACATCAATAACGTAATATCACCTAACCTAACCTAACCTACCATCTCGGCACTAATATTTGACAACATTCCTGGTGAGTTGGCCTCTACCTCTCCGTGGGACCTTCATATACGTCAATAACGTAATATAATCTAACCTAACCCAACCTATCATCTCGGCGGTAATATTTGACAACATTTCTGGTCAGTTGGCTTCTACGTCTCCGTGGAACCTTCATATACATCAATAACGTGAGATAACCTAACCTAACCCAACCTATCATCTCGGCGGTAATATTTGACAACATTCCTGGCTTGTTGGCCTCTACGTCTCCGTGGGACCTTCATATACATCAATAACGTAATATTACCTAAGCTAACCCAACCTATCACCTCGGCGGTAATATTTGAAAACATTCCTGTCGATGTTGGCCTCTACGTCTCCGTGGGACTTTTATATACATCAATAACGTAATTTAACCTAACTTAACCCAACGTAACTTCTCGGCGGTAATATTTGGCAACATTCCTGGCGAGTTGGCCTCTACCTCTCCGTGCGACATTCATATGCATCAATAACGTAATATAACGTAACCTAACCCAACCTATCATATCGGCGGTAATATTTGACAACATTCCTGGCGAGTTGGCCTCTACCTCTCTGTGCGACCTTCATATACATCAATAACGTAATATAACGTAACCTAAACCAACCTATCATATCGGCGGTAATATTTGAAAACATTCCTGTCGATGTTGGCCTCTACGTCTCCGTGGGACCTTCACATACATCAATGACGTAATATTACCTAACCTAATCCAACCTATCAGCTCGGCGGTAATATTTGAAAACATTCCTGGCGAGTTGGCCTCTACGCATCCGTGCGACCTTCATATACATTAATAACGTAATATAACCAAACCTAAACCAACCTAACATCTCGGCACTAATACTTGACAACATTCCTGGCGAGTTGGCCTCTACCTCTCCGTGCGACCTTCATATACATCAATAACGTAATATAATTTAACCTAACCCAACCTATCATCTCGGCACTAATACTTGACAACATTCCTGGCGAGTTGGCCTCTACCTCTCCGTGCGACCTTCATATACATCAATAACGTAATATAATCTAACCTAACCCAACCTATCATCTCGGCGATAATATTTGACAACATTCCTGGCGAGTTGGCCTCTACGTCTTCGTGGGACTTTTATATACATCAATAACGTAGTTTAACCTAACCTAAACCTACGTAACATCTCGGCGGAAATATTTGACAACATTCCTGGCGAGTTGGCCTCGACGTCTCCGTGGGACCTTCATATACATCAATAACGTAATATTACCTAACCTAACCCAACCTATCATCTCGGCGGTAATATTCGAAAACGTTCCTGCCGATGTTGGCCTCTACGTCTCCGTGGGACTTTTTTATACATCAAAACATAATTTAACTTAACCTAACCCAACGTAACATCTCGGCGGTAATATTTGACAACATTCCTGGAGAGTTGGTCTCTACGTCTCCGTGGGACCTTCATATACATCAATAACGTAATATTACCTAACCTAACCCAACCTAACATCTCGGCAATAATATTTGAAAACATTCCTGGCGAGTTGGCCTCCACCTCTCCGTGCGACCTTCATATACATCAATAACGTAATATAACGTAACCTAACCCAACCTATCATATCGGCAATAATATTTGAAAACATTCCTGGCGAGTTGGCCTCCACCTCTCCGTGCGACCTTCATATACATCAATAACGTAATTTAACCTAACCTAACCCAACGTAACATCTCGGCGGTAATATTTGACAACATTCCTGGCGAGTTGGCCTCTACGTCTCCGTGGGACCTTCATATACATCAATAACGTAATACAACGTAACCTAAACCAACCTATCATATCGGCGATAATATTTGACAACATTCCTGGCGAGTTGGCCTCTACGTCTCCGTGGGACTTTTATATACATCTATAACGTAATTTAACCTAACCTAACCCAACGTAACATCTCGGCGGTAATGTTTGGCAACATTCCTGGCTTGTTGGCCTCTACGTCTCCGTGGGACCTTCATATACATCAATAACGTAATATCACCTAACCTAACCCAACCTAACATCTCGGCGGTAATATTTGACAACATTCCTGGCCAGTTGGTGTCTACGTCTACGTTGGACTTTTTTATACATCAAAACATAATTTAACTTAACCTAACCCAACGTAACATCTCGGCGGTAATATTTGACAACATTCCTGGAGAGTTGGTCTCTACGTCTCCGTGGGACCTTCATATACATCAATAACGTAATATTACCTAACCTAACCCAACCTAACATCTCGGCAATAATATTTGAAAACATTCCTGGCGAGTTGGCCTCCACCTCTCCGTGCGACCTTCATATACATCAATAACGTAATATAACGTAACCTAACCCAACCTATCATCTCGGCGATAATATTTGACAGCATTCCTGGAGAGTTGGTCTCTACGTCTCCGTGGGACCTTCATATACATCAATAACGTAATATTACCTAACCTAACCCAACCTACCATCTCGGCAATAATATTTGAAAACATTCCTGGCGAGTTGGCCTCCACCTCTCCGTGCGACCTTCATATACATCAATAACGAAATATAACGTAACCTAACCCAACCTATCATATCGGCAATAATATTTGAAAACATTCCTGGCCAGTTGGCCTCCACCTCTCCGTGCGACCTTCATATACGTCAATAACGTAATATAATTTAACCTAACCCAACCTATCATCTCGGCGGTAATATTTAACAACATTTCTGGTCAGTTGGCCTCTACGTCTCCGTGGAACCTTCATATACATCAATAACGTGATATAACCTAACCTAACCCAACCTATCATCTCGGCGGTAATATTTGACAACATTCCTGGCTTGTTGGCCTCTACGTCTCCGTGGGACCTTTATATACATCAATAACGTAATATTACCTAACCTAACCCAACCTACCATCTCGGCGATAATATTTGACAACATTCCTGGAGAGTTGGTCTCTACGTCTCCGTGGGACCTTCATATACATCAATAACGTAATATTACCTAACCTAACCCAACCTAACATATCGGCAATAATATTTGAAAACATTCCTGGCGAGTTGGCCTCCACCTCTCCGTGCGACCTTCATATACATCAATAACGTAATATAACGTAACCTAACCCAACCTAACATCTCGGCAATAATATTTGAAAACATTCCTGGCGAGTTGGCCTCCACCTCTCCGTGCGGCCTTCATATACATCAATAACGTAATATAACGTAACCTAACCCAACCTATCATATCGGCAATAATATTTGACAACATTCCTGGCGAGTTGGCCTCTACGTCTCCGTGGGACCTTCATATACATCAATAACGTAATATAACGTAACCTAAACCAACCTATCATATCGGTGGTAATATTTGACAACATTCCTGGCGATTTGGCCTCTACGTCTCCGTGGGGCCTTCATATACATCAATAACGTAATTTAACCTAACATAACCCAACGTAACATCTCGGCGGTAATGTTTGGCAACATTCCTGGCTTGTTGGCCTCTACGTCTCCGTGGGACCTTCATATACATCAATAACGTAATATCACCTAACCTAACCCAACCTAACATCTCGGCGGTAATATTTGACTACATTCCGGGCGAGTTGGGCTCTACGTCTCCGTGAGACCTTCATATCCATCAATAACGTAATATAACCTTATATAACCTAACCTAACATCTCGGCGCTATTATTTGACAACATTCCTGGCGAGTTGGCCTCCACCTCTCCGTGGGACCTTCATATACGTCAATAACGTAATATAATCTAACCTAACCCAACCTATCATCTCGGCGGCAATATTTGACAACATTTCTGGTCAGTTGGCCTCTACGTCTCCGTGGAACCTTCATATACATCAATAACGTAGTTTAACCTAACCTAAACCTACGTAACATCTCGGCGGAAATATTTGACAACATTCCTGGCGAGTTGGCCTCGACGTCTCCGTGGGACCTTCATATACATCAATAACGTAATATTACCTAACCTAACCCAACCTATCATCTCGGCGGTAATATTCGAAAACGTTCCTGCCGATGTTGGCCTCTACGTCTCCGTGGGACTTTTTTATACATCAAAACATAATTTAACTTAACCTAACCCAACGTAACATCTCGGCGGTAATATTTGACAACATTCCTGGAGAGTTGGTCTCTACGTCTCCGTGGGACCTTCATATACATCAATAACGTAATATTACCTAACCTAACCCAACCTAACATCTCGGCAATAATATTTGAAAACATTCCTGGCGAGTTGGCCTCCACCTCTCCGTGCGACCTTCATATACATCAATAACGTAATATAACGTAACCTAACCCAACCTATCATATCGGCAATAATATTTGAAAACATTCCTGGCGAGTTGGCCTCCACCTCTCCGTGCGACCTTCATATACGTCAATAACGTAATATAATTCAACCTAACCCAACCTATCATCTCGGCGGTAATATTTAACAACATTTCTGGTCAGTTGGCCTCTACGTCTCCGTGGAACCTTCATATACATCAATAACGTGATATAACCTAACCTAACCCAACCTATCATCTCGGCGGTAATATTTGACAACATTCCTGGCTTGTTGGCCTCTACGTCTCCGTGGGACCTTTATATACATCAATAACGTAATATTACCTAACCTAACCCAACCTATCATCTCGGCGATAATATTTGACAGCATTCCTGGAGAGTTGGTCTCTACGTCTCCGTGGGACCTTCATATACATCAATAACGTAATATTACCTAACCTAACCCAACCTACCATCTCGGCAATAATATTTGAAAACATTCCTGGCGAGTTGGCCTCCACCTCTCCGTGCGACCTTCATATACATCAATAACGAAATATAACGTAACCTAACCCAACCTATCATATCGGCAATAATATTTGAAAACATTCCTGGCCAGTTGGCCTCCACCTCTCCGTGCGACCTTCATATACGTCAATAACGTAATATAATTTAACCTAACCCAACCTATCATCTCGGCGGTAATATTTAACAACATTTCTGGTCAGTTGGCCTCTACGTCTCCGTGGAACCTTCATATACATCAATAACGTGATATAACCTAACCTAACCCAACCTATCATCTCGGCGGTAATATTTGACAACATTCCTGGCTTGTTGGCCTCTACGTCTCCGTGGGACCTTTATATACATCAATAACGTAATATTACCTAACCTAACCCAACCTATCATCTCGGCGATAATATTTGACAACATTCCTGGAGAGTTGGTCTCTACGTCTCCGTGGGACCTTCATATACATCAATAACGTAATATTACCTAACCTAACCCAACCTAACATCTCGGCAATAATATTTGAAAACATTCCTGGCGAGTTGGCCTCCACCTCTCCGTGCGACCTTCATATACATCAATAACGTAATATAACGTAACCTAACCCAACCTAACATCTCGGCAATAATATTTGAAAACATTCCTGGCGAGTTGGCCTCCACCTCTCCGTGCGGCCTTCATATACATCAATAACGTAATATAACGTAACCTAACCCAACCTATCATATCGGCAATAATATTTGACAACATTCCTGGCGACTTGGCCTCTACGTCTCCGTGGGACCTTCATATACATCAATAACGTAATATAACGTAACCTAAACCAACCTATCATATCGGTGGTAATATTTGACAACATTCCTGGCGATTTGGCCTCTACGTCTCCGTGGGGCCTTCATATACATCAATAACGTAATTTAACCTAACATAACCCAACGTAACATCTCGGCGGTAATGTTTGGCAACATTCCTGGCTTGTTGGCCTCTACGTCTCCGTGGGACCTTCATATACATCAATAACGTAATATCACCTAACCTAACCCAACCTAACATCTCGGCGGTAATATTTGACAACATTCCGGGCGAGTTGGGCTCTACGTCTCCGTGAGACCTTCATATCCATCAATAACGTAATATAACCTTATATAACCTAACCTAACATCTCGGCGCTATTATTTGACAACATTCCTGGCGAGTTGGCCTCCACCTCTCCGTGGGACCTTCATATACGTCAATAACGTAATATAATCTAACCTAACCCAACCTATCATCTCGGCGGTAATATTTGACAACATTTCTGGTCAGTTGGCCTCTACGTCTCCGTGGAACCTTCATATACATCAATAACGTAGTTTAACCTAACCTAAACCTACGTAACATCTCGGCGGAAATATTTGACAACATTCCTGGCGAGTTGGCCTCGACGTCTCCGTGGGACCTTCATATACATCAATAACGTAATATTACCTAACCTAACCCAACCTATCATCTCGGCGGTAATATTCGAAAACGTTCCTGCCGATGTTGGCCTCTACGTCTCCGTGGGACTTTTTTATACATCAAAACATAATTTAACTTAACCTAACCCAACGTAACATCTCGGCGGTAATATTTGACAACATTCCTGGAGAGTTGGTCTCTACGTCTCCGTGGGACCTTCATATACATCAATAACGTAATATTACCTAACCTAACCCAACCTAACATCTCGGCAATAATATTTGAAAACATTCCTGGCGAGTTGGCCTCCACCTCTCCGTGCGACCTTCATATACATCAATAACGTAATATAACGTAACCTAACCCAACCTATCATATCGGCAATAATATTTGAAAACATTCCTGGCGAGTTGGCCTCCACCTCTCCGTGCGACCTTCATATACATCAATAACGTAATATAACGTAACCTAACCCAACCTATCATATCGGCAATAATATTTGACAACATTCCTGGCGAGTTGGCCTCTACGTCTCCGTGGGACCTTCACATACATCAATGACGTAATATTACCTAACCTAATCCAACCTATCAGCACGGCGGTAATATTTGAAAACATTCCTGGCGAGTTGGCCTCTACCTCTCCGTGCGACCTTCATATACATCAACTACGTAATATAACGTAACCTAACCCAACCTATCATATCGGCGGTAATATTTGACAACATTCCTGGCGAGTTGGTCTCTACGCCTCCGTGGGAATTTTATATACATCAATTACGTAATATCACCTAACCTAACCTAACCTACCATCTCGGCACTAATATTTGACAACATTCCTGGCGAGTTGGCCTCTACCTCTCCGTGGGACCTTCATATACGACAATAACGTAATATAATCTAACCTAACCCAACCTATCATCTCGGCGGTAATATTTGACAACATTTCTGGTCAGTTGGCCTCTACGTCTCCGTGGAACCTTCATATACATCAAAACGTAATTTAACCTAACCTAAGCCAACGTAACATCTCGGCGGTAATATTTGTCAACATTACTGGCGAGTTGGTCTCTACGCCTCCGTGGGAATTTTATATACATCAATAACGTAATATCACCTAACCTAACCTAACCTACCATCTCGGCACTAATATTTGACAACATTCCTGGCGAGTTGGCCTCTACCTCTCCGTGGGACCTTCATATACGTCAATAACGTAATATAATCTAACCTAACCCAACCTATCATCTCGGCGGTAATATTTGACAACATTCCTGGCCAGTTGGCCTCTACGTCTCCGTGGGACTTTTATATACATCAAAACGTAATTTAACCTAACCTAACCCAACGTAACATCTCGGCGGTAATATTTGACAACATTCCTGGCGAGTTGGCCTCTACGTCTCCGTGGGACCTTCATATACATCAATAACGTAATACAACGTAACCTAAACCAACCTATCATATCGGCGATAATATTTGACAACATTCCTGGCGAGTTGGCCTCTACGTCTCCGTGGGACTTTTATATACATCTATAACGTAATTTAACCTAACCTAACCCAACGTAACATCTCGGCGGTAATGTTTGGCAACATTCCTGGCTTGTTGGCCTCTACGTCTCCGTGGGACCTTCATATACATCAATAACGTAATATCACCTAACCTAACCCAACTTAACATCTCGGCGGTAATATTTGACAACATTCCTGGCGAGTTGGTGTCTACGTCTACGTTGGACTTTTTTATACATCAAAACATAATTTAACTTAACCTAACCCAACGTAACATCTCGGCGGTAATATTTGACAACATTCCTGGAGAGTTGGTCTCTACGTCTCCGTGGGACCTTCATATACATCAATAACGTAATATTACCTAACCTAACCCAACCTAACATCTCGGCAATAATATTTGAAAACATTCCTGGCGAGTTGGCCTCCACCTCTCCGTGCGACCTTCATATACGTCAATAACGTAATATAATTTAACCTAACCCAACCTATCATCTCGGCGGTAATATTTGACAACATTCCTGGCGAGTTGGGCTCTACGTCTCCGTGAGACCTTCATATCCATCAATAACGTAATATAACCTTATATAACCTAACCTAACATCTCGGCGCTATTATTTGACAACATTCCTGGCGAGTTGGCATCTACGTCTCCGTGGGACTTTTATATACATCAATAACGTTATATAACCTAACCTAACCCAACGTAACATCTCGGCTGTAATATATGACAAAATTCCTGGCTTGTTGGCCTCTACGTCTCCGTGGGACATTCATATCCATCAATAACGTAATTTAACCTAAAATAACCCAACGTAACATCTCGGCTGTAATATTTGACGACATTCCTGGCTTGTTGGCCTCTATGTTTCCGTGGGACCTTTATACACATCAATAAGGTAATATAACCTAACCTAACCCAACGTAACATCTCGGCTGTAATGTATGACAACATTCCTGGCTTGTTGGCCTCTACGTCTCCGTGGGACATTCATATCCATCAATAACGTAATTTAACCTAAAATAACCCAACGTAACATCTCGGCTGTAATATTTGACGACATTCCTGGCTTGTTGGCCTCTATGTTTCCGTGGGACCTTTATACACATCAATAAGGTAATATAACCTAACCTAACCCAACCTAACATCTCGGCGGTAATATTTGACAACATTCCTGGCGAGTTGGAGTCTACGTCTCCGTGGGAACTTCATATACATCAATAACGTAATATAACCTAACCTAAGCCAACCTGTCATCTCGGCGGTAATATTTGAAAACATTCCTGGCGAGTTGGAGTCTACGTCTCCGTGGGAACTTCATATACATCAATAACGTAATATAACCTAACCTAAGCCAACCTAACATCTCGGCGGTAATATTTGACAACATTCCTGGCGAGTTAAGCTCTACGTCTCCGTGAGACCTTCATATCCATCAATAATGTAATATAACCTTATATAACCTAACCTAACATCTCGGCGCTATTATTTGACAACATTCCTGGCGAGTGAGCCTCTATGTCTCCGTGGGACCTTCATATACATCAATAACGTAATATAACCTAACCTAACCCAACCTATCATCTCGGCGGTAATATTTGACAACATTCCTGGCGAGTTGGACTCTACGTCTCCGTGCTAACTTCATATACATCAATAACGTAATATAACCTAACCTAAGCCAACCTAACATTTCGGCGCTATTATTTGACAACATTTCTGGCGAGTTGGCCTCTACGTTTCCGTGGGGCTTTTATATACATCAATAACGTAATATAACCTTACCTAAGCCAACCTAACATCTCGGTACCAATATTTGACAACATTCCTGGCGAGTTGGGCTCTACGTCTCCGTGAGACCTTCATAACCATCAATAACGTAATATAACCTTGTATAACCTAACCTAACATCTCGGCGCTATTATTTGACAACATTCCTGGCGAGTTGGCATCTACGTCTCCGTGGGAATTTTATATACATCAATAACGTAATATAACCTAACCTAACCCAACGTAACATCTCGGCTGTAATATTTGACAACATTCCTGGCTTGTTGGCCTCTACGTCTCCGTGGGACATTCATATCCATCAATAACGTAATTTAACCTAAAATAACCCAACGTAACATCTCGGCTGTAATATTTGACGACATTCCTGGCTTGTTGGCCTCTATGTTTCCGTGGGACCTTTATATACATCAATAAGGTAATATAACCTAACCTAACCCAACCTAACATCTCGGCGGTAATATTTGACAACATTCCTGGCGAGTTGGCCTCTACGTCTCCGTGAGACCTTCATATCCATCAATAACGTAATATAAACCTTATATAACCCAACCTAACCTCTCGGCGCTATTATTTGACAACAGTCCTGGCGAGTTGGCCTCTACGCCTCCGTGGGACTTTTATATACATCAATAACGTAATATAACCTAACCTAACCCAACCTTACCTTTCGGCGCTATTACTTGACAACATTCCTGGCGAGTTGGCCTCTACGTCTCCGTGGGACTTTTATATACATCAATAACGTAATATAACCTAACGTAACCCAGCCTAACCTTTCGGCGCTATTACTAGACAACATTCCTGGCGAGTTGGCCTCTACATGTCCGTGGGACTTTTATATACATCAATAACGTAATATAACCTAACCTAACCCAACCTAACCTTTCGGCGCTATTATTTGACAACATTCCTGGCGAGTTGGCCTCTACGTCTCCGTGGGACCTTCATATCCATCAATAACGTAATATAACCTAACCTAACCCAACCTAACCTTTCGGCGCTATTATTTGACAACATTCCTGGCGAGTTGGACTCTACGTCTCCGTGAGACCTTCATATCCATCAAAAACGTAATATAACCTAACCTAACCCAAAGTAACGTCTCGGAGGTAATGTTTAACCACATTCCTGGCTTGTTGGCCTCTACGTCTCCGTGGGACCATCATGTACATCAATAACGTAATATAACCTATCCTAGGCCAACCTAACATTTCGGCGGTAATATTTGACAACATTCCTGGCGAGTTGGCCTCTACGTCTCCGTGAGACCTTCATATCCATCAATAACGTAATATAACCTATCCTAACCCAACCTAACCTTTCGGCGCTATTATTTGACAACATTCCTGGCTTGTTCGCATCTACGTCTCCGTGGGACTTTTATATACATCAATAGCGTAATATAACCTAACCTAACCCAACCTAAGATCTCGGCGCTAATATTTGACAACATTCCTGTCGAGTTGGCTTCTGCGTCTCCGTGAGGCCTTCATATACATCAAGAACGTAATATAACCTAACCTAACCCAACGTAACATCTCGGCTGTAATATTTGACAACATTCCTGGCTTGTTGGCCTCTACGTCTCCGTGGGAACTTCATATACATCAATAACGTAATATAACCTAACCTAAGCCAACCTAACATCTCGGCGGTAATATTTGACAACATTCCTGGCGAGTTGGGCTCTACGTCTCCGTGAGACCTTCATATCCATCAATAACGTAATATAACCTTATATAACCTAACCTAACATCTCGGCGCTATTATTTGACAACATTCCTGGCGAGTTGGCATCTACGTCTCCGTGGGACTTTTATATACATCAATAACGTAATATAACCTAACCTAATCCAACGTAACATCTCGGCTGTAATATATGACAACATTCCTGGCTTGTTGGCCTCTACGTCTCCGTGGGACATTCATATCCATCAATAACGTAATTTAACCTAAAATAACCCAACGTAACATCTCGGCTGTAATATTTGACGACATTCCTGGCTTGTTGGCCTCTATGTTTCCGTGGGGCCTTTATATACATCAATAACGTAATATAACCTAACCTAACACAACCCAACCTCTCGGCGCTATTATTTGACAACATTCCTGGCGAGTTGGCCTCTACGTCTCCGTGGGACATTCATATACATCAATAACGTAATATAACCTAACCTAACCCAACCTATCATCTCGGCGGTAATATTTGACAACATTCCTGGCGAGTTGGAGTCTATGTCTCCGTGGGAACTTCATATACATCAATAACGTAATATAACCTAACCTAAGCCAACCTAACATCTCGGTACCAATATTTGACAACATTCCTGGCGAGTTGGGCTCTACGTCTCCGTGAGACCTTCATATCCATCAATAACGTAATATAACCTTATATAACCTAACCTAACATCTCGGCGCTATTATTTGACAACATTCCTGGCGAGTTGGCATCTACGTCTCCGTGGGACTTTTATATACATCTATAACGTAATATAACTTAACCTAACCCAACCTAACCTTTCGGGGCTATTATTTGACAACATTCCTGGCGAGTTGGCCTCTACGTCTCCGTGAGACCTTCATATCCATCAATAACGTAATATAACCTTGTATAACCTAACCTAACATCTCGGCGCTATTATTTGACAACATTCCTGGCGAGTTGGCATCTACGTCTCCGTGGGACTTTTATATACATCAATAACGTAATATAACCTAACCTAACCCAACGTAACATCTCGGCGGTAATATTTGACAACATTCCTGGGGAGTTGGCCTCTACGTGTCCGTCGGACATTCATATACATCAATGACGTAATATAACCTAACCTAACCCAACCTATCATCTCGGCAGTAATATTTGACAACATTGCTGTCGAGTTGGCCTCTACGTCTCCGTGGGACTTTTATATACATCAATAATGTAATATAACCTAACCTAACCCAACCTAACATCTCGGCGGTAATATTTGACAACATTCCTGGCGAGTTGGCCTCTACGTCTCCGTGAGACCTTCATATCCATCAATAACGTAATATAAACCTTATATAACCCAACCTAACCTCTCGGCGCTATTATTTGACAACATTCCTGGCGAGTTGGCCTCTACGCCTCCGTGGGACTTTTATATACATCAATAACGTAATATAACCTAACCTAACCCAACCTTACCTCTCGGCGCTATTACTTGACAACATTCCTGGCGAGTTGGCCTCTACGCCTCCGTGGGACGTTTATATACATCAATAACGTAATATAACCTAACCTAACCCAACCTAACATCTCGGCGGTAATATTTGACAACATTCCTGGCGAGTTGGCCTCTACGTCTCCGTGAGACCTTCATATCCATCAATAACGTAATATAACCTAACCTAACACAACCCAACCTCTCGGCACTAATATTTGACAACATTCCTGGCGAGTTGGCCTCTACGTTTCCGTGGGGCTTTTATATACATCAATAACGTAATATAACCTAACCTAACTCAAAGTAACGTCTCGGAGGTAATGTTTAACCACATTACTGGCTTCTTGGCCTCTACGTTTCCGTGAGACCTTTATATACATCAATAACGTAATATAACCTAACCTAGCCCAACCTAACATCTCGGCGGTAATATTTGACAACATTCCTGGCGAGTTGGCCTCTACGTCTCCGTGGGACTTTTATATACATCTATAACGTAATATAACCTAACCTAACCCAACCTAACCTTTCGGAGCTATTATTTGACAACATTCCTGGCGAGTTGGCCTCTACGTCTCCGTGGGACCTTCATATCCATCAATAACGTAATATAGCCTAACCTAACCCAACCTAACCTTTCGGCGCTATTATTTGACAACATTCCTGGCGAGTTGGACTCTACGTCTCCGTGAGACCTTCATATCCATCAAAAACGTAATATAACCTAACCTAACCCAAAGTAACGTCTCGGAGGTAATGTTTAACCACATTCCTGGCTTGTTGACATCTACGTCTCCGTGGGACCTTCATGTACATCAATAACGTAATATAACCTAACCTAACCCAACCTAACTTTTCGGCGCTATTGTTTGACAACATTTCTGGCGAGTTGGCCTCTACGTTTCCGTGGGGCTTTTATATACATCAATAACGTAATATAACCTAACCTAACTCAAAGTAACGTCTCGGAGGTAATGTTTAACCACATTACTGGCTTCTTGGCCTCTACGTTTCCGTGAGACCTTTATATACATCAATAACGTAATATAACCTAACCTAGCCCAACCTAACATCTCGGCGGTAATATTTGACAACATTCCTGGCGAGTTGGCCTCTACGTCTCCGTGGGACTTTTATATACATCTATAACGTAATATAACCTAACCTAAACCAACCTAACCTTTCGGAGCTATTATTTGACAACATTCCTGGCGAGTTGGCCTCTACGTCTCCGTGGGACCTTCATATCCATCAATAACGTAATATAGCCTAACCTAACCCAACCTAACCTTTCGGCGCTATTATTTGACAACATTCCTGGCGAGTTGGACTCTACGTCTCCGTGAGACCTTCATATCCATCAAAAACGTAATATAACCTAACCTAACCCAAAGTAACGTCTCGGAGGTAATGTTTAACCACATTCCTGGCTTGTTGACATCTACGTCTCCGTGGGACCTTCATGTACATCAATAACGTAATATAACCTAACCTAACCCAACCTAACTTTTCGGCGCTATTGTTTGACAACATTTCTGGCGAGTTGGCCTCTACGTTTCCGTGGGGCTTTTATATACATCAATAACGTAATATAACCTTACCTAAGCCAACCTAACATCTCGGTACCAATATTTGACAACATTCCTGGCGAGTTGGGCTCTACGTCTCCGTGAGACCTTCATATCCATCAATAACGTAATATAACCTTATATAACCTAACCTAACATCTCGGCGCTATTATTTGACAACATTCCTGGCGAGTTGGCATCTACGTCTCCGTGGGACTTTTATATACATCAATAACGTAATATAACCTAACCTAATCCAACGTAACATCTCGGCTGTAATATATGACAACATTCCTGGCTTGTTGGCCTCTACGTCTCCGTGGGACATTCATATCCATCAATAACGTAATTTAACCTAAAATAACCCAACGTAACATCTCGGCTGTAATATTTGACGACATTCCTGGCTTGTTGGCCTCTATGTTTCCGTGGGGCCTTGATATACATCAATAACGTAATATAACCTAACCTAACACAACCCAACCTCTCGGCGCTATTATTTGACAACATTCCTGGCGAGTTGGCCTCTACGTCTCCGTGGCACATTCATATACATCAATAACGTAATATAACCTAACCTAACCCAACCTATCATCTCGGCGGTAATATTTGACAACATTCCTGGCGAGTTGGAGTCTATGTCTCCGTGGGAACTTCATATACATCAATAACGTAATATAACCTAACCTAAGCCAACCTAACATCTCGGTACCAATATTTGACAACATTCCTGGCGAGTTGGGCTCTACGTCTCCGTGAGACCTTCATATCCATCAATAACGTAATATAACCTTATATAACCTAACCTAACATCTCGGCGCTATTATTTGACAACATTCCTGGCGAGTTGGCCTCTACGCCTCCGTGGGACTTTTATATACATCAATAACGTAATATAACCTAACCTAACCCAACCTTACCTTTCGGCGCTATTACTTGACAACATTCCTGGCGAGTTGGCCTCTACGTCTCCGTGGGACTTTTATATACATCAATAACGTAATATAACCTAACGTAACCCAACCTAACCTTTCGGCGCTATTACTTGACAACATTCCTGGCGAGTTGGCCTCTACATGTGCATGGGACTTTTATATACATCAATAACGTAATATAACCTAACCTAACCCAACCTAACCTTTCGGCGCTATTATTTGACAACATTCCTGGCGAGTTGGTCTCTACGTCTCCGTGGGACCTTCATATACATCAATAACGTAATATAACCTAACCTAACCCAACCTATCATCTCGGCGGTAATATTTGACAACATTCCTGGCGAGTTGGACTCTACGTCTCCGTGCTAACTTCATATACATCAATAACGTAATATAACCTAATCTAAGCCAACCTAACATTTCGGCGGTAATATTTGACAACATTCCTGGCGAGTTGGCCTCTACGTATCCGTGGGCCCTTTATATACATCAATAACGTAATATAACCTAACCTAACACAACCCAACCTCTCGGCACTAATATTTGACAACATTCCTGGCGAGATGGCATCTACGTCTCCGTGGGACTTTTATATACATCTATAACGTAATATAACTTAACCTAACCCAACCTAACCTTTCGGGGCTATTATTTGACAACATTCCTGGCGAGTTGGCCTCTACGTCTCCGTGGGACCTTCATATCCATCAATAACGTAATATAACCTAACCTAACCCAACCTAACCTTTCGGCGCTATTATTTGACAACATTCCTGGCGAGTTGGACTCTACGTCTCCGTGAGACCTTCATATCCATCAAAAACGTAATATAACCTAACCTAACCCAAAGTAACGTCTCGGAGGTAATGTTTAACCACATTCCTGGCTTGTTGGCCTCTACGTCTCCGTGGGACCTTCATGTACATCAATAACGTAATATAACCTAACCTAACCCAACCTAACTTTTCGGCGCTATTGTTTGACAACATTTCTGGCGAGTTGGCCTCTACGCCTCCGTGGGACTTTTATATACATCAATAACGTAATATAACCTAACCTAACCCAACCTTACCTTTCGGCGCTATTACTTGACAACATTCCTGGCGAGTTGGCCTCTACGTCTCCGTGGGACTTTTATATACATCAATAACGTAATATAACCTAACGTAACCCAACCTAACCTTTCGGCGCTATTACTTGACAACATTCCTGGCGAGTTGGCCTCTACATGTCCGTGGGACTTTTATATACATCAATAACGTAATATAACCTAACCTAACCCAACCTAACCTTTCGGCGCTATTATTTGACAACATTCCTGGCGAGTTGGTCTCTACGTCTCCGTGGGACCTTCATATACATCAATAACGTAATATAACCTAACCTAACCCAACCTATCATCTCGGCGGCAATATTTGACAACATTCCTGGCGAGTTGGACTCTACGTCTCCGTGCTAACTTCATATACATCAATAACGTAATATAACCTAATCTAAGCCAACCTAACATTTCGGCGGTAATATTTGACAACATTCCTGGCGAGTTGGCCTCTACGTCTCCGTGGGCCCTTTATATACATCAATAACGTAATATAACCTAACCTAACACAACCCAACCTCTCGGCACTAATATTTGACAACATTCCTGGCGAGTTGGCCTCTACGTTTCCGTGGGGCTTTTATATACATCAATAACGTAATATAACCTAACCTAAGCCAACCTAACATCTCGGTACCAATATTTGACAACATTCCTGGCGAGTTGGGCTCTACGTCTCCGTGAGACCTTCATATCCATCAATAACGTAATATAACCTTATATAACCTAACCTAACATCTCGGCGCTATTATTTGACAACATTCCTGGCGAGTTGGCCTCTACGCCTCCGTGGGACTTTTATATACATCAATAACGTAATATAACCTAACCTAACCCAACCTTACCTTTCGGCGCTATTACTTGACAACATTCCTGGCGAGTTGGCCTCTACGTCTCCGTGGGACTTTTATATACATCAATAACGTAATATAACCTAACGTAACCCAACCTAACCTTTCGGCGCTATTACTTGACAACATTCCTGGCGAGTTGGCCTCTACATGTCCATGGGACTTTTATATACATCAATAACGTAATATAACCTAACCTAACCCAACCTAACCTTTCGGCGCTATTATTTGACAACATTCCTGGCGAGTTGGTCTCTACGTCTCCGTGGGACCTTCATATACATCAATAACGTAATATAACCTAACCTAACCCAACCTATCATCTCGGCGGTAATATTTGACAACATTCCTGGCGAGTTGGACTCTACGTCTCCGTGCTAACTTCATATACATCAATAACGTAATATAACCTAATCTAAGCCAACCTAACATTTCGGCGGTAATATTTGACAACATTCCTGGCGAGTTGGCCTCTACGTCTCCGTGGGCCCTTTATATACATCAATAACGTAATATAACCTAACCTAACACAACCCAACCTCTCGGCACTAATATTTGACAACATTCCTGGCGAGTTGGCATCTACGTCTCCGTGGGACTTTTATATACATCTATAACGTAATATAACTTAACCTAACCCAACCTAACCTTTCGGGGCTATTATTTGACAACATTCCTGGCGAGTTGGCCTCTACGTCTCCGTGAGACCTTCATATCCACCAATAACGTAATATAACCTTGTATAACCTAACCTAACATCTCGGCGCTATTATTTGACAACATTCCTGGCGAGTTGGCATCTACGTCTCCGTGGGACTTTTATATACATCAATAACGTAATATAACCTAACCTAACCCAACGTAACATCTCGGCGGTAATATTTGACAACATTCCTGGGGAGTTGGCCTCTACGTGTCCGTCGGACATTCATATACATCAATGACGTAATATAACCTAACCTAACCCAACCTATCATCTCGGCAGTAATATTTGACAACATTGCTGTCGAGTTGGCCTCTACGTCTCCGTGGGACTTTTATATACATCAATAATGTAATATAACCTAACCTAACCCAACCTAACATCTCGGCGGTAATATTTGACAACATTCCTGGCGAGTTGGCCTCTACGTCTCCGTGAGACCTTCATATCCATCAATAACGTAATATAAACCTTATATAACCCAACCTAACCTCTCGGCGCTATTATTTGACAACATTCCTGGCGAGTTGGCCTCTACGCCTCCGTGGGACTTTTATATACATCAATAACGTAATATAACCTAACCTAACCCAACCTTACCTCTCGGCGCTATTACTTGACAACATTCCTGGCGAGTTGGCCTCTACGCCTCCGTGGGACGTTTATATACATCAATAACGTAATATAACCTAACCTAACCCAACCTAACATCTCGGCGGTAATATTTGACAACATTCCTGGCGAGTTGGCCTCTACGTCTCCGTGAGACCTTCATATCCATCAATAACGTAATATAACCTAACCTAACACAACCCAACCTCTCGGCACTAATATTTGACAACATTCCTGGCGAGTTGGCCTCTACGTTTCCGTGGGGCTTTTATATACATCAATAACGTAATATAACCTAACCTAACTCAAAGTAACGTCTCGGAGGTAATGTTTAACCACATTACTGGCTTCTTGGCCTCTACGTTTCCGTGAGACCTTTATATACATCAATAACGTAATATAACCTAACCTAGCCCAACCTAACATCTCGGCGGTAATATTTGACAACATTCCTGGCGAGTTGGCCTCTACGTCTCCGTGGGACTTTTATATACATCTATAACGTAATATAACCTAACCTAACCCAACCTAACCTTTCGGAGCTATTATTTGACAACATTCCTGGCGAGTTGGCCTCTACGTCTCCGTGGGACCTTCATATCCATCAATAACGTAATATAGCCTAACCTAACCCAACCTAACCTTTCGGCGCTATTATTTGACAACATTCCTGGCGAGTTGGACTCTACGTCTCCGTGAGACCTTCATATCCATCAAAAACGTAATATAACCTAACCTAACCCAAAGTAACGTCTCGGAGGTAATGTTTAACCACATTCCTGGCTTGTTGACATCTACGTCTCCGTGGGACCTTCATGTACATCAATAACGTAATATAACCTAACCTAACCCAACCTAACTTTTCGGCGCTATTGTTTGACAACATTTCTGGCGAGTTGGCCTCTACGTTTCCGTGGGGCTTTTATATACATCAATAACGTAATATAACCTTACCTAAGCCAACCTAACATCTCGGTACCAATATTTGACAACATTCCTGGCGAGTTGGGCTCTACGTCTCCGTGAGACCTTCATAACCATCAATAACGTAATATAACCTTGTATAACCTAACCTAACATCTCGGCGCTATTATTTGACAACATTCCTGGCGAGTTGGCATCTACGTCTCCGTGGGAATTTTATATACATCAATAACGTAATATAACCTAACCTAACAAAACGTAACATCTCGGCTGTAATATTTGACAACATTCCTGGCTTGTTGGCCTCTACGTCTCCGTGGGACATTCATATCCATCAATAACGTAATTTAACCTAAAATAACCCAACGTAACATCTCGGCTGTAATATTTGACGACATTCCTGGCTTGTTGGCCTCTATGTTTCCGTGGGACCTTTATATACATCAATAAGGTAATATAACCTAACCTAACCCAACCTAACATGTCGGCGGTAATATTTGACAACATTCCTGGCGAGTTGGCCTCTACGACTCCGTGAGACCTTCATATCCATCAATAACGTAATATAAACCTTATATAATCCAACCTAACCTCTCGGCGCTATTATTTGACAACATTCCTGGCGAGTTGGCCTCTACGCCTCCGTGGGACTTTTATATACATCAATAACGTAATATAACCTAACCTAACCCAACCTTACCTTTCGGCGCTATTACTTGACAACATTCCTGGCGAGTTGGCCTCTACGTCTCCGTGGGACTTTTATATACATCAATAACGTAATATAACCTAACGTAACCCAGCCTAACCTTTCGGCGCTATTACTAGACAACATTCCTGGCGAGTTGGCCTCTACATGTCCGTGGGACTTTTATATACATCAATAACGTAATATAACCTAACCTAACCCAACCTAACCTTTCGGCGCTATTATTTGACAACATTCCTGGCGAGTTGGCCTCTACGTCTCCGTGGGACCTTCATATCCATCAATAACGTAATATAACCTAACCTAACCCAACCTAACCTTTCGGCGCTATTATTTGACAACATTCCTGGCGAGTTGGACTCTACGTCTCCGTGAGACCTTCATATCCATCAAAAACGTAATATAACCTAACCTAACCCAAAGTAACGTCTCGGAGGTAATGTTTAACCACATTCCTGGCTTGTTGGCCTCTACGTCTCCGTGGGACCATCATGTACATCAATAACGTAATATAACCTATCCTAGGCCAACCTAACATTTCGGCGGTAATATTTGACAACATTCCTGGCGAGTTGGCCTCTACGTCTCCGTGAGACCTTCATATCCATCAATAACGTAATATAACCTATCCTAACCCAACCTAACCTTTCGGCGCTATTATTTGACAACATTCCTGGCTTGTTCGCATCTACGTCTCCGTGGGACTTTTATATACATCAATAGCGTAATATAACCTAACCTAACCCAACCTAAGATCTCGGCACTAATATTTGACAACATTCCTGTCGAGTTGGCTTCTGCGTCTCCGTGAGGCCTTCATATACATCAAGAACGTAATATAACCTAACCTAACCCAACGTAACATCTCGGCTGTAATATTTGACAACATTCCTGGCTTGTTGGCCTCTACGTCTCCGTGGGAACTTCATATACATCAATAACGTAATATAACCTAACCTAAGCCAACCTAACATCTCGGCGGTAATATTTGACAACATTCCTGGCGAGTTGGGCTCTACGTCTCCGTGAGACCTTCATATCCATCAATAACGTAATATAACCTTATATAACCTAACCTAACATCTCGGCGCTATTATTTGACAACATTCCTGGCGAGTTGGCATCTACGTCTCCGTGGGACTTTTATATACATCAATAACGTAATATAACCTAACCTAATCCAACGTAACATCTCGGCTGTAATATATGACAACATTCCTGGCTTGTTGGCCTCTACGTCTCCGTGGGACATTCATATCCATCAATAACGTAATTTAACCTAAAATAACCCAACGTAACATCTCGGCTGTAATATTTGACGACATTCCTGGCTTGTTGGCCTCTATGTTTCCGTGGGGCCTTGATATACATCAATAACGTAATATAACCTAACCTAACACAACCCAAACTCTCGGCGCTATTATTTGACAACATTCCTGGCGAGTTGGCCTCTACGTCTCCATGGGACATTCATATACATCAATAACGTAATATAACCTAACCTAACCCAACCTATCATCTCGGCGGTAATATTTGACAACATTCCTGGCGAGTTGGAATCTATGTCTCCGTGGGAACTTCATATACATCAATAACGTAATATAACCTAACCTAAGCCAACCTAACATCTCGGTACCAATATTTGACAACATTCCTGGCGAGTTGGGCTCTACGTCTCCGTGAGACCTTCATATCCATCAATAACGTAATATAACCTTATATAACCTAACCTAACATCTCGGCGCTATTATTTGACAACATTCCTGGCGAGTTGGCCTCTACGCCTCCGTGGGACTTTTATATACATCAATAACGTAATATAACCTAACCTAACCCAACCTTACCTTTCGGCGCTATTACTTGACAACATTCCTGGCGAGTTGGCCTCTACGTCTCCGTGGGACTTTTATATACATCAATAACGTAATATAACCTAACGTAACCCAACCTAACCTTTCGGCGCTATTACTTGACAATATTCCTGGCGAGTTGGCCTCTACATGTCCATGGGACTTTTATATACATCAATAACGTAATATAACCTAACCTAACCCAACCTAACCTTTCGGCGCTATTATTTGACAACATTCCTGGCGAGTTGGACTCTACGTCTCCGTGAGACCTTCATATCCATCAAAAACGTAATATAACCTAACCTAACCCAAAGTAACGTCTCGGAGGTAATGTTTAACCACATTCCTGGCTTGTTGACATCTACGTCTCCGTGGGACCTTCATGTACATCAATAACGTAATATAACCTAACCTAACCCAACCTAACTTTTCGGCGCTATTGTTTGACAACATTTCTGGCGAGTTGGCCTCTACGTTTCCGTGGGGCTTTTATATACATCAATAACGTAATATAACCTTACCTAAGCCAACCTAACATCTCGGTACCAATATTTGACAACATTCCTGGCGAGTTGGGCTCTACGTCTCCGTGAGACCTTCATAACCATCAATAACGTAATATAACCTTGTATAACCTAACCTAACATCTCGGCGCTATTATTTGACAACATTCCTGGCGAGTTGGCATCTACGTCTCCGTGGGAATTTTATATACATCAATAACGTAATATAACCTAACCTAACAAAACGTAACATCTCGGCTGTAATATTTGACAACATTCCTGGCTTGTTGGCCTCTACGTCTCCGTGGGACATTCATATCCATCAATAACGTAATTTAACCTAAAATAACCCAACGTAACATCTCGGCTGTAATATTTGACGACATTCCTGGCTTGTTGGCCTCTATGTTTCCGTGGGACCTTTATATACATCAATAAGGTAATATAACCTAACCTAACCCAACCTAACATCTCGGCGGTAATATTTGACAACATTCCTGGCGAGTTGGCCTCTACGACTCCGTGAGACCTTCATATCCATCAATAACGTAATATAAACCTTATATAATCCAACCTAACCTCTCGGCGCTATTATTTGACAACATTCCTGGCGAGTTGGCCTCTACGCCTCCGTGGGACTTTTATATACATCAATAACGTAATATAACCTAACCTAACCCAACCTTACCTTTCGGCGCTATTACTTGACAACATTCCTGGCGAGTTGGCCTCTACGTCTCCGTGGGACTTTTATATACATCAATAACGTAATATAACCTAACGTAACCCAGCCTAACCTTTCGGCGCTATTACTAGACAACATTCCTGGCGAGTTGGCCTCTACATGTCCGTGGGACTTTTATATACATCAATAACGTAATATAACCTAACCTAACCCAACCTAACCTTTCGGCGCTATTATTTGACAACATTCCTGGCGAGTTGGCCTCTACGTCTCCGTGGGACCTTCATATCCATCAATAACGTAATATAACCTAACCTAACCCAACCTAACCTTTCGGCGCTATTATTTGACAACATTCCTGGCGAGTTGGACTCTACGTCTCCGTGAGACCTTCATATCCATCAAAAACGTAATATAACCTAACCTAACCCAAAGTAACGTCTCGGAGGTAATGTTTAACCACATTCCTGGCTTGTTGGCCTCTACGTCTCCGTGGGACCATCATGTACATCAATAACGTAATATAACCTATCCTAGGCCAACCTAACATTTCGGCGGTAATATTTGACAACATTCCTGGCGAGTTGGCCTCTACGTCTCCGTGAGACCTTCATATCCATCAATAACGTAATATAACCTATCCTAACCCAACCTAACCTTTCGGCGCTATTATTTGACAACATTCCTGGCTTGTTCGCATCTACGTCTCCGTGGGACTTTTATATACATCAATAGCGTAATATAACCTAACCTAACCCAACCTAAGATCTCGGCACTAATATTTGACAACATTCCTGTCGAGTTGGCTTCTGCGTCTCCGTGAGGCCTTCATATACATCAAGAACGTAATATAACCTAACCTAACCCAACGTAACATCTCGGCTGTAATATTTGACAACATTCCTGGCTTGTTGGCCTCTACGTCTCCGTGGGAACTTCATATACATCAATAACGTAATATAACCTAACCTAAGCCAACCTAACATCTCGGCGGTAATATTTGACAACATTCCTGGCGAGTTGGGCTCTACGTCTCCGTGAGACCTTCATATCCATCAATAACGTAATATAACCTTATATAACCTAACCTAACATCTCGGCGCTATTATTTGACAACATTCCTGGCGAGTTGGCATCTACGTCTCCGTGGGACTTTTATATACATCAATAACGTAATATAACCTAACCTAATCCAACGTAACATCTCGGCTGTAATATATGACAACATTCCTGGCTTGTTGGCCTCTACGTCTCCGTGGGACATTCATATCCATCAATAACGTAATTTAACCTAAAATAACCCAACGTAACATCTCGGCTGTAATATTTGACGACATTCCTGGCTTGTTGGCCTCTATGTTTCCGTGGGGCCTTGATATACATCAATAACGTAATATAACCTAACCTAACACAACCCAAACTCTCGGCGCTATTATTTGACAACATTCCTGGCGAGTTGGCCTCTACGTCTCCGTGGGACATTCATATACATCAATAACGTAATATAACCTAACCTAACCCAACCTATCATCTCGGCGGTAATATTTGACAACATTCCTGGCGAGTTGGAATCTATGTCTCCGTGGGAACTTCATATACATCAATAACGTAATATAACCTAACCTAAGCCAACCTAACATCTCGGTACCAATATTTGACAACATTCCTGGCGAGTTGGGCTCTACGTCTCCGTGAGACCTTCATATCCATCAATAACGTAATATAACCTTATATAACCTAACCTAACATCTCGGCGCTATTATTTGACAACATTCCTGGCGAGTTGGCCTCTACGCCTCCGTGGGACTTTTATATACATCAATAACGTAATATAACCTAACCTAACCCAACCTTACCTTTCGGCGCTATTACTTGACAACATTCCTGGCGAGTTGGCCTCTACGTCTCCGTGGGACTTTTATATACATCAATAACGTAATATAACCTAACGTAACCCAACCTAACCTTTCGGCGCTATTACTTGACAATATTCCTGGCGAGTTGGCCTCTACATGTCCATGGGACTTTTATATACATCAATAACGTAATATAACCTAACCTAACCCAACCTAACCTTTCGGCGCTATTATTTGACAACATTCCTGGCGAGTTGGTCTCTACGTCTCCGTGGGACCTTCATATACATCAATAACGTAATATAACCTAACCTAACCCAACGTAACATCTCGGCGGTAATATTTGACAACATTCCTGGGGAGTTGGCCCCTACGTGTCCGTCGGACATTCATATACATCAATGACGTAATATAACCTAACCTAACCCAACCTATCATCTCGGCAGTAATATTTGACAACATTGCTGTCGAGTTGGCCTCTACGTCTCCGTGGGACTTTTATATACATCAATAATGTAATATAACCTAACCTAACCCAACCTAACATCTCGGCGGTAATATTTGACAACATTCCTGGCGAGTTGGCCTCTACGTCTCCGTGAGACCTTCATATCCATCAATAACGTAATATAAACCTTATATAACCCAACCTAACCTCTCGGCGCTATTATTTGACAACATTCCTGGCGAGTTGGCCTCTACGCCTCCGTGGGACTTTTATATACATCAATAACGTAATATAACCTAACCTAACCCAACCTTACCTCTCGGCGCTATTACTTGACAACATTCCTGGCGAGTTGGCCTCTACGCCTCCGTGGGACGTTTATATACATCAATAACGTAATATAACCTAACCTAACCCAACCTAACATCTCGGCGGTAATATTTGACAACATTCCTGGCGAGTTGGCCTCTACGTCTCCGTGAGACCTTCATATCCATCAATAACGTAATATAACCTAACCTAACACAACCCAACCTCTCGGCACTAATATTTGACAACATTCCTGGCGAGTTGGCCTCTACGTTTCCGTGGGGCTTTTATATACATCAATAACGTAATATAACCTAACCTAACTCAAAGTAACGTCTCGGAGGTAATGTTTAACCACATTCCTGGCGAGTTGGTCTCTACGTCTCCGTGGGACCTTCATATACATCAATAACGTAATATAACCTAACCTAACCCAACCTAACATCTCGGTACCAATATTTGACAACATTCCTGGCGAGTTGGACTCTACGTCTCCGTGAGACCTTCATATCCATCAATAACGTAATATAACCTTGTATAACCTAACCTAACATCTCGGCGCTATTATTTGACAACATTCCTGGCGAGTTGGCATCTACGTCTCCGTGGGACTTTTATATACATCAATAACGTAATATAACCTAACCTAACCCAACGTAACATCTCGGCCGTAATATTTGACAACATTCCTGGCGAGTTGGCCTCTACGTCTCCGTGAGACCTTCATATCCATCAATAACGTAATATAAACCTTATATAACCCAACCTAACCTCTCGGCGCTATTATTTGACAACATTCCTGGCGAGTTGGCCTCTACGTTTCCGTGAGACCTTTATATACATCAATAACGTAATATAACCTAACCTAACCCAACCTAACATCTCGGCGGTAATATTTGACAACATTCCTGGCGAGTTGGCCTCTACGTCTCCGTGAGACCTTCATATCCATCAATAACGTAATATAACCTAACCTAACCCAACCTAACCTTTCAGCGCTATTATTTGACAACATTCCTGGCGAGTTGGCCTCTACGTCTCCGTGGGACTTTTATATACATCTATAACGTAATATAACCTAACCTAACCCAACCTAACCTTTCGGCGCTATTCTTTGACAACATTCCTGGCGAGTTGGCCTCTACGTCTCCGTGGGACCTTCATATCCATCAATAACGTAATATAGCCTAACCTAACCCAACCTAACCTTTCGGCGCTATTATTTGACAACATTCCTGGCGAGTTGGACTCTACGTCTCCGTGAGACCTTCATATCCATCAAAAACGTAATATAACCTAACCTAACCCAAAGTAACGTCTCGGAGGTAATGTTTAACCACATTCCTGGCTTGTTGACCTCTACGTCTCCGTGGGACCTTCTTGTACATCAATAACGTAATATAACCTAACCTAACCCAACCTAACTTTTCGGCGCTATTGTTTGACAACATTTCTGGCGAGTTGGCCTCTACGTCTCCGTGAGACCTTCATATCCATCAATAACGTAATATAACCTAACCTAACCCAACCTAACCTTTCAGCGCTATTATTTGACAACATTCCTGGCGAGTTGGCCTCTACGTCTCCGTGGGACTTTTATATACATCTATAACGTAATATAACCTAACCTAACCCAACCTAACCTTTCGGCGTTATTCTTTGACAACATTCCTGGCGAGTTGGCCTCTACGTCTCCGTGGGACCTTCATATCCATCAATAACGTAATATAGCCTAACCTAACCCAACCTAACCTTTCGGCGCTATTATTTGACAACATTCCTGGCGAGTTGGACTCTACGTCTCCGTGAGACCTTCATATCCATCAAAAACGTAATATAACCTAACCTAACCCAAAGTAACGTCTCGGAGGTAATGTTTAACCACATTCCTGGCTTGTTGACCTCTACGTCTCCGTGGGACCTTCTTGTACATCAATAACGTAATATAACCTAACCTAACCCAACCTAACTTTTCGGCGCTATTGTTTGACAACATTTCTGGCGAGTTGGACTCTACGTCTCCGTGGGAACTTCATATACATCAATAACGTAATATAACCTAACCTAGGCCAACCTAACATTTCGGCAGTAATATTTGACAACATTCCTGGCGAGTTGGCCTCTACGTCTCCGTGAGACCTTCATATCCATCAATAACGTAATATAACCTATCCTAACCCAACCTAACCTTTCGGCGCTATTATTTGACAACATTCCTGGCTTGTTGGCATCTACGTCTCCGTGGGACTTTTATATACATCAATAGCGTAATATAACCTAACCTAAGCCAACCTAACATCTCGGCTGTAATATTTGACAACATTCCTGGCTTGTTGGCCTCTACGTCTCCGTGGGAACTTCATATACATCAATAACGTAATATAACCTAACCTAAGCCAACCTAACATCTCGGCGGTAATATTTGACAACATTCCTGGCGAGTTGGGCTCTACGTCTCCGTGAGACCTTCATATCCATCAATAACGTAATATAACCTTATATAACCTAACCTAACATCTCGGCGCTATTATTTGACAACATTCCTGGCGAGTTGGCATCTACGTCTCCGTGGGACTTTTATATACATCAATAACGTAATATAACCTAACCTAAGCCAACCTAACATCTCGGCGCTATTATTTGACAACATTCCTGGCGAGTTGGCCTCTACGTCTCCGTGGGACATTCATATACATCAATAACGTAATATAACCTAACCTAACCCAACCTATCATCTCGGCGGTAATATTTGACAACATTCCTGGCGAGTTGGTCTCTACGTCTCCGTGCTAACTTCATATACATCAATAACGTAATATAACCTAACCTAAGCCAACCTAACATTTCGGCGCTATTATTTGACAACATTTCTGGCGAGTTGGCCTCTACGTTTCCGTGGGGCTTTTATATACATCAATAACGTAATATAACCTAACCTAAGCCAACCTAACATCTCGGTACCAATATTTGACAACATTCCTGGCGAGTTGGGCTCTACGTCTCCGTGAGACCTTCATATCCATCAATAACGTAATATAACCTTGTATAACCTAACCTAACATCTCGGCGCTATTATTTGACAACATTCCTGGCGAGTTGGCCTCTTCATCTCCGTGGGGCCTTTATATACATCAATAACGTAATATAACCTAACCTAACACAACCCAACATCTCGGCGCTATTATTTAACAACATTCCTGGCTTGTTGGCCTCTACGTCTCCGTGGGACATTCATATCCATCAATAACGTAATTTAACCTAAAATAACCCAACGTAACATCTCGGCTGTAATATTTGACGACATTCCTGGCTTGTTGGCCTCTATGTTTCCGTGGGACCTTTATATACATCAATACGGTAATATAACCTAACCTAACCCAACCTAACATCTCGGCGGTAATATTTGACAACATTCCTGGCGAGTTGGCCTCTACGTCTTCGTGAGACTTTCATAACCATCAATAACGTAATATAAACCTTATATAACCCAACCTAACCTCTCGGCGCTATTATTTGACAACATTCCTGGCGAGTTGTCCTCTACGCCTCCGTGGGACTTTTATATACATCAATAACGTAATATAACCTAACCTAACCCAACCTTACCTTTCGGCGCTATTTTTTGACAACATTTCTGGCGAGTTGGCCTCTTCATCTCCGTGGGGCCTTTATATACATCAATAACGTAATATAACCTAACCTAACACAACCCAACCTCTCGGCGCTATTATTTAACAACATTCCTGGCGAGTTGGCCTCTACGTCTCCGTGGGACCTTCATATACATCAATAACGTAATATAACCTGACCTAACCCAAGCTATCATCTCGGCGGTAATATTTGACGACATTCCTGGCGGATTGGACTCTACGTCTCCGTGGGAACTTCATATACATCAATAACGTAATATAACCTAATCTAGGCCAACCTAACATTTCGGCGGTAATATTTGACAACATTCCTGGCGAGTAGGCCTCTACGTCTCCGTGAGACCTTCATATCCATCAATAACGTAATATAACCTAACCTAACCCAACCTAACATCTCGGCGGTAATATTTGACAACATTCCTGGCGAGTAGGCCTCTACGTCTCCGTGAGACCTTCATATCCATCAATAACGTAATATAACCTAACCTAACCCAACCTAACCTCTCGGCGCTATTATTTGACAACATTCCTGGCTTGTTGGCATCTACGTCTCCGTGGGGCCTTCATATCCATCAATAACGTAATATAACCTAACCTAACCCAACCTAACATTTCGGCGCTATTATTTGACAACATTCCTGGCGAGTTGGCCTCTACGTCTCCGTGGGGCCTTTATATACATCAATAACGTAATATAACCTAACCTAACACAACCCAACCTCTCGGCGCTATTATTTGACAACATTCCTGGCTTGTTGGCCTCTATGTTTCCGTGGGACCTTTATATACATCAATAACGTAATATAACCTAACCTAACCCAACCTAACATCTCGGCGGTAATAATTGACAACATTCCTGGCGAGTTGGCCTCTACGTCTACGTGAGACCTTCATATCCATCAAAAACGTAATATAACCTAACCTAACCCAAAGTAACGTCTCGGAGGTAATGTTTAACCACATTCCTGGCTTGTTGGCCTCTACGTCTCCGTGAGACCTTCATATCCATCAATAACGTAATATAACCTAACCTAACCCAACCTAACACTTCGGCGCTATTATTTGACAACATTCCTGGCGAGTTGGCCTCTACGTCTCCGTGGGGCCTTTATATACATCAATAACGTAATATAACCTAACCTAACACAACCCAACCTCTCGGCGCTATTATTTGACAACATTCCTGGCTTGTTGGCCTCTACGTCTCCGTGGGACTTTTATAAACATCAATAGCGTAATATAACCTAACCTAACCCAACCTAAGATCTCGGCACTAATATTTGACAACATTCCTGTCGAGTTGGCTTCTACGTCTCCGTGAGGCCTTCATATACATCACAAACGTTATATAACCTAACCTAACCCAACGTAACATCTCGGCTGTAATATTTGACAACATTCCTGGCTTGTTGGCCTCTACGTCTCCGTGGGACATTCATATCCATCAATAACGTAATTTAACCTAAAATAACCCAACGTAACATCTCGGCTGTAATATTTGACGACATTCCTGGCTTGTTGGCCTCTATGTTTCCGTGGGACCTTTATATTCATCAATAAGGTAATATAACCTAACCTAACCCAACCTAACATCTCGGCGGTAATATTTGACAACATTCCTGGCGAGTTGGCCTCTACGTCTCCGTGAGGCCTTCATATCCATCAATAACGTAATATAAACCTTATATAACCCAACCTAACCTCTCGGCGCTATTATTTGACAACATTCCTGGCCTGTTGGCCTCTACGTCTCCGTGGGACTTTTATATACATCAATAACGTAATATAACCTAACCTAACCCAACCTAACCTTTCGGCGCTATTATTTGACAACATTTCTGGCGAGTTGGCCTCTTCGTCTCCGTGGGGCCTTTATATACATCAATAACGTAATATAACCTAACCTAACACAACCCAACCTCTCGGCGCTATTATTTGACAACATTCCTGGCGAGTTGGCCTCTACGTCTCCGTGCGACCTTCATATACATCAATAACGTAATATAACCTAACCTAACCCAACCTAACATCTCGGCGGTAATATTTGACAACATTCCTGGCGAGTTGGCCTCTACGTCTCCGTGAGACCTTCATATCCATCATTAACGTAATATAACCTAACCTAACCCAACCTAACCTTTCGGCGCTATTATTTGACAACATTCCTGGCGAGTTGGCCTCTACGTCTCCGTGGGACTTTTATATACATCAATAACGTAATATAACCTAACCTAACCCAACCTAACCTTTCGGCGCTATTATTTGACAACATTCCTGTCGAGTTGGCTTATACGTCTCCGTGAGGCCTTCATCTACATCAATAACGTAATATAACCTAACCTGACCCAACCTAACCTTTCGGCGCTATTATTTGACAACATTCCTGGCGAGTGGCCCTCTACGTCTCCGTGGGACCTTCATATACATCAATAACGTAATATAACCTAACCTAACCCAACCCAACCTCTCGGTACTAATATTTGACAACATTCCTGGCGAGTGGGCCTCTACGTCTCCGTGAGACCTTCATATCCATCAGTAACGTATTATAACCTAACCTAACCCAACCTAACATCTCGGCGGTAATATTTGACAACATTCCTGGCGAGTAGGCCTCTGCGTCTCCGTGAGACCTTCATATCCATCAATAACGTAATATAACTTAACCTAACCCAACCTAACCTTTCGGCGCTATTATTTGACAACATTCCTGGCTTGTTGACATCTACGTCTCCGTGGGACTTTTATATACATCAATAGCGTAATATAACCTAACCTAACCCAACCTAAGATCTCGGCACTAATATTCGACAACATTCCTGTCGAGCTGGCTTCTTCGTCTCCGTGAGGCCTTCATATACATCAAGAACCTAATATAACCTAACCTAACCCAACGTAACATCTCGGCTGTAATATTTGACAACATTCCTGGCTTGTTGGCCTCTACGTCTCCGTGGGAACTTCATATACATCAATAACGTAATATAACCTAACCTAAGCCAACCTACATCTCGGCGGTAATATTTGACAACATTCCTATCGAGTTGGCTTCTACGTCTCCGTGAGGCCTTCATATACATCAAAAACGTAATATAACCTAACCTAACCCAACGTAACATCTCGGCTGTAATATTTGACAACATTCCTGGCTTGTTGGCCTCTACGTCTCCGTGGGACATTCATATCCATCAATAACGTAATTTAACCTAAAATAACCCAACGTAACATCTCGGCTGTAATATTTGACGACATTCCTGGCTTGTTGGCCTCTATGTTTCCGTGGGACCTTTATATACATCAATAAGGTAATATAACCTAACCTAACCCAACCTAACATCTCGGCGGTAATATTTGACAACATTCCTGGCGAGTTGGCCTCTACGTCTCCGTGAGGCCTTCATATCCATCAATAACGTAATATAAACCTTATATAACCCAACCTAACCTCTCGGCGCTATTATTTGACAACATTCCTGGCCTGTTGGCCTCTACGTCTCCGTGGGACTTTTATATACATCAATAACGTAATATAACCTAACCTAATCCAACCTAACCTTTCGGCGCTATTATTTGACAACATTCCTGGCGAGTTGGCCTCTACGTCTCCGTGGGACCTCCATATACATTAATAACTTAATATAACCTAACCTAACCCAACCCAACCTCTCGGTACTAACATTTGACAACATTCCTGGCGAGTTGGCCTCTACGTTTCCGTGGGGCTTTTATATACATCAATAACGTAATATAACCTAACCTAACCGAAAGTAACGTCTCGGAGGTAATGATTAACCACATTCCTGGCTTGTTGGCCTCTACGTTTCCGTGAGACCTTCATATCCATCAATAACGTAATATAACCTAACCTAACCCAACCTAACATCTCGGTACCAATATTTGACAACATTCCTGGCGAGTTGGGCTCTACGTCTCCGTGAGACCTTCATATCCATCAATAACGTAATATAACCTTGTATAACCTAACCTAACATCTCGGCGCTATTATTTGACAACATTCCTGGCGAGTTGGCATCTACGTCTCCGTGGGACTTTTATATACATCAATAACGTAATATAACCTAACCTAACCCAACGTAACATCTCGGCCGTAATATTTGACAACATTCCTGGCGAGTTGGCCTCTACGTCTCCGTGAGACCTTCATATCCATCAATAACGTAATATAAACCTTATATAACCCAACCTAACCTCTCGGCGCTATTATTTGACAACATTCCTGGCGAGTTGGCCTCTACGTTTCCGTGAGACCTTTATATACATCAATAACGTAATATAACCTAACCTAACCCAACCTAACATCTCGGCGGTAATATTTGACAACATTCCTGGCGAGTTGGCCTCTACGTCTCCGTGAGACCTTCATATCCATCAATAACGTAATATAACCTAACCTAACCCAACCTAACCTTTCAGCGCTATTATTTGACAACATTCCTGGCGAGTTGGCCTCTACGTCTCCGTGGGACTTTTATATACATCTATAACGTAATATAACCTAACCTAACCCAACCTAACCTTTCGGCGCTATTCTTTGACAACATTCCTGGCGAGTTGGCCTCTACGTCTCCGTGGGACCTTCATATCCATCAATAACGTAATATAGCCTAACCTAACCCAACCTAACCTTTCGGCGCTATTATTTGACAACATTCCTGGCGAGTTGGACTCTACGTCTCCGTGAGACCTTCATATCCATCAAAAACGTAATATAACCTAACCTAACCCAAAGTAACGTCTCGGAGGTAATGTTTAACCACATTCCTGGCTTGTTGACCTCTACGTCTCCGTGGGACCTTCTTGTACATCAATAACGTAATATAACCTAACCTAACCCAACCTAACTTTTCGGCGCTATTGTTTGACAACATTTCTGGCGAGTTGGCCTCTACGTCTCCGTGAGACCTTCATATCCATCAATAACGTAATATAACCTAACCTAACCCAACCTAACCTTTCAGCGCTATTATTTGACAACATTCCTGGCGAGTTGGCCTCTACGTCTCCGTGGGACTTTTATATACATCTATAACGTAATATAACCTAACCTAACCCAACCTAACCTTTCGGCGTTATTCTTTGACAACATTCCTGGCGAGTTGGCCTCTACGTCTCCGTGGGACCTTCATATCCATCAATAACGTAATATAGCCTAACCTAACCCAACCTAACCTTTCGGCGCTATTATTTGACAACATTCCTGGCGAGTTGGACTCTACGTCTCCGTGAGACCTTCATATCCATCAAAAACGTAATATAACCTAACCTAACCCAAAGTAACGTCTCGGAGGTAATGTTTAACCACATTCCTGGCTTGTTGACCTCTACGTCTCCGTGGGACCTTCTTGTACATCAATAACGTAATATAACCTAACCTAACCCAACCTAACTTTTCGGCGCTATTGTTTGACAACATTTCTGGCGAGTTGGACTCTACGTCTCCGTGGGAACTTCATATACATCAATAACGTAATATAACCTAACCTAGGCCAACCTAACATTTCGGCAGTAATATTTGACAACATTCCTGGCGAGTTGGCCTCTACGTCTCCGTGAGACCTTCATATCCATCAATAACGTAATATAACCTATCCTAACCCAACCTAACCTTTCGGCGCTATTATTTGACAACATTCCTGGCTTGTTGGCATCTACGTCTCCGTGGGACTTTTATATACATCAATAGCGTAATATAACCTAACCTAAGCCAACCTAACATCTCGGCTGTAATATTTGACAACATTCCTGGCTTGTTGGCCTCTACGTCTCCGTGGGAACTTCATATACATCAATAACGTAATATAACCTAACCTAAGCCAACCTAACATCTCGGCGGTAATATTTGACAACATTCCTGGCGAGTTGGGCTCTACGTCTCCGTGAGACCTTCATATCCATCAATAACGTAATATAACCTTATATAACCTAACCTAACATCTCGGCGCTATTATTTGACAACATTCCTGGCGAGTTGGCATCTACGTCTCCGTGGGACTTTTATATACATCAATAACGTAATATAACCTAACCTAAGCCAACCTAACATCTCGGCGCTATTATTTGACAACATTCCTGGCGAGTTGGCCTCTACGTCTCCGTGGGACATTCATATACATCAATAACGTAATATAACCTAACCTAACCCAACCTATCATCTCGGCGGTAATATTTGACAACATTCCTGGCGAGTTGGTCTCTACGTCTCCGTGCTAACTTCATATACATCAATAACGTAATATAACCTAACCTAAGCCAACCTAACATTTCGGCGCTATTATTTGACAACATTTCTGGCGAGTTGGCCTCTACGTTTCCGTGGGGCTTTTATATACATCAATAACGTAATATAACCTAACCTAAGCCAACCTAACATCTCGGTACCAATATTTGACAACATTCCTGGCGAGTTGGGCTCTACGTCTCCGTGAGACCTTCATATCCATCAATAACGTAATATAACCTTGTATAACCTAACCTAACATCTCGGCGCTATTATTTGACAACATTCCTGGCGAGTTGGCCTCTTCATCTCCGTGGGGCCTTTATATACATCAATAACGTAATATAACCTAACCTAACACAACCCAACATCTCGGCGCTATTATTTAACAACATTCCTGGCTTGTTGGCCTCTACGTCTCCGTGGGACATTCATATCCATCAATAACGTAATTTAACCTAAAATAACCCAACGTAACATCTCGGCTGTAATATTTGACGACATTCCTGGCTTGTTGGCCTCTATGTTTCCGTGGGACCTTTATATACATCAATACGGTAATATAACCTAACCTAACCCAACCTAACATCTCGGCGGTAATATTTGACAACATTCCTGGCGAGTTGGCCTCTACGTCTTCGTGAGACTTTCATAACCATCAATAACGTAATATAAACCTTATATAACCCAACCTAACCTCTCGGCGCTATTATTTGACAACATTCCTGGCGAGTTGTCCTCTACGCCTCCGTGGGACTTTTATATACATCAATAACGTAATATAACCTAACCTAACCCAACCTTACCTTTCGGCGCTATTTTTTGACAACATTTCTGGCGAGTTGGCCTCTTCATCTCCGTGGGGCCTTTATATACATCAATAACGTAATATAACCTAACCTAACACAACCCAACCTCTCGGCGCTATTATTTAACAACATTCCTGGCGAGTTGGCCTCTACGTCTCCGTGGGACCTTCATATACATCAATAACGTAATATAACCTCACCTAACCCAAGCTATCATCTCGGCGGTAATATTTGACGACATTCCTGGCGGATTGGACTCTACGTCTCCGTGGGAACTTCATATACATCAATAACGTAATATAACCTAATCTAGGCCAACCTAACATTTCGGCGGTAATATTTGACAACATTCCTGGCGAGTAGGCCTCTACGTCTCCGTGAGACCTTCATATCCATCAATAACGTAATATAACCTAACCTAACCCAACCTAACATCTCGGCGGTAATATTTGACAACATTCCTGGCGAGTAGGCCTCTACGTCTCCGTGAGACCTTCATATCCATCAATAACGTAATATAACCTAACCTAACCCAACCTAACCTCTCGGCGCTATTATTTGACAACATTCCTGGCTTGTTGGCATCTACGTCTCCGTGGGGCCTTCATATCCATCAATAACGTAATATAACCTAACCTAACCCAACCTAACATTTCGGCGCTATTATTTGACAACATTCCTGGCGAGTTGGCCTCTACGTCTCCGTGGGGCCTTTATATACATCAATAACGTAATATAACCTAACCTAACACAACCCAACCTCTCGGCGCTATTATTTGACAACATTCCTGGCTTGTTGGCCTCTATGTTTCCGTGGGACCTTTATATACATCAATAACGTAATATAACCTAACCTAACCCAACCTAACATCTCGGCGGTAATAATTGACAACATTCCTGGCGAGTTGGCCTCTACGTCTACGTGAGACCTTCATATCCATCAAAAACGTAATATAACCTAACCTAACCCAAAGTAACGTCTCGGAGGTAATGTTTAACCACATTCCTGGCTTGTTGGCCTCTACGTCTCCGTGAGACCTTCATATCCATCAATAACGTAATATAACCTAACCTAACCCAACCTAACACTTCGGCGCTATTATTTGACAACATTCCTGGCGAGTTGGCCTCTACGTCTCCGTGGGGCCTTTATATACATCAATAACGTAATATAACCTAACCTAACACAACCCAACCTCTCGGCGCTATTATTTGACAACATTCCTGGCTTGTTGGCCTCTACGTCTCCGTGGGACTTTTATAAACATCAATAGCGTAATATAACCTAACCTAACCCAACCTAAGATCTCGGCACTAATATTTGACAACATTCCTGTCGAGTTGGCTTCTACGTCTCCGTGAGGCCTTCATATACATCACAAACGTTATATAACCTAACCTAACCCAACGTAACATCTCGGCTGTAATATTTGACAACATTCCTGGCTTGTTGGCCTCTACGTCTCCGTGGGACATTCATATCCATCAATAACGTAATTTAACCTAAAATAACCCAACGTAACATCTCGGCTGTAATATTTGACGACATTCCTGGCTTGTTGGCCTCTATGTTTCCGTGGGACCTTTATATTCATCAATAAGGTAATATAACCTAACCTAACCCAACCTAACATCTCGGCGGTAATATTTGACAACATTCCTGGCGAGTTGGCCTCTACGTCTCCGTGAGGCCTTCATATCCATCAATAACGTAATATAAACCTTATATAACCCAACCTAACCTCTCGGCGCTATTATTTGACAACATTCCTGGCCTGTTGGCCTCTACGTCTCCGTGGGACTTTTATATACATCAATAACGTAATATAACCTAACCTAACCCAACCTAACCTTTCGGCGCTATTATTTGACAACATTTCTGGCGAGTTGGCCTCTTCGTCTCCGTGGGGCCTTTATATACATCAATAACGTAATATAACCTAACCTAACACAACCCAACCTCTCGGCGCTATTATTTGACAACATTCCTGGCGAGTTGGCCTCTACGTCTCCGTGCGACCTTCATATACATCAATAACGTAATATAACCTAACCTAACCCAACCTAACATCTCGGCGGTAATATTTGACAACATTCCTGGCGAGTTGGCCTCTACGTCTCCGTGAGACCTTCATATCCATCATTAACGTAATATAACCTAACCTAACCCAACCTAACCTTTCGGCGCTATTATTTGACAACATTCCTGGCGAGTTGGCCTCTACGTCTCCGTGGGACTTTTATATACATCAATAACGTAATATAACCTAACCTAACCCAACCTAACCTTTCGGCGCTATTATTTGACAACATTCCTGTCGAGTTGGCTTATACGTCTCCGTGAGGCCTTCATCTACATCAATAACGTAATATAACCTAACCTGACCCAACCTAACCTTTCGGCGCTATTATTTGACAACATTCCTGGCGAGTGGCCCTCTACGTCTCCGTGGGACCTTCATATACATCAATAACGTAATATAACCTAACCTAACCCAACCCAACCTCTCGGTACTAATATTTGACAACATTCCTGGCGAGTGGGCCTCTACGTCTCCGTGAGACCTTCATATCCATCAGTAACGTATTATAACCTAACCTAACCCAACCTAACATCTCGGCGGTAATATTTGACAACATTCCTGGCGAGTAGGCCTCTGCGTCTCCGTGAGACCTTCATATCCATCAATAACGTAATATAACCTAACCTAACCCAACCTAACCTTTCGGCGCTATTATTTGACAACATTCCTGGCTTGTTGACATCTACGTCTCCGTGGGACTTTTATATACATCAATAGCGTAATATAACCTAACCTAACCCAACCTAAGATCTCGGCACTAATATTCGACAACATTCCTGTCGAGCTGGCTTCTTCGTCTCCGTGAGGCCTTCATATACATCAAGAACCTAATATAACCTAACCTAACCCAACGTAACATCTCGGCTGTAATATTTGACAACATTCCTGGCTTGTTGGCCTCTACGTCTCCGTGGGAACTTCATATACATCAATAACGTAATATAACCTAACCTAAGCCAACCTACATCTCGGCGGTAATATTTGACAACATTCCTATCGAGTTGGCTTCTACGTCTCCGTGAGGCCTTCATATACATCAAAAACGTAATATAACCTAACCTAACCCAACGTAACATCTCGGCTGTAATATTTGACAACATTCCTGGCTTGTTGGCCTCTACGTCTCCGTGGGACATTCATATCCATCAATAACGTAATTTAACCTAAAATAACCCAACGTAACATCTCGGCTGTAATATTTGACGACATTCCTGGCTTGTTGGCCTCTATGTTTCCGTGGGACCTTTATATACATCAATAAGGTAATATAACCTAACCTAACCCAACCTAACATCTCGGCGGTAATATTTGACAACATTCCTGGCGAGTTGGCCTCTACGTCTCCGTGAGGCCTTCATATCCATCAATAACGTAATATAAACCTTATATAACCCAACCTAACCTCTCGGCGCTATTATTTGACAACATTCCTGGCCTGTTGGCCTCTACGTCTCCGTGGGACTTTTATATACATCAATAACGTAATATAACCTAACCTAACCCAACCTAACCTTTCGGCGCTATTATTTGACAACATTTCTGGCGAGTTGGCCTCTTCGTCTCCGTGGGGCCTTTATATACATCAATAACGTAATATAACCTAACCTAATCCAACCTAACCTTTCGGCGCTATTATTTGACAACATTCCTGGCTTGTTGGCCTCTACGTCTCCGTGGGACTTTTATATACATCAATAGCGTAATATAACCTAACCTAACCCAACCTAAGATCTCGGCACTAATATTTGACAACATTCCTGTCGAGTTGGCTTCTACGTCTCCGTGAGGCCTTCATATCCATCATTAACGTAATATAACCTAACCTAACCCAACCTAACCTTTCGGCGCTATTATTTGACAACATTCCTGGCGAGTTGGCCTCTTCGTCTCCGTGGGACTTTTATATACATCAATAACGTAATATAACCTAACCTAACCCAACCTAACCTTTCGGCGCTATTACTTGACAACATTCCTGGCGAGTTGGCCTCTACATGTCCGTGGGACTTTTATATACATCAATAACGTAATGTAACCTAACCTAACCCAACCTAACCTTTCGGCGCTATTATTTGACAACATTCCTGGCGAGTTGGCCTCTACGTCTCCGTGGGACCTCCATATACATTAATAACTTAATATAACCTAACCTAACCCAACCCAACCTCTCGGTACTAACATTTGACAACATTCCTGGCGAGTTGGCCTCTACGTTTCCGTGGGGCTTTTATATACATCAATAACGTAATATAACCTAACCTAACCCAAAGTAACGTCTCGGAGGTAATGATTAACCACATTCCTGGCTTGTTGGCCTCTACGTTTCCGTGAGACCTTCATATCCATCAATAACGTAATATAACCTAACCTAACCCAACCTAACATCTCGGTACCAATATTTGACAACATTCCTGGCGAGTTGGGCTCTACGTCTCCGTGAGACCTTCATATCCATGAATAACGTAATATAACCTAACCTAACCCAACCTATCATCTCGGCGGTAATATTTGACAACATTCCTGGCGAGTTGGTCTCTACGTCTCCGTGCTAACTTCATATACATCAATAACGTAATATAACCTAACCTAAGCCAACCTAACATTTCGGCGCTATTATTTGACAACATTTCTGGCGAGTTGGCCTCTACGTTTCCGTGGGGCTTTTATATACATCAATAACGTAATATAACCTAACCTAAGCCAACCTAACATCTCGGTACCAATATTTGACAACATTCCTGGCGAGTTGGGCTCTACGTCTCCGTGAGACCTTCATATCCATCAATAACGTAATATAACCTTGTATAACCTAACCTAACATCTCGGCGCTATTATTTGACAACATTCCTGGCTTGTTGGCATCTACGTCTCCGTGGGACTTTTATATACATCAATAGCGTAATATAACCTAACCTAACCCAACCTAAGATCTCGGCACTAATATTTGACAACATTCCTGTCGAGTTGGCTTCTACGTCTCCGTGAGGCCTTCATATACATCAAGAACGTAATATAACCTAACCTAACCCAACGTAACATCTCGGCTGTAATATTTGACAACATTCCTGGCTTGTTGGCCTCTACGTCTCCGTGGGAACTTCATATACATCAATAACGTAATATAACCTAACCTAAGCCAACCTAACATCTCGGCGGTAATATTTGACAACATTCCTGGCGAGTAGGCCTCTACGTCTCCGTGAGACCTTCATATCCATCAATAACGTAATATAACCTAACCTAACCCAACCTAACCTCTCGGCGCTATTATTTGACAACATTCCTGGCTTGTTGGCATCTACGTCTCCGTGGGGCCTTCATATCCATCAATAACGTAATATAACCTAACCTAACCCAACCTAACATTTCGGCGCTATTATTTGACAACATTCCTGGCGAGTTGGCCTCTACGTCTCCGTGGGGCCTTTATATACATCAATAACGTAATATAACCTAACCTAACACAACCCAACCTCTC
Source organism: Xylocopa violacea (assembly GCA_963969225.1). NCBI lineage: Eukaryota > Metazoa > Arthropoda > Insecta > Hymenoptera > Apidae > Xylocopa > Xylocopa violacea. The sequence goes on along the minus strand of CAXAJV010001290.1, from coordinate 3,218,447 downwards.
GGCGCTATTATTTGACAACATTCCTGGCTTGTTGGCCTCTATGTTTCCGTGGGACCTTTATATACATCAATAACGTAATATAACCTAACCTAACCCAACCTAACATCTCGGCGGTAATAATTGACAACATTCCTGGCGAGTTGGCCTCTACGTCTACGTGAGACCTTCATATCCATCAAAAACGTAATATAACCTAACCTAACCCAAAGTAACGTCTCGGAGGTAATGTTTAACCACATTCCTGGCTTGTTGGCCTCTACGTCTCCGTGAGACCTTCATATCCATCAATAACGTAATATAACCTAACCTAACCCAACCTAACACTTCGGCGCTATTATTTGACAACATTCCTGGCGAGTTGGCCTCTACGTCTCCGTGGGGCCTTTATATACATCAATAACGTAATATAACCTAACCTAACACAACCCAACCTCTCGGCGCTATTATTTGACAACATTCCTGGCTTGTTGGCCTCTACGTCTCCGTGGGACTTTTATAAACATCAATAGCGTAATATAACCTAACCTAACCCAACCTAAGATCTCGGCACTAATATTTGACAACATTCCTGTCGAGTTGGCTTCTACGTCTCCGTGAGGCCTTCATATACATCACAAACGTTATATAACCTAACCTAACCCAACGTAACATCTCGGCTGTAATATTTGACAACATTCCTGGCTTGTTGGCCTCTACGTCTCCGTGGGACATTCATATCCATCAATAACGTAATTTAACCTAACCTAACCCAACGTAACATCTCGGCTGTAATATTTGACGACATTCCTGGCTTGTTGGCCTCTATGTTTCCGTGGGACCTTTATATTCATCAATAAGGTAATATAACCTAACCTAACCCAACCTAACATCTCGGCGGTAATATTTGACAACATTCCTGGCGAGTTAGCCTCTACGTCTCCGTGAGGCCTTCATATCCATCAATAACATAATATAAACCTTATATAACCCAACCTAACCTCTCGGCGCTATTATTTGACAACATTCCTGGCCTGTTGGCCTCTACGTCTCCGTGGGACTTTTATATACATCAATAACGTAATATAACCTAACCTAACCCAACCTAACCTTTCGGCGCTATTATTTGACAACATTTCTGGCGAGTTGGCCTCTTCGTCTCCGTGGGGCCTTTATATACATCAATAACGTAATATAACCTAACCTAACACAACCCAACCTCTCGGCGCTATTATTTGACAACATTCCTGGCGAGTTGGCCTCTACGTCTCCGTGCGACCTTCATATACATCAATAACGTAATATAACCTAACCTAACCCAACCTAACATCTCGGCGGTAATATTTGACAACATTCCTGGCGAGTTGGCCTCTACGTCTCCGTGAGGCCTTCATATCCATCAATAACGTAATATAAACCTTATATAACCCAACCTAACCTCTCGGCGCTATTATTTGACAACATTCCTGGCCTGTTGGCCTCTACGTCTCCGTGGGACTTTTATATACATCAATAACGTAATATAACCTAACCTAACCCAACCTAACCTTTCGGCGCTATTATTTGACAACATTTCTGGCGAGTTGGCCTCTTCGTCTCCGTGGGGCCTTTATATACATCAATAACGTAATATAACCTAACCTAACACAACCCAACCTCTCGGCGCTATTATTTGACAACATTCCTGGCTTGTTGGCCTCTATGTTTCCGTGGGACCTTTATATACATCAATAACGTAATATAACCTAACCTAACCCAACCTAACATCTCGGCGGTAATAATTGACAACATTCCTGGCGAGTTGGCCTCTACGTCTACGTGAGACCTTCATATCCATCAAAAACGTAATATAACCTAACCTAACCCAAAGTAACGTCTCGGAGGTAATGTTTAACCACATTCCTGGCTTGTTGGCCTCTACGTCTCCGTGAGACCTTCATATCCATCAATAACGTAATATAACCTAACCTAACCCAACCTAACGCTTCGGCGCTATTATTTGACAACATTCCTGGCGAGTTGGCCTCTACGTCTCCGTGGGGCCTTTATATACATCAATAACGTAATATAACCTAACCTAACACAACCCAACCTCTCGGCGCTATTATTTGACAACATTCCTGGCTTGTTGGCCTCTACGTCTCCGTGGGACTTTTATAAACATCAATAGCGTAATATAACCTAACCTAACCCAACCTAAGATCTCGGCACTAATATTTGACAACATTCCTGTCGAGTTGGCTTCTACGTCTCCGTGAGGCCTTCATATACATCACAAACGTTATATAACCTAACCTAACCCAACGTAACATCTCGGCTGTAATATTTGACGACATTCCTGGCTTGTTGGCCTCTATGTTTCCGTGGGACCTTTATATACATCAATAAGGTAATATAACCTAACCTAACCCAACCTAACATCTCGGCGGTAATATTTGACAACATTCCTGGCGAGTTGGCCTCTACGTCTCCGTGAGGCCTTCATATCCATCAATAACGTAATATAAACCTTATATAACCCAACCTAACCTCTCGGCGCTATTATTTGACAACATTCCTGGCCTGTTGGCCTCTACGTCTCCGTGGGACTTTTATATACATCAATAACGTAATATAACCTAACCTAACCCAACCTAACCTTTCGGCGCTATTATTTGACAACATTTCTGGCGAGTTGGCCTCTTCGTCTCCGTGGGGCCTTTATATACATCAATAACGTAATATAACCTAACCTAACACAACCCAACCTCTCGGCGCTATTATTTGACAACATTCCTGGCGAGTTGGCCTCTACGTCTCCGTGCGACCTTCATATACATCAATAACGTAATATAACCTAACCTAACCCAACCTAACATCTCGGCGGTAATATTTGACAACATTCCTGGCGAGTTGGCCTCTACGTCTCCGTGAGACCTTCATATCCATCATTAACGTAATATAACCTAACCTAACCCAACCTAACCTTTCGGCGCTATTATTTGACAACATTCCTGTCGAGTTGGCTTATACGTCTCCGTGAGGCCTTCACATACATCAATAACGTAATATAACCTAACCTAACCCAACCTAACCTTTCGGCGCTATTATTTGACAACATTCCTGGCGAGTCGCCCTCTACGTCTCCGTGGGACCTTCATATACATCAATAACGTAATATAACCTAACCTAACCCAACCTAAGATCTCGGCACTAATATTTGACAACATTCCTGTCGAGCTGGCTTCTTCGTCTCCGTGAGGCCTTCATTTACATCAAGAACCTAATATAACCTAACCTAACCCAACGTAACATCTCGGCTGTAATATTTGACAACATTCCTGGCTTGTTGGCCTCTACGTCTCCGTGGGAACTTCATATACATCAATAACGTAATATAACCTAACCTAAGCCAACCTACATCTCGGCGGTAATATTTGACAACATTCCTATCGAGTTGGCTTCTACGTCTCCGTGAGGCCTTCATATACATCAAAAACGTAATATAACCTAACCTAACCCAACGTAACATCTCGGCTGTAATATTTGACAACATTCCTGGCTTGTTGGCCTCTACGTCTCCGTGGGACATTCATATCCATCAATAACGTAATTTAACCTAAAATAACCCAACGTAACATCTCGGCTGTAATATTTGACGACATTCCTGGCTTGTTGGCCTCTATGTTTCCGTGGGACCTTTATATACATCAATAAGGTAATATAACCTAACCTAACCCAACCTAACATCTCGGCGGTAATATTTGACAACATTCCTGGCGAGTTGGCCTCTACGTCTCCGTGAGGCCTTCATATCCATCAATAACGTAATATAAACCTTATATAACCCAACCTAACCTCTCGGCGCTATTATTTGACAACATTCCTGGCCTGTTGGCCTCTACGTCTCCGTGGGACTTTTATATACATCAATAACGTAATATAACCTAACCTAACCCAACCTAACCTTTCGGCGCTATTATTTGACAACATTTCTGGCGAGTTGGCCTCTTCGTCTCCGTGGGGCCTTTATATACATCAATAACGTAATATAACCTAACCTAATCCAACCTAACCTTTCGGCGCTATTATTTGACAACATTCCTGGCTTGTTGGCCTCTACGTCTCCGTGGGACTTTTATATACATCAATAGCGTAATATAACCTAACCTAACCCAACCTAAGATCTCGGCACTAATATTTGACAACATTCCTGTCGAGTTGGCTTCTACGTCTCCGTGAGGCCTTCATATCCATCATTAACGTAATATAACCTAACCTAACCCAACCTAACCTTTCGGCGCTATTATTTGACAACATTCCTGGCGAGTTGGCCTCTTCGTCTCCGTGGGACTTTTATATACATCAATAACGTAATATAACCTAACCTAACCCAACCTAACCTTTCGGCGCTATTACTTGACAACATTCCTGGCGAGTTGGCATCTACATGTCCGTGGGACTTTTATATACATCAATAACGTAATGTAACCTAACCTAACCCAACCTAACCTTTCGGCGCTATTATTTGACAACATTCCTGGCGAGTTGGCCTCTACGTCTCCGTGGGACCTCCATATACATTAATAACTTAATATAACCTAACCTAACCCAACCCAACCTCTCGGTACTAACATTTGACAACATTCCTGGCGAGTTGGCCTCTACGTTTCCGTGGGGCTTTTATATACATCAATAACGTAATATAACCTAACCTAACCCAAAGTAACGTCTCGGAGGTAATGATTAACCACATTCCTGGCTTGTTGGCCTCTACGTTTCCGTGAGACCTTTATATACATCAATAACGTAATATAACCTAACCTAACCCAACCTAACATCTCGGCGGTAATATTTGACAACATTCCTGGCGTGTTGGCCTCTACGTCTCCGTGGGACTTTTATATACATCAATAACGTAATATAACCTAACCTAACCCAACCTAACCTTTCGGCGCTATTACTTGACAACATTCCTGGCGATTTGGCCTCTACATGTCCGTGGGACTTTTATATACATCAATAACGTAATATAACCTAACCTAACCCAACCTAACCTTTCGGCGCTATTATTTGACAACATTCCTGGCGAGTTGGCCTCTACGTCTCCGTGGGACCTTCATATACATCAATAACGTAATATAACCTAACCTAACCCAACCCAACCTCTCGGTACTAATATTTGACAACATTCCTGGCGAGTGGGCCTCTACGTCTCCGTGAGGCCTTCATATCCATCAATAACGTAATATAAACCTTATATAACCCAACCTAACCTCTCGGCGCTATTATTTGACAACATTCCTGGCCTGTTGGCCTCTACGTCTCCGTGGGACTTTTATATACATCAATAACGTAATATAACCTATCCTAACCCAACCTAACCTTTCGGCGCTATTATTTGACAACATTTCTGGCGAGTTGGCCTCTTCGTCTCCGTGGGGCCTTTATATACATCAATAACGTAATATAACCTAACCTAACACAACCCAACCTCTCGGCGCTATTATTTGACAACATTCCTGGCGAGTTGGCCTCTACGTCTCCGTGCGACCTTCATATACATCAATAACGTAATATAACCTAACCTAACCCAACCTAACATCTCGGCGGTAATATTTGACAACATTCCTGGCGAGTTGGCCTCTACGTCTCCGTGAGACCTTCATATCCATCATTAACGTAATATAACCTAACCTAACCCAACCTAACTTTCGGCGCTATTATTTTACAACATTCCTGGCGAGTTGGCCTCTACGTCTCCGTGGGACTTTTATATACATCAATAACGTAATATAACCTAACCTAACCCAACCTAACCTTTCGGCGCTATTATTTGACAACATTCCTGTCGAGTTGGCTTATACGTCTCCGTGAGGCCTTCATATACATCAATAACGTAATATAACCTAACCTAACCCAACCTAACCTTTCGGCGCTATTATTTGACAACATTCCTGGCGAGTGGCCCTCTACGTCTCCGTGGGACCTTCATATACATCAATAACGTAATATAACCTAACCTAACCCAACCCAACCTCTCGGTACTAATATTTGACAACATTCCTGGCGAGTGGGCCTCTACGTCTCCGTGAGACCTTCATATCCATCAGTAACGTATTATAACCTAACCTAACCCAACCTAACATCTCGGCGGTAATATTTGACAACATTCCTGGCGAGTAGGCCTCTACGTCTCCGTGAGACCTTCATATCCATCAATAACGTAATATAACCTAACCTAACCCAACCTAACCTTTCGGCGCTATTATTTGACAACATTCCTGGCTTGTTGGCATCTACGTCTCCGTGGGACTTTTATATACATCAATAGCGTAATATAACCTAACCTAACCCAACCTAAGATCTCGGCACTAATATTTGACAACATTCCTGTCGAGCTGGCTTCTTCGTCTCCGTGAGGCCTTCATTTACATCAAGAACCTAATATAACCTAACCTAACCCAACGTAACATCTCGGCTGTAATATTTGACAACATTCCTGGCTTGTTGGCCTCTACGTCTCCGTGGGAACTTCATATACATCAATAACGTAATATAACCTAACCTAAGCCAACCTACATCTCGGCGGTAATATTTGACAACATTCCTATCGAGTTGGCTTCTACGTCTCCGTGAGGCCTTCATATACATCAAAAACGTAATATAACCTAACCTAACCCAACGTAACATCTCGGCTGTAATATTTGACAACATTCCTGGCTTGTTGGCCTCTACGTCTCCGTGGGACATTCATATCCATCAATAACGTAATTTAACCTAAAATAACCCAACGTAACATCTCGGCTGTAATATTTGACGACATTCCTGGCTTGTTGGCCTCTATGTTTCCGTGGGACCTTTATATACATCAATAAGGTAATATAACCTAACCTAACCCAACCTAACATCTCGGCGGTAATATTTGACAACATTCCTGGCGAGTTGGCCTCTACGTCTCCGTGAGGCCTTCATATCCATCAATAACGTAATATAAACCTTATATAACCCAACCTAACCTCTCGGCGCTATTATTTGACAACATTCCTGGCCTGTTGGCCTCTACGTCTCCGTGGGACTTTTATATACATCAATAACGTAATATAACCTAACCTAACCCAACCTAACCTTTCGGCGCTATTATTTGACAACATTTCTGGCGAGTTGGCCTCTTCGTCTCCGTGGGGCCTTTATATACATCAATAACGTAATATAACCTAACCTAATCCAACCTAACCTTTCGGCGCTATTATTTGACAACATTCCTGGCTTGTTGGCCTCTACGTCTCCGTGGGACTTTTATATACATCAATAGCGTAATATAACCTAACCTAACCCAACCTAAGATCTCGGCACTAATATTTGACAACATTCCTGTCGAGTTGGCTTCTACGTCTCCGTGAGGCCTTCATATCCATCATTAACGTAATATAACCTAACCTAACCCAACCTAACCTTTCGGCGCTATTATTTGACAACATTCCTGGCGAGTTGGCCTCTTCGTCTCCGTGGGACTTTTATATACATCAATAACGTAATATAACCTAACCTAACCCAACCTAACCTTTCGGCGCTATTACTTGACAACATTCCTGGCGAGTTGGCCTCTACATGTCCGTGGGACTTTTATATACATCAATAACGTAATGTAACCTAACCTAACCCAACCTAACCTTTCGGCGCTATTATTTGACAACATTCCTGGCGAGTTGGCCTCTACGTCTCCGTGGGACCTCCATATACATTAATAACTTAATATAACCTAACCTAACCCAACCCAACCTCTCGGTACTAACATTTGACAACATTCCTGGCGAGTTGGCCTCTACGTTTCCGTGGGGCTTTTATATACATCAATAACGTAATATAACCTAACACAACCCAAAGTAACGTCTCGGAGGTAATGATTAACCACATTCCTGGCTTGTTGGCCTCTACGTTTCCGTGAGACCTTTATATACATCAATAACGTAATATAACCTAACCTAACCCAACCTAACATCTCGGCGGTAATATTTGACAACATTCCTGGCGAGTTGGCCTCTACGTCTCCGTGGGACTTTTATATACATCAATAACGTAATATAACCTAACCTAACCCAACCTAACCTTTCGGCGCTATTATTTGACAACATTCCTGGCGAGTGGCCCTCTACGTCTCCGTGGGACCTTCATATACATCAATAACGTAATATGACCTAACCTAACCCAACCCAACCTCTCGGTACTAATATTTGACAACATTCCTGGCGAGTGGGCTTCTACGTCTCCGTGAGACCTTCATATCCATCAGTAACGTATTATAACCTAACCTAACCCAACCTAACATCTCGGCGGTAATATTTGACAACATTCCTGGCGAGTAGGCCTCTACGTCTCCGTGAGACCTTCATATCCATCAATAACGTAATATAACCTAACCTAACCCAACCTAACCTTTCGGCGCTATTATTTGACAACATTCCTGGCTTGTTGGCATCTACGTCTCCGTGGGACTTTTATATACATCAATAGCGTAATATAACCTAACCTAACCCAACCTAAGATCTCGGCACTAATATTTGACAACATTCCTGTCGAGCTGGCTTCTTCGTCTCCGTGAGGCCTTCATATACATCAAGAACCTAATATAACCTAACCTAACCCAACGTAACATCTCGGCTGTAATATTTGACAACATTCCTGGCTTGTTGGCCTCTACGTCTCCGTGGGACATTCATATCCATCAATAACGTAATTTAACCTAAAATAACCCAACGTAACATCTCGGCTGTAATATTTGACGACATTCCTGGCTTGTTGGCCTCTATGTTTCCGTGGGACCTTTATATACATCAATAAGGTAATATAACCTAACCTAACCCAACCTAACATCTCGGCGGTAATATTTGACAACATTCCTGGCGAGTTGGCCTCTACGTCTCCGTGAGGCCTTCATATCCATCAATAACGTAATATAAACCTTATATAACCCAACCTAACCTCTCGGCGCTATTATTTGACAACATTCCTGGCCTGTTTGCCTCTACGTCTCCGTGGGACTTTTATATACATCAATAACGTAATATAACCTAACCTAACCCAACCTAACCTTTCGGCGCTATTATTTGACAACATTTCTGGCGAGTTGGCCTCTTCGTCTCCGTGGGGCCTTTATATACATCAATAACGTAATATAACCTAACCTAATCCAACCTAACCTTTCGGCGCTATTATTTGACAACATTCCTGGCTTGTTGGCCTCTACGTCTCCGTGGGACTTTTATATACATCAATAGCGTAATATAACCTAACCTAACCCAACCTAAGATCTCGGCACTAATATTTGACAACATTCCTGTCGAGTTGGCTTCTACGTCTCCGTGAGGCCTTCATATCCATCATTAACGTAATATAACCTAACCTAACCCAACCTAACCTTTCGGCGCTATTATTTGACAACATTCCTGGCGAGTTGGCCTCTTCGTCTCCGTGGGACTTTTATATACATCAATAACGTAATATAACCTAACCTAACCCAACCTAACCTTTCGGCGCTATTACTTGACAACATTCCTGGCGAGTTGGCCTCTACATGTCCGTGGGACTTTTATATACATCAATAACGTAATGTAACCTAACCTAACCCAACCTAACCTTTCGGCGCTATTATTTGACAACATTCCTGGCGAGTTGGCCTCTACGTCTCCGTGGGACCTCCATATACATTAATAACTTAATATAACCTAACCTAACCCAACCCAACCTCTCGGTACTAACATTTGACAACATTCCTGGCGAGTTGGCCTCTACGTTTCCGTGGGGCTTTTATATACATCAATAACGTAATATAACCTAACCTAACCCAAAGTAACGTCTCGGAGGTAATGATTAACCACATTCCTGGCTTGTTGGCCTCTACGTTTCCGTGAGACCTTTATATACATCAATAACGTAATATAACCTAACCTAACCCAACCTAACATCTCGGCGGTAATATTTGACAATATTCCTGACGAGTTGGCCTCTACGTCTCCGTGGGACTTTTATATACATCAATAACGTAATATAACCTAACCTAACCCAACCTAACCTTTCGGCGCTATTATTTGACAACATTCCTGGCGAGTGGCACTCTACGTCTCCGTGGGACCTTCATATACATCAATAACGTAATATAACCTAACCTAACCCAACCCAACCTCTCGGTACTAATATTTGACAACATTCCTGGCGAGTGGGCTTCTACGTCTCCGTGAGACCTTCATATCCATCAGTAACGTATTATAACCTAACCTAACCCAACCTAACATCTCGGCGGTAATATTTGACAACATTCCTGGCGAGTAGGCCTCTACGTCTCCGTGAGACCTTCATATCCATCAATAACGTAATATAACCTAACCTAACCCAACCTAACCTTTCGGCGCTATTATTTGACAACATTCCTGGCTTGTTGGCATCTACGTCTCCGTGGGACTTTTATATACATCAATAGCGTAATATAACCTAACCTAACCCAACCTAAGATCTCGGCACTAATATTTGACAACATTCCTGTCGAGCTGGCTTCTTCGTCTCCGTGAGGCCTTCATATACATCAAGAACCTAATATAACCTAACCTAACCCAACGTAACATCTCGGCTGTAATATTTGACAACATTCCTGGCTTGTTGGCCTCTACGTCTCCGTGGGACATTCATATCCATCAATAACGTAATTTAACCTAAAATAACCCAACGTAAACTTTCGGCGCTATTGTTTGACAACATTCCTGGCGAGTGGCCCTCTACGTCTCCGTGGGACCTTCATATACATCAATAACGTAATATAACCTAACCTAACCCAACCCAACCTCTCGGTACTGATATTTGACAACATTCCTGGCGAGTGGGCTTCTACGTCTCCGTGAGACCTTCATATCCATCAGTAACGTATTATAACCTAACCTAACCCAACCTAACATCTCGGCGGTAATATTTGACAACATTCCTGGCGAGTAGGCCTCTACGTCTCCGTGAGACCTTCATATCCATCAATAACGTAATATAACCTAACCTAACCCAACCTAACCTTTCGGCGCTACTATTTGACAACATTCCTGGCTTGTTGGCATCTACGTCTCCGTGGGACTTTTATATACATCAATAGCGTAATATAACCTAACCTAACCCAACCTAAGATCTCGGCACTAATATTTGACAACATTCCTGTCGAGCTGGCTTCTTCGTCTCCGTGAGGCCTTCATATACATCAAGAACCTAATATAACCTAACCTAACCCAACGTAACATCTCGGCTGTAATATTTGACAACATTCCTGGCTTGTTGGCCTCTACGTCTCCGTGGGACATTCATATCCATCAATAACGTAATTTAACCTAAAATAACCCAACGTAACATCTCGGCTGTAATATTTGACGACATTCCTGGCTTGTTGGCCTCTATGTTTCCGTGGGACCTTTATATACATCAATAAGGTAATATAACCTAACCTAACCCAACCTAACATCTCGGCGGTAATATTTGACAACATTCCTGGTGAGTTGGCCTCTACGTCACCGTGAGGCCTTCATATCCATCAATAACGTAATATAAACCTTATATAACCCAACCTAACCTCTCGGCGCTATTATTTGACAACATTCCTGGCCTGTTGGCCTCTACGTCTCCGTGGGGCCTTTATATACATCAATAACGTAATATAACCTAACCTAATCCAACCTAACCTTTCGGCGCTATTATTTGACAACATTCCTGGCTTGTTGGCTTCTACGTCTCCGTGGGACTTTTATATACATCAATAGCGTAATATAACCTAACCTAACCCAACCTAAGATCTCGGCACTAATATTTGACAACATTCCTGTCGAGTTGGCTTCTACGTCTCCGTGAGGCCTTCATATCCATCATTAACGTAATATAACCTAACCTAACCCAACCTAACCTTTCGGCGCTATTATTTGACAACATTCCTGGCGAGTTGGCCTCTTCGTCTCCGTGGGACTTTTATATACATCAATAACGTAATATAACCTAACCTAACCCAACCTAACCTTTCGGCGCTATTACTTGACAACATTCCTGGCGAGTTGGCCTCTACATGTCCGTGGGACTTTTATATACATCAATAACGTAATGTAACCTAACCTAACCCAACCTAACCTTTCGGCGCTATTATTTGACAACATTCCTGGCGAGTTGGCCTCTACGTCTCCGTGGGACCTCCATATACATTAATAACTTAATATAACCTAACCTAACCCAACCCAACCTCTCGGTACTAACATTTGACAACATTCCTGGCGAGTTGGCCTCTACGTTTCCGTGGGGCTTTTATATACATCAATAACGTAATATAACCTAACCTAACCCAAAGTAACGTCTCGGAGGTAATGATTAACCACATTCCTGGCTTGTTGGCCTCTACGTTTCCGTGAGACCTTTATATACATCAATAACGTAATATAACCTAACCTAACCCAACCTAACATCTCGGCGGTAATATTTGACAACATTCCTGGCAAGTTGGCCTCTACGTCTCCGTGGGACTTTTATATACATCAATAACGTAATATAACCTAACCTAACCCAACCTAACCTTTCGGCGCTATTACTTGACAACATTCCTGGCGAGTTGGCCTCTACATGTCCGTGGGACTTTTATATACATCAATAACGTAATATAACCTAACCTAACCCAACTTAACCTTTCGGCGCTATTATTTGACAACATTCCTGGCGAGTTGGCCTCTACGTCTCCGTGGGACCTTCATATACATCAATAACGTAATATAACCTAACCTAACCCAACCCAACCTCTCGGTACTAATATTTGACAACATTCCTGGCGAGTGGGCCTCTACGTCTCCGTGAGGCCTTCATATCCATCAATAACGTAATATAAACCTTATATAACCCAACCTAACCTCTCGGCGCTATTATTTGACAACATTCCTGGCCTGTTGGCCTCTACGTCTCCGTGGGACTTTTATATACATCAATAACGTAATATAACCTATCCTAACCCAACCTAACCTTTCGGCGCTATTATTTGACAACATTTCTGGCGAGTTGGCCTCTTCGTCTCCGTGGGGCCTTTATATACATCAATAACGTAATATAACCTAACCTAACACAACCCAACCTCTCGGCGCTATTATTTGACAACATTCCTGGCGAGTTGGCCTCTACGTCTCCGTGCGACCTTCATATACATCAATAACGTAATATAACCTAACCTAACCCAACCTAACATCTCGGCGGTAATATTTGACAACATTCCTGGCGAGTGGGCTTCTACGTCTCCGTGAGACCTTCATATCCATCAGTAACGTATTATAACCTAACCTAACCCAACCTAACATCTCGGCGGTAATATTTGACAACATTCCTGGCGAGTAGGCCTCTACGTCTCCGTGAGACCTTCATATCCATCAATATCGTAATATAACCTAACCTAACCCAACCTAACCTTTCGGCGCTATTATTTGACAACATTCCTGGCTTGTTGGCATCTACGTCTCCGTGGGACTTTTATATACATCAATAGCGTAATATAACCTAACCTAACCCAACCTAAGATCTCGGCACTAATATTTGACAACATTCCTGTCGAGCTGGCTTCTTCGTCTCCGTGAGGCCTTCATATACATCAAGAACCTAATATAACCTAACCTAACCCAACGTAACATCTCGGCTGTAATATTTGACAACATTCCTGGCTTGTTGGCCTCTACGTCTCCGTGGGACATTCATATCCATCAATAACGTAATTTAACCTAAAATAACCCAACGTAACATCTCGGCTGTAATATTTGACGACATTCCTGGCTTGTTGGCCTCTATGTTTCCGTGGGACCTTTATATACATCAATAAGGTAATATAACCTAACCTAACCCAACCTAACATCTCGGCGGTAATATTTGACAACATTCCTGGCGAGTTGGCCTCTACGTCTCCGTGAGGCCTTCATATCCATCAATAACGTAATATAAACCTTATATAACCCAACCTAACCTCTCGGCGCTATTATTTGACAACATTCCTGGCCTGTTGGCCTCTACGTCTCCGTGGGACTTTTATATACATCAATAACGTAATATAACCTAACCTAACCCAACCTAACCTTTCGGCGCTATTATTTGACAACATTTCTGGCGAGTTGGCCTCTTCGTCTCCGTGGGGCCTTTATATACATCAATAACGTAATATAACCTAACCTAATCCAACCTAACCTTTCGGCGCTATTATTTGACAACATTCCTGGCTTGTTGGCCTCTACGTCTCCGTGGGACTTTTATATACATCAATAGCGTAATATAACCTAACCTAACCCAACCTAAGATCTCGGCACTAATATTTGACAACATTCCTGTCGAGTTGGCTTCTACGTCTCCGTGAGGCCTTCATATCCATCATTAACGTAATATAACCTAACCTAACCCAACCTAACCTTTCGGCGCTATTATTTGACAACATTCCTGGCGAGTTGGCCTCTTCGTCTCCGTGGGACTTTTATATACATCAATAACGTAATATAACCTAACCTAACCCAACCTAACCTTTCGGCGCTATTACTTGACAACATTCCTGGCGAGTTGGCCTCTACATGTCCGTGGGACTTTTATATACATCAATAACGTAATGTAACCTAACCTACCTAACCTAACCTTTCGGCGCTATTATTTGACAACATTCCTGGCGAGTTGGCCTCTACGTCTCCGTGGGACCTCCATATACATTAATAACTTAATATAACCTAACCTAACCCAACCCAACCTCTCGGTACTAACATTTGACAACATTCCTGGCGAGTTGGCCTCTACGTTTCCGTGGGGCTTTTATATACATCAATAACGTAATATAACCTAACCTAACCCAAAGTAACGTCTCGGAGGTAATGATTAACCACATTCCTGGCTTGTTGGCCTCTACGTTTCCGTGAGACCTTTATATACATCAATAACGTAATATAACCTAACCTAACCCAACCTAACATCTCGGCGGTAATATTTGACAACATTCCTGGCGAGTTGGCCTCTACGTCTCCGTGGGACTTTTATATACATCAATAACGTAATATAACCTAACCTAACCCAACCTAACCTTTCGGCGCTATTATTTGACAACATTCCTGGCGAGTGGCACTCTACGTCTCCGTGGGACCTTCATATACATCAATAACGTAATATAACCTAACCTAACCCAACCCAACCTCTCGGTACTAATATTTGACAACATTCCTGGCGAGTGGGCTTCTACGTCTCCGTGAGACCTTCATATCCATCAGTAACGTATTATAACCTAACCTAACCCAACCTAACATCTCGGCGGTAATATTTGACAACATTCCTGGCGAGTAGGCCTCTACGTCTCCGTGAGACCTTCATATCCATCAATAACGTAATATAACCTAACCTAACCCAACCTAACCTTTCGGCGCTATTATTTGACAACATTCCTGGCTTGTTGGCATCTACGTCTCCGTGGGACTTTTATATACATCAATAGCGTAATATAACCTAACCTAACCCAACCTAAGATCTCGGCACTAATATTTGACAACATTCCTGTCGAGCTGGCTTCTTCGTCTCCGTGAGGCCTTCATATACATCAAGAACCTAATATAACCTAACCTAACCCAACGTAACATCTCGGCTGTAATATTTGACAACATTCCTGGCTTGTTGGCCTCTACGTCTCCGTGGGACATTCATATCCATCAATAACGTAATTTAACCTAAAATAACCCAACGTAAACTTTCGGCGCTATTGTTTGACAACATTCCTGGCGAGTGGCCCTCTACGTCTCCGTGGGACCTTCATATACATCAATAACGTAATATAACCTAACCTAACCCAACCCAACCTCTCGGTACTGATATTTGACAACATTCCTGGCGAGTGGGCTTCTACGTCTCCGTGAGACCTTCATATCCATCAGTAACGTATTATAACCTAACCTAACCCAACCTAACATCTCGGCGGTAATATTTGACAACATTCCTGGCGAGTAGGCCTCTACGTCTCCGTGAGACCTTCATATCCATCAATAACGTAATATAACCTAACCTAACCCAACCTAACCTTTCGGCGCTATTATTTGACAACATTCCTGGCTTGTTGGCATCTACGTCTCCGTGGGACTTTTATATACATCAATAGCGTAATATAACCTAACCTAACCCAACCTAAGATCTCGGCACTAATATTTGACAACATTCCTGTCGAGCTGGCTTCTTCGTCTCCGTGAGGCCTTCATATACATCAAGAACCTAATATAACCTAACCTAACCCAACGTAACATCTCGGCTGTAATATTTGACAACATTCCTGGCTTGTTGGCCTCTACGTCTCCGTGGGACATTCATATCCATCAATAACGTAATTTAACCTAAAATAACCCAACGTAACATCTCGGCTGTAATATTTGACGACATTCCTGGCTTGTTGGCCTCTATGTTTCCGTGGGACCTTTATATACATCAATAAGGTAATATAACCTAACCTAACCCAACCTAACATCTCGGCGGTAATATTTGACAACATTCCTGGTGAGTTGGCCTCTACGTCACCGTGAGGCCTTCATATCCATCAATAACGTAATATAAACCTTATATAACCCAACCTAACCTCTCGGCGCTATTATTTGACAACATTCCTGGCCTGTTGGCCTCTACGTCTCCGTGGGGCCTTTATATACATCAATAACGTAATATAACCTAACCTAATCCAACCTAACCTTTCGGCGCTATTATTTGACAACATTCCTGGCTTGTTGGCTTCTACGTCTCCGTGGGACTTTTATATACATCAATAGCGTAATATAACCTAACCTAACCCAACCTAAGATCTCGGCACTAATATTTGACAACATTCCTGTCGAGTTGGCTTCTACGTCTCCGTGAGGCCTTCATATCCATCATTAACGTAATATAACCTAACCTAACCCAACCTAACCTTTCGGCGCTATTATTTGACAACATTCCTGGCGAGTTGGCCTCTTCGTCTCCGTGGGACTTTTATATACATCAATAACGTAATATAACCTAACCTAACCCAACCTAACCTTTCGGCGCTATTACTTGACAACATTCCTGGCGAGTTGGCCTCTACATGTCCGTGGGACTTTTATATACATCAATAACGTAATGTAACCTAACCTAACCCAACCTAACCTTTCGGCGCTATTATTTGACAACATTCCTGACGAGTTGGCCTCTACGTCTCCGTGGGACCTCCATATACATTAATAACTTAATATAACCTAACCTAACCCAACCCAACCTCTCGGTACTAACATTTGACAACATTCCTGGCGAGTTGGCCTCTACGTTTCCGTGGGGCTTTTATATACATCAATAACGTAATATAACCTAACCTAACCCAAAGTAACGTCTCGGAGGTAATGATTAACCACATTCCTGGCTTGTTGGCCTCTACGTTTCCGTGAGACCTTTATATACATCAATAACGTAATATAACCTAACCTAACCCAACCTAACATCTCGGCGGTAATATTTGACAACATTCCTGGCGAGTTGGCCTCTACGTCTCCGTGAGACCTTCATATCCATCATTAACGTAATATAACCTAACCTAACCCAACCTAACTTTCGGCGCTATTATTTTACAACATTCCTGGCGAGTTGGCCTCTACGTCTCCGTGGGACTTTTATATACATCAATAACGTAATATAACCTAACCTAACCCAACCTAACCTTTCGGCGCTATTATTTGACAACATTCCTGTCGAGTTGGCTTATACGTCTCCGTGAGGCCTTCATATACATCAATAACGTAATATAACCTAACCTAACCCAACCTAACCTTTCGGCGCTATTATTTGACAACATTCCTGGCGAGTGGCCCTCTACGTCTCCGTGGGACCTTCATATACATCAATAACGTAATATAACCTAACCTAACCCAACCCAACCTCTCGGTACTAATATTTGACAACATTCCTGGCGAGTGGGCCTCTACGTCTCCGTGAGACCTTCATATCCATCAGTAACGTATTATAACCTAACCTAACCCAACCTAACATCTCGGCGGTAATATTTGACAACATTCCTGGCGAGTAGGCCTCTACGTCTCCGTGAGACCTTCATATCCATCAATAACGTAATATAACCTAACCTAACCCAACCTAACCTTTCGGCGCTATTATTTGACAACATTCCTGGCTTGTTGGCCTCTACGTCTCCGTGGGACTTTTATATACATCAATAGCGTAATATAACCTAACCTAACCCAACCTAAGATCTCGGCACTAATATTTGACAACATTCCTGTCGAGTTGGCTTCTACGTCTCCGTGAGGCCTTCATATACATCACAAACGTAATATAACCTAACCTAACCCAACGTAACATCTCGGCTGTAATATTTTACAACATTCCTGGCTTGTTGGCCTCTACGTCTCCGTGGAACATTCATATCCATCAATAAAGTAATTTAACCTAAAATAACCCAACGTAACATCTCGGCTGTAATATTTGACGACATTTCTGGCGAGTTGGCCTCTTCGTCTCCGTGGGGCCTTTATATACATCAATAACGTAATATAACCTAACCTAACACAACCCAACCTCTCGGCGCTATTATTTGACAACATTCCTGGCGAGTTGGCCTCTACGTCTCCGTGGGACCTTCATATACATCAATAACGTAATATAACCTAACCTAACCCAACCTAACATCTCGGCGGTAATATTTGACAACATTCCTGGCGAGTTGGCCTCTACGTCTCCGTGAGACCTTCATATCCATCATTAACGTAATATAACCTAACCTAACCCAACCTAACCTTTCGGCGCTATTATTTGACAACATTCCTGGCGAGTTGGCCTCTACGTCTCCGTGGGACTTTTATATACATCAATAACGTAATATAACCTAACCTAACCCAACCTAACCTTTCGGCGCTATTATTTGACAACATTCCTGTCGAGTTGGCTTATACGTCTCCGTGAGGCCTTCATATACATCAATAACGTAATATAACCTAACCTAACCCAACCTAACCTTTCGGCGCTATTATTTGACAACATTCCTGGCGAGTGGCCCTCTACGTCTCCGTGGGACCTTCATATACATCAATAACGTAATATAACCTAACCTAACCCAACCCAACCTCTCGGTACTAATATTTGACAACATTCCTGGCGAGTGGGCCTCTACGTCTCCGTGAGACCTTCATATCCATCAGTAACGTATTATAACCTAACCTAACCCAACCTAACATCTCGGCGGTAATATTTGACAACATTCCTGGCGAGTAGGCCTCTACGTCTCCGTGAGACCTTCATATCCATCAATAACGTAATATAACCTAACCTAACCCAACCTAACCTTTCGGCGCTATTATTTGACAACATTCCTGGCTTGTTGGCCTCTACGTCTCCGTGGGACTTTTATATACATCAATAGCGTAATATAACCTAACCTAACCCAACCTAAGATCTCGGCACTAATATTTGACAACATTCCTGTCGAGTTGGCTTCTACGTCTCCGTGAGGCCTTCATATACATCACAAACGTAATATAACCTAACCTAACCCAACGTAACATCTCGGCTGTAATATTTTACAACATTCCTGGCTTGTTGGCCTCTACGTCTCCGTGGAACATTCATATCCATCAATAAAGTAATTTAACCTAAAATAACCCAACGTAACATCTCGGCTGTAATATTTGACGACATTTCTGGCGAGTTGGCCTCTTCGTCTCCGTGGGGCCTTTATATACATCAATAACGTAATATAACCTAACCTAACACAACCCAACCTCTCGGCGCTATTATTTGACAACATTCCTGGCGAGTTGGCCTCTACGTCTCCGTGGGACCTTCATATACATCAATAACGTAATATAACCTAACCTAACCCAACCTAACATCTCGGCGGTAATATTTGACAACATTCCTGGCGAGTTGGCCTCTACGTCTCCGTGAGACCTTCATATCCATCATTAACGTAATATAACCTAACCTAACCCAACCTAACCTTTCGGCGCTATTATTTGACAACATTCCTGGCGAGTTGGCCTCTACGTCTCCGTGGGACTTTTATATACATCAATAACGTAATATAACCTAACCTAACCCAACCTAACCTTTTGGCGCTATTACTTGACAACATTCCTGGCGAGTTGGCCTCTACATGTCCGTGGGACTTTTATATACATCAATAACGTAATGTAACCTAACCTAACCCAACCTAACCTTTCGGCGCTATTATTTGACAACATTCCTGGCGAGTTGGCCTCTACGTCTCCGTGGGACCTCCATATACATTAATAACTTAATATAACCTAACCTAACCCAACCCAACCTCTCGGTACTAACATTTGACAACATTCCTGGCGAGTTGGCCTCTACGTCTCCGTGGGACCTTCATATCCATCAATAACGTAATATAACCTAACCTAATCCAACCTAACCTTTCGGCGCTATTATTTGACAACATTCCTGGCGAGTTGGCCTCTACGTCTCCGTGGGACTTTTATATACATCAATAACGTAATATAACCTAACCTAATCCAACCTAACCTTTCGGCGCTATTATTTGACAACATTCCTGGCTTGTTGGCCTCTACGTCTCCGTGGGACTTTTATATACATCAATAGCGTAATATAACCTAACCTAACCCAACCTAAGATCTCGGCACTAATATTTGACAACATTCCTGTCGAGTTGGCTTCTACGTCTCCGTGAGGCCTTCATATACATCACAAACGTAATATAACCTAACCTAACCCAACGTAACATCTCGGCTGTAATATTTTACAACATTCCTGGCTTGTTGGCCTCTACGTCTCCGTGGAACATTCATATCCATCAATAACGTAATTTAACCTAAAATAACCCAACGTTACATCTCGGCTGTAATATTTGACGACATTTTTGGCGAGTTGGCCTCTACGTCTCCGTGGGGCCTTTATATACATCAATAACGTAATATAACCTAACCTAACACAACCCAACCTCTCGGCGCTATTATTTGACAACATTCCTGGCGAGTTGGCCTCTACGTCTCCGTGGGACCTCCATATACATCAATAACTTAATATAACCTAACCTAACCCAACCCAACCTCTCGGTACTAGCATTTGACAACATTCCTGGCGAGTTGGCCTCTACGTTTCCGTGAGGCTTTTATATACATCAATAACGTAATATAACCTAACCTAACCCAAAGTAACGTCTCGGAGGTAATGATTAACCACATTCCTGGCTTGTTGGCCTCTACGTTTCCGTGAGACCTTTATATACATCAATAACGTAATATAACCTAACCTAACCCAACCTAACATCTCGGCGGTAATATTTGACAACATTCCTGGCGAGTTGGCCTCTACGTCTCCGTGGGACTTTTATATACATCAATAACGTAATATAACCTAACCTAACCCAACCTAACCTTTCGGCGCTATTACTTGACAACATTCGTGGCGAGTTGGCCTCTACATGTCCGTGGGACTTTTATATACATCAATAACGTAATATAACCTAACCTAACCCAACCTAACATTTCGGCGCTATTATTTGACAACATTCCTGGCGAGTTGGCCTCTACGTCTCCGTGGGACCTTCATATACATCAATAACGTAATATAACCTAACCTAACCCAACCCAACCTCTCGGTACTAATATTTGACTACATTCCTGGCGAGTGGGCCTCTACGTCTCCGTGGGACCTTCATATCCATCAATAACGTAATATATCCTAACCTAACCCAACCTAACCTTTCGGCGCTATTATTTGACAACATTCCTGGCGAGTTGGCCTCTACGTCTCCGTGGGACTTTTATATACATCAATAACGTAATATAACCTAACCTAATCCAACCTAACCTTTCGGCGCTATTATTTGACAACATTCCTGGCTTGTTGGCCTCTACGTCTCCGTGGGACTTTTATATACATCAATAGCGTAATATAACCTAACCTAACCCAACCTAAGATCTCGGCACTAATATTTGACGACATTCCTGTCGAGTTGGCTTCTACGTCTCCGTGAGGCCTTCATATACATCACAAACGTAATATAACCTAACCTAACCCAACGTAACATCTCGGCTGTAATATTTTACAACATTCCTGGCTTGTTGGCCTCTGCGTCTCCGTGGAACATTCATATCCATCAATAACGTAATTTAACCTAAAATAACCCAACGTAACATCTCGGCTGTAATATTTGACGACATTTCTGGCGAGTTGGCCTCTACGTTTCCGTGGGGCTTTTATATACATCAATAACGTAATATAACCTAACCTAACCCAAAGTAACGTCTCGGAGGTAATGATTAACCACATTCCTGGCTTGTTGGCCTCTACGTTTCCGTGAGACCTTTATATACATCAATAACGTAATATAACCTAACCTAACCCAACCTAACATCTCGGCGGTAATATTTGACAACATTCCTGGCGAGTTGGCCTCTACGTCTCCGTGGGACTTTTATATACATCAATAACGTAATATAACCTAACCTAACCCAACCTAACCTTTCGGCGCTATTACTTGACAACATTCCTGGCGAGTTGGCCTCTACATGTCCGTGGGACTTTTATATACATCAATAACGTAATATAACCTAACCTAACCCAACCTAACCTTTCGGCGCTATTATTTGACAACATTCCTGGCGAGTTGGCCTCTACGTCTCCGTGGGACCTTCATATACATCAATAACGTAATATAACCTGACCTAACCCAACCTAACATGTCGGCGGTAATATTTGACAACATTCCTGGCGAGTTGGCCTCTACGTCTCCGTGGGACCTTCATATACATCAATAACGTAATATAACCTGACCTAACCCAACCTAACATGTCGGCGGTAATATTTGACAACATTCCTGGCGAGTTGGCCTCTACGTCTCCGTGGGGCCTTATATACATCAATAACGTAATATAACCTAACCTAACACAACCCAACCTCTCGGCACTAATATTTGACAACATTCCTGGCGAGTTGGCCTCTACGTCTCCGTGAGACCTTCATATCCATCAATAACGTAATATAACCTAACCTAACCCAACCTAACCTTTCGGCGCTATTATTTGACAACATTCCTGGCGAGTTGGCCTCTACGTCTCCGTGGGACTTTTATATACATCAATAACGTAATATAACCTAACCTAGTCCAACCTAATCTTTCGGCGCTATTATTTGACATCATTCCTGGCTTGTTGGCCTCTACGTCTCCGTGGGACTTTTATATACATCAATAGCGTAATATAACCTAACCTAACCCAACCTAAGATCTCGGCACTAATATTTGACAACATTCCTATCGAGTTGGCTTCTACGTATCCGTGAGGCCTTCATATACATCAAAAACGTAATATAACCTAACCTAACCCAACGTAACATCTCGGCTGTAATATTTGACAACATTCCTGGCTTGTTGGCCTCTACGTCTCCGTGGGACATTCATATCCATCAATAACGTAATTTAACCTAAAATAACCCAACGTAACATCTCGGCTGTAATATTTGACGACATTCCTGGCTTGTTGGCCTCTATGTTTCCGTGGGACCTTTATATACATCAATAAGGTAATATAACCTAACCTAACCCAACCTAACATCTCGGCGGTAATATTTGACAACATTCCTGGCGAGTTGGCCTCTACGTCTCCGTGAGGCCTTCATATCCATCAATAACGTAATATAAACCTTATATAACCCAACCTAACCTCTCGGCGCTATTATTTGACAACATTCCTGGCCTGTTGGCCTCTACGTCTCCGTGGGACTTTTATATACATCAATAACGTAATATAACCTAACCTAACCCAACCTAACCTTTCGGCGCTATTATTTGACAACATTTCTGGCGAGTTGGCCTCTTCGTCTCCGTGGGGCCTTTATATACTTCAATAACGTAATATAACCTAACCTAACACAACCCAACCTCTCGGCGCTATTATTTGACAACATTCCTGGCGAGTTGGCCTCTACGTCTCCGTGGGACTTTAATATACATCAATAACGTAATATAACCTAACCTAACCCAACCTAACCTTTCGGCGCTATTATTTGACAACTTTCCTGTCGAGTTGGCTTCTACGTCTCCGTGAGGCCTTCATATACATCAATAACGTAATATAACCTAACCTAACCCAACCTAACCTTTCGGCGCTATTATTTGACAACATTCCTGGCGAGTGGCCCTCTACGTCTCCGTGGGACCTTCATATACATCAATAACGTAATATAACCTAACCTAACCCAACCCAACCTCTCGGTACTAATATTTGACAACATTCCTGGCGAGTGGGCCTCTACGTCTCCGTGAGACCTTCATATCCATCAGTAACGTATTATAACCTAACCTAACCCAACCTAACATCTCGGCGGTAATATTTGACAACATTCCTGGCGAGTAGGCCTCTACGTCTCCGTGAGACCTTCATATCCATCAATAACGTAATATAACCTAACCTAACCCAACCTAACCTTTCGGCGCTATTATTTGACAACATTCCTGGCTTGTTGGCCTCTACGTCTCCGTGGGACTTTTATATACATCAATAGCGTAATATAACCTAACCTAACCCAACCTAACTTTTCGGCGCTATTATTTGACAACATTCCTGTCGAGTTGGCTTCTACGTCTCCGTGAGGCCTTCATATACATCAATAACGTAATATAACCTAACCTAACCCAACCTAACCTTTCGGCGCTATTATTTGACAACATTCCTGGCTTGTTGGCCTCTACGTCTCCGTGGGACTTTTATATACATCAATAGCGTAATATAACCTAACCTAACCCAACCTAACTTTTCGGCGCTATTATTTGACAACATTCCTGTCGAGTTGGCTTCTACGTCTCCGTGAGGCCTTCATATACATCAATAACGTAATATAACCTAACCTAACCCAACCTAACCTTTCGGCGCTATTATTTGACAACATTCCTGGCGAGTGGGCCTCTACGTCTCCGTGGGACCTTCATATACATCAATAACGTAATATAACCTAACCTAACCCAACCCAACCTCTCGGTACTAATATTTGACAACATTCCTGGCGAGTGGGCCTCTACGTCTCCGTGGGACCTTCATATCCATCAATAACGTAATATAGCCTAACCTAACCCAACCTAACCTTTCGGCGCTATTATTTGACAACATTCCTGGCGAGTTGGCCTCTACGTCTCCGTGGGACTTTTATATACATCAATAACGTAATATAACCTAACCTAACCCAACCTAACCTATCGGCGCTATTATTTGACAACATTCCTGGCGAGTTGGGCTCTACGTCTCCGTGGGACCTTCATATACATCAATAACGTAATATAACCTGACCTAACCCAACCTATCATCTCGGCGGTAATATTTGACAACATTCCTGGCGAGTTGGACTCTACGTCTCCGTGGGAACTTCATATACATCAATAACGTAATATAACCTAACCTAGGCCAACCTAACATGTCGGCGGTAATATTTGACAACATTCCTGGCGAGTTGGCCTCTACGTCTCCGTGGGGCCTTTATATACATCAATAACGTAATATAACCTAACCTAACACAACCCAACCTCTCGGCACTAATATTTGACAACATTCCTGGCGAGTTGGCCTCTACGTCTCCGTGAGACCTTCATATCCATCATTAACGTAATATAACCTAACCTAACCCAACCTAACCTTTCGGCGCTATTATTTGACAACATTCCTGGCGAGTTGGCCTCTACGTCTCCGTGGGACTTTTATATACATCAATAGCGTAATATAACCTAACCTAACCCAACCTAAGATCTCGGCACTAATATTTGACAACATTCCTATCGAGTTGGCTTCTACGTCTCCGTGAGGCCTTCATATACATCAAAAACGTAATTATAACCTAACCTAACCCAACCTAACCTTTCGGCGCTATTATTTGACAACATTCCTGGCGAGTTGGCCTCTACGTCTCCGTGGGACTTTTATATACATCAATAACGTAATATAACCTAACCTAACCCAACCTAACCTATCGGCGCTATTATTTGACAACATTCCTGGCGAGTTGGGCTCTACGTCTCCGTGGGACCTTCATATACATCAATAACGTAATATAACCTGACCTAACCCAACCTATCATCTCGGCGGTAATATTTGACAACATTCCTGGCGAGTTGGACTCTACGTCTCCGTGGGAACTTCATATACATCAATAACGTAATATAACCTAACCTAGGCCAACCTAACATGTCGGCGGTAATATTTGACAACATTCCTGGCGAGTTGGCCTCTACGTCTCCGTGGGGCCTTTATATACATCAATAACGTAATATAACCTAACCTAACACAACCCAACCTCTCGGCACTAATATTTGACAACATTCCCGGCGAGTTGGCCTCTACGTCTCCGTGAGACCTTCATATCCATCATTAACGTAATATAACCTAACCTAACCCAACCTAACCTTTCGGCGCTATTATTTGACAACATTCCTGTCGAGTTGGCTTCTACGTTTCCGTGAGGCCTTCATATACATCAATAACGTAATATAACCTAACCTAACCCAACCTAACCTTTCGGCGCTATTATTTGACAACATTCCTGGCGAGTGGCCCTCTACGTCTCCGTGGGACCTTCATATACATCAATAACGTAATATAACCTAACCTAACCCAACCCAACCTCTCGGTACTAATATTTGACAACATTCCTGGCGAGTGGGCCTCTACGTCTCCGTGAGACCTTCATATCCATCAGTAACGTATTATAACCTAACCTAACCCAACCTAACATCTCGGCGGTAATATTTGACAACATTCCTGGCGAGTAGGCCTCTACGTCTCCGTGAGACCTTCATATCCATCAATAACGTAATATAACCTAACCTAACCCAACCTAACCTTTCGGCGCTATTATTTGACAACATTCCTGGCTTGTTGGCCTCTACGTCTCCGTGGGACTTTTATATACATCAATAGCGTAATATAACCTAACCTAACCCAACCTAACCTTTCGGCGCTATTATTTGACAACATTCCTGTCGAGTTGGCTTCTACGTCTCCGTGAGGCCTTCATATACATCAATAACGTAATATAACCTAACCTAACCCAACCTAACCTTTCGGCGCTATTATTTGACAACATTCCTGGCGAGTTGGCCTCTACGTCTCCGTGGGACTTTTATATACATCAATAACGTAATATAACCTAACCTAACCCAACCTAACCTTTCGGCGCTATTATTTGACAACATTCCTGTCGAGTTGGCTTCTACGTCTCCGTGAGGCCTTCATATACATCAATAACGTAATATAACCTAACCTAACCCAACCTAACCTTTCGGCGCTATTATTTGACAACATTCCTGGCGAGTTGGCCTCTACGTCTCCGTGGGACTTTTATATACATCAATAACGTAATATAACCTAACCTAACCCAACCTAACCTTTCGGCGCTATTACTTGACAACATTCCTGGCGAGTTGGCCTCTACATGTCCGTGGGACTTTTATATACATCAATAACGTAATATAACCTAACCTAACCCAACCTAACCTTTCGGCGCTATTATTTGACAAAATTCCTGGCGAGTTGGCATCTACGTCTCCGTGGGACCTTCATATACATGAATAACGTAATATAACCTAACCTAACCCAACCCAACCTCTCGGTACTAATATTTGACAACATTCCTGGCGAGTGGGCCTCTACGTCTCCGTGGGACCTTCATATCCATCAATAACGTAATTATAACCTAACCTAACCCAACCTAACCTTTCGGCGCTATTATTTGACAACATTCCTGACGAGTTGGCCTCTACGTCTCCGTGGGACTTTTATATACATCAATAACCTAATATAACCTAACCTAATCCAACCTAACCTTTCGGCGCTATTATTTGACAACATTCCTGGCGAGTTGGGCTCTACGTCTCCGTGGGACCTTCATATACATCAATAACGTAATATAACCTGACCTAACCCAACCTATCATCTCGGCGGTAATATTTGACAACATTCCTGGCGAGTTGGACTCTACGTCTCCGTGGGAACTTCATATACATCAATAACGTAATATAACCTAACCTAGACCAACCTAACATTTCGGCGCTATTATTTGACAACATTCCTGGCGAGTTGGCCTCTACGTCTCCGTGGGACTTTTATATACATCAATAACGTAATATAACCTAACCTAACCCAACCTAACCTTTCGGCGCTATTATTTGACAACATTCCTGTCGAGTTGGCTTCTACGTCTCCGTGAGGCCTTCATATACATCAATAACGTAATATAACCTAACCTAACCCAACCTAACCTTTCGGCGCTATTATTTGACAACATTCCTGGCTTGTTGGCCTCTACGTCTCCGTGGGACTTTTATATACATCAATAGCGTAATATAACCTAACCTAACCCAACCTAACTTTTCGGCGCTATTATTTGACAACATTCCTGTCGAGTTGGCTTCTACGTCTCCGTGAGGCCTTCATATACATCAATAACGTAATATAACCTAACCTAACCCAACCTAACCTTTCGGCGCTATTATTTGACAACATTCCTGGCGAGTGGGCCTCTACGTCTCCGTGGGACCTTCATATACATCAATAACGTAATATAACCTAACCTATCCCAACCCAACCTCTCGGTACTAATATTTGACAACATTCCTGGCGAGTGGGCCTCTACGTCTCCGTGGGACCTTCATATCCATCAATAACGTAATATAGCCTAACCTAACCCAACCTAACCTTTCGGCGCTATTATTTGACAACATTCCTGGCGAGTTGGCCTCTACGTCTCCGTGGGACTTTTATATACATCAATAACGTAATATAACCTAACCTAACCCAACCTAACCTATCGGCGCTATTATTTGACAACATTCCTGGCGAGTTGGGCTCTACGTCTCCGTGGGACCTTCATATACATCAATAACGTAATATAACCTGACCTAACCCAACCTATCATCTCGGCGGTAATATTTGACAACATTCCTGGCGAGTTGGACTCTACGTCTCCGTGGGAACTTCATATACATCAATAACGTAATATAACCTAACCTAGGCCAACCTAACATGTCGGCGGTAATATTTGACAACATTCCTGGCGAGTTGGCCTCTACGTCTCCGTGGGGCCTTTATATACATCAATAACGTAATATAACCTAACCTAACACAACCCAACCTCTCGGCACTAATATTTGACAACATTCCTGGCGAGTTGGCCTCTACGTCTCCGTGAGACCTTCATATCCATCATTAACGTAATATAACCTAACCTAACCCAACCTAACCTTTCGGCGCTATTATTTGACAACATTCCTGGCGAGTTGGCCTCTACGTCTCCGTGGGACTTTTATATACATCAATAGCGTAATATAACCTAACCTAACCCAACCTAAGATCTCGGCACTAATATTTGACAACATTCCTATCGAGTTGGCTTCTACGTCTCCGTGAGGCCTTCATATACATCAAAAACGTAATTATAACCTAACCTAACCCAACCTAACCTTTCGGCGCTATTATTTGACAACATTCCTGGCGAGTTGGCCTCTACGTCTCCGTGGGACTTTTATATACATCAATAACGTAATATAACCTAACCTAACCCAACCTAACCTATCGGCGCTATTATTTGACAACATTCCTGGCGAGTTGGGCTCTACGTCTCCGTGGGACCTTCATATACATCAATAACGTAATATAACCTGACCTAACCCAACCTATCATCTCGGCGGTAATATTTGACAACATTCCTGGCGAGTTGGACTCTACGTCTCCGTGGGAACTTCATATACATCAATAACGTAATATAACCTAACCTAGGCCAACCTAACATGTCGGCGGTAATATTTGACAACATTCCTGGCGAGTTGGCCTCTACGTCTCCGTGGGGCCTTTATATACATCAATAACGTAATATAACCTAACCTAACACAACCCAACCTCTCGGCACTAATATTTGACAACATTCCCGGCGAGTTGGCCTCTACGTCTCCGTGAGACCTTCATATCCATCATTAACGTAATATAACCTAACCTAACCCAACCTAACCTTTCGGCGCTATTATTTGACAACATTCCTGTCGAGTTGGCTTCTACGTTTCCGTGAGGCCTTCATATACATCAATAACGTAATATAACCTAACCTAACCCAACCTAACCTTTCGGCACTATTATTTGACAACATTCCTGGCGAGTGGCCCTCTACGTCTCCGTGGGACCTTCATATACATCAATAACGTAATATAACCTAACCTAACCCAACCCAACCTCTCGGTACTAATATTTGACAACATTCCTGGCGAGTGGGCCTCTACGTCTCCGTGAGACCTTCATATCCATCAGTAACGTATTATAACCTAACCTAACCCAACCTAACATCTCGGCGGTAATATTTGACAACATTCCTGGCGAGTAGGCCTCTACGTCTCCGTGAGACCTTCATATCCATCAATAACGTAATATAACCTAACCTAACCCAACCTAACCTTTCGGCGCTATTATTTGACAACATTCCTGGCTTGTTGGCCTCTACGTCTCCATGGGACTTTTATATACATCAATAGCGTAATATAACCTAACCTAACCCAACCTAACCTTTCGGCGCTATTATTTGACAACATTCCTGTCGAGTTGGCTTCTACGTCTCCGTGAGGCCTTCATATACATCAATAACGTAATATGACCTAACCTAACCCAACCTAACCTTTCGGCGCTATTATTTGACAACATTCCTGGCGAGTTGGCCTCTACGTCTCCGTGGGACTTTTATATACATCAATAACGTAATATAACCTAACCTAACCCAACCTAACCTTTCGGCGCTATTACTTGACAACATTCCTGGCGAGTTGGCCTCTACATGTCCGTGGGACTTTTATATACATCAATAACGTAATATAACCTAACCTAACCCAACCTAACCTTTCGGCGCTATTATTTGACAAAATTCCTGGCGAGTTGGCCTCTACGTCTCCGTGGGACCTTCATATACATGAATAACGTAATATAACCTAACCTAACCCAACCCAACCTCTCGGTACTAATATTTGACAACATTCCTGGCGAGTGGGCCTCTACGTCTCCGTGGGACCTTCATATCCATCAATAACGTAATTATAACCTAACCTAACCCAACCTAACCTTTCGGCGCTATTATTTGACAACATTCCTGACGAGTTGGCCTCTACGTCTCCGTGGGACTTTTATATACATCAATAACCTAATATAACCTAACCTAATCCAACCTAACCTTTCGGCGCTATTATTTGACAACATTCCTGGCGAGTTGGGCTCTACGTCTCCGTGGGACCTTCATATACATCAATAACGTAATATAACCTGACCTAACCCAACCTATCATCTCGGCGGTAATATTTGACAACATTCCTGGCGAGTTGGACTCTACGTCTCCGTGGGAACTTCATATACATCAATAACGTAATATAACCTAACCTAGACCAACCTAACATTTCGGCGCTATTATTTGACAACATTCCTGGCGAGTTGGCCTCTACGTCTCCGTGGGACTTTTATATACATCAATAACGTAATATAACCTAACCTAACCCAACCTAACCTTTCGGCGCTATTATTTGACAACATTCCTGTCGAGTTGGCTTCTACGTCTCCGTGAGGCCTTCATATACATCAATAACGTAATATAACCTAACCTAACCCAACCTAACCTTTCGGCGCTATTATTTGACAACATTCCTGGCGAGTGGCCCTCTACGTCTCCGTGGGACCTTCATATACATCAATAACGTAATATAACCTAACCTAACCCAACCCAACCTCTCGGTACTAATATTTGACAACATTCCTGGCGAGTGGGCCTCTACGTCTCCGTGAGACCTTCATATCCATCAGTAACGTATTATAACCTAACCTAACCAAACCTAACATCTCGGCGGTAATATTTGACAACATTCCTGGCGAGTAGGCCTCTACGTCTCCGTGAGACCTTCATATCCATCAATAACGTAATATAACCTAACCTAACCCAACCTAACCTTTCGGCGCTATTATTTGACAACATTCCTGGCTTGTTGGCCTCTACGTCTCCGTGGGACTTTTATATACATCAATAGCGTAATATAACCTAACCTAACCCAACCTAACCTTTCGGCGCTATTATTTGACAACATTCCTGTCGAGTTGGCTTCTACGTCTCCGTGAGGCCTTCATATACATCAATAACGTAATATAACCTAACCTAACCCAACCTAACCTTTCGGCGCTATTATTTGACAACATTCCTGGCGAGTTGGCCTCTACGTCTCCGTGGGAGTTTTATATACATCAATAACGTAATATAACCTAACCTAACCCAACCTAACCTTTCGGCGCTATTATTTGACAACATTCCTGTCGAGTTGGCTTCTACGTCTCCGTGAGGCCTTCATATACATCAATAACGTAATATAACCTAACCTAACCCAACCTAACCTTTCGGCGCTATTATTTGACAACATTCCTGGCGAGTGGGCCTCTACGTCTCCGTGGGACCTTCATATACATCAATAACGTAATATAACCTAACCTAACCCAACCCAACCTCTCGGTACTAATATTTGACAACATTCCTGGCGAGTGGGCCTCTACGTCTCCGTGGGACCTTCATATCCATTAATAACGTAATATAGCCTAACCTAACCCAACCTAACCTTTCGGCGCTATTATTTGACAACATTCCTGGCGAGTTGGCCTCTACGTCTCCGTGGGACTTTTATATACATCAATAACGTAATATAACCTAACCTAACCCAACCTAACCTATCGGCGCTATTATTTGACAACATTCCTGGCGAGTTGGGCTCTACGTCTCCGTGGGACCTTCATATACATCAATAACGTAATATAACCTGACCTAACCCAACCTATCATCTCGGCGGTAATATTTGACAACATTCCTGGCGAGTTGGCCTCTACGTCTCCGTGGGACTTTTATATACATCAATAACGTAATATAACCTAACCTAACCCAACCTAACCTTTCGGCGCTATTACTTGACAACATTCCTGGCGAGTTGGCCTCTACATGTCCGTGGGACTTTTATATACATCAATAACGTAATATAACCTAACCTAACCCAACCTAACCTTTCGGCGCTATTATTTGACAAAATTCCTGGCGAGTTGGCCTCTACGTCTCCGTGGGACCTTCATATACATGAATAACGTAATATAACCTAACCTAACCCAACCCAACCTCTCGGTACTAATATTTGACAACATTCCTGGCGAGTGGGCCTCTACGTCTCCGTGGGACCTTCATATCCATCAATAACGTAATTATAACCTAACCTAACCCAACCTAACCTTTCGGCGCTATTATTTGACAACATTCCTGACGAGTTGGCCTCTACGTCTCCGTGGGACTTTTATATACATCAATAACCTAATATAACCTAACCTAATCCAACCTAACCTTTCGGCGCTATTATTTGACAACATTCCTGGCTTGTTGGCCTCTACGTCTCCGTGAGGCCTTCATATACATCAATAACGTAATATAACCTAACCTAACCCAACCTAACCTTTCGGCGCTATTATTTGACAACATTCCTGGCGAGTGGCCCTCTACGTCTCCGTGGGACCTTTATATACATCAATAACGTAATATAACCTAACCTAACCCAACCTAACCTTTCGGCGCTATTATTTGACAACATTCCTGGCGAGTTGGCCTCTACGTCTCCGTGGGACTTTTATATACATCAATAACGTAATATAACCTAACCTAACCCAACCTAACCTTTCGGCGCTATTACTTGACAACATTCCTGGCGAGTTGGCCTCTACATGTCCGTGGGACTTTTATATACATCAATAACGTAATATAACCTAACCTAACCCAACCTAACCTTTCGGCGCTATTATTTGACAACATTCCTGTCGAGTTGGCTTCTACGTCTCCGTGAGGCCTTCATATACATCAATAACGTAATATAACCTAACCTAACCCAACCCAACCTCTCGGTACTAATATTTGACAACATTCCTGGCGAGTGGGCCTCTACGTCTCCGTGGGACCTTCATATCCATCAATAACGTAATATAGCCTAACCTAACCCAACCTAACCTTTCGGCGCTATTATTTGACAACATTCCTGGCGAGTTGGCCTCTACGTCTCCGTGGGACTTTTATATACATCAATAACGTAATATAACCTAACCTAACCCAACCTAACCTATCGGCGCTATTATTTGACAACATTCCTGGCGAGTTGGGCTCTACGTCTCCGTGGGACCTTCATATACATCAATAACGTAATATAACCTGACCTAACCCAACCTATCATCTCGGCGGTAATATTTGACAACATTCCTGGCGAGTTGGCCTCTACGTCTCCGTGGGACTTTTATATACATCAATAACGTAATATAACCTAACCTAACCCAACCTAACCTTTCGGCGCTATTACTTGACAACATTCCTGACGAGTTGGCCTCTACATGTCCGTGGGACTTTTATATACATCAATAACGTAATATAACCTAACCTAACCCAACCTAACCTTTCGGCGCTATTATTTGACAAAATTCCTGGCGAGTTGGCCTCTACGTCTCCGTGGGACCTTCATATACATGAATAACATAATATAACCTAACCTAACCCAACCCAACCTCTCGGTACTAATATTTGACAACATTCCTGGCGAGTGGGCCTCTACGTCTCCGTGGGACCTTCATATCCATCAATAACGTAATTATAACCTAACCTAACCCAACCTAACCTTTCGGCGCTATTATTTGACAACATTCCTGACGAGTTGGCCTCTACGTCTCCGTGGGACTTTTATATACATCAATAACCTAATATAACCTAACCTAATCCAACCTAACCTTTCGGCGCTATTATTTGACAACATTCCTGGCTTGTTGGCCTCTACGTCTCCGTGAGGCCTTCATATACATCAATAACGTAATATAACCTAACCTAACCCAACCTAACCTTTCGGCGCTATTATTTGACAACATTCCTGGCGAGTGGCCCTCTACGTCTCCGTGGGACCTTCATATACATCAATAACGTAATATAACCTAACCTAACCCAACCTAACCTTTCGGCGCTATTATTTGACAACATTCCTGGCGAGTTGGCCTCTACGTCTCCGTGGGACTTTTATATACATCAATAACGTAATATAACCTAACCTAACCCAACCTAACCTTTCGGCGCTATTACTTGACAACATTCCTGGCGAGTTGGCCTCTACATGTCCGTGGGACTTTTATATACATCAATAACGTAATATAACCTTTTTTTTTTTTTTTTTTTTTAACGTGGGGAAATCCTCATGGATACCTCGGAGTTCGGGGGAACTCCGAGGTTATGCCGGACTCTTACCGGCTAAAACCCCACGGTGGCCACCAACGACGCTACTGAGGGAGAGCCGGGATCTCTTACGAACGCGACCGGCTCCCCCTCAGCGTCTGCAGCCTCCCAGAAGAAGTCTGGGAGGCTCCCATCCCGAAAGGGAGAGGTCGCATCTAAGATGCGACCCCTCCCTCTCCCAAAGGATACCCCTGCAGCGACTTCGGGGCCACGTCCGAAGTCGCTGCACGTCTCGGAGGGGTGGCGTGCAATGGTCGCGATGGGCCCCCGTCCATCACGACCGAGTCACCCCTCCGGACGGCCCCCCGCGCGGGTCACGGCCGTGGCGTACGCGGCTACGCCCCGGCCCGCGCGAGGGGCTGTCACCCCCCCCGGAGACTGAGTCCCCTATGGGCGCCCGGCGATGTCCACACGGTGGACATCCCCCGGCGCCGGTGGAGGGCGGCGTCGCCTGCGTCGCCGCCGTTGACGGGAGGGATCGCTAACTTCGCGATCCCTCTCCGCCCCCTCCTTCGCCCGCATGACGGCCTCGCAGAAGGCCGCCATAGCCCGCCAGGATCTGGCATCCTCCACCATCCGTCTAAGTACGGATGGCAATGCCAGATCCTGGCCCACCTCGCTCCGGAGGACACGACGCCGCACCTCCCACGCTGGACAAAACTCCAGTGTGTGCTGCGCCGTGTCCCTCTGGTCACCACAGTGGTGACACGCCGCCGTGGCTTCCCGTCCTATCCGGCGCAGGTACTCACCGAAGCATCCGTGCCCGGTGAGGACCTGCGTGGTCCGGTAGGATAGCCCTCGGCTTCGGCTCACCCATCTATCGAGGATGGGCAATACCGCCCCGACGGTCCGGTGACTCCCATGGGTGGCGCGAAGTCGCTCCTCCCACTTGGCCACCAAAGACCGCCAGGCCCAGGCTCTGACCGCCTCCTCCGACTGGGGTGAGACATCCTGGCAGAGACGAAGGTGTCCGTAGACAAACGCTTCGCGCTCCGCCAGGAGCTCCAGGGGTGGTAACCCTGCCAGAGTTCCCGCCGCCTCATCAGACACCGTGCGATATCCCCTGATCACCCTGATGGCAAGGCGCCGCCAAACACTGCGAAGCAGTGCCCGGCTGCGCCGGTTGGCCATCAGGGCGTCCGCCCAGATCGGGGCCCCATATAGTGCCATCGACCGCACGATGCCCGCATAAAGGCGGCGTACCCTCGCGTCCGGACCCCCCAGGTTGGGCAGCAAGCGACCCAAGCTGGCCGCCGCTTTTTCCAACCTGGGTGCCAGGAGCGCGAAGTGGCGCCCAAAAGCCCAGGAGCCGTCCAGGTGAAGTCCGAGATATTTTATCGCGGGCTTCACCTGGATGCGGGTGTCCCCTACTCGGATCCAGGTATCGGCGAGTGACCTCCCATTTCGACGGAGGAGATGACGGTCCAAGAACCACATCGCCTCCGTCTTGTGAGGAGCCAGCTCCAAACCCATACCCCGAATCAGGGAAGCCACGGTGGCCACTCCCACCTCGGCGCGCCGGACGATCCTCCCGCTGGTACGCCCACCGGCTACCAACACGGTATCGTCAGCGTAGCAGACTACGCTGACACCGGTGGGAAGGAGGACCCGCAGCGCCGCGTCGTACCCCACGTCCCACAGGAGGGGTCCCAAAACTGACCCCTGGGGTACGCCGCGACTAATCTCCCTCGTGCAGGTGTTTCCACCCCGGCCCACGTACTCGACGCACCTGCCGCTAAGGTAGGAGCCGACCGCCACCCGCAGGTATTGAGGGACTCCATGTCGTTCGAGTCCCCTGCGGATGGCCTCCCAGGAGAGGGAGTTGAAGGCATTGACGATGTCCAAGGACACCGCCAATGCCATCCCTCCCCGGGCAGTAGCCGAGCCCGCCAAGGTACGGACCCGATCGATCGCGTCGATCGTGGACCGCCCCCGGCGGAAGCCGAACTGGCACTCGGCCAGGTCGGGTCCTACCCGCTCCAGGTGCCTGGTGAGTCGGGAAGCCACGATTCTCTCGTAGAGCTTCCCGATCTCATCCAGGAGCACGATGGGCCGATAGCCCGAGGGAGATTCAGCGTCCCGGCCCTCCTTCCGCAGGAGGACCAGGCGTCCGAGCCGCCACCGAGATGGGAACGTCCCCGACTTCAGGATGGCTGTAAAGAGCCTCCGAAGTCGGGGACCCAGAACGCGCAGGGCCAAGACCAGCACGCGGCCGGGGACGCCGTCGGAACCCGGAGCCGTATTCCGAGCCCCGAGACGTCTCACCGCCCCGGCCAACTCCTCCTCCGTAACCTCCAGCCCCGCGGACCACCCGTCCACCTGAGTCGGGAAGGCGGCCGATGCGCTCCCAGATGGGAACAACGCATCGACCACCTCTCCGAGAAGCCGGGGCTCCATCGTCTCAGTCACCGGGGGGCCATAAGCCCTAAGCTTGTTTAGGACAAGCCTATATGGACGCCCCCACGGATCCTGATCCAACGAACGAAGAAGTCCGTCCCAAGCGCTGGTCTTGGCCCCCCCGATGGCCTGTTGCAGCTGAACCGTCAGCTGACGATATTCAGCGTACAACAGGGCCGTCCGTGCCTCGTCCCGACGTCTCCTCCTCCGAGACCTGGTGTACCGGCGTCGCGCCATCGCGCAACTCGCTCGGAGACGCGCGATGTCGTCCGACCACCAATACACCGGCCTCCGGGGCGGAAGTCGACCGGCCCTCGGCATCGCCGTCCTGCAGATTGCAGTCAGGGCGCCATCGAACCAGTCGGCCTCCGCCTCCACGTCGGCGACGGGCTCGGCCGACGGCTCCGACCAAGCCACGGCATGGACGGCAGCCATCAGGGCGTCCTCGTCAAGGGCTCTGAGAGCCCACCTCCTTCGCTGCTGGCGTGGACCACCTTGGCGGCCCGGGGCGGTCCCGGAAACTTCTATCCGAACGTACCAGTGATCGGATAGAGTCTCCGTGGACTCGTCCACCGTCCACCCCGTGACCCGCGGTACGGCGGCAGGGGAAGCCCATGAAAGATCCACGATGCTTGTACCCTGCCATCGCACGCACGTACTGGTCGATCCTCGGTTGAGCAACCGAAGATCGAGACCAGCAGCCCACTCCAAAACCGTCTCGCCCCTCGCGTCCGTCCTGGGGGACCCCCATGCCGAAGCATGGGCGTTGAAGTCCCCCAAGACGAGTACCTGGCGGGCCGAGAACTGGGACAAAAAGTTCCCAAGCCCGTCCAGATACTCCTCGAACGACTCTAGGGGCCAGCGCGGTGGAGCATAGGTCCCCACCAGCACGAAGCCCGCCCAGTCCACAGCCACGAAGCCCCGCCCATCGCCCAAAAAGGCGAAGGGCGGAACCCGCGAGGCCGCAGACTGAGCTATGGCCACCGACCCATCGCGATCCCCGACCCAGGACGGTCGGTCCGGGATAACGAAGGGTTCAGCGACCACCGCAACGTCAACCCCGCCCGCCATAAGACCCTCGACCAAGAGATCGTGGGCTCGGCGGGCGTGGTTGACGTTCGCCTGGAGGACTCTGGTCGGGGGGAAGTTTATGCCATATCCATGGCCTCCCCCCGGCCAGAGTCCTCCGCCGGGGTAACCATGCCCCCGGCCTCCTTCACCCCCTTAGTGCCCCCTCCCGGCGGCCCACCCTCCACACCCCCCTTCGGAGGCTGCGGCGCCCTCGTCCCCAATCGCCCCTTCCTCGTCGGGGGGTTACATTTAACCCCCCCGAGTCTATGGTCGGCCGGTCGCCCCAAGTCCGCACACAGCGGACAGTGGGGGGCGGCCGCCCGACACACATTCGCTCGGTGACCGGGGGAACCGCAGTTATAGCAAAGGTCGCCCCGGTCAACTTCGGCAGAGCAATGCTGCCGCACGTGCCCCTTAGTCAGACAGCGATAACACTGCTGGGGACGAGGTTTCAGGGCCTCCACCTTGGCCCTGCACCATCCAACCCTGATCCACCCCAGGTTTGCAGCTTTACGAGCGGCAACCAAGGGGCATTGGATCCACAGGGTTCCTAGTCCCAGAGGTGAGGACCTTATCTCACCGGTCCTCACCTCCGCGGCCAGGCACCCTGCCGCCGCAGCCACCGACTCCGCCACCTCAGATGAGGTGACGGAGTCGTCCAGCCCACTCACCCTCAACTCCGCCTTCTTAGAAGGGCATGAGACCCGGACCTCTGTGTCCGCCAAGGCCGCCCTTAGCTTATCTGCTAAGAGGGCGGCCTTTGCCGCCCTCTCAGGACCGGAGATTTCCAATAGGAAACCCCCAGTCCTTCCGCGCCTTGGGCGTACCTCCTCGATCCCTAACTCGCTCAGGGAGACCCTCTGCCGAGCCGCGACTAGGATCTCCTGATAAGATCCTTTGCTGCCCGAGGGCAGCGTAAGGGCCACAGCCGCGGCTCGAGGGGGCCTCCCGAGCTTGACGGGCGCCTTGGCGGTCCCAGAGGTCTCCTGCATCTGCTTTTTCGCAGCCCTCTGCGCCTTCCGCCCGACCACCTTAGCCCACGACACCTCGCCCTGAGCCGACCCACCAGATGATTGGCACGCTGTCTGCACCTTTGGTGCCTCCACCGTTACCCTCCGCCCGGAAACCGAGCGGCGGCGAACCACCTCCTTCTTCGAAGAAGAAGTCCCAGCAGCGGGAGGCGTAGACGCCTCCGCCTTCTTCTTCTTCTTTTTCTTCCCCGTCACCCCCCCAGCAGCCGCATCACCACCGCTCGCAGGAGTGGGTGTGGTGACGGCTACGGTTCGGGCCGAAGGAGATGAAGCAGACCCCTTCAACCTTGCCGTATAAGCCGACAGCTTTTCGTCGACGATGCGGGCGACTGTGTCTGCGAGCGAGACCATGTCGACCGCACCGCCGACTTTATCAACCTCCGCCCCATGCGCCGGAGGCGGAGTTCGCCTCTCCAGATCCTTAATGCGGCCCCGTAGTACCGCATTTTCGGCCTTCATGGCCTCCAATTCTCCTCTCAGGGCGGATAAGTCCGCCCTGACTTCAAGTCCTTCTCGCGCGGGGGACTCCGAAGACTCCAACGCGCTTTGCACAAGTGCGCACAAAGTGCGCGCACTTTCGCGTAATCTTCGGGCGAACTCTCCTTTCAGGTTTGTTGACCTGGCCGCCACCCATTCGACGCGGTTCATTGCCGCGAGGGCTTCTCGTCTCAACTCCACAGAGGAGACGCCCATGAATTCCCGGGCATACTCCTCTACGGAGGGAAGATATTTGGCCGACTTGCTTGGCGGCGGGGCCGGATCATCGGGCCCGCAACCCAGAATTTTCTGTTCCTCCTGGAGTCTTAACATCTTCACCTCCGTCTGGAGGAGTTTCTCCTTGGCCGCTAAAAGGCCCACATACTCGCCCGTTGTCGGGGGGCGTCCCCTCTTCCTAGACGGTCCGGACCCAGCAGCCCTCAGAGACGACCAAGACACATCAGTGTCGTAGTCGTGCTCCGAGGGGGCAGGAGAGGCCACCCTGGAAGGCACGGCTTCCTCCCTGCTGTGGGGACGAGAAAGGGACCACCCACGTGTGTTATACCTCCCTTCCCTCCCTTCTCTCCCAGAACGGAGCGACTCCGATCTCGGCGCTCCGGCCCTCTCATCGGCGATCTGCGAAGAGGCAATCCTCTCCACAGATACGACCACTGGACGCACTGGCGCCGGCATCGAAGTGCCAGCTCCATCGCCCCTCCCACACCTACTCCCCCCCAACCCGGTTTTATTAAAAGAATCCATAAGAATCCCACGAGTAGTGTCGGAATAACCGTGTCACCCCCGGCAGAGCCGCGTACCGGGGGAAGGCATTTATACACCCGGGGGGCGCCAGGTACCCCGGGGTTGGTCCGCTCAGCACCGATGCACCCACCGGCCACACCCAGCCGCGAAGGACTGAGCGCATCCCCTCGCCGCGGACCGAAACTTGAGACAGAGACTTTTTATAGAGGTTTATCCCCTCGCGGGCCGGCCGGTTAAGGCAAGCCCCCCGCTCCGGCGAAACATGACCACCGGTCTACGGTATCAGCCAGAGCCCCGTTTGCCACTGGGACAAGCCCAGTGTTACCAGGTTCCACCACGAGGAGGAGGGGATGGCACGTGTTGTTGCAAACTGCAACTGCAGTCCGCAACAACTTTAGAACCCAACGTAATATAACCTAACCTAACCCAACCTAACCTTTCGGCGCTATTATTTGACAACATTCCTGGCTAGTGGCCCTCTACGTCTCCGTGGGACCTTCATATACATCAATAACGTAATATAACCTAACCTAACCCAACCCAACCTCTCGGTACTAATATTTGACAACATTCCTGGCGAGTGGGCCTCTACGTCTCCGTGAGACCTTCATATCCATCAGTAACGTATTATAACCTAACCTAACCCAACCTAACATCTCGGCGGTAATATTTGACAACATTCCTGGCGAGTAGGCCTCTACGTCTCCGTGAGACCTTCATATCCATCAATAACGTAATATAACCTAACCTAACCCAACCTAACCTTTCGGCGCTATTATTTGACAACATTCCTGGCTTGTTGGCATCTACGTCTCCGTGGGACTTTTATATACATCAATAGCGTAATATAACCTAACCTAACCCAACCTAAGATCTCGGCACTAATATTTGACAACATTCCTGTCGAGCTAGCTTCTTCGTCTCCGTGAGGCCTTCATATACATCAAGAACGTAATATAACCTAACCTAACCCAACGTAACATCTCGGCTGTAATATTTGACAACATTCCTGGCTTGTTGGCCTCTACGTCTCCGTGGGAACTTCATATACATCAATAACGTAATATAACCTAACCTAAGCCAACCTACATTTCGGCGGTAATATTTGACAACATTCCTGGCGAGTTGGGCTCTACGTCTCCGTGAGACCTTCATATCCATCAATAACGTAATATAACCTTATATAACCTAACCTAACATCTCAGCGCTATTATTTGACAACATTCCTGGCGAGTTGGCATCTACGTCTCCGTGGGACTTTTATATACATCAAGAACGTAATATAACTTAACCTACCCCAAACTAACATCTCGGTACTAATATT
This sequence comes from Xylocopa violacea, assembly GCA_963969225.1. Lineage (NCBI taxonomy): Eukaryota > Metazoa > Arthropoda > Insecta > Hymenoptera > Apidae > Xylocopa > Xylocopa violacea. Next base: position 3,176,114 of record CAXAJV010001290.1, on the reverse strand, counting down.
TGACAACATTCCTGGCGAGTTGGCCTCTACGTCTCCGTGGGATTTTATATACATCAATAACGTAATGTAACCTAACCTAACCCAACCTAACCTTTCGGCGCTATTACTTGACAACATTCCTGGCGAGTTGGCCTCTAGATGTCCGTGGGACTTTTATATACATCAATAACGTAATATAACCTAACCTATCCCAACATAACCTATCGGCGCTATTATTTGACAACATTCCTGGCGAGTTGGGCTCTACGTCTCCGTGGGACCTTCATATACATCAATAACGTAATATAACCTGACCTAACCCAACCTATCATCTCGGCGGTAATATTTGACAACATTCATGGCGAGTTGGACTCTACGTCTCCGTGGGAACTTCATATACATCAATAACGTAATTTAACCTAACCTAGACCAACCTAACATTTCGGCGGTAATATTTGACAACATTCCTGGCGAGTTGGCCTCTACGTCACCGTGGGACTTTTATATACATCAATAACGTAATATAACCTAACCTAATCCAACCTAACCTTTCGGCGCTATTATTTGACAACATTCCTGGCTTGTTGGCCTCTACGTCTCCGTGGGACTTTTATATACATCAATAGCGTAATATAACCTAACCTAACCCAACCTAAGATCTCGGCACTAATATTTGACAACATTCCTGTCGAGTTGGCTTCTACGTCTCCGTGAGGCCTTCATATACATCACAAACGTAATATAACCTAACCTAACCCAACGTAACATCTCGGCTGTAATATTTTACAACATTCCTGGCTTGTTGGCCTCTACGTCTCCGTGGAACATTCATATTCATCAATAACGTAATTTAACCTAAAATAACCCAACGTAACATCTCGGCTGTAATATTTGACGACATTTCTGGCGAGTTGGCCTCTTCGTCTCCGTGGGGCCTTTATATACATCAATAACGTAATATAACCTAACCTAACACAACCCAACCTCTCGCCGCTATTATTTGACAACATTCCTGGCGAGTTGGCCTCTACGTCTCCGTGGGACCTTCATATACATCAATAACGTAATATAACCTAACCTAACCCAACCCAACCTCTCGGTACTAATATTTGACAACATTCCTGGCGAGTGAGCCTCTACGTCTCCGTGAGACCTTCATATCCATCAGTAACGTATTATAACCTAACCTAACCCAACCTAAGATCTCGGCACTAATATTTGACAACATTCCTGTCGAGTTGGCTTCTACGTCTCCGTGAGGCCTTCATATACATCACAAACGTAATATAACCTAACCTAACCCAACGTAACATCTCGGCTGTAATATTTGACAACATTCCTGGCGAGTTGGCCTCTACGTCTCCGTGGAACATTCATATCCATCAATAACGTAATTTAACCTAAAATAACCCAACGTAACATCTCGGCTGTAATATTTGACGACATTTCTGGCGAGTTGGCCTCTTCGTCTCCGTGAGACCTTCATATCCATCAGTAACGTATTATAACCTAACCTAACCCAACCTAACATCTGGGCGGTAATATTTGACAACATTCCTGGCGAGTAGGCCTCTACGTCTCCGTGAGACCTTCATATCCATCAATAACGTAATATAACCTAACCTAACCCAACCTAACCTTTCGGCGCTATTATTTGACAACATTCCTGGCGAGTTGGCCTCTACGTCTCCGTGAGACCTTCATATCCATCATTAACGTAATATAACCTAACCTAACCCAACATAACCTTTCGGCGCTATTATTTGACAACATTCCTGGCGAGTTGGCCTCTACGTCTCCGTTGGACTTTTATATACATCAATAACGTAATATAACCTAACCTAACCCAACCTAACCTTTCGGCGCTACTATTTGACAACATTCCTGTCGAGTTGGCTTCTACGTCTCCGTGAGGCCTTCATATACATCAATAACGTAATATAACCTAACCTAACCCAACCTAACCTTTCGGCGCTATTATTTGACAACATTCCTGGCGAGTTGGCCTCTACGTCTCCGTGGGACTTTTATATACATCAATAACGTAATATAACCTAACCTAACCCAACCTAACCTTTCGGCGCTATTATTTGACAACATTCCTGGCGAGTTGGCCTCTTCGTCTCCGTGGGGCCTTTATATACATCAATAACGTAATATAACCTAACCTAACACAACCCAACCTCTCGGCGCTATTATTTGACAACATTCCAGGCGAGTTGGCCTCTACGTCTCCGTGGGACCTTCATATACATCAATAACGTAATATAACCTAACCTAACCCAACCTAACATCTCGGCGGTAATATTTGACAACATTCCTGGCGAGTTGGCCTCTACGTCTCCGTGAGACCTTCATATCCATCATTAACGTAATATAACCTAACCTAACCCAACCTAACCTTTCGGCGCTATTATTTGACAACATTCCTGGCGAGTTGGCCTCTACGTCTCCGTGGGACTTTTATATACATCAGTAACGTAATATAACCTAACCTAACACAACCTAACCTTTCGGCGCTATTATTTGACAACATTCCTGTCGAGTTGGCTTCTACGTCTCCGTGAGGTCTTCATATACATCAATAACGTAATATAACCTAACCTAACCCAACCTAACCTTTCGGCGCTATTATTTGACAACATTCCTGGCGAGTGGGCCTCTACGTCTGCGTGGGACCTTCATATACATCAATAACGTAATATAACCTAACCTAACCCAACCCAACCTCTCGGTACTAATATTTGACAACATTCCTGGCGAGTGGGCCTCTACGTCTCCGTGGGACCTTCATATCCATCAATAACGTAATATAACCTAACCTAACCCAACCTAACCTTTCGGCGCTATTATTTGACAACATTCCTGGCGAGTTGGCCTCTACGTCTCCGTGGGACTTTTATATACATCAATAACGTAATATAACCTAACCTAATCCAACCTAACCTTTCGGCGCTATTATTTGACAACATTCCTGGCTTGTTGGCCTCTACGTCTCCGTGGGACTTTTATATACATCAATAGCGTAATATAACCTAACCTAACCCAACCTAAGATCTCGGCACTAATATTTGACAACATTCCTATCGAGTTGGCTTCTACGTCTCCGTGAGGCCTTCATATACATCAAAAACGTAATATAACCTAACCTAACCCAACGTAACATCTCGGCTGTAATATTTGACAACATTCCTGGCTTGTTGGCCTCTACGTCTCCGTGGGACATTCATATCCATCAATAACGTAATTTAACCTAAAATAACCCAACGTAACATCTCGGCTGTAATATTTGACGACATTCCTGGCTTGTTGGCCTCTATGTTTCCGTGGGACCTTTATATACATCAATAAGGTAATATAACCTAACCTAACACAACCTAACATCTCGGCTGTAATATTTGACAACATTCCTGGCTTGTTGGCCTCTACGTCTCCGTGGGACATTCATATCCATCAATAACGTAATTTAACCTAAAATAACCCAACGTAACATCTCGGCTGTAATATTTGACGACATTCCTGGCTTGTTGGCCTTTATGTTTCCGTGGGACCTTTATATACATCAATAAGGTAATATAACCTAACCTAAACCAACCCAACCTCTCGGTACTAATATTTGACAACATTGCTGGCGAGTGGGCCTCTACGTCTCCGTGGGACCTTCATATCCATCAATAACGTAATATGACCTAACCTAACCCAACCTAACCTCTCGGCGCTATTATTTGACAACATTCCTGGCCTGTTGGCCTCTACGTCTCCGTGGGACTTTTATGTACATCAATAACGTAATATAACCTAACCTAACCCAACCTAACCTTTCGGCGCTATTATTTGACAACATTTCTGGCGAGTTGGCCTCTTCGTCTCCGTGGCGCCTTTATATACATCAATAACGTAATATAACCTAACCTAACACAACCCAACCTCTCGGCGCTATTATTTGACAACATTCCTGGCGAGTTGGCCTCTACGTCTCCGTGGGACCTTCATATACATCAATAACGTAATATAACCTAACCTAACCCAACCCAACCTCTCGGTACTAATATTTGACAACATTCCTGGCGAGTGGGCCTCTAAGTCTCCGTGGGGCTTTTATATACATCAATAACGTAATATAACCTAACCTAACTCAAAGTAACGTCTCGGAGGTAATGTTTAACCACATTACTGGCTTCTTGGCCTCTACGTCTCCGTGGGACTTTTATATACATCAATAACGTAATATAACCTAACCTAATCCAACCTAACCTTTCGGCGCTATTATTTGACAACATTCCTGGCTTGTTGGCCTCTACGTCTCCGTGGGACTTTTATATACATCAATAGCGTAATATAACCTAACCTAACCCAACCTAAGATCTCGGCACTAATATTTGACAACATTCCTGTCGAGTTGGCTTCTACGTCTCCGTGAGGCCTTCATATACATCAATAACGTAATATAACCTAACCTAACCCAACCTAACCTTTCGGCGCTATTATTTGACAACATTCCTGGCGAGTTGGCCTCTTCGTCTCCGTGGGGCCTTTATATACATCAATAACGTAATATAACCTAACCTAACACAACCTAACCTTTCGGCGCTATTATTTGACAACATTCGTGTCGAGTTGGCTTCTACGTCTCCGTGAGGTCTTCATATACATCAATAACGTAATATAACCTAACCTAACCCAACCCAACCTCTCGGTACTAATATTTGACAACATTCCTGGCGAGTGGGCCTCTACGTCTCCGTGGGACCTTCATATCCATCAATAACGTAATATAACCTAACCTAACCCAACCTAACCTTTCGGCGCTATTATTTGACAACATTCCTGGCGAGTTGGCCTCTACGTCTCCGTGGGACTTTTATATACATCAATAACGTAATATAACCTAACCTAATCCAACCTAACCTTTCGGCGCTATTATTTGACAACATTCCTGGCTTGTTGGCCTCTACGTCTCCGTGGGGCCTTTATATACATCAATAACGTAATATAACTTAACCTAACACAACCCAACCTCTCGGCGCTATTATTTGACAACATGCCTGGCGAGTTGGCCTCTACGTCTCCGTGGGACCTTCATATACATCAATAACGTAATATAACCTAACCTAACCCAACCTAACCTTTCGGCGCTATTATTTGACAACATTCCTGGCGAGTGGGCCTCTACGCCTCCGTGGGGCCTTTATATACATCAATAACGTAATATAACCTAACCTAACACAACCCAACCTCTCGGCGCTATTATTTGACAACATTCCTGGCGAGTTGGCCTCTACGTCTCCGTGGGACCTTCATATACATCAATAACGTAATATAACCTAACCTAACCCAACCCAACCTCTCGGTACTAATATTTGACAACATTCCTGGCGAGTGGGCCTCTACGTCTCCGTGGGTCCTTCATATCCATCAATAACGTAATATAACCTAACCTAACCCAACCTAACCTTTCGGCGCTATTACTTGACAACATTCCTGGCGAGTTGGCCTCTACGTCTCCGTGGGACTTTTATATACATCAATAACGTAATATAACCTAACCTAATCCAACCTAACCTTTCGGCGCTATTATTTGACAACATTCCTGGCTTGTTGGCCTCTACGTCTCCGTGGGACTTTTATATACATCAATAGCGTAATATAACCTAACCTAACCCAACCTAACCTTTCGGCGCTATTATTTGACAACATTCCTGTCGAGTTGGCTTCTACGTCTCCGTGAGGCCTTCATATACATCAATAACGTAATATAACCTAACCTAACCCAACCTAACCTTTCGGCGCTATTATTTGACAACATTCCTGGCGAGTTGGCATCTACGTCTCCGTGGGACTTTTATATACATCAATAACGTAATATAACTTAACCTACCCCAAACTAACATCTCGGTAATAATATTTGACAACATTCCTGGCGAGTTGGCCTCTACGTCTCCGTGGGACTTTTATATACATCAATAGCGTAATATAACCTAACCTAACCCAACCTAAGATCTCGGCACTAATATTTGACAACATTCCTGTCGAGTTGGCTTCTACGTCTCCGTGAGGCCTTCATATACATCACAAACGTAATATAATCTAACCTAACCCAACGTAACATCTCGGCTGTAATATTTGACAACATTCCTGGCGAGTTGGCCTCTACGTCTCCGTGGAACATTCATATCCATCAATAACGTAATTTAACCTAAAATAACCCAACGTAACATCTCGGCTGTAATATTTGACGACATTTCTGGCGAGTTGGCCTCTTCGTCTCCGTGAGACCTTCATATCCATCAGTAACGTATTATAACCTAACCTAACCCAACCTAACATCTGGGCGGTAATATTTGACAACATTCCTGGCGAGTAGGCCTCTACGTCTCCGTGAGACCTTCATATCCATCAATAACGTAATATAACCTAACCTAACCCAACCTAACCTTTCGGCGCTATTATTTGACAACATTCCTGGCGAGTTGGCCTCTACGTCTCCGTGAGACCTTCATATCCATCATTAACGTAATATAACCTAACCTAACCCAACATAACCTTTCGGCGCTATTATTTGACAACATTCCTGGCGAGTTGGCCTCTACGTCTCCGTTGGACTTTTATATACATCAATAACGTAATATAACCTAACCTAACCCAACCTAACCTTTCGGCGCTACTATTTGACAACATTCCTGTCGAGTTGGCTTCTACGTCTCCATGAGGCCTTCATATACATCAATAACGTAATATAACCTAACCTAACCCAACCTAACCTTTCGGCGCTATTATTTGACAACATTCCTGGCGAGTTGGCATCTACGTCTCCGTGGGACTTTTATATACATCAATAACGTAATATAACCTAACCTAACCCAACCTAACCTTTCGGCGCTATTATTTGACAACATTCCTGTCGAGTTGGCTTCTACGTTTCCGTGAGGCCTTCATATACATCAATAACGTAATCTAACCTAACCTAACCCAACCTAACCTTTCGGCGCTATTATTTGACAACATTCCTGGCGAGTGGGCCTCTACGTCTCCGTGGGACCTTCATATACATCAATAACGTAATATAACCTAACCTAACCCAACCCATCCTCTCGGTACTAATATTTGACAACATTCCTGGCGAGTGGGCCTCTACGTCTCCGTGGGACCTTCATATCCATCAATAACGTAATATAGCCTAACCTAACCCAACCTAACCTTTCGGCGCTATTATTTGACAACATTCCTGGCGAGTTGGCCTCTACGTCTCCGTGGGACTTTTATATACATCAATAACGTAATATAACCTAACCTAATCCAACCTAACCTTTCGGCGCTATTATTTGACAACATTCCTGGCTTGTTGGCCTCTACGTCTCCGTGGGACTTTTATATACATCAATAGCGTAATATAACCTAACCTAACCCAACCTAAGATCTCGGCACTAATATTTGACAACATTCCTATCGAGTTGGCTTCTACGTCTCCGTGAGGCCTTCATATACATCAAAAACGTAATATAACCTAACCTAACCCAACGTAACATCTCGGCTGTAATATTTGACAACATTCCTGGCTTGTTGGCCTCTACGTCTCCGTGGGACATTCATATCCATCAATAACGTAATTTAACCTAAAATAACCCAACGTAACATCTCGGCTGTAATATTTGACGACATTCCTGGCTTGTTGGCCTCTACGTCTCCGTGGGACATTCATATCCATCAATAACGTAATTTAACATAAAATAACCCAACGTAACATCTCGGCTGTAATATTTGACGACATTCCTGGCTTGTTGGCCTCTATGTTTCCGTGGGACCTTTATATACATCAATAAGGTAATATAACCTAACCTAACCCAACCTAACATCTCGGCGGTAATATTTGACAACATTCCTGGCGAGTTGGCCTCTACGACTCCGTGAGACCTTCATATCCATCAATAACGTAATATAAACTTTATATAACCCAACCTAACCTTTCGGCGCTATTATTTGACAACATTTCTGGCGAGTTGGCCTCTTCGTCTCCGTGGGGCCTTTATATACATCAATAACGTAATATAACCTAACCTAACACAACCCAACCTCTCGGCGCTATTATTTGACAACATTCCAGGCGAGTTGGCCTCTACGTCTCCGTGGGACCTTCATATACATCAATAACGTAATATAACCTAACCTAACCCAACCTAACATCTCGGCGGTAATATTTGACAACATTCCTGGCGAGTTGGCCTCTACGTCTCCGTGAGACCTTCATATCCATCATTAACGTAATATAACCTAACCTAACCCAACCTAACCTTTCGGCGCTATTATTTGACAACATTCCTGGCGAGTTGGCCTCTACGTCTCCGTGGGACTTTTATATACATCAGTAACGTAATATAACCTAACCTAACACAACCTAACCTTTCGGCGCTATTATTTGACAACATTCCTGTCGAGTTGGCTTCTACGTCTCCGTGAGGTCTTCATATACATCAATAACGTAATATAACCTAACCTAACCCAACCTAACCTTTCGGCGCTATTATTTGACAACATTCCTGGCGAGTGGGCCTCTACGTCTCCGTGGGACCTTCATATACATCAATAACGTAATATAACCTAACCTAACCCAACCCAACCTCTCGGTACTAATATTTGACAACATTCCTGGCGAGTGGGCCTCTACGTCTCCGTGGGACCTTCATATCCATCAATAACGTAATATAACCTAACCTAACCCAACCTAACCTTTCGGCGCTATTATTTGACAACATTCCTGGCGAGTTGGCCTCTACGTCTCCGTGGGATTTTTATATACATCAATAACGTAATATAACCTAACCTAATCCAACCTAACCTTTCGGCGCTATTATTTGACAACATTCCTGGCTTGTTGGCCTCTACGTCTCCGTGGGACTTTTATATACATCAATAGCGTAATATAACCTAACCTAACCCAACCTAAGATCTCGGCACTAATATTTGACAACATTCCTATCGAGTTGGCTTCTACGTCTCCGTGAGGCCTTCATATACATCAAAAACGTAATATAACCTAACCTAACCCAACGTAACATCTCGGCTGTAATATTTGACAACATTCCTGGCTTGTTGGCCTCTACGTCTCCGTGGGACATTCATATCCATCAATAACGTAATTTAACCTAAAATAACCCAACGTAACATCTCGGCTGTAATATTTGACGACATTCCTGGCTTGTTGGCCTCTATGTTTCCGTGGGACCTTTATATACATCAATAAGGTAATATAACCTAACCTAACCCAACCTAACATCTCGGCGGTAATATTTGACAACATTCCTGGCGAGTTGGCCTCTACGTCTCCGTGAGACCTTCATATACATCAATTACGTAATATAACCTAACCTAACCCAACCCAACCTCTCGGTACTAATATTTGACAACATTCCTGGCGAGTGGGCCTCTACGTCTCCGTGGGTCCTTCATATCCATCAATAACGTAATATAACCTAACCTAACCCAACCTAACCTTTCGGCGCTATTACTTGACAACATTCCTGGCGAGTTGGCCTCTACGTCTCCGTGGGACTTTTATATACATCAATAACGTAATATAACCTAACCTAATCCAACCTAACCTTTCGGCGCTATTATTTGACAACATTCCTGGCTTGTTGGCCTCTACGTCTCCGTGGGACTTTTATATACATCAATAGCGTAATATAACCTAACCTAACCCAACCTAACCTTTCGGCGCTATTATTTGACAACATTCCTGTCGAGTTGGCTTCTACGTCTCCGTGAGGCCTTCATATACATCAATAACGTAATATAACCTAACCTAACCCAACCTAACCTTTCGGCGCTATTATTTGACAACATTCCTGGCGAGTTGGCATCTACGTCTCCGTGGGACTTTTATATACATCAATAACGTAATATAACTTAACCTACCCCAAACTAACATCTCGGTAATAATATTTGACAACATTCCTGGCGAGTTGGCCTCTACGTCTCCGTGGGACTTTTATATACATCAATAGCGTAATATAACCTAACCTAACCCAACCTAAGATCTCGGCACTAATATTTGACAACATTCCTGTCGAGTTGGCTTCTACGTCTCCGTGAGGCCTTCATATACATCACAAACGTAATATAACCTAACCTAACCCAACGTAACATCTCGGCTGTAATATTTGACAACATTCCTGGCGAGTTGGCCTCTACGTCTCCGTGGAACATTCATATCCATCAATAACGTAATTTAACCTAAAATAACCCAACGTAACATCTCGGCTGTAATATTTGACGACATTTCTGGCGAGTTGGCCTCTTCGTCTCCGTGAGACCTTCATATCCATCAGTAACGTATTATAACCTAACCTAACCCAACCTAACATCTGGGCGGTAATATTTGACAACATTCCTGGCGAGTAGGCCTCTACGTCTCCGTGAGACCTTCATATCCATCAATAACGTAATATAACCTAACCTAACCCAACCTAACCTTTCGGCGCTATTATTTGACAACATTCCTGGCGAGTTGGCCTCTACGTCTCCGTGAGACCTTCATATCCATCATTAACGTAATATAACCTAACCTAACCCAACATAACCTTTCGGCGCTATTATTTGACAACATTCCTGGCGAGTTGGCCTCTACGTCTCCGTTGGACTTTTATATACATCAATAACGTAATATAACCTAACCTAACCCAACCTAACCTTTCGGCGCTACTATTTGACAACATTCCTGTCGAGTTGGCTTCTACGTCTCCATGAGGCCTTCATATACATCAATAACGTAATATATACTAACCTAACCCAACCTAACCTTTCGGCGCTATTATTTGACAACATTCCTGGCGAGTTGGCATCTACGTCTCCGTGGGACTTTTATATACATCAATAACGTAATATAACCTAACCTAACCCAACCTAACCTTTCGGCGCTATTATTTGACAACATTCCTGTCGAGTTGGCTTCTACGTTTCCGTGAGGCCTTCATATACATCAATAACGTAATATAAACCTTATATAACCCAACCTAACCTCTCGGCGCTATTATTTGACAACATTCCTGGCCTGTTGGCCTCTACGTCTCCGTGGGACTTTTATGTACATCAATAACGTAATATAACCTAACCTAATCCAACCTAACCTTTCGGCGCTATTATTTGACAACATTCCTGGCTTGTTGGCCTCTACGTCTCCGTGGGACTTTATATACATCAATAGCGTAATATAACCTAACCTAACCCAACCTAACCTTTCGGCGCTATTATTTGACAACATTCCTGTCGAGTTGGCTTCTACGTCTCCGTGGGACTTTTATATACATCAATAACGTAATATAACCTAACCTAATCCAACCTAACCTTTCGGCGCTATTATTTGACAACATTCCTGGCTTGTTGGCCTCTACGTCTCCGTGGGACTTTTATATACATCAATAGCGTAATATAACCTAACCTAACCCAACCTAAGATCTCGGCACTAATATTTGACAACATTCCTGTCGAGTTGGCTTCTACGTCTCCGTGAGGCCTTCATATACATCACAAACGTAATATAACCTAACCTAACCCAACGTAACATCTCGGCTGTAATATTTGACAACATTCCTGGCTTGTTGGCCTCTACGTCTCCGTGGGACATTCATATCCATCACTAACGTAATTTAACCTAAAATAACCCAACGTAACATCTCGGCTGTAATATTTGACGACATTCCTGGCTTGTTGGCCTCTACGTCTCCGTGGGACATTCATATCCATCAATAACGTAATTTAACATAAAATAACACAACGTAACATCTCGGCTGTAATATTTGACGACATTCCTGGCTTGTTGGCCTCTATGTTTCCGTGGGACCTTTATATACATCAATAAGGTAATATAACCTAACCTAACCCAACCTAACACCTCGGCGGTAATATTTGACAACATTCCTGGCGAGTTGGCCTCTACGACTCCGTGAGACCTTCATATCCATCAATAACGTAATATAAACTTTATATAACCCAACCTAACCTTTCGGCGCTATTATTTGACAACATTTCTGGCGAGTTGGCCACTTCGTCTCCGTGGGGCCTTTATATACATCAATAACGTAATATAACCTAACCTAACACAACCCAACCTCTCGGCGCTATTATTTGACAACATTCCTGGCGAGTTGGCCTCTACGTCTCCGTGGGACCTTCATATACATCAATAACGTAATATAACCTAACCTAACCCAACCTAACATCTCGGCGGTAATATTTGACAACATTCCTGGCGAGTTGGCCTCTACGTCTCCGTGAGACCTTCATATCCATCATTAACGTAATATAACCTAACCTAACCCAACCTAACCTTTCGGCGCTATTATTTGACAACATTCCTGGCGAGTTGGCCTCTACGTCTCCGTGGGACTTTTATATACATCAGTAACGTAATATAACCTAACCTAACACAACCTAACCTTTCGGCGCTATTATTTGACAACATTCGTGTCGAGTTGGCTTCTACGTCTCCGTGAGGTCTTCATATACATCAATAACGTAATATAACCTAACCTAACCCAACCCAACCTCTCGGTACTAATATTTGACAACATTCCTGGCGAGTGGGCCTCTACGTCTCCGTGGGACCTTCATATCCATCAATAACGTAATATAACCTAACCTAACCCAACCTAACCTTTCGGCGCTATTATTTGACAACATTCCTGGCGAGTTGGCCTCTACGTCTCCGTGGGACTTTTATATACATCAATAACGTAATATAACCTAACCTAATCCAACCTAACCTTTCGGCGCTATTATTTGACAACATTCCTGGCTTGTTGGCCTCTACATCTCCGTGGGACTTTTATATACATCAATAGCGTAATATAACCTAACCTAACCCAACCTAAGATCTCGGCACTAATATTTGACAACATTCCTATCGAGTTGGCTTCTACGTCTCCGTGAGGCCTTCATATACATCAAAAACGTAATATAACCTAACCTAACCCAACGTAACATCTCGGCTGTAATATTTGACAACATTCCTGGCTTGTTGGCCTCTACGTCTCCGTGGGACATTCATATCCATCAATAACGTAATTTAACCTAAAATAACCCAACGTAACATCTCGGCTGTAATATTTGACGACATTCCTGGCTTGTTGGCCTCTATGTTTCCGTGGGACCTTTATATACATCAATAAGGTAATATAACCTAACCTAACCCAACCTAACATCTCGGCGGTAATATTTGACAACATTCCTGGCGAGTTGGACTCTACGTCTCCGTGAGACCTTCATATCCATCAATAACGTAATATAAACCTTATATAACCCAACCTAACCTCTCGGCGCTATTATTTGACAACATTCCTGGCCTGTTGGCCTCTACGTCTCCGTGGGACTTTTATATACATCAATAACGTAATATAACCTAACCTAATCCAACCTAACCTTTCGGCGCTATTATTTGACAACATTCCTGGCTTGTTGGCCTCTACGTCTCCGTGGGGCCTTTATATACATCAATAACGTAATATAACTTAACCTAACACAACCCAACCTCTCGGCGCTATTATTTGACAACATGCCTGGCGAGTTGGCCTCTACGTCTCCGTGGGACCTTCATATACATCAATAACGTAATATAACCTAACCTAACCCAACCTAACATTTCGGCGCTATTATTTGACAACATTCCTGGCGAGTGGGCCTCTACGTCTCCGTGGGGCCTTTATATACATCAATAACGTAATATAACCTAACCTAACACAACCCAACCTCTCGGCGCTATTATTTGACAACATTCATGGCGAGTTGGCCTCTACGTCTCCGTGGGACCTTCATATACATCAATAACGTAATATAACCTAACCTAACCCAACCCAACCTCTCGGTACTAATATTTGACAACATTCCTGGCGAGTGGGCCTCTACGTCTCCGTGGGTCCTTCATATCCATCAATAACGTAATATAACCTAACCTAACCCAACCTAACCTTTCGGCGCTATTACTTGACAACATTCCTGGCGAGTTGGCCTCTACGTCTCCGTGGGACTTTTATATACATCAATAACGTAATATAACCTAACCTAACCCAACCTAACCTTTCGGCGCTATTATTTGACAACATTCCTGGCTTGTTGGCCTCTACGTCTCCGTGGGACTTTTATATACATCAATAGCGTAATATAACCTAACCTAACCCAACCTAACCTTTCGGCGCTATTATTTGACAACATTCCTGTCGAGTTGGCTTCTACGTCTCCGTGAGGCCTTCATATACATCAATAACGTAATATAACCTAACCTAACCCAACCTAACCTTTCGGCGCTATTATTTGACAACATTCCTGGCGAGTTGGCCTCTACGTCTCCGTGGGACTTTTATATACATCAATAACGTAATATAACCTAACCTAACCCAACCTAACCTTTCGGCGCTATTATTTGACAACATTCCTGTCGAGTTGGCTTCTACGTCTCCGTGAGGCCTTCATATACATGAATAACGTAATATAACCTAACCTAACCCAACCTAACCTTTCGGCGCTATTATTTGACAACATTCCTGGCGAGTGGGCCTCTACGTCTCCGTGGGACCTTCATATACATCACTAACGTAATATAACCTAACCTAACCCAACCCAACCTCTCGGTACTAATATTTGACAACATTCCTGGCGAGTGGGCCTCTACGTCTCCGTGGGACCTTCATATCCATCAATAAGGTAATATAACCTAACCTAACCCAACCTAACATCTCGGCGGTAATATTTGACAACATTCCTGGCGAGTTGGCCTCTACGTCTCCGTGAGACCTTCATATCCATCAATAACGTAATATAAACCTTATATAACCCAACCTAACCTTTCGGCGCTATTATTTGACAACATTCCTGGCCTGTTGGCCTCTACGTCTCCGTGGGACTTTTATATACATCAATAACGTAATATAACCTAACCTAACCCAACCTAACCTTTCGGCGCTATTATTTGACAACATTCCTGGCGAGTGGGCCTCTACGTCTCCGTGGGACCTTCATATACATCAATAACGTAATATAACCTAACCTAACCCAACCCAACCTCTCGGTACTAATATTTGACAACATTCCTGGCGAGTGGGCATCTACGTCTCCGTGGGACCTTCATATCCATCAATAACGTAATATAACCTAACCTAACCCAACCTAACCTTTCGGCGCTATTACTTGACAACATTCCTGGCGTGTTGGCCTCTACGTCGCCGTGGGACTTTTATATACATCAATAACGTAATATAACCTAGCCTAATCCAACCTAACCTTTCGGCGCTATTATTTGACAACATTCCTGGCTTGTTGGCCTCTACGTCTCCGTGGGACTTTTATATACATCAATAGCGTAATATAACCTAACCTAACCCAACCTAAGATCTCGGCACTAATATTTGACAACATTCCTGTCGAGTTGGCTTCTACGTCTCCGTGAGGCCTTGATATACATCAAAAACGTAATATAACCTAACCTAACCCAACGTAACATCTCGGCTGTAATATTTGACAACATTCCTGGCTTGTTGGCCTCTACGTCTCCGTGGGACATTAACGTAATTTAACCTAAAATAACCAAACGTAACATCTCGGCTGTGATATTTGACAACATTCCTGGCTTGTTGGCATCTACGTCTCCGTGGGGCCTTTATATACATCAATAACGTAATATAACCTAACCTAACACAACCCAACCTCTCGGCGCTAATATTTGACAACATTCCTGGCGAGTTGGCCTCTACGTCTCCGTGAGACCTTCATATCCATCAATAACGTAATATAACCTAACCTAACCCAACCCAACCTCTCGGTACTAATATTTGACAACATTCCTGTCGAGTTGGCTTCTACGTCTCCGTGAGGCCTTCATATACATCAATAACGTAATATAACCTAACCTAACCCAACCTAACCTTTCGGCGCTATTATTTGACAACATTCCTGGCTTGTTGGCCTCTACGTCTCCGTGGGGCCTTTATATACATCAATAACGTAATATAACTTAACCTAACACAACCCAACCTCTCGGCGCTATTATTTGACAACATGCCTGGCGAGTTGGCCTCTACGTCTCCGTGGGACCTTCATATACATCAATAACGTAATATAACCTAACCTAACCCAACCTAACATTTCGGCGCTATTATTTGACAACATTCCTGGCGAGTGGGCCTCTACGTCTCCGTGGGGCCTTTATATACATCAATAACGTAATATAACCTAACCTAACACAACCCAACCTGTCGGCGCTATTATTTGACAACATTCCTGGCGAGTTGGCCTCTACGTCTCCGTGGGACCTTCATATACATCAATAACGTAATATAACCTAACCTAACCCAACCCAACCTCTCGATACTAATATTTGACAACATTCCTGGCGAGTGGGCCTCTACGTCTCCGTGGGTCCTTCATATCCATCAATAACGTAATATAACCTAACCTAACCCAACCTAACCTTTCGGCGCTATTACTTGACAACATTCCTGGCGAGTTGGCCTCTACGTCTCCGTGGGACTTTTATATACATCAATAACGTAATATAACCTAACCTAACCCAACCTAACCTTTCGGCGCTATTATTTGACAACATTCCTGGCTTGTTGGCCTCTACGTCTCCGTGGGACTTTTATATACATCAATAACGTAATATAACCTAACCTAATCCAACCTAACCTTTCGGCGCTATTATTTGACAACATTTCTGGCTTGTTGGCCTCTACGTCTCCGTGGGACTTTTATATACATCAATAGCGTAATATAACCTAACCTAACCCAACCTAAGATCTCGGCACTAATATTTGACAACATTCCTATCGAGTTGGCTTCTACGTCTCCGTGAGGCCTTCATATACATCAAAAACGTAATATAACCTAACCTAACCCAACGTAACATCTCGGCTGTAATATTTGACAACATTCCTGGCTTGTTGGCCTCTACGTCTCCGTGGGACATTCATATCCATCAATAACGTAATTTAACCTAAAATAACCCAACGTAACATCTCGGCTGTAATATTTGACGACATTCCTGGCTTGTTGGCCTCTATGTTTCCGTGGGACCTTTATATACATCAATAAGGTAATATAACCTAACCTAACCCAACCTAACATCTCGGCGGTAATATTTGACAACATTCCTGGCGAGTTGGCCTCTACGTCTCCGTGAGACCTTCATATCCATCAATAACGTAATATAAACCTTATATAACCCAACCTAACCTTTCGGCGCTATTATTTGACAACATTCCTGGCCTGTTGGCCTCTACGTCTCCGTGGGACTTTTATATACATCAATAACGTAATATAACCTAACCTAACCCAACCTAACCTTTCGGCGCTATTATTTGACAACATTCCTGGCGAGTTGGCCTCTACGTCTCCGTGGGACCTTCATATCCATCAATAACGTAATATAACCTAACCTAACCTAACCTAACCTTTCGGCGCTATTACTTGACAACATTCCTGGCGTGTTGGCCTCTACGTCGCCGTGGGACTTTTATATACATCAATAACGTAATATAACCTAGCCTAATCCAACCTAACCTTTCGGCGCTATTATTTGACAACATTCCTGGCTTGTTGGCCTCTACGTCTCCGTGGGACTTTTATATACATCAATAGCGTAATATAACCTAACCTAACCCAACCTAAGATCTCGGCACTAATATTTGACAACATTCCTGTCGAGTTGGCTTCTACGTCTCTGTGAGGCCTTGATATACATCAAAAACGTAATATAACCTAACCTAACCCAACGTAACATCTCGGCTGTAATATTTGACAACATTCCTGGCTTGTTGGCCTCTACGTCTCCGTGGGACATTCATATCCATCAATAACGTAATTTAACCTAAAATAACCCAACGTAACATCTCGGCTGTGATATTTGACAACATTCCTGGCTTGTTGGCATCTATGTTTCCGTGGGACCTTTATATACATCAATAACGTAATATAACCTAACCTATCCCAACCTAACATCTCGGCGGTAATATTTGACAACATTCCTGGCGAGTTGGCCTCTACGTCTCCGTGAGACCTTCATATCCATCAATATAGTAATATAACCTAACCTATCCCAAAGTAACGTCTCGGAGGTAATGTTTAACCACATTCCTGGCTTGTTGGCCTCTACGTCTCCGTGGGACCTTCATGTACATCAATAACGTAATATAACCTAACCTAACCCAACCTAACTTTTCGGCGCTATTATTTGACAACATTTCTGGCGAGTTGGCTTCTACGTCGCCGTGGGGCCTTTATATACATCAATAACGTAATATAACCTAACCTAACACAACCCAACATCTCGGCGCTATTATTTGGCAACATTCCTGGCGAGTTGGCCTCTACGTCTCCGCGGGACCTTCATATACATCAATAACGTAATATAACCTAACCTAACCCAACCTATCATCTCGGCGGTAATATTTGACAACATTCCTGGCGAGTTGGAGTCTACGTCTCCGTGGGAACTTCATATACATCAATAACGTAATATAACCTAACCTAAGCCAACCTAACATCTCGGCGGTAATATTTGACAACATTCCTGTCGAGTTGGGCTCTACGTCTCCGTGAGACCTTCATATCCATCAATAACGTAATATAACCTTATATAACCTAACCTAACATCTCGGCGCTATTATTTGACAACATTCCTGGCGAGTTGGCATCTACGTCTCCGTGGGACTTTTATATACATCAATAACGTAATATAACCTAACCTAACCCAACGTAACATCTCGGCTGTAATATTTGACAACATTGCTGGCGAGTGGGCCTCTACGTCTCCGTGGGACCTTCATATCCATCAATAACGTAATATGACCTAACTTAACCCAACCTAACCTCTCGGCGCTATTATTTGACAACATTCCTGGCCTGTTGGCCTCTACGTCTCCGTGGGACTTTTATGTACATCAATAACGTAATATAACCTAACCTAACCCAACCTAACCTTTCGGCGCTATTATTTGACAACATTTCTGGCGAGTTGGCCTCTTCGTCTCCGTGGGGCCTTTATATACATCAATAACGTAATATAACCTAACCTAACACAACCCAACCTCTCGGCGCTATTATTCGACAACATTCCTGGCGAGTTGGCCTCTACGTCTCCGTGGGACCCTCATATACATCAATAACGTAATATAACCTAACCTAACCCAACCCAACCTCTCGGTACTAATATTTGACAACATTCCTGGCGAGTGGGCCTCTACGTCTCCGTGGGACCTTCATATCCATCAATAACGTAATATAACCTAACCTAACCCAACCTAACCTTTCGGCGCTATTACTTGACAACATTCCTGGCGAGTTGGCCTCTACGTCTCCGTGGGACTTTTATATACATCAATAACGTAATATAACCTAACCTAATCCAACCTAACCTTTCGGCGCTATTATTTGACAACATTCCTGGCTTGTTGGCCTCTACGTCTCCGTGGGACTTTTATATACATCAATAGCGTAATATAACCTAACCTAACCCAACCTAAGATCTCGGCACTAATATTTGACAACATTCCTGTCGAGTTGGCTTCTACGTCTCCGTGAGGCCTTCATATACATCACAAACGTAATATAACCTAACCTAACCCAACGTAACATCTCGGCTGTAATATTTGACAACATTCCTGGCTTGTTGGCCTCTACGTCTCCGTGGGACATTCATATCCATCACTAACGTAATTTAACCTAAAATAACCCAACGTAACATCTCGGCTGTAATATTTGACGACATTCCTGGCTTGTTGGCCTCTATGTTTCCGTGGGACCTTTATATACATCAATAAGGTAATATAACCTAACCTAACCCAACCTAACATCTCGGCGGTAATATTTGACAACATTCCTGGCGAGTTGGCCTCTACGTCTCCGTGAGACCTTCATATCCATCAATAACGTAATATAAACCTTATATAACCCAACCTAACCTCTCGGCGCTATTATTTGACAACATTCCTGGCCTGTTGGCCTCTACGTCCCCGTGGGACTTTTATATACGTCTATAACGTAATATAACCTAACCTAACCCAACCTAACCTTTCGGCGCTATTATTTGACAACATTTCTGGCGAGTTGGCCTCTTCGTCTCCGTGGGGCCTTTATATACATCAATAACGTAATATAACCTAACCTAACACAACCCAACCTCTCGGCTCTATTATTTGACAACATGCCTGGCGAGTTGGCCTCTACGTCTCCGTGGGACCTTCATATACATCAATAACGTAATATAACCTAACCTAACCCAACCTAACCTTTCGGCGCTATTATTTGACAACATTCCTGGCGAGTGGGCCTCTACGTCTCCGTGGGTCCTTCATATACATCAATAACGTAATATAACCTAACCTAACCCAACCCAACCTCTCGGTACTAATATTTGACAACATTCCTGGCGAGTGGGCCTCTACGTCTCCGTGGGACCTTCATATCCATCAATAACGTAATATAACCGAACCTAACCCAACCTAACTTTTCGGCGCTATTATTTGACAACATTCCTGGCGAGTTGGCCTCTACGTCTCCGTGGGACTTTTATATACATCAATAGCGTAATATAACCTAACCTAACCCAACCTAAAATCTCGGCACTAATATTTGACAACATTCCTGTCGAGTTGGCTTCTACGTCTCCGTGAGGCCTTCATATACATCAAAAACGTAATATAACCTAACCTAACCCAACGTAACATCTCGGCTGTAATATTTGACAACATTCCTGGCTTGTTGGCCTCTACGTCTCCGTGGGACATTCATATCCATCAATAAAATAATTTAACCTAAAATAACCCAACGTAACATCTCGGCTGTAATATTTGACGACATTCCTGGCTTGTTGGCCTCTATGTTTCCTAACCTAACCTAACCTAAAATAACCCAACGTAACATCTCGGCTGTAATATTTGACGACATTCCTGGCTTGTTGGCCTCTATGTTTCCGTGGGACCTTTATATACATCAATAAGGTAATATAACCTAACCTAACCCAACCTAACATCTCGGCGGTAATATTTGACAACATTCCTGGCGAGTTGGCCTCTACGTCTCCGTGAGACCTTCATATCCATCAATAACGTAATATAAACCTTATATAACCCAACCTAACCTCTCGGCGCTATTATTTGACAACATTCCTGGCCTGTTGGCCTCTACGTCTCCGTGGGACTTTTGTGTACATCAATAACGTAATATAACCTAACCTAACCCAACCTAACCTTTCGGCGCTATTATTGGACAACATTTCTGGCGAGTTGGCCTCTTCGTCTCCGTGGGGCCTTTATATACATCAATAACGTAATATAACCTAACCTAACACAACCCAACCTCTCGGCGCTATTATTTGACAACATTCCTGGCGAGTTGGCCTCTACGTCTCCGTGGGACCTTCATATACATCAATAACGTAATATAACCTAACCTAACCCAACCCAACTTCTCGGTACTAATATTTGACAACATTCCTGGCGAGTGGGCCTCTACGTCTCCGTGGGACCTTCATATCCATCAATAACGTAATATTACCTAACCTAACCCAACTTAACCTTTCGGCGCTATTACTTGACAACATTCCTGGCGAGTTGGCCTCTACTTCTCCGTGGGACTTTTATATACATCAATAACGTAATATAACCTAACCTAATCCAACCTAACATTTCGGCGCTATTATTTGACAACATTCCTGGCTTGTTGGCCTCTACGTCTCCGTGGGACTTTTATATACATCAATAGCGTAATATAACCTAACCTAACCCAACCTAAGATCTCGGCACTAATATTTGACAACATTCCTGGCGAGTTGGCCTCTACGTCTCCGTGAGACCTTCATATCCATCAATAACGTAATATAAACCTTATATAACCCAACCTAACCTCTCGGCGCTATTATTTGACAACATTCCTGGCCTGTTGGCCTCTACGTCCCCGTGGGACTTTTATATACGTCTATAACGTAATATAACCTAACCTAACCCAACCTAACCTTTCGGCGCTATTATTTGACAACATTTCTGGCGAGTTGGCCTCTTCGTCTCCGTGGGGCCTTTATATACATCAATAACGTAATATAACCTAACCTAACACAACCCAACCTCTCGGCTCTATTATTTGACAACATGCCTGGCGAGTTGGCCTCTACGTCTCCGTGGGACCTTCATATACATCAATAACGTAATATAACCTAACCTAACCCAACCTAACCTTTCGGCGCTATTATTTGACAACATTCCTGGCGAGTGGGCCTCTACGTCTCCGTGGGTCCTTCATATACATCAATAACGTAATATAACCTAACCTAACCCAACCCAACCTCTCGGTACTAATATTTGACAACATTCCTGGCGAGTGGGCCTCTACGTCTCCGTGGGACCTTCATATCCATCAATAACGTAATATAACCGAACCTAACCCAACCTAACTTTTCGGCGCTATTATTTGACAACATTCCTGGCGAGTTGGCCTCTACGTCTCCGTGGGACTTTTATATACATCAATAGCGTAATATAACCTAACCTAACCCAACCTAAAATCTCGGCACTAATATTTGACAACATTCCTGTCGAGTTGGCTTCTACGTCTCCGTGAGGCCTTCATATACATCAAAAACGTAATATAACCTAACCTAACCCAACGTAACATCTCGGCTGTAATATTTGACAACATTCCTGGCTTGTTGGCCTCTACGTCTCCGTGGGACATTCATATCCATCAATAAAATAATTTAACCTAAAATAACCCAACGTAACATCTCGGCTGTAATATTTGACGACATTCCTGGCTTGTTGGCCTCTATGTTTCCGTGGGACCTTTATGTACATCAATAAGGTAATATAACCTAACCTAACCCAACCTAACATCTCGGCGGTAATATTTGACAACATTCCTGGCGAGTTGGCCTCTACGTCTCCGTGAGACCTTCATATCCATCAATAACGTAATATAAACCTTATATAACCCAACCTAACCTCTCGGCGCTATTATTTGACAACATTCCTGGCCTGTTGGCCTCTACGTCTCCGTGGGACTTTTATGTACATCAATAACGTAATATAACCTAACCTAACCCAACCTAACCTTTCGGCGCTATTATTGGACAACATTTCTGGCGAGTTGGCCTCTTCGTCTCCGTGGGGCCTTTATATACATCAATAACGTAATATAACCTAACCTAACACAACCCAACCTCTCGGCGCTATTATTTGACAACATTCCTGGCGAGTTGGCCTCTACGTCTCCGTGGGACCTTCATATACATCAATAACGTAATATAACCTAACCTAACCCAACCCAACTTCTCGGTACTAATATTTGACAACATTCCTGGCGAGTGGGCCTCTACGTCTCCGTGGGACCTTCATATCCATCAATAACGTAATATAACCTAACCTAACCCAACTTAACCTTTCGGCGCTATTACTTGACAACATTCCTGGCGAGTTGGCTTCTACGTCTCCGTGAGGCCTTCATATACATCACAAACGTAATATAACCTAACCTAACCCAACGTAACATCTCGGCTGTAATATTTGACAACATTCCTGGCTTGTTGGCCTCTACGTCTCCGTGGGACATTCATATCCATCACTAACGTAATTTAACCTAAAATAACCCAACGTAACATCTCGGCTGTAATATTTGACGACATTCCTGGCTTGTTGGCCTCTATGTTTCCGTGGGACCTTTATATACATCAATAAGGTAATATAACCTAGCCTAACCCAACCTAACATCTCGGCGGTAATATTTGACAACATTCCTGGCGAGTTGGCCTCTACGTCTCCGTGAGACCTTCATATCCATCAATAACGTAATATAAACCTTATATAACCCAACCTAACCTCTCGGCGCTATTATTTGACAACATTCCTGGCCTGTTGGCCTCTACGTCCCCGTGGGACTTTTATATACGTCTATAACGTAATATAACCTAACCTAACCCAACATAACCTTTCGGCGCTATTATTTGACAACATTTCTGGCGAGTTGGCCTCTTCGTCTCCGTGGGGCCTTTATATACATCAATAACGTAATATAACCTAACCTAACACAACCCAACCTCTCGGCTCTATTATTTGACAACATGCCTGGCGAGTTGGCCTCTACGTCTCCGTGGGACCTTCATATACATCAATAACGTAATATAACCTAACCTAACCCAACCTAACCTTTCGGCGCTATTATTTGACAACATTCCTGGCGAGTGGGCCTCTACGTCTCCGTGGGTCCTTCATATACATCAATAACGTAATATAACCTAACCTAACCCAACCCAACCTCTCGGTACTAATATTTGACAACATTCCTGGCGAGTGGGCCTCTACGTCTCCGTGGGACCTTCATATCCATCAATAACGTAATATAACCGAACCTAACCCAACCTAACTTTTCGGCGCTATTATTTGACAACATTCCTGGCGAGTTGGCCTCTACGTCTCCGTGGGACTTTTATATACATCAATAGCGTAATATAACCTAACCTAACCCAACCTAAAATCTCGGCACTAATATTTGACAACATTCCTGTCGAGTTGGCTTCTACGTCTCCGTGAGGCCTTCATATACATCAAAAACGTAATATAACCTAACCTAACCCAACGTAACATCTCGGCTGTAATATTTGACAACATTCCTGGCTTGTTGGCCTCTACGTCTCCGTGGGACATTCATATCCATCAATAAAATAATTTAACCTAAAATAACCCAACGTAACATCTCGGCTGTAATATTTGACGACATTCCTGGCTTGTTGGCCTCTATGTTTCCGTGGGACCTTTATATACATCAATAAGGTAATATAACCTAACCTAACCCAACCTAACATCTCGGCGGTAATATTTGACAACATTCCTGGCGAGTTGGCCTCTACGTCTCCGTGAGACCTTCATATCCATCAATAACGTAATATAAACCTTATATAACCCAACCTAACCTCTCGGCGCTATTATTTGACAACATTCCTGGCCTGTTGGCCTCTACGTCTCCGTGGGACTTTTATGTACATCAATAACGTAATATAACCTAACCTAACCCAACCTAACCTTTCGGCGCTATTATTGGACAACATTTCTGGCGAGTTGGCCTCTTCGTCTCCGTGGGGCCTTTATATACATCAATAACGTAATATAACCTAACCTAACACAACCCAACCTCTCGGCGCTATTATTTGACAACATTCCTGGCGAGTTGGCCTCTACGTCTCCGTGGGACCTTCATATACATCAATAACGTAATATAACCTAACCTAACCCAACCCAACTTCTCGGTACTAATATTTGACAACATTCCTGGCGAGTGGGCCTCTACGTCTCCGTGGGACCTTCATATCCATCAATAACGTAATATAACCTAACCTAACCCAACTTAACCTTTCGGCGCTATTACTTGACAACATTCCTGGCGAGTTGGCCTCTACTTCTCCGTGGGACTTTTATATACATCAATAACGTAATATAACCTAACCTAATCCAACCTAACATTTCGGCGCTATTATTTGACAACATTCCTGGCTTGTTGGCCTCTACGTCTCCGTGGGACTTTTATATACATCAATAGCGTAATATAACCTAACCTAACCCAACCTAAGATCTCGGCACTAATATTTGACAACATTCCTGTCGAGTTGGCTTCTACGTCTCCGTGAGGCCTTCATATACATCACAAACGTAATATAACCTAACCTAACCCAACGTAACATCTCGGCTGTAATATTTGACAACATTCCTGGCTTGTTGGCCTCTACGTCTCCGTGGGACATTCATATCCATCACTAACGTAATTTAACCTAAAATAACCCAACGTAACATCTCGGCTGTAATATTTGACGACATTCCTGGCTTGTTGGCCTCTATGTTTCCGTGGGACCTTTATATACATCAATAAGGTAATATAACCTAGCCTAACCCAACCTAACATCTCGGCGGTAATATTTGACAACATTCCTGGCGAGTTGGCCTCTACGTCTCCGTGAGACCTTCATATCCATCAATAACGTAATATAAACCTTATATAACCCAACCTAACCTCTCGGCGCTATTATTTGACAACATTCCTGGCCTGTTGGCCTCTACGTCCCCGTGGGACTTTTATATACGTCTATAACGTAATATAACCTAACCTAACCCAACCTAACCTTTCGGCGCTATTATTTGACAACATTTCTGGCGAGTTGGCCTCTTCGTCTCCGTGGGGCCTTTATATACATCAATAACGTAATATAACCTAACCTAACACAACCCAACCTCTCGGCTCTATTATTTGACAACATGCCTGGCGAGTTGGCCTCTACGTCTCCGTGGGACCTTCATATACATCAATAACGTAATATAACCTAACCTAACCCAACCTAACCTTTCGGCGCTATTATTTGACAACATTCCTGGCGAGTGGGCCTCTACGTCTCCGTGGGTCCTTCATATACATCAATAACGTAATATAACCTAACCTAACCCAACCCAACCTCTCGGTACTAATATTTGACAACATTCCTGGCGAGTGGGCCTCTACGTCTCCGTGGGACCTTCATATCCATCAATAACGTAATATAACCGAACCTAACCCAACCTAACTTTTCGGCGCTATTATTTGACAACATTCCTGGCGAGTTGGCCTCTACGTCTCCGTGGGACTTTTATATACATCAATAGCGTAATATAACCTAACCTAACCCAACCTAAGATCTCGGCACTAATATTTGACAACATTCCTGTCGAGTTGGCTTCTACGTCTCCGTGAGGCCTTCATATACATCAAAAACGTAATATAACCTAACCTAACCCAACGTAACATCTCGGCTGTAATATTTGACAACATTCCTGGCTTGTTGGCCTCTACGTCTCCGTGGGACATTCATATCCATCAATAAAATAATTTAACCTAAAATAACCCAACGTAACATCTCGGCTGTAATATTTGACGACATTCCTGGCTTGTTGGCCTCTATGTTTCCGTGGGACCTTTATATACATCAATAAGGTAATATAACCTAACCTAACCCAACCTAACATCTCGGCGGTAATATTTGACAACATTCCTGGCGAGTTGGCCTCTACGTCTCCGTGAGACCTTCATATCCATCAATAACGTAATATAAACCTTATATAACCCAACCTAACCTCTCGGCGCTATTATTTGACAACATTCCTGGCCTGTTGGCCTCTACGTCTCCGTGGGACTTTTATGTACATCAATAACGTAATATAACCTAACCTAACCCAACCTAACCTTTCGGCGCTATTATTGGACAACATTTCTGGCGAGTTGGCCTCTTCGTCTCCGTGGGGCCTTTATATACATCAATAACGTAATATAACCTAACCTAACACAACCCAACCTCTCGGCGCTATTATTTGACAACATTCCTGGCGAGTTGGCCTCTACGTCTCCGTGGGACCTTCATATACATCAATAACGTAATATAACCTAACCTAACCCAACCCAACTTCTCGGTACTAATATTTGACAACATTCCTGGCGAGTGGGCCTCTACGTCTCCGTGGGACCTTCATATCCATCAATAACGTAATATAACCTAACCTAACCCAACTTAACCTTTCGGCGCTATTACTTGACAACATTCCTGGCGAGTTGGCCTCTACTTCTCCGTGGGACTTTTATATACATCAATAACGTAATATAACCTAACCTAATCCAACCTAACATTTCGGCGCTATTATTTGACAACATTCCTGGCTTGTTGGCCTCTACGTCTCCGTGGGACTTTTATATACATCAATAGCGTAATATAACCTAACCTAACCCAACCTAAGATCTCGGCACTAATATTTGACAACATTCCTGTCGAGTTGGCTTCTACGTCTCCGTGAGGCCTTCATATACATCACAAACGTAATATAACCTAACCTAACCCAACGTAACATCTCGGCTGTAATATTTGACAACATTCCTGGCTTGTTGGCCTCTACGTCTCCGTGGGACATTCATATCCATCACTAACGTAATTTAACCTAAAATAACCCAACGTAACATCTCGGCTGTAATATTTGACGACATTCCTGGCTTGTTGGCCTCTATGTTTCCGTGGGACCTTTATATACATCAATAAGGTAATATAACCTAACCTAACCCAACCTAACATCTCGGCGGTAATATTTGACAACATTCCTGGCGAGTTGGCCTCTACGTCTCCGTGAGACCTTCATATCCATCAATAACGTAATATAAACCTTATATAACCCAACCTAACCTCTCGGCGCTATTATTTGACAACATTCCTGGCCTGTTGGCCTCTACGTCTCCGTGGGACTTTTATATACATCAATAACGTAATATAACCTAACCTAACCCAACCTAACCTTTCGGCGCTATTATTTGGCAACATTTCTGGCGAGTTGGCCTCTTCGTCTCCGTGGGGCCTTTATATACATCAATAACGTAATATAACCTAACCTAACACAACCCAACCTCTCGGCTCTATTATTTGACAACATGCCTGGCGAGTTGGCCTCTACGTCTCCGTGGGACCTTCATATACATCAATAACGTAATATAACCTAACCTAACCCAACCTAACATTTCGGCGCTATTATTTGACAACATTCCTGGCGAGTGGGCCTCTACGTCTCCGTGGGACCTTCATATACATCAATAACGTAATATAACCTAACCTAACCCAACCCAACCTCTCGGTACTAATATTTGACAACATTCCTGGCGAGTGGGCCTCTACGTCTCCGTGGGACCTTCATATCCATCAATAACGTAATATAACCGAACCTAACCCAACCTAACTTTTCGGCGCTATTATTTGACAACATTCCTGGCGAGTTGGCCTCTACGTCTCCGTGGGACTTTTATATACATCAATAGCGTAATATAACCTAACCTAACCCAACCTAAGATCTCGGCACTAATATTTGACAACATTCCTGTCGAGTTGGCTTCTACGTCTCCGTGAGGCCTTCATATACATCAAAAACGTAATATAACCTAACCTAACCCAACGTAACATCTCGGCTGTAATATTTGACAATATTCCTGGCTTGTTGGCCTCTACGTCTCCGTGGGACATTCATATCCATCAATAAAATAATTTAACCTAAAATAACCCAACGTAGCATCTCGGCTGTAATATTTGACGACATTCCTGGCTTGTTGGCCTCTATGTTTCCGTGGGACCTTTATATACATCAATAAGGTAATATAACCTAACCTAACCCAACCTAACCTTTCGGCGCTATTATTTGACAACATTTCTGGCGAGTTGGCCTCTTCGTCTCCGTGGGGCCTTTATATACATCAATAACGTAATATAACCTAACCTAACACAACCCAACCTCTCGGCGCTGTTATTTGACAACATTCCTGGCGAGTTGGCCTCTACGTCTCCGTGGGACCTTCATATACATCAATAACGTAATATAACCTAACCTAACCCAACCCAACCTCTCGGTACTAATATTTGACAACATTCCTGGCGAGTTGGCCTCTACGTCTCCGTGAGACCTTCATATCCATCAATAACGTAATATAAACCTTATATAACCCAACCTAACCTCTCGGCGCTATTATTTGACAACATTCCTGGCCTGTTGGCCTCTACGTCTCCGTGGGACTTTTATATACATCAATAACGTAATATAACCTAACCTAACCCAACCTAACCTTTCGGCGCTATTATTTGGCAACATTTCTGGCGAGTTGGCCTCTTCGTCTCCGTGGGGCCTTTATATACATCAATAACGTAATATAACCTAACCTAACACAACCCAACCTCTCGGCTCTATTATTTGACAACATGCCTGGCGAGTTGGCCTCTACGTCTCCGTGGGACCTTCATATACATCAATAACGTAATATAACCTAACCTAACCCAACCTAACATTTCGGCGCTATTATTTGACAACATTCCTGGCGAGTGGGCCTCTACGTCTCCGTGGGACCTTCATATACATCAATAACGTAATATAACCTAACCTAACCCAACCCAACCTCTCGGTACTAATATTTGACAACATTCCTGGCGAGTGGGCCTCTACGTCTCCGTGGGACCTTCATATCCATCAATAACGTAATATAACCGAACCTAACCCAACCTAACTTTTCGGCGCTATTATTTGACAACATTCCTGGCGAGTTGGCCTCTACGTCTCCGTGGGACTTTTATATACATCAATAGCGTAATATAACCTAACCTAACCCAACCTAAGATCTCGGCACTAATATTTGACAACATTCCTGTCGAGTTGGCTTCTACGTCTCCGTGAGGCCTTCATATACATCAAAAACGTAATATAACCTAACCTAACCCAACGTAACATCTCGGCTGTAATATTTGACAATATTCCTGGCTTGTTGGCCTCTACGTCTCCGTGGGACATTCATATCCATCAATAAAATAATTTAACCTAAAATAACCCAACGTAGCATCTCGGCTGTAATATTTGACGACATTCCTGGCTTGTTGGCCTCTATGTTTCCGTGGGACCTTTATATACATCAATAAGGTAATATAACCTAACCTAACCCAACCTAACCTTTCGGCGCTATTATTTGACAACATTTCTGGCGAGTTGGCCTCTTCGTCTCCGTGGGGCCTTTATATACATCAATAACGTAATATAACCTAACCTAACACAACCCAACCTCTCGGCGCTGTTATTTGACAACATTCCTGGCGAGTTGGCCTCTACGTCTCCGTGGGACCTTCATATACATCAATAACGTAATATAACCTAACCTAACCCAACCCAACCTCTCGGTACTAATATTTGACAACATTCCTGGCGAGTTGGCCTCTACGTCTCCGTGAGACCTTCATATCCATCAATAACGTAATATAAACCTTATATAACCCAACCTAACCTCTCGGCGCTATTATTTGACAACATTCCTGGCCTGTTGGCCTCTACGTCTCCGTGGGACTTTTATGTACATCAATAACGTAATATAACCTAACCTAACCCAACCTAACCTTTCGGCGCTATTATTTGACAACATTTCTGGCGAGTTGGCCTCTTCGTCTCCGTGGGGCCTTTATATACATCAATAACGTAATATAACCTAACCTAACACAACCCAACCTCTCGGCGCTGTTATTTGACAACATTCCTGGCGAGTTGGCCTCTTCGTATCCGTGGGGCCTTTATATACACCAATAACGTAATATAACCTAACCTAACACAACCCAACCTCTCGGCGCTATTATTTGACAACATTCCTGGCGAGTTGGCCTCTACGTCTCCGTGGGACCTTCATATCCATCAATAACGTAATATAACCTAACCTAACCCAAAGTAACGTCTCGGAGGTAATGTTTAACCACATTCCTGGCTTGTTGGCCTCTACGTCTCCGTGGGACCTTCATGTACATCAATAACGTAATATAACCTAACCTAACCCAACCCAACCTCTCGGTACTAATATTTGACAACATTCCTGGCGAGTGGGCCTCTACGTCTCCGTGGGACCTTCATATCCATCAATAACGTAATATAACCTAACCTAACCCAACCTAACCTTTCGGCGCTATTACTTGACAACATTCCTGGCGAGTTGGCCTCTACGTCTCCGTGGGACTTTTATGTACATCAATAACGTAATATAACCTAACAATCCAACCTAACCTTTCGGCGCTATTATTTGACAACATTCCTGGCTTGTTGGCCTCTACGTCTCCGTGGGACTTTTATATACATCAATAGCGTAATATAACCTAACCTAACCCAACCTAAGATCTCGGCACTAATATTTGACAACATTCCTGTCGAGTTGGCTTCTACATCTCCGTGAGGCCTTCATATACATCACAAACGTAATATAACCTAACCTAACCCAACGTAACATCTCGGCTGTAATATTTGACAACATTCCTGGCTTGTTGGCCTCTACGTCTCCGTGGGACATTCATATCCATCAATAACGTAATTTAACCTAAAATAACCCAACGTAACATCTCGGCTGTAATATTTGACGACATTCCTGGCTTGTTGGCCTCTATGTTTCCGTGGGACCTTTATATACATCAATAAGGTAATATAACCTAACCTAACCCAACCTAACATCTCGGCGGTAATATTTGACAACATTCCTGGCGAGTTGGCCTCTACGTCTCCGTGAGACCTTCATATCCATCAATAACGTAATATAAACCTTTTATAACCCAACCTAACCTCTCGGCGCTATTATTTGACAACATTCCTGGCCTGTTGGCCTCTACGTCTCCGTGGGACTTTTATATACATCAATAACGTAATATAACCTAACCTAACCCAACCTAACCTTTCGGCGCTATTATTTGACAACATTTCTGGCGAGTTGGCCTCTTCGTCTCCGTGGGGCCTTTATATACATCAATAACGTAATATAACCTAACCTAACACAACCCAACCTCTCGGCGCTATTGTTTGACAACATTCCTGGCGAGTTGGCCTCTACGTCTCCGTGGGACCTTCATATACATCAATAACGTAATATAACCTAACCTAACCCAACCTAACATCTCGGCGGTAATATTTGACAACATTCCTGGCTTGTTGGCCTCTACGTCTCCGTGGGACATTCATATCCATCAATAACGTAATTTAACCTAAAATAACCCAACGTAACATCTCGGCTGTAATATTTGACGACATTCCTGGCTTGTTGGCCTCTATGTTTCCGTGGGACCTTTATATACATCAATAAGGTAATATAACCTAACCTAACCCAACCTAACATCTCGGCGGTAATATTTGACAACATTCCTGGCGAGTTGGCCTCTAGGTCTCCGTGAGACCTTCATATCCATCAATAACGTAATATAAACCTTATATAACCCAACCTAACCTCTCGGCGCTATTATTTGACAACATTCCTGGCCTGTTGGCCTCTACGTCTCCGTGGGACTTTTATATACATCAATAACGTAATATAACCTAACCTAACCTAACCTAACCTTTCGGCGCTATTATTTGACAACATTTCTGGCGAGTTGGCCTCTTCGTCTCCGTGGGGCCTTTATATACATCAATAACGTAATATAACCTAACCTAACACAACCCAACCTCTCGGCGCTATTATTTGACAACATGCCTGGCGAGTTGGCCTCTACGTCTCCGTGGGACCTTCATATACATCAATAACGTAATATAACCTAACCTAACCCAACCTAACCTTTCGGCGCTATTATTTGACAACATTCCTGTCGAGTTGGCTTCTACGTCTCCGTGAGGCCTTCATATACATCAAAAACGTAATATAACCTAACCTAACCCAACGTAACATCTCGGCTGTAATATTTGACAACATTCCTGGCTTGTTGGCCTCTACGTCTCCGTGGGTCATTCATATCCATCAATAACGTAATTTAACCTAAAATAACCCAACGTAACATCTCGGTTGTAATATTTGACGACATTCCTGGCTTGTTGGCCTCTATGTTTCCGTGGGACCTTTATATACATCAGTAAGGTAATATAACCTAACCTAACCCAACCTAACATCTCGGCGGTAATATTTGACAACATTCCTGGCGAGTTGGCCTCTACGTCTCCGTGAGACCTTCATATCCATCAATAACGTAATATAAACCTTATATAACCCAACCTAACCTCTCGGCGCTATTATTTGACAACATTCCTGGCCTGTTGGCCTCTACGTCTCCGTGGGACTTTTATGTACATCAATAACGTAATATAACCTAACCTAACCCAACCTAACCTTTCGGCGCTATTATTTGACAACATTTCTGGCGAGTTGGCCTCTTCGTCTCCGTGGGGCCTTTATATACATCAATAACGTAATATAACCTAACCTAACACAACCCAACCTCTCGGCGCTATTATTTGACAACATTCCGGGCGAGTTGGCCTCTACGTCTCCGTGGGACCTTCATATACATCAATAACGTAATATAACCTAACCTAACCCAACCCAACCTCTCGGTACTAATATTTGACAACATTCCTGGCGAGTGGGCCTCTACGTCACCGTGGGACCTTCATATCCATCAATAACGTAATATAACCTAACCTAACCCAACCTAACCTTTCGGCGCTATTACTTGACAACATTCCTGGCGAGTTGGCCTCTACGTCTCCGTGGGACTTTTATATACATCAATAGCGTAATATAACCTAACCTAACCCAACCTAACCTTTCGGCGCTATTATTTGACAACATTCTTGGCGAGTGGGCCTCTACGTCTCCGTGGGACCTTCATATACATCAATAACGTAATATAACCTAACCTAACCCAACCTATCATCTCGGAGGTAATATTTGACAACATTCCTGTCGAGTTGGAGTCTACGTCTCCGTGGGAACTTCATATACATCAATAACGTAATATAACCTTACCTAAGCCAACCTAACATCTCGGCGGTAATATTTGACAACATTCCTGTCGAGTTGGGCTCTACGTCTCCGTGAGACCTTCATATCCATCAATAACGTAATATAACCTTATATAACCTAACCTAACATCTCGGCGCTATTATTTGACAACATTCCTGTTGAGTTGGCCTCTACGTCTCCGAGGGACTGTTATATACATCAATAGCGTAATATAACTTAACCTAACCCAAACTAACATCTCGGTACTAATATTTGACAACATTCCTGGCGAGTTGGCCTCTACATGTCCGTGGGACTTTTATATACATCAATAACGTAATATAACCTAAAATAACCCAACGTAACATCTCGGCTGTAATATTTGACAACATTCCTGGCTTGTTGGCCTCTACGTCTCCGTGGGACATTCATATCCATCAATAACGTAATTTAACCTAAAATAACCCAACGTAACATCTCGGCTGTAATATTTGACGACATTCCTGGCTTGTTGCCCTCTATGTTTCCGTGGGACCTTTATATACATCAATAAGGTAATATAACCTAACCTAACCCAACCTAACATCTCGGCGGTAATATTTGACAACATTCCTGGCGAGTTGGCCTCTACGTCTCC
Organism: Xylocopa violacea; assembly: GCA_963969225.1. Lineage (NCBI taxonomy): Eukaryota > Metazoa > Arthropoda > Insecta > Hymenoptera > Apidae > Xylocopa > Xylocopa violacea. Next base: position 3,141,217 of record CAXAJV010001290.1, on the reverse strand, counting down.
GTGAGACCTTCATATCCATCAATAACGTAATATAAAACTTATATAACCCAACCTAACCTCTCGGCGCTATTATTTGACAACATTCCTGGCCTGTTGGCCTCTACGTCTCCGTGGGACTTTTATATACATCAATAACGTAATATAACCTAACCTAACCCAACCTAACCTTTCGGCGCTATTATTTGACAACATTTCTGGCGAGTTGGCCTCTTCGTCTCCGTGGGGCCTTTATATACATCAATAACGTAATATAACCTAACCTAACACAACCCAACCTCTCGGCGCTATTATTTGACAACATTCCTGGCGAGTTGGCCTCTACGTCTCCGTGGGACCTTCATATACATCAATAACGTCATATAACCTAACCTAACCCAACCTAACATCTCGGCGGTAATATTTGACAACATTCCTGGCGAGTTGGCCTCTACGTCTCCGTGAGACCTTCATATCCATCAATAACGTAATATAACCTAACCTAACCCAACCTAACCTTTCGGCGCTATTATTTGACAACATTCCTGGCGAGTTGGCCTCTACGTATCCGTGGGACTTTTATATACATCAATAATGTAATATAACCTAACCTAACCCAACCTAACCTTTCGGCGCTATTATTTGACAACATTCCTGGCGAGTTGGCCTCTCCGTCTCCGTGGGACCTTCATATACATCAATAACGTAATATAACCTAACCTAACCCAACCCAACCTCTCGGTACTAATATTTGACAACATTCCTGGCGAGTGGGCCTCTACGTCTCCGTGGGACCTTAATATCCATCAATAACGTAATATAACCTAACCTAACCCAACCTAACCTTTCGGCGCTATTACTTGACAACATTCCTGGCGAGTTGGCCTCTACGTCGCCGTGGGACTTTTATATACATCAATAACTTAATATAACCTAACCTAATCCAACCTAACCTTTCGGCGCTATTATTTGACAACATTCCTGGCTTGTTGGCCTCTACGTCTCCGTGGGACATTCATATCCATCAATAACGTAATTTAACCTAAAATAACCCAACGTAACATCTCGGCTGTAATATTTGACGACATTCCTGGCGAGTTGGCTTCTATGTCTCCGTGGGGCCTTTATATACATCAATAACGTAATATAACCTAACCTAACACAACCCAACATCTCGGCGCTATTATTTGGCAACATTCCTGGCGAGTTGGCCTCTACGTCTCCGTGGGACCTTCATATACATCAATAACGTAATATAACCTAACCTAACCCAACCTATCATCTCGGAGGTAATATTTGACAACATTCCTGTCGAGTTGGAGTCTACGTCTCCGTGGGAACTTCATATACATCAATAACGTAATATAACCTTACCTAAGCCAACCTAACATCTCGGCGGTAATATTTGACAACATTCCTGTCGAGTTGGGCTCTACGTCTCCGTGAGACCTTCATATCCATCAATAACGTAATATAACCTTATATAACCTAACCTAACATCTCGGCGCTATTATTTGACAACATTCCTGTTGAGTTGGCCTCTACGTCTCCGAGGAACTGTTATATACATCAATAGCGTAATATAACTTAACCTACCCCAAACTAACATCTCGGTACTAATATTTGACAACATTCCTGGCGAGTTGGCCTCTACATGTCCGTGGGACTTTTATATACATCAATAACGTAATATAACCTAAAATAACCCAACGTAACATCTCGGCTGTAATATTTGACAACATTCCTGGCTTGTTGGCCTCTACGTCTCCGTGGGACATTCATATCCATCAATAACGTAATTTAACCTAAAATAACCCAACGTAACATCTCGGCTGTAATATTTGACGACATTCCTGGCTTGTTGGCCTCTATGTTTCCGTGGGACCTTTATATACATCAATAAGGTAATATAACCTAACCTAACCCAACCTAACATCTCGGCGGTAATATTTGACAACATTCCTGGCGAGTTGGCCTCTACGTCTCCGTGAGACCTTCATATCCATCAATAACGTAATATAAACCTTATATAACCCAACCTAACCTCTCGGCGCTATTATTTGACAACATTCCTGGCCTGTTGGCCTCTACGTCTCCGTGGGACTTTTATGTACATCAATAACGTAATATAACCTAACCTAACCCAACCTAACCTTTCGGCGCTATTACTTGACAACATTCCTGGCGAGTTGGCCTCTACGTCGCCGTGGGACTTTTATATACATCAATAACTTAATATAACCTAACCTAATCCAACCTAACCTTTCGGCGCTATTATTTGACAACATTCCTGGCTTGTTGGCCTCTACGTCTCCGTGGGACATTCATATCCATCAATAACGTAATTTAACCTAAAATAACCCAACGTAACATCTCGGCTGTAATATTTGACGACATTCCTGGCGAGTTGGCTTCTATGTCTCCGTGGGGCCTTTATATACATCAATAACGTAATATAACCTAACCTAACACAACCCAACATCTCGGCGCTATTATTTGGCAACATTCCTGGCGAGTTGGCCTCTACGTCTCCGTGGGACCTTCATATACATCAATAACGTAATATAACCTAACCTAACCCAACCTATCATCTCGGAGGTAATATTTGACAACATTCCTGTCGAGTTGGAGTCTACGTCTCCGTGGGAACTTCATATACATGAATAGCGTAATATAACCTAACCTAACCCAACCCAACCTCTCGGTACTAATATTTGACAACATTCCTGGCGAGTGGGCCTCTATAGTCTCCGTGGGACCTTCATATCCATCAATAACGTAATATAACCTAACCTAACCCAACCTAACCTTTCGGCGCTATTACTTGACAACATTCCTGGCGAGTTGGCCTCTACATGTCCGTGGGGCCTTTATATACATCAATAACGTAATATAACCTAACCTAACACAACCCAACCTCTCGGCGCTATTATTTGACAACATTCCTGGCGAGTTGGCCTCTACGTCTCCGTGGGACCTTCATATACATCAATAACGTCATATAACCTAACCTAACCCAACCTAACATCTCGGCGGTAATATTTGACAACATTCCTGGCGAGTTGGCCTCTACGTCTCCGTGAGACCTTCATATCCATCAATAACGTAATATAACCTAACCTAACCCAACCTAACCTTTCGGCGCTATTATTTGACAACATTCCTGGCGAGTTGGCCTCTACGTATCCGTGGGACTTTTATATACATCAATAATGTAATATAACCTAACCTAACCCAACCTAACCTTTCGGCGCTATTATTTGACAACATTCCTGGCGAGTTGGCCTCTCCGTCTCCGTGGGACCTTCATATACATCAATAACGTAATATAACCTAACCTAACCCAACCCAACCTCTCGGTACTAATATTTGACAACATTCCTGGCGAGTGGGCCTCTACGTCTCCGTGGGACCTTAATATCCATCAATAACGTAATATAACCTAACCTAACCCAACCTAACCTTTCGGCGCTATTACTTGACAACATTCCTGGCGAGTTGGCCTCTACGTCGCCGTGGGACTTTTATATACATCAATAACTTAATATAACCTAACCTAATCCAACCTAACCTTTCGGCGCTATTATTTGACAACATTCCTGGCTTGTAGGCCTCTACGTCTCCGTGGGACATTCATATCCACCAATAACGTAATTTAACCTAAAATAACCCAACGTAACATCTCGGCTGTAATATTTGACGACATTCCTGGCGAGTTGGCTTCTATGTCTCCGTGGGGCCTTTATATACATCAATAACGTAATATAACCTAACCTAACACAACCCAACATCTCGGCGCTATTATTTGGCAACATTCCTGGCGAGTTGGCCTCTACGTCTCCGTGGGACCTTCATATACATCAATAACGTAATATAACCTAACCTAACCCAACCTATCATCTCGGAGGTAATATTTGACAACATTCCTGTCGAGTTGGAGTCTACGTCTCCGTGGGAACTTCATATACATGAATAGCGTAATATAACCTAACCTAACCCAACCCAACCTCTCGGTACTAATATTTGACAACATTCCTGGCGAGTGGGCCTCTATAGTCTCCGTGGGACCTTCATATCCATCAATAACGTAATATAACCTAACCTAACCCAACCTAACCTTTCGGCGCTATTACTTGACAACATTCCTGGCGAGTTGGCCTCTACATGTCCGTGGGGCCTTTATATACATCAATAACGTAATATAACCTAACCTAACACAACCCAACCTCTCGGCGCTATTATTTGACAACATTCCTGGCGAGTTGGCCTCTACGTCTCCGTGGGACCTTCATATACATCAATAACGTCATATAACCTAACCTAACCCAACCTAACATCTCGGCGGTAATATTTGACAACATTCCTGGCGAGTTGGCCTCTACGTCTCCGTGAGACCTTCATATCCATCAATAACGTAATATAACCTAACCTAACCCAACCTAACCTTTCGGCGCTATTATTTGACAACATTCCTGGCGAGTTGGCCTCTACGTATCCGTGGGACTTTTATATACATCAATAATGTAATATAACCTAACCTAACCCAACCTAACCTTTCGGCGCTATTATTTGACAACATTCCTGGCGAGTTGGCCTCTCCGTCTCCGTGGGACCTTCATATACATCAATAACGTAATATAACCTAACCTAACCCAACCCAACCTCTCGGTACTAATATTTGACAACATTCCTGGCGAGTGGGCCTCTACGTCTCCGTGGGACCTTAATATCCATCAATAACGTAATATAACCTAACCTAACCCAACCTAACCTTTCGGCGCTATTACTTGACAACATTCCTGGCGAGTTGGCCTCTACGTCGCCGTGGGACTTTTATGTACATCAATAACTTAATATAACCTAACCTAATCCAACCTAACCTTTCGGCGCTATTATTTGACAACATTCCTGGCTTGTTGGCCTCTACGTCTCCGTGGGACATTCATATCCATCAATAACGTAATTTAACCTAAAATAACCCAACGTAACATCTCGGCTGTAATATTTGACGACATTCCTGGCGAGTTGGCTTCTATGTCTCCGTGGGGCCTTTATATACATCAATAACGTAATATAACCTAACCTAACACAACCCAACATCTCGGCGCTATTATTTGGCAACATTCCTGGCGAGTTGGCCTCTACGTCTCCGTGGGACCTTCATATACATCAATAACGTAATATAACCTAACCTAACCCAACCTATCATCTCGGAGGTAATATTTGACAACATTCCTGTCGAGTTGGAGTCTACGTCTCCGTGGGAACTTCATATACATCAATAACGTAATATAACCTTACCTAAGCCAACCTAACATCTCGGCGGTAATATTTGACAACATTCCTGTCGAGTTGGGCTCTACGTCTCCGTGAGACCTTCATATCCATCAATAACGTAATATAACCTTATATAACCTAACCTAACATCTCGGCGCTATTATTTGACAACATTCCTGTTGAGTTGGCCTCTACGTCTCCGAGGAACTGTTATATACATCAATAGCGTAATATAACTTAACCTACCCCAAACTAACATCTCGGTACTAATATTTGACAACATTCCTGGCGAGTTGGCCTCTACATGTCCGTGGGACTTTTATATACATCAATAACGTAATATAACCTAAAATAACCCAACGTAACATCTCGGCTGTAATATTTGACAACATTCCTGGCTTGTTGGCCTCTACGTCTCCGTGGGACATTCATATCCATCAATAACGTAATTTAACCTAAAATAACCCAACGTAACATCTCGGCTGTAATATTTGACGACATTCCTGGCTTGTTGGCCTCTATGTTTCCGTGGGACCTTTATATACATCAATAAGGTAATATAACCTAACCTAACCCAACCTAACATCTCGGCGGTAATATTTGACAACATTCCTGGCGAGTTGGCCTCTACGTCTCCGTGAGACCTTCATATCCATCAATAACGTAATATAAACCTTATATAACCCAACCTAACCTCTCGGCGCTATTATTTGACAACATTCCTGGCCTGTTGGCCTCTACGTCTCCGTGGGACTTTTATGTACATCAATAACGTAATATAACCTAACCTAACCCAACCTAACCTTTCGGCGCTGTTATTTGACAACATTTCTGGCGAGTTGGCCTCTTCGTCTCCGTGGGGCCTTTATATACATCAATAACGTAATATAACCTAACCTAACACAACCCAACCTCTCGGCGCTATTATTTGACAACATTCCGGGCGAGTTGGCCTCTACGTCTCCGTGGGACCTTCATATACATCAATAACGTAATATAACCTAACCTAACCCAACCCAACCTCTCGGTACTAATATTTGACAACATTCCTGGCGAGTGGGCCTCTACGTCACCGTGGGACCTTCATATCCATGAATAACGTAATATAACCTAACCTAACCCAACCTAACCTTTCGGCGCTATTACTTGACAACATTCCTGGCGAGTTGGCCTCTACGTCTCCGTGGGACTTTTATATACATCAATAGCGTAATATAACCTAACCTAACCCACCCTAAGATCTCGGCACTAATATTTGACAACATTCCTGTCGAGTTGGCTTCTACGTCTCCGTGAGGCCTTCATATACATCACAAACGTAATATAACCTAACCTAACCCAACGTAACATCTCGGCTGTAATATTTGACGACATTCCTGGCTTGTTGGCCTCTATGTTTCCGTGGGACCTTTATATACATCAATAAGGTAATATAACCTAACCTAACCCAACCTAACATCTCGGCGGTAATATTTGACAACATTCCTGGCGAGTTGGCCTCTACGTCTCCGTGAGACCTTCATATCCATCAATAACGTAATATAAACCTTATATAACCCAACCTAACCTCTCGGCGCTATTATTTGACAACATTCCTGGCCTGTTGGCCTCTACGTCTCCGTGGGACTTTTATATACATCAATAACGTAATATAACCTAACCTAACCCAACCTAACCTTTCGGCGCTATTATTTGACAACATTTCTGGCGAGTTGGCCTCTTCGTCTCCGTGGGGCCTTTATATACATCAATAACGTAATATAACCTAACCTAACACAACCCAACCTCTCGGCGCTATTATTTGACAACATTCCTGGCTAGTTGGCCTCTACGTCTCCGTGGGACCTTCATATACATCAATAACGTAATACAACCTAACCTAACCCAACCTAACATCTCGGCGGTAATATTTGACAACATTCCTGGCGAGTTGGGCTCTACGTCTCCGTGAGACCTTCATATCCATCAATAACGTAATATAACCTAACCTAACCCAACCTAACTTTTCGGCGCTATTATTTGACAACATTCCTGGCGAGTTGGCCTCTACGTCTCCGTGGGACTTTTATATACATCAATAACGTAATATAACCTAACCTAACCCAACCTAACCTTTCGGCGCTATTATTTGACAACATTCCTGGCGAGTTGGCCTCTACGTCTCCGTGGGACCTTCATATACATGAATAGCGTAATATAACCTAACCTAACCCAACCCAACCTCTCGGTACTAATATTTGACAACATTCCTGGCGAGTGGGCCTCTATAGTCTCCGTGGGACCTTCATATCCATCAATAACGTAATATAACCTAACCTAACCCAACCTAACCTTTCGGCGCTATTACTTGACAACATTCCTGGCGAGTTGGCCTCTACATGTCCGTGGGGCCTTTATATACATCAATAACGTAATATAACCTAACCTAACACAACCCAACCTCTCGGCGCTATTATTTGACAACATTCCTGGCGAGTTGGCCTCTACGTCTCCGTGGGACCTTCATATACATCAATAACGTCATATAACCTAACCTAACCCAACCTAACATCTCGGCGGTAATATTTGACAACATTCCTGGCGAGTTGGCCTCTACGTCTCCGTGAGACCTTCATATCCATCAATAACGTAATATAACCTAACCTAACCCAACCTAACCTTTCGGCGCTATTATTTGACAACATTCCTGGCGAGTTGGCCTCTACGTCTCCGTGGGACTTTTATATACATCAATAACGTAATATAACCTAACCTAACCCAACCTAACCTTTCGGCGCTATTATTTGACAACATTCCTGGCGAGTGGGCCTCTCCGTCTCCGTGGGACCTTCATATACATCAATAACGTAATATAACCTAACCTAACCCAACCCAACCTCTCGGTACTAATATTTGACAACATTCCTGGCGAGTGGGCCTCTACGTCTCCGTGGGACCTTAATATCCATCAATAACGTAATATAACCTAACCTAACCCAACCTAACCTTTCGGCGCTATTACTTGACAACATTCCTGGCGAGTTGGCCTCTACGTCGCCGTGGGACTTTTATATACATCAATAACTTAATATAACCTAACCTAATCCAACCTAACCTTTCGGCGCTATTATTTGACAACATTCCTGGCTTGTTGGCCTCTACGTCTCCGTGGGACTTTTATATACATCAATAGCGTAATATAACCTAAGCTAACCCAACCTAAGATCTCGGCACTAATATTTGACAACATTCCTGTCGAGTTGGCTTCTACGTCTCCGTGAGGCCTTCATATACATCAAAAACGTAATATAACCTAACCTAACCCAACGTAACATCTCGGCTGTAATATTTGACAACATTCCTGGCTTGTTGGCCTCTACGTCTCCGTGGGACATTCATATCCATCAATAACGTAATTTAACCTAAAATAACCCAACGTAACATCTCGGCTGTAATATTTGACGACATTCCTGGCTTGTTAGCCTCTATGCTTCCGTGGGACCTTTATATACATCAATAAGGTAATATAACCTAACCTAACCCAACCTAACATCTCGGCGGTAATATTTGACAACATTCCTGGCGAGTTGGCCTCTACGTCTCCGTGAGACCTTCATATCCATCAATAACGTAATATAAACCTTATATAACCCAACCTAACCTCTCGGCGCTATTATTTGACAACATTCCTGGCCTGTTGGCCTCTACGTCTCCGTGGGACTTTTATATACATCAATAACGTAATATAACCTAACCTAACCCAACCTAACCTTTCGGCGCTATTATTTGACAACATTTCTGGCGAGTTGGCCTCTTCGTCTCCGTGGGGCCTTTATATACATCAATAACGTAATATAACCTAACCTAACACAACCCAACCTCTCGGCGCTATTATTTGAAAAACATTCCTGGCGAGTTGGCCTCTACGTCTCCGTGGGACCTTCATATACATCAATAACGTAATATAACCTAACCTAACCCAACCTAACATCTCGGCGGTAATATTTGACAACATTCCTGGCGAGTTGGCCTCTACGTCTGCGTGAGACCTTCATATCCATCAATAACGTAATATAACCTAACCTAACCCAACCTAACTTTTCGGCGCTATCATTTGACAACATTCCTGGCGAGTTGGCCTCTACGTCTCCGTGGGACTTTTATATACATCAATAACGTAATATAACCTAACCTAACCCAACCTAACCTTTCGGCGCTATTATTTGACAACATTCCTGGCGAGTTGGCCTCTACGTCTCCGTGGGACCTTCATATACATCAATAGCGTAATATAACCTAACCTAACCCAACCCAACCTCTCGGTACTAATATTTGACAACATTCCTGGCGGGTGGGCCTCTATAGTCTCCGTGGGACCTTCATATCGATCAATAACGTAATATAACCTAACCTAACCCAACCTAACCTTTCGGCGCTATTATTTGACAACATTCCTGGCGAGTTGGCCTCTACGTCTCCGTGTGACTTTTATATACATCAATAACGTAATATAACCTAACCTAACCCAACCTAACCTTTCGGCGCTATTATTTGACAACATTCCTGGCGAGTTGGCCTCTCCGTCTCCGTGGGACCTTCATATACATCAATAACGTAATATAACCTAACCTAACCCAACCCAACCTCTCGGTACTAATATTTGACAACATTCCTGGCGAGTGGGCCTCTACGTCTCCGTGGGACCTTAATATCCATCAATAACGTAATATAACCTAACCTAACCCAACCTAACCTTTCGGCGCTATTACTTGACAACATTCCTGGCGAGTTGGCCTCTACGTCGCCGTGGGACTTTTATATACATCAATAACGTAATATAACCTAACCTAATCCAACCTAACATTTCGGCGCTATTATTTGACAACATTCCTGGCGAGTTGGCCTCTACGTCTCCGTGGGACTTTTATATACATCAATAACGTAATATAACCTAACCTAACCCAACCTAACCTTTCGGCGCTATTATTTGACAACATTCCTGGCGAGTTGGCCTCTCCGTCTCCGTGGGACCTTCATATACATCAATAACGTAATATAACCTAACCTAACCCAACCCAACCTCTCGGTACTAATATTTGACAACATTCCTGGCGAGTGGGCCTCTACGTCTCCGTGGGACCTTAATATCCATCAATAACGTAATATAACCTAACCTAACCCAACCTAACCTTTCGGCGCTATTACTTGACAACATTCCTGGCGAGTTGGCCTCTACGTCGCCGTGGGACTTTTATATACATCAATAACGTAATATAACCTAACCTAATCCAACCTAACCTTTCGGCGCTATTATTTGACAACATTCCTGGCTTGTTGGCCTCTACGTCTCCGTGGGACTTTTATATACATCAATAGCGTAATATAACCTAACCTAACCCAACCTAAGATCTCGGCACTAATATTTGACAACATTCCTGTCGAGTTGGCTTCTACGTCTCCGTGAGGCCTTCATATACATCAAAAACGTAATATAACCTAACCTAACCCAACGTAACATCTCGGCTGTAATATTTGACAACATTCCTGGCTTGTTGGCCTCTACGTCTCCGTGGGACATTCATATCCATCAATAACGTAATTTAACCTAAAATAACCCAACGTAACATCTCGGCTGTAATATTTGACGACATTCCTGGCTTGTTGGCCTCTATGTTTCCGTGGGACCTTTATATACATCAATAAGGTAATATAACCTAACCTAACCCAACCTAACCTTTCGGCGCTATTATTTGACAACATTCCTGGCGTGTTGGCCTCTACGTTTCCGTGAGACCTTTATATACATCAATAACGTAATATAACTTAACCTAACCCAACCTAACATCTCGGCGGTAATATTTGACAACATTCCTGGCGAGTTGGCCTCTACGTCTCCGTGGGAATTTTATATACATCAGTAACGTAATATAACCTAACCTAACACAACCTAAGGTCTCGGCGCTATTATTTGACAACATTCCTGTCGAGTTGGCCTCTACGTCGCCGTGGGACTTTTATATACATCAATAACGTAATATAACCTAACCTAATCCAACCTAACCTTTTGGCGCTATTATTTGACAACATTCCTGGCTTGTTGGCCTCTACGTCTCCGTGGGACTTTTATATACATCAATAGCGTAATATAACCTAACCTAACCCAACCTAAGATCTCGGCACTAATATTTGACAACATTCCTGTCGAGTTGGCTTCTACGTCTCCGTGAGGCCTTCATATACATCAAAAACGTAATATAACCTAACCTAACCCAACGTAACATCTCGGCTGTAATATTTGACAACATTCCTGGCTTGTTGGCCTCTACGTCTCCGTGGGACATTCATATCCATCAATAACGTAATTTAACCTAAAATAACCCAACGTAACATCTCGGCTGTAATATTTGACGACATTCCTGGCTTGTTGGCCTCTATGTTTCCGTGGGACCTTTATATACATCAATAAGGTAATATAACCTAACCTAACCCAACCTAACATCTCGGCGGTAATATTTGACAACATTCCTGGCGAGTTGGCCTCTACGTCTCCGTGAGACCTTCATATCCATCAATAACGTAATATAAACCTTATATAAACCAACCTAACCTCTCGGCGCTATTATTTGACAACATTCCTGGCCTGTTGGCCTCTACGTCTCCGTGGGACTTTTATATACATCAATAACGTAATATAACCTAACCTAACCCAACCTAACCTTTCGGCGCTATTATTTGACAACATTTCTGGCGAGTTGGCCTCTTCGTCTCCGTGGGGCCTTTATATACATCAATAACGTAATATAACCTAACCTAACACAACCCAACCTCTCGGCGCTATTATTTTACAACATTCCTGGCGAGTTGGCCTCTACGTCTCCGTGGGACCTTCATATACATCAATAACGTAATATAACCTAACCTAACCCAACCCAACCTCTCGGTACTAATATTTGACAACATTCCTGGCGAGTGGGCCTCTACGTCTCCGTGGGACCTTAATATCCATCAATAACGTAATATAACCTAACCTAACCCAACCTAACCTTTCGGCGCTATTACTTGACAACATTCCTGGCGAGCTGGCCTCTACGTCGCCGTGGGGCTTTTATATACATCAATAACGTAATATAACCTAACCTAATCCAACCTAACCTTTCGGCGCTATTATTTGACAACATTCCTGGCTTGTTGGCCTCTACGTCTCCGTGGGACTTTTATATACATCAATAGCGTAATATAACCTAACCTAACCCAACCTAAGATCTCGGCACTAATATTTGACAACATTCCTGTCGAGTTGGCTTCTACGTCTCCGTGAGGCCTTCATATATATCAAAAACGTAATATAACCTAACCTAACCCAACGTAACATCTCGGCTCTAATATTTGACAACATTCCTGGCTTGTTGGCCTCTACGTCTCCGTGGGACATTCATATCCATCAATAACGTAATTTAACCTAAAATAACCCAACGTAACATCTCGGCTGTAATATTTGACGACATTCCTGGCTTGTTGGCCTCTATGTTTCCGTGGGACCTTTATATACATCAATAAGGTAATATAACCTAACCTAACCCAACCCAAGCTCTCGGTACTAATATTTGACAACATTGCTGGCGAGTGGGCCTCTACGTCTCCGTGGGACCTTCATATCCATCAATAACGTAATATGACCTAACCTAACCCAACCTAACCATTCGGCACTATTATTTGACAACATTCCTGGCGAGTTGGCCTCTACGTCTCCGTGGGACTTTTATATACATCAATAACGTAATATAACCTAACCTAACCCAACCTAACCTTTCGGCGCTATTACTTGACAACATTCCTGGCGAGTTGGCCTCTACATGTCCGTGGGACTTTTATATACATCAATAACGTAATATAACCTAACCTAACCCTACCTAACCTTTCGGCGCTATTATTTGACAACATTCCAGGCGAGTTGGCCTCTACGTCTCCGTGGGACCTTCATATACATCAATAACGTAATATAACCTGACCTAACCCAACCTATCATCTCGGCGGTAATATTTGACAACATTCCTGGCGAGTTGGACTCTACGTCTCCGTGGGAACTTCATATACATCAATAACGTAATATAACCTCACCTAGGCCAACCTAACATTTCGGCGGTAATATTTGACAACATTCCTGGCGAGTTGGCCTCTACGTCTCCGTGGGAATTTTATATACATCAGTAACGTAATATAACCTAACCTAACACAACCTAAGGTCTCGGCGCTATTATTTGACAACATTCCTGTCGAGTTGGCCTCTACGTCTCCGTGGGGCCTTCATATACATCAAAAACGTAATATAACCTAACCTAACCCAACCTAACTTTTCGGCGCTATTATTTGACAACATTTCTGGCGTGTTGGCCTCTACGTCTCCGTGGGACCTTCATATACTTCAATAACGTAATATAATCTAACCTAACCCAACCTATCATCTCGGCGGTAATATTTGACAACATTCCTGTCGAGTTGGCCTCTACGTCTCCGTGGGGCCTTCATATACATCAAAAACGTAATATAACCTAACCTAACCCAACCTAACTTTTCGGCGCTATTATTTGACAACATTTCTGGCGTGTTGGCCTCCACGTCTCCGTGGGACCTTCATATACTTCAATAACGTAATATAATCTAACCTAACCCAACCTATCATCTCGGCTGTAATATTTGACAACATTCCTGGCGAGTTGGACTCTACGTCTCCGTGGGACTTTTATATACATCAATAGCGTAATATAACCTAACCTAACCCAACCTAAGATCTCGGCACTAATATTTGACAACATTCCTGTCGAGTTGGCTTCTATGTCTCCGTGAGGCCTTCATATACATCAAGAACGTAATATAACCTAACCTAACCCAACGTAACATCTCGGCTGTAATATTTGACACCATTCCTGGCTTGTTGGCCTCTACGTCTCCGTGGGACATTCATGTCCATCAATAACGTAATTTAACCTAAAATAACCCAACGTAACATCTCGGCTGTAATATTTGACGACATTCCTGGCTTGTTGGCCTCTATGTTTCCGTGGGACCTTTATATACATCAATAAGGTAATATAACCTAACCTAACCCAACCTGACATCTCGGCGGTAATATTTGACAACATTCCTGTCGAGTTGGCCTCTACAACTCCGTGAGACCTTCATATCCATCAATAACGTAATATAACCTTATATAACCCAACCTAACCTCTCGGCGCTATTATTTGACAACATTCCTGTCGAGTTGGCCTCTACGTCTCCGTGGGGCCTTCATATACATCAAAAACGTAATATAACCTAACCTAACCCAACCTAACTTTTCGGCGCTATTATTTGACAACATTTCTGGCGTGTTGGCCTCTACGTCTCCGTGGGACCTTCATATACTTCAATAACGTAATATAACCTAACCCAACCCAACCTCTCGGTACTAATATTTGACAACATTCCTGGCGAGTGGGCCTCTACGTCTCCGTGGGACCTTCATATCCATCAATAACGTAATATAACCTAACCTAACCCAACCTAAACTTTCGGCGCTATTACTTGACAACATTCCTGGCGAGTTGGCCTCTACGTCTCCGTGGGACTTTTATATACATCAATAACGTAATATAACCTAACCTAACCCAACCTAACTTTTCGGCCCTATTATTTGACAACATTTCTGGCGAGTTGGCTTCTACGTCTCCGTGGGGCCTTCATATACATCAATAACGTAATTTAACCTAAAATAACCCAACGTAACATCTCGGCTGTAATATTTGACGACATTCCTGGCTTGTTCTCCTCTACGTTTCCGTGAGACATTTATATACATCAATAACGTAATATAACCTAACCTAACCCAACCTAACCTTTCGGCGCTATTATTTGACAACATTCCTGGCGAGTTGGCCTCTACGTTTCCGTGAGACCTTTATATACACCAATAACGTAATATAACCTAACCTAACCCAACATAACATCTCGGCGGTAATATTTGACAACATTCCTGTCGAGTTGGCCTCTACGTCTCCGTGAGACCTTCATATCCATCAATAACGTAATATAAGCTTATATAACCCAACCTAACCTCTCGGCGCTATTATTTGACAACATTCCTGGCGAGTTGGCCTCTACGTCTCCGTGGGACTTTTATATACATCAATAACGTAATATAACCTAACCTAACCCAACCTAACATCTCGGTACTAATATTTGACAACATTCCTGACGAGTTGGACTCTACGTCTCCGTGGGAATTTTATATACATCAATAACGTAATATAACCTAACCTAACCCAACCTAACATCTCGGCGGTAATATTTGACAACATTCCTGGCGAGTTGGCCTCAACGTCTCCGTAGGGCCTTATATACATCAATAACGGAATATAACCTAACCTAACACAACCCAACCTCTCGGCACTAATATTTGACAACATTCCTGGCGAGTTGGCCTCTACGTCTCCGTGAGACCTTCATATACATCAATAACGTAAAATTACCTAACCTAACCCAACCTATCATCTCGGCGGCAATATTTGAAAACATACCTGGCGAGTTGGACTCTACGTCTCCGTGGGAACTTCATATACATCAATAACGTAATATAACCTAACCTAAGCCAACATAACATCTCGGCGGTAATATTAGACAACATTCCTGGCGAGTTGGGCTCTACGTCTCCGTGAGACCTTCATATCCATCAATAACGTAATATAAGCTTATATAACCCAACCTAACCTCTCGACGCTATTATTTGACAACATTCCTGGCGAGTTGGCCTCTACGTCTCCGTGGGGCCTTTATATACTTCAATAACGTAATATAATCTAACCTAACCCAACCTATCATCTCGGCGGTAATATTTGAAAACATTCCTGGCGAGTTGGCCTCTACGACTCCGTGAGACTTTCATACCCATCAATAACGTAATATAACCTAACCTAACCCAACCTAACCTTTCGGCGCTATTATTTGACAACATTCCTGGCGAGTTGGCCTCTACGTCCCCGTGGGACTTTTATATACATCAATAACGTAATATAACCTAACGTAACGCAACCTAACCTTTCGGCGCTATTATTTGACAACATTCCTTTCGAGTCGGCCTCTACGTCTCCGTGGGACCTTCATATACATCAGTAACATAATATAACCTAACCCAACCCAACCCAACCTCTCGGTACTAATATTTGACAACATTCCTGGCGAGTTGGACTCTACGTCTCCGTGGGACCTTCATATACATCAATAACGTAATATAACCTAACCTAACCCAACCCAACCTCTCGGTACTAATATTTGACAACATTCCTGGCGAGTGGGCCTCTACGTCTCCGTGGGACCTTCATATCCATCAATAACGTAATATAACCTAACCTAACCCAACCTAAACTTTCGGCGCTATTACTTGACAACATTCCTGGCGAGTTGGCCTCTACGTCTCCGTGGGACTTTTATATACATCAATAACGTAATATAACCTAACCTAACCCAACCTAACTTTTCGGCGCTATTATTTGACAACATTTCTGGCGAGTTGGCTTCTACGTCTCCGTGGGGCCTTTATATACATCAATAACGTAATATAACCTAACCTGACACAACCCAACCTCTCGGCGCTATTATTTGACAACATTCCTGGCGAGTTGGCCTCTACGTCTCCGTGGGACCTTCATATACATCAATAACGTAATTTAACCTAAAATAACCCAACGTAACATCTCGGCTGTAATATTTGACGACATTCCTGGCTTGTTGGCCTCTACGTTTCCGTGAGACCTTTATATACATCAATAACGTAATATAACCTAACCTAACCCAACCTAACCTTTCGGCGCTATTATTTGACAACATTCCTGGCGAGTTGGCCTCTACGTTTCCGTGAGACCTTTATATACACCAATAACGTAATATAACCTAACCTAACCCAACATAACATCTCGGCGGTAATATTTGACAACATTCCTGTCGAGTTGGCCTCTACGTCTCCGTGAGACCTTCATATCCATCAATAACGTAATATAAGCTTATATAACCCAACCTAACCTCTCGGCGCTATTATTTGACAACATTCCTGGCGAGTTGGCCTCTACGTCTCCGTGGGACTTTTATATACATCAATAACGTAATATAACCTAACCTAACCCAACCTAACTTTTCGGCCCTATTATTTGACAACATTTCTGGCGAGTTGGCTTCTACGTCTCCGTGGGGCCTTTATATACATCAATAACGTAATATAACCTAACCTAACACAACCCAACCTCTCGGCGCTATTATTTGACAACATTCCTGGCGAGTTGGCCTCTACGTCTCCGTGGGACCTTCATATACATCAATAACGTAATTTAACCTAAAATAACCCAACGTAACATCTCGGCTGTAATATTTGACGACATTCCTGGCTTGTTGGCCTCTACGTTTCCGTGAGACCTTTATATACATCAATAACGTAAAATTACCTAACCTAACCCAACCTATCATCTCGGCGGCAATATTCGAAAACATACCTGGCGAGTTGGACTCTACGTCTCCGTGGGAACTTCATATACATCAATAACGTAATATAACCTAACCTAAGCAAACATAACATCTCGGCGGTAATATTAGACAACATTCCTGGCGAGTTGGGCTCTACGTCTCCGTGAGACCTTCATATCCATCAATAACGTAATATAAGCTTATATAACCCAACCTAACCTCTCGACGCTATTATTTGACAACATTCCTGGCGAGTTGGCCTCTACGTCTCCGTGGGGCCTTTATATACTTCAATAACGTAATATAATCTAACCTAACCCAACCTATCATCTCGGCGGTAATATTTGAAAACATTCCTGGCGAGTTGGCCTCTACGACTCCGTGAGACTTTCATATCCATCAATAACGTAATATAACCTAACCTAACCCAACCTAACCTTTCGGCGCTATTATTTGACAACATTCCTGGCGAGTTGGCCTCTACGTCCCCGTGGGACTTTTATATACATCAATAACGTAATATAACCTAACGTAACGCAACCTAACCTTTCGGCGCTATTATTTGACAACATTCCTTTCGAGTCGGCCTCTACGTCTCCGTGGGACCTTCATATACATCAGTAACGTAATATAACCTAACCCAACCCAACCCAACCTCTCGGTACTAATATTTGACAACATTCCTGGCGAGTTGGACTCTACGTCTCCGTGGGACCTTCATATACATCAATAACGTAATATAACCTAACCTAACCCAACCCAACGTCTCGGTACTAATATTTGACAATATTCCTGGCGAGTGGGCCTCTACGTCTCCGTGGGACCTTCATATCCATCAATAACGTAATATAACCTAACCTAACCCAACCTAAACTTTCGGCGCTATTACTTGACAACATTCCTGGCGAGTTGGCCTCTACGTCTCCGTGGGACTTTTATATACATCAATAACGTAATATAACCTAACCTAACCCAACCTAACTTTTCGGCGCTATTATTTGACAACATTTCTGGCGAGTTGGCTTCTACGTCTCCGTGGGGCCTTTATATACATCAATAACGTAATATAACCTAACCTAACACAACCCAACCTCTCGGCGCTATTATTTGACAACATTCCTGGCGAGTTGGCCTCTACGTCTCCGTGGGACCTTCATATACATCAATAACGTAATTTAACCTAAAATAACCCAACGTAACATCTCGGCTGTAATATTTGACGACATTCCTGGCTTGTTGGCCTCTACGTTTCCGTGAGACCTTTATATACATCAATAACGTAATATAACCTAACCTAACCCAACCTAACCTTTCGGCGCTATTATTTGACAACATTCCTGGCGAGTTGGCCTCTACGTTTCCGTGAGACCTTTATATACACCAATAACGTAATATAACCTAACCTAACCCAACATAACATCTCGGCGGTAATATTTGACAACATTCCTGTCGAGTTGGCCTCTACGTCTCCGTGAGACCTTCATATCCATCAATAACGTAATATAAGCTTATATAACCCAACCTAACCTCTCGGCGCTATTATTTGACAACATTCCTGGCGAGTTGGCCTCTACGTCTCCGTGGGACTTTTATATACATCAATAACGTAATATAACCTAACCTAACCCAACCTAACTTTTCGGCGCTATTATTTGACAACATTTCTGGCGAGTTGGCTTCTACGTCTCCGTGGGGCCTTTATATACATCAATAACGTAATATAACCTAACCTAACACAAACCAACCTCTCGGCACTATTATTTGACAACATTCCTGGCGAGTTGGCCTCTACGTCTCCGTGGGACCTTCATATACATCAATAACGTAATTTAACCTAAAATAACCCAACGTAACCTTTCGGCGCTATTATTTGACAATATTCCTGGCGAGTTGGCCTCTACGTCTCCGTGGGACCTTCATATACATCAATAACGTAATATAACCTAACCTAACCCAACCTATCATCTCGGCGGTAATATTTGACAACATTCCTGGCGGGTTGGAGTCTACGTATCCGTGTGAACTTCATATACATCAATAACGTAATATAACCTAACCTAAGCCAACCTAACATCTCGGCGGTAATATTTGACAACATTCCTGGCGAGTTGGGCTCTACGTCTCCGCGAGACCTTCATATCCATCAATAACGTAATATAACCTTATATAACCTAACCTAACATCTCGGCGCTATTATTTGACAGCATTCCTGGCGAGTTGGCATCTACGTCTCCGTGGGACTTTTATATACATCAATAGCGTAATATAAACTAACCTAACACAACATATCATCTCGGTACTAATATTTGACAACATTCCTGACGAGTTGGACTCTACGTCTCCGTGGGAATTTTATATACATCAATAACGTAATATAACCTAACCTAACCCAACCTAACACCTCGTCGGTAATATTTGACAACATTCCTGGCGAGTTGGCCTCTACGTCTCCGTAGGGCCTTATATACATCAATAACGGAATATAACCTAACCTAACACAACCCAACCTCTCGGCACTAATATTTGACAACATTCCTGGCGAGTTGGCCTCTACGTCTCCGTGAGACCTTCATATCCATCAATAACGTAATATAACCTAACCTAACACAACCTAATATCTCGGTACTAATACTTGACAACATTCCTGGCGAGTTGGACTCTACGTCTCCGTGGGAATTTTATATACATCAATAACGTAATATAACCTAACCTAACCCAACCTAACACCTCGGCGGTAATATTTGACAACATTCCTGGCGAGTTGGCCTCTACGTCTCCGTAGGGCCTTATATACATCAATAACGTAATATAACCTAACCTAACACAATCCAACCTCTCGGCACTAATATTTGACAACATTCCTGGCGAGTTGGCATCTACGTCTCCGTGGGACTTTTATATACTATAATAACGTAATATAACCTAACCTAACCCAAAGTAACGTCTCGGAGGTAATGTTTAACCACATTCCTGGCTTGTTGGCCTCTACGTTTCCGTGAGACCTTTATATACATCAATAACGTAATATAACCTAACCTAACCCAACCTAACATTTCGGCGGTAATGGTTGACAACATTCCTGGCGAATTGGCCTCTACGTCTCCGTGGGACCTTCATATACATCAATAACGTAAAATTACCTAACCTAACCCAACCTATCATCTCGGCGGCAATATTTGACAACATACCTGGCGAGTTGGACTCTACGTCTCCGTGGGAACTTCATGTACATCAATAACGTAATATAACCTAACCTAAGCCAACATAACATCTCGGCGGTAATATTTGACAACATTCCTGGCGAGTTGGCCTCTACGTATCCGTGGGGCTTTTATATACATCAATAACGTAATATAACCTAACCCAACCTATCATCTCGGCGGTAATATTTGACAACATTCCTGGCGAGTTGGCCTCTACGACTCCGTGAGACTTTCATATCCATCAATTACGTAATATAACCTAACCTAACCCAACCTAACCTTTCGGCGCTATTATTTGACAACATTCCTTTCGAGTCGGCCTCTACGTCTCCGTGGGACCTTCATATACATCAGTAACGTAATATAACCTAACCCAACCCAACCCAACCTCTCGGTACTAATATTTGACAACATTCCTGGCGAGTTGGACTCTACGTCTCCGTGGGACCTTCATATACATCAATAACGTAATATAACCTAACCTAACCCAACCCAACCTCTCGGTACTAATATTTGACAACATTCCTGGCGAGTGGGCCTCTACGTCTCCGTGGGACCTTCATATCCATCAATAACGTAATATAACCTAACCTAACCCAACCTAAACTTTCGGCGCTATTACTTGACAACATTCCTGGCGAGTTGGCCTCTACGTCTCCGTGGGACTTTTATATACATCAATAACGTAATATAACCTAACCTAACCCAACCTAACCTTTCGGCGCTATTATTTGACGACATTCCTGGCGAGTTGGCCTCGACGTCTCCGTGGGACTTTTATATACATCAATAGCGTAATATAACCTAACCTAACCCAACCTAAGATCTCGGTACTAATAATTGACAACATTCCTGTCGAGTTGGCTTCTATGTCTCCGTGAGGCCTTCATATACATCAAGAACGTAATATAACCTAACCTAATCCAACGTAACATCTCGGCAGTAATATTTGACAACATTCCTGGCTTGTTGGCCTCTACGTCTCCGTGGGACATTCATATCCATCAATAACGTAATTTAACCTAAAATAACCCAACGTAACATCTCGGCTGTAATATTTGACGACATTCCTGGCTTGTTGGCCTCTATGTTTCCGTGGGACCTTTATATACATCAATAAGGTAATATAACCTAGCCTAACCCAACCTTACATCTCGGCGGTAATATTTGACAACATTCCTGTCGAGTTGGCCTCTACGTCTCCGTGAGACCTTCATATCCATCAATAACGTAATATAACCTTATATAACCCAAACCTAACCTCTCGGCGCTATTATTTGACAACATTCCTGGCGAGTTGGCCTCTACGTCTCCGTGGGACTTTTATATACATCAATAACGTAATATAACCTAACCTAACCCAACCTAACTTTTCGGCGCTATTATTTGACAACATTTCTGGCGAGTTGGCTTCTACGTCTCCGTGGGGCCTTTATATACATCAATAACGTAATATAACCTAACCTAACACAACCCAACCTCTCGGCGCTATTATTTGACAACATTCCTGGCGAGTTGGCCTCTACGTCTCCGTGGGACCTTCATATACATCAATAACGTAATTTAACCTAAAATAACCCAACGTAACATCTCGGCTGTAATATTTGCCAACATTCCTGGCGAATTGGCCTCTACGTTACCGTGGGACCTTCATATACATCAATAACGTAAAATTACCTAACCTAACCCAACCTAACATTTCGGCGGTAATATTTGACAACATTCCTGGCGAATTGGCCTCTACGTCTCCGTGGGACCTTCATATACATCAATAACGTAAAATTACCTAACCTAACCCAACCTATCATCTCGGCGGCAATATTTGACAACATACCTGGTGAGTTGGACTCTACGTCTCCGTGGAAACTTCATATACATCAATAACGTAATATAACCTAACCTAAGCCAACATAACATCTCGGCGGTAATATTTCACAACATTCCTGTCGAGTTGGCCTCTACGTCTCCGTGAGACCTTCATATCCATCAATAACGTAATATAAGCTTATATAACCCAACCTAACCTCTCGGCGCTATTATTTGACAACATTCCTGGCGAGTTGGCCTCTACGTCTCCGTGGGACTTTTATATACATCAATAACGTAATATAACCTAACCTAACCCAACCTAACTTTTCGGCGCTATTATTTGACAACATTTCTGGCGAGTTGGCTTCTACGTCTCCGTGGGGCCTTTATATACATCAATAACGTAATATAACCTAACCTAACACAACCCAACCCCTCGGCGCTATTATTTGACAACATTCCTGGCGAGTTGGCCTCTACGTCTCCGTGGGACCTTCATATACATCAATAACGTAATTTAACCTAAAATAACCCAACGTAACCTTTCGGCGCTATTATTTGACAACATTCCTGGCGAGTTGGCCTCTACGTCTCCGTGGGACCTTCATATACATCAATAACGTAATATAACCTAACCTAACCCAACCTATCATCTCGGCGGTAATATTTGACAACATTCCTGGCGAGTTGGAGTCTACGTATCCGTGTGAACTTCATATACATCAATAACGTAATATAACCTAACCTAAGCCAACCTAACATCTCGGCGGTAATATTTGACAACATTCCTGGCGAGTTGGGCTCTACGTCTCCGCGAGACCTTCATATCCATCAATAACGTAATATAACCTTATATAACCTAACCTAACATCTCGGCGCTATTATTTGATAGCATTCCTGGCGAGTTGGCATCTACGTCTCCGTGGGACTTTTATATACATCAATAGCGTAATATAAACTAACCTAACACAACCTATCATCTCGGTACTAATATTTGACAACATTCCTGACGAGTTGGACTCTACATCTCCGTGGGAATTTTATATACATCAATAACGTAATATAACCTAACCTAACCCAACCTAACACCTCGTCGGTAATATTTGACAACATTCCTGGCGAGTTGGCCTCTACGTCTCCGTAGGGCATTATATACATCAATACGGAATATAACCTAACCTAACACAACCCAACCTCTCGGCACTAATATTTGACAACATTCCTGGCGAGTTGGCCTCTACGTCTCCGTGAGACCTTCATATCCATCAATAACGTAATATAACCTAACCTAACACAACCTAATATCTCGGTACTAATACTTGACAACATTCCTGGCGAGTTGGACTCTACGTCTCCGTGGGAATTTTATATACATCAATAACGTAATATAACCTAACCTAACCCAACCTAACACCTCGGCGGTAATATTTGACAACATTCCTGGCGAGTTGGCCTCTACGTCTCCGTAGGGCCTTATATACATCAATAACGTAATATAACCTAACCTAACACAATCCAACCTCTCGGCACTAATATTTGACAACATTCCTGGCGAGTTGGCATCTACGTCTCCGTGGGACTTTTATATACTATAATAACGTAATATAACCTAACCTAACCCAAAGTAACGTCTCGGAGGTAATGTTTAACCACATTCCTGGCTTGTTGGCCTCTACGTTTCCGTGAGACCTTTATATACATCAATAACGTAATATAACCTAACCTAACCCAACCTAACATTTCGGCGGTAATGGTTGACAACATTCTTGGCGAATTGGCCTCTACGTCTCCGTGGGACCTTCATATACATCAATAACGTAAAATTACCTAACCTAACCCAACCTATCATCTCGGCGGCAATATTTGACAACATACCTGGCGAGTTGGACTCTACGTCTCCGTGGGAACTTCATGTACATCAATAACGTAATATAACCTAACCTAAGCCAACATAACATCTCGGCGGTAATATTTGACAACATTCCTGGCGAGTTGGGCTCTACGTCTCCGTGAGACCTTCATATCCATCAATAACGTAATATAAGCTTATATAACCCAACCTAACCTCTCGACGCTATTATTTGACAACATTCCTGGCGAGTTGGCCTCTACGTATCCGTGGGGCTTTTATATACATCAATAACGTAATATAACCTAACCTAACCCAAAGTAACGTCTCGGAGGTAATGTTTAACCACATTCCTGGCTTGTTGGCCTCTACGTTTCCGTGAGACCTTTATATACATCAATAACATAATATAACCTAACCTAACCCAACCTAACATTTCGGCGGTAATATTTGACAACATTCCTGGCGAGTTGGCCTCTACGTCTCCGTGGGACCTTCATATCCATCAATAACGTAATATAACCTAACCTAACCCAACCTAAACTTTCGGCGCTATTACTTGACAACATTCCTGGCGAGTTGGCCTCTACGTCTCCGTGGGACTTTTATATACATCAATAACGTAATATAACCTAACCTAACCCAACCTAACCTTTCGGCGCTATTATTTGACGACATTCCTGGCGAGTTGGCCTCGACGTCTCCGTGGGACTTTTATATACATCAATAGCGTAATATAACCTAACCTAACCCAACCTAAGATCTCGGTACTAATAATTGACAACATTCCTGTCGAGTTGGCTTCTATGTCTCCGTGAGGCCTTCATATACATCAAGAACGTAATATAACCTAACCTAACCCAACGTAACATCTCGGCTGTAATATTTGACAACATTCCTGGCTTGTTGGCCTCTACGTCTCCGTGGGACATTCATATCCATCAATAACGTAATTTAACCTAAAATAACCCAACGTAACATCTCGGCTGTAATATTTGACGACATTCCTGGCTTGTTGGCCTCTATGTTTCCGTGGGACCTTTATATACATCAATAAGGTAATATAACCTAACCTAACCCAACCTTACATCTCGGCGGTAATATTTGACAACATTCCTGTCGAGTTGGCCTCTACGTCTCCGTGAGACCTTCATATCCATCAATAACGTAATATAACCTTATATAACCCAAACCTAACCTCTCGGCGCTATTATTTGACAACATTCCTGGCGAGTTGGCCTCTACGTCTCCGTGGGACTTTTATATACATCAATAACGTAATATAACCTAACCTAACCCAACCTAACTTTTCGGCGCTATTATTTGACAACATTTCTGGCGAGTTGGCTTCTACGTCTCCGTGGGGCCTTTATATACATCAATAACGTAATATAACCTAACCTAACACAACCCAACCTCTCGGCGCTATTATTTGACAACATTCCTGGCGAGTTGGCCTCTACGTCTCCGTGGGACCTTCATATACATCAATAACGTAATTTAACCTAAAATAACCCAACGTAACATCTCGGCTGTAATATTTGACGACATTCCTGGCTTGTTGGCCTCTACGTTTCCGTGAGACCTTTATATACATCAATAACGTAATATAACCTAACCTAACCCAACCTAACCTTTCGGCGCTATTATTTGACAACATTCCTGGCGAGTGGGCCTCTACGTTTCCGTGAGACCTTTATATACATCAATAACGTAATATAACCTAACCTAACCCAACCTAACATTTCGGCGGTAATATTTGCCAACATTCCTGGCGAATTGGCCTCTACGTTACCGTGGGACCTTCATATACATCAATAACGTAAAATTACCTAACCTAACCCAACCTAACATTTCGGCGGTAATATTTGACAACATTCCTGGCGAATTGGCCTCTACGTCTCCGTGGGACCTTCATATACATCAATAACGTAAAATTACCTAACCTAACCCAACCTATCATCTCGGCGGCAATATTTGACAACATACCTGGTGAGTTGGACTCTACGTCTCCGTGGAAACTTCATATACATCAATAACGTAATATAACCTAACCTAAGCCAACATAACATCTCGGCGGTAATATTTGACAACATTCCTGTCGAGTTGGCCTCTACGTCTCCGTGAGACCTTCATATCCATCAATAACGTAATATAAGCTTATATAACCCAACCTAACCTCTCGGCGCTATTATTTGACAACATTCCTGGCGAGTTGGCCTCTACGTCTCCGTGGGACTTTCATATACATCAATAACGTAATATAACCTAACCTAACCCAACCTAACTTTTCGGCGCTATTATTTGACAACATTTCTGGCGAGTTGGCTTCTACGTCTCCGTGGGGCCTTTATATACATCAATAACGTAATATAACCTAACCTAACACAACCCAACCCCTCGGCGCTATTATTTGACAACATTCCTGGCGAGTTGGCCTCTACGTCTCCGTGGGACCTTCATATACATCAATAACGTAATTTAACCTAAAATAACCCAACGTAACCTTTCGGCGCTATTATTTGACAACATTCCTGGCGAGTTGGCCTCTACGTCTCCGTGGGACCTTCATATACATCAATAACGTAATATAACCTAACCTAACCCAACGTAACATCTCGGCTGTAATATTTAACAACATTCCTGGCTTGTTGGCCTCTACGTCTCCGTGGGACATTCATATCCATCAATAACGTAATTTAACCTAAAATAACCCAACGTAACATCTCGGCTGTAATATTTGACGACATTCCTGGCTTGTTGGCCTCTATGTTTCCGTGGGACCTTTATATACATCAATAAGGTAATATAACCTAACCTAACCCAACCTTACATCTCGGCGGTAATATTTGACAACATTCCTGTCGAGTTGGCCTCTACGTCTCCGTGAGACCTTCATATCCATCAATAACGTAATATAACCTTATATAACCCAAACCTAACCTCTCGGCGCTATTATTTGACAACATTCCTGGCGAGTTGGCCTCTACGTCTCCGTGGGACTTTTATATACATCAATAACGTAATATAACCTAACCTAACCCAACCTAACTTTTCGGCGCTATTATTTGACAACATTTCTGGCGAGTTGGCTTCTACGTCTCCGTGGGGCCTTTATATACATCAATAACGTAATATAACCTAACCTAACACAACCCAACCTCTCGGCGCTATTATTTGACAACATTCCTGGCGAGTTGGCCTCTACGTCTCCGTGGGACCTTCATATACATCAATAACGTAATTTAACCTAAAATAACCCAACGTAACATCTCGGCTGTAATATTTGACGACATTCCTGGCTTGTTGGCCTCTACGTTTCCGTGAGACCTTTATATACATCAATAACGTAATATAACCTAACCTAACCCAACCTAACCTTTCGGCGCTATTATTTGACAACATTCCTGGCGAGTGGGCCTCTACGTTTCCGTGAGACCTTTATATACATCAATAACGTAATATAACCTAACCTAACCCAACCTAACATTTCGGCGGTAATATTTGCCAACATTCCTGGCGAATTGGCCTCTACGTTACCGTGGGACCTTCATATACATCAATAACGTAAAATTACCTAACCTAAGCCAACCTAACATTTCGGCGGTAATATTTGATAACATTCCTGGCGAATTGGCCTCTACGTCTCCGTGGGACCTTCATATACATCAATAACGTAAAATTACCTAACCTGACCCAACCTATCATCTCGGCGGCAATATTTGACAACATACCTGGTGAGTTGGACTCTACGTCTCCGTGGAAACTTCATATACATCAATAACGTAATATAACCTAACCTAAGCCAACATAACATCTCGGCGGTAATATTTGACAACATTCCTGTCGAGTTGGCCTCTACGTCTCCGTGAGACCTTCATATCCATCAATAACGTAATATAACCTTATATAACCCAAACCTAACCTCTCGGCGCTATTATTTGACAACATTCCTGGCGAGTTGGCCTCTACGTCTCCGTGGGACTTTTATATACATCAATAACGTAATATAACCTAACCTAACCCAACCTAACTTTTCGGCGCTATTATTTGACAACATTTCTGGCGAGTTGGCTTCTACGTCTCCGTGGGGCCTTTATATACATCAATAACGTAATATAACCTAACCTAACACAACCCAACCTCTCGGCGCTATTATTTGACAACATTCCTGGCGAGTTGGCCTCTACGTCTCCGTGGGACCTTCATATACATCAATAACGTAATTTAACCTAAAATAACCCAACGTAACATCTCGGCTGTAATATTTGACGACATTCCTGGCTTGTTGGCCTCTACGTTTCCGTGAGACCTTTATATACATCAATAACGTAATATAACCTAACCTAACCCAACCTAACCTTTCGGCGCTATTATTTGACAACATTCCTGGCGAGTGGGCCTCTACGTTTCCGTGAGACCTTTATATACATCAATAACGTAATATAACCTAACCTAACCCAACCTAACATTTCGGCGGTAATATTTGCCAACATTCCTGGCGAATTGGCCTCTACGTTACCGTGGGACCTTCATATACATCAATAACGTAAAATTACCTAACCTAAGCCAACCTAACATTTCGGCGGTAATATTTGATAACATTCCTGGCGAATTGGCCTCTACGTCTCCGTGGGACCTTCATATACATCAATAACGTAAAATTACCTAACCTGACCCAACCTATCATCTCGGCGGCAATATTTGACAACATACCTGGTGAGTTGGACTCTACGTCTCCGTGGAAACTTCATATACATCAATAACGTAATATAACCTAACCTAAGCCAACATAACATCTCGGCGGTAATATTTGACAACATTCCTGTCGAGTTGGCCTCTACGTCTCCGTGAGACCTTCATATCCATCAATAACGTAATATAAGCTTATATAACCCAACCTAACCTCTCGGCGCTATTATTTGACAACATTCCTGGCGAGTTGGCCTCTACGTCTCCGTGGGACTTTCATATACATCAATAACGTAATATAACCTAACCTAACCCAACCTAACTTTTCGGCGCTATTATTTGACAACATTTCTGGCGAGTTGGCTTCTACGTCTCCGTGGGGCCTTTATATACATCAATAACGTAATATAACCTAACCTAACACAACCCAACCCCTCGGCGCTATTATTTGACAACATTCCTGGCGAGTTGGCCTCTACGTCTCCGTGGGACCTTCATATACATCAATAACGTAATTTAACCTAAAATAACCCAACGTAACCTTTCGGCGCTATTATTTGACAACATTCCTGGCGAGTTGGCCTCTACGTCTCCGTGGGACCTTCATATACATCAATAACGTAATATAACCTAACCTAATCCAACCTATCATCTCGGCGGTAATATTTAACAACATTCCTGGCGAGTTGGAGTCTACGTATCCGTGTGAACTTCATATACATCAATAACGTAATATAACCTAACCTAAGCCAACCTAACATCTCGGCGGTAATATTTGACAACATTCCTGGCGAGTTGGGCTCTACGTCTCCGCGAGACCTTCATATCCATCAATAACGTAATATAACCTTATATAACCTAACCTAACATCTCGGCGCTATTATTTGACAGCATTCCTGGCGAGTTGGCATCTACGTCTCCGTGGGACTTTTATATACATCAATAGCGTAATATAAACTAACCTAACACAACCTATCATCTCGGTACTAATATTTGACAACATTCCTGACGAGTTGGACTCTACATCTCCGTGGGAATTTTATATACATCAATAACGTAATATAACCTAACCTAACCCAACCTAACACCTCGTCGGTAATATTTGACAACATTCCTGGCGAGTTGGCCTCTACGTCTCCGTAGGGCCTTATATACATCAATAACGGAATATAACCTAACCTAACACAACCCAACCTCTCGGCACTAATATTTGACAACATTCCTGGCGAGTTGGCCTCTACGTCTCCGTGAGACCTTCATATCCATCAATAACGTAATATAACCTAACCTAACACAACCTAATATCTCGGTACTAATACTTGACAACATTCCTGGCGAGTTGGACTCTACGTCTCCGTGGGAATTTTATATACATCAATAACGTAATATAACCTAACCTAACCCAACCTAACACCTCGGCGGTAATATTTGACAACATTCCTGGCGAGTTGGCCTCTACGTCTCCGTTGGGCCTTATATACATCAATAACGTAATATAGCCTAACCTAACACAATCCAACCTCTCGGCACTAATATTTGACAACATTCCTGGCGAGTTGGCATCTACGTCTCCGTGGGACCTTCATATACATCAATGACGTAATTTAACCTAAAATAACCCAACGTAACATCTCGGCTGTAATATTTGACGACATTCCTGGCTTGTTGGCCTCTACGTTTCCGTGAGACCTTTATATACATCAATAACGTAATATAACCTAACCTAACCCAACCTAACCTTTCGGCGCTATTATTTGACAACATACCTGGCGAGTGGGCCTCTACGTTTCCGTGAGACCTTTATATACATCAATAACGTAATATAACCTAACCTAACCCAACCTAACATTTCGGCGGTAATATTTGCCAACATTCCTGGCGAATTGGCCTCTACGTTACCGTGGGACCTTCATATACATCAATAACGTAAAATTACCTAACCTAACCCAACCTAACATTTCGGCGGTAATATTTGACAACATTCCTGGCGAATTGGCCTCTACGTCTCCGTGGGACCTTCATATACATCAATAACGTAAAATTACCTAACCTAACCCAACCTATCGTCTCGGCGGCAATATTTGACAACATACCTGGTGAGTTGGACTCTACGTCTCCGTGGAAACTTCATATACATCAATAACGTAATATAACCTAACCTAAGCCAACATAACATCTCGGCGGTAATATTTGACAACATTCCTGTCGAGTTGGCCTCTACGTCTCCGTGAGACCTTCATATCCATCAATAACGTAATATAAGCTTATATAACCCAACCTAACCTCTCGGCGCTATTATTTGACAACATTCCTGGCGAGTTGGCCTCTACGTCTCCGTGGGACTTTTATATACATCAATAACGTAATATAACCTAACCTAACCCAACCTAACTTTTCGGCGCTATTATTTGACAACATTTCTGGCGAGTTGGCTTCTACGTCTCCGTGGGGCCTTTATATACATCAATAACGTAATATAACCTAACCTAACACAACCCAACCTCTCGGCGCTATTATTTGACAACATTCCTGGCGAGTTGGCCTCTACGTCTCCGTGGGACCTTCATATACATCAATAACGTAATTTAACCTAAAATAACCCAACGTAACCTTTCGGCGCTATTATTTGACAACATTTCTGGCTAGTTGGCCTCTACGTCTCCGTGGGACCTTCATATACATCAATAACGTAATATAACCTAACCTAACCCAACCTATCACCTCGGCGGTAATATTTGACAACATTCCTGGCGAGTTGGAGTCTACGTATCCGTGTGAACTTCATATACATCAATAACGTAATATAACCTAACCTAAGCCAACCTAACATCTCGGCGGTAATATTTGACAACATTCCTGGCGAGTTGGGCTCTACGTCTCCGCGAGACCTTCATATCCATCAATAACGTAATATAACCTTATATAACCTAACCTAACATCTCGGCGCTATTATTTGACAGCATTCCTGGCGAGTTGGCATCTACGTCTCCGTGGGACTTTTATATACATCAATAGCGTAATATAAACTAACCTAACACAACCTATCATCTCGGTACTAATATTTGACAACATTCCTGACGAGTTGGACTCTACGTCTCCGTGGGAATTTTATATACATCAATAACGTAATATAACCTAACCTAACCCAACCTAACACCTCGTCGGTAATATTTGACAACATTCCTGGCGAGTTGGCCTCTACGTCTCCGTAGGGCCTTATATACATCAATAACGGAATATAACCTAACCTAACACAACCCAACCTCTCGGCACTAATATTTGACAACATTCCTGGCGAGTTGGCCTCTACGTCTCCGTGAGACCTTCATATCCATCAATAACGTAATATAACCTAACCTAACACAACCTAATATCTCGGTACTAATACTTGACAACATTCCTGGCGAGTTGGACTCTACGTCTCCGTGGGAATTTTATATACATCAATAACGTAATATAACCTAACCTAACCCAACCTAACACCTCGGCGGTAATATTTGACAACATTCCTGGCGAGTTGGCCTCTACGTCTCCGTAGGGCCTTATATACATCAATAACGTAATATAACCTAACCTAACACAATCCAACCTCTCGGCACTAATATTTGACAACATTCCTGGCGAGTTGGCATCTACGTCTCCGTGGGACTTTTATATACTATAATAACGTAATATAACCTAACCTAACCCAAAGTAACGTCTCGGAGGTAATGTTTAACCACATTCCTGGCTTGTTGGCCTCTACGTTTCCGTGAGACCTTTATATACATCAATAACGTAATATAACCTAACCTAACCCAACCTAACATTTCGGCGGTAATGGTTGACAACATTCCTGGCGAATTGGCCTCTACGTCTCCGTGGGACCTTCATATACATCAATAACGTAAAATTACCTAACCTAACCCAACCTATCATCTCGGCGGCAATAGTTGACAACATACCTGGCGAGTTGGACTCTACGTCTCCGTGGGAACTTCATGTACATCAATAACGTAATATAACCTAACCTAAGCCAACATAACATCTCGGCGGTAATATTTGACAACATTCCTGGCGAGTTGGGCTCTACGTCTCCGTGAGACCTTCATATCCATCAATAACGTAATATAAGCTTATATAACCCAACCTAACCTCTCGACGCTACTATTTGACAACATTCCTGGCGAGTTGGCCTCTACGTATCCGTGGGGCTTTTATATACATCAATAACGTAATATAACCTAACCTAACCCAAAGTAACGTCTCGGAGGTAATGTTTAACCACATTCCTGGCTTGTTGGCCTCTACGTTTCCGTGAGACCTTTATATACATCAATAACATAATATAACCTAACCTAACCCAACCTAACATTTCGGCGGTAATATTTGACAACATTCCTGGCGAGTTGGCCTCTACGTCTCCGTGGGAATTTTATATACATCAGTAACGTAATATAACCTAACCTAACACAACGTAAGATCTCGGCGCTATTATTTGACAACATTCCTGTCGAGTTGGCCTCTACGTATCCGTGGGGCCTTCATATAAATCAAGAACCGAATATAACCTAACCTAACACAACCCAACCTCTCGGCACTGATATTTGACAACATTCCTGGCGAGTTGGCCTCTACGTCTCCGTGGGGCCTTTATATACTTCAATAACGTAATATAATCTAACCTAACCCAACCTATCATCTCGGCGGTAATATTTGACAACATTCCTGGCGAGTTGGCCTCTACGACTCCGTGAGACTTTCATATCCATCAATAACGTAATATAACCTAACCTAACCCAACCTAACCTTTCGGCGCTATTATTTGACAACATTCCTTTCGAGTCGGCCTCTACGTCTCCGTGGGACCTTCATATACATCAGTAACGTAATATAACCTAACCCAACCCAACCCAACCTCTCGGTACTAATATTTGACAACATTCCTGGCGAGTTGGACTCTACGTCTCCGTGGGACCTTCATATACATTAATAACGTAATATAACCTAACCTAACCCAACCCAACCTCTCGGTACTAATATTTGACAACATTCCTGGCGAGTGGGCCTCTACGTCTCCGTGGGACCTTCATATCCATCAATAACGTAATATAACCTAACCTAACCCAACCTAAACTTTCGGCGCTATTACTTGACAACATTCCTGGCGAGTTGGCCTCTACGTCTCCGTGGGACTTTTATATACATCAATAACGAAATATAACCTAACCTAACCCAACCTAACCTTTCGGCGCTATTATTTGACAACATTCCTGGCGAGTTGGCCTCGACGTCTCCGTGGGACTTTTATATACATCAATAGCGTAATATAACCTAACCTAACCCAACCTAAGATCTCGGCACTAATAATTGACAACATTCCTGTCGAGTTGGCTTCTATGTCTCCGTGAGGCCTTCATATACATCAAGAACGTAATATAACCTAACCTAACCCAACGTAACATCTCGGCTGTAATATTTGACAACATTCCTGGCTTGTTGGCCTCTACGTCTCCGTGGGACATTCATATCCATCAATAACGTAATTTAACCTAAAATAACCCAACGTAACATCTCGGCTGTAATATTTGACGACATTCCTGGCTTGTTGGCCTCTATGTTTCCGTGGGACCTTTATATACATCAATAAGGTAATATAACCTAACCTAACCCAACCTTACATCTCGGCGGTAATATTTGACAACATTCCTGTCGAGTTGGCCTCTACGTCTCCGTGAGACCTTCATATCCATCAATAACGTAATATAAGCTTATATAACCCAACCTAACCTCTCGGCGCTATTATTTGACAACATTCCTGGCGAGTTGGCCTCTACGTCTCCGTGGGACTTTTATATACATCAATAACGTAATATAACCTAACCTAACCCAACCTAACTTTTCGGCGCTATTATTTGACAACATTTCTGGCGAGTTGGCTTCTACGTCTCCGTGGGGCCTTTATATACATCAATAACGTAATATAACCTAACCTAACACAACCCAACCTCTCGGCGCTATTATTTGACAACATTCCTGGCGAGTTGGCCTCTACGTCTCCGTGGGACCTTCATATACATCAATAACGTAATTTAACCTAAAATAACCCAACGTAACCTTTCGGCGCTATTATTTGACAACATTCCTGGCGAGTTGGCCTCTACGTCTCCGTGGGACCTTCATATACATCAATAACGTAATATAACCTAACCTAACCCAACCTATCATCTCGGCGGTAATATTTGACAACATTCCTGGCGAGTTGGAGTCTACGTATCCGTGTGAACTTCATATACATCAATAACGTAATATAACCTAACCTAAGCCAACCTAACATCTCGGCGGTAATATTTGACAACATTCCTGGCGAGTTGGGCTCTACGTCTCCGCGAGACCTTCATATCCATCAATAACGTAATATAACCTTATATAACCTAACCTAACATCTCGGCGCTATTATTTGACAGCATTCCTGTCGAGTTGGCCTCTACGTCTCCGTGGGACTTTTATATACATCAATAGCGTAATATAAACTAACCTAACACAACCTATCATCTCGGTACTAATATTTGACAACATTCCTGACGAGTTGGACTCTACGTCTCCGTGGGAATTTTATATACATCAATAACGTAATATAACCTAACCTAACCCAACCTAACACCTCGTCGGTAATATTTGACAACATTCCTGGCGAGTTGGCCTCTACGTCTCCGTAGGGCCTTATATACATCAATAACGTAATATAACCTAACCTAACACAACCTAATATCTCGGTACTAATACTTGACAACATTCCTGGCGAGTTGGACTCTACGTCTCCGTGGGAATTTTATATACATCAATAACGTAATATAACCTAACCTAACCCAACCTAACACCTCGGCGGTAATATTTGACAACATTCCTGGCGAGTTGGCCTCTACGTCTCCGTAGGGCCTTATATACATCAATAACGTAATATAACCTAACCTAACACAATCCAACCTCTCGGCACTAATATTTGACAACATTCCTGGCGAGTTGGCATCTACGTCTCCGTGGGACTTTTATATACTATAATAACGTAATATAACCTAACCTAACCCAAAGTAACGTCTCGGAGGTAATGTTTAACCACATTCCTGGCTAGTTGGCCTCTACGTTTCCGTGAGACCTTTATATACATCAATAACGTAATATAACCTAACCTAACCCAACCTAACATTTCGGCGGTAATGGTTGACAACATTCCTGGCGAATTGGCCTCTACGTCTCCGTGGGACCTTCATATACATCAATAACGTAAAATTACCTAACCCAACCTATCATCTCGGCGGCAATATTTGACAACATACCTGGCGAGTTGGACTCTACGTCTCCGTGGGAACTTCATGTACATCAATAACGTAATATAACCTAACCTAAGCCAACATAACATCTCGGCGGTAATATTTGACAACATTCCTGGCGAGTTGGGCTCTACGTCTCCGTGAGACCTTCATATCCATCAATAACGTAATATAAGCTTATATAACCCAACCTAACCTCTCGACGCTATTATTTGACAACATTCCTGGCGAGTTGGCCTCTACGTATCCGTGGGGCTTTTATATACATCAATAACGTAATATAACCTAACCTAACCCAAAGTAACGTCTCGGAGGTAATGTTTAACCACATTCCTGGCTTGTTGGCCTCTACGTTTCCGTGAGACCTTTATATACATCAATAACATAATATAACCTAACCTAACCCAACCTAACATTTCGGGGGTAATATTTGACAACATTCCTGGCGAGTTGGCCTCTACGTCTCCGTCGGAATTTTATATACATCAGTAACGTAATATAACCTAACCTAACACAACGTAAGATCTCGGCGCTATTATTTGACAACATTCCTGGCGAGTTGGCCTCTACGTCTCCGTAGGGCCTTATATACATCAATAACGTAATATAACCTAACCTAACACAATCCAACCTCTCGGCACTAATATTTGACAACATTCCTGGCGAGTTGGCATCTACGTCTCCGTGGGACTTCTATATACTATAATAACGTAATATAACCTAACCTAACCCAAAGTAACGTCTCGGAGGTAATGTTTAACCACATTCCTGGCTTGTTGGCCTCTACGTTTCCGTGAGACCTTTATATACATCAATAACGTAATATAACCTAACCTAACCCAACCTAACATTTCGGCGGTAATGGTTGACAACATTCCTGGCGAATTGGCCTCTACGTCTCCGTGGGACCTTCATATACATCAATAACGTAAAATTACCTAACCTAACCCAACCTATCATCTCGGCGGCAATATTTGACAACATACCTGGCGAGTTGGACTCTACGTCTCCGTGGGAACTTCATGTACATCAATAACGTAATATAGCCTAACCTAAGCCAACATAACATCTCGGCGGTAATATTTGACAACATTCCTGGCGAGTTGGGCTCTACGTCTCCGTGAGACCTTCATATCCATCAATAACGTAATATAAGCTTATATAACCCAACCTAACCTCTCGACGCTATTATTTGACAACATTCCTGGCGAGTTGGCCTCTACGTATCCGTGGGGCTTTTATATACATCAATAACGTAATATAACCTAACCTAACCCAACCTAACCTTTCGGCGCTATTATTTGACAACATTCCTGGCGAGTTGGCATCTACGTCTCCGTGGGACTTTTATATACATCAATAGCGTAATATAAACTAACCTAACACAACCCAACCTCTCGGCACTGATATTTGACAACATTCCTGGCGAGTTGGCCTCTACGTCTCCGTGGGGCCTTTATATACTTCAATAACGTAATATAAACTAACCTAACACAACCTATCATCTCGGTACTAATATTTGACAACATTCCTGACGAGTTGGACTCTACGTCTCCGTGGGAATTTTATATACATCAATAACGTAATATAACCTAACCTAACCCAACCTAACACCTCGTCGGTAATATTTGACAACATTCCTGGCGAGTTGGCCTCTACGTCTCCGTAGGGCCTTATATACATCAATAACGGAATATAACCTAACCTAACACAACCCAACCTCTCGGCACTAATATTTGACAACATTTCTGGCGAGTTGGCCTCTACGTCTCCGTGAGACCTTCATATCCATCAATAACGTAATATAACCTAACCTAACACAACCTAATATCTCGGTACTAATACTTGACAACATTCCTGGCGAGTTGGACTCTACGTCTCCGTGGGAATTTTATATACATCAATAACGTAATAGAACCTAACCTAACCCAACCTAACACCTCGGCGGTAATATTTGACAACATTCCTGGCGAGTTGGCCTCTACGTCTCCGTAGGTCCTTATATACATCAATAACGTAATATAACCTAACCTAACACAATCCAACCTCTCGGCACTAATATTTGACAACATTCCTGGCGAGTTGGCATCTACGTCTCCGTGGGACTTCTATATACTATAATAACGTAATATAACCTAACCTAACCCAAAGTAACGTCTCGGAGGTAATGTTTAACCACATTCCTGGCTTGTTGGCCTCTACGTTTCCGTGAGACCTTTATATACATCAATAACGTAATATAACCTAACCTAACCCAACCTAACATTTCGGCGGTAATGGTTGACAACATTCCTGGCGAATTGGCCTCTACGTCTCCGTGGGACCTTCATATACATCAATAACGTAAAATTACCTAACCTAACCCAACCTATCATCTCGGCGGCAATATTTGACAACATACCTGGCGAGTTGGACTCTACGTCTCCGTGGGAACTTCATGTACATCAATAACGTAATATAACCTAACCTAAGCCAACATAACATCTCGGCGGTAATATTTGACAACATTCCTGGCGAGTTGGGCTCTACGTCTCCGTGAGACCTTCATATCCATCAATAACGTAATATAAGCTTATATAACCCAACCTAACCTCTCGACGCTATTATTTGACAACATTCCTGGCGAGTTGGCCTCTACGTATCCGTGGGGCTTTTATATACATCAATAACGTAATATAACCTAACCTAACCCAAAGTAACGTCTCGGAGGTAATGTTTAACCACATTCCTGGCTTGTTGGCCTCTACGTTTCCGTGAGACCTTTATATACATCAATAACATAATATAACCTAACCTAACCCAACCTAACATTTCGGCGGTAATATTTGACAAACATTCCTGGCGAGTTGGCCTCTACGTCTCCGTGGGAATTTTATATACATCAGTAACGTAATATAACCTAACCTAACACAACGTAAGATCTCGGCGCTATTATTTGACAACATTCCTGACGAGTTGGACTCTACGTTTCCGTGGGGCCTTCATATAAATCAATAACCGAATATAACCTAACCTAACACAACCCAACCTCTCGGCACTGATATTTGACAACATTCCTGGCGAGTTGGCCTCTACGTCTCCGTGGGGCCTTTATATACTTCAATAACGTAATATAATCTAACCTAACCCAACCTATCATCTCGGCGGTAATATTTGACAACATTCCTGGCGAGTTGGCCTCTACGACTCCGTGAGACTTTCATATCCATCAATAACGTAATATAACCTAACCTAACCCAACCTAACCTTTCGGCGCTATTATTTGACAACATTCCTTTCGAGTCGGCCTCTACGTCTCCGTGGGACCTTCATATACATCAGTAACGTAATATAACCTAACCCAACCCAACCCAACCTCTCGGTACTAATATTTGACAACATTCCTGGCGAGTTGGACTCTACGTCTCCGTGGGACCTTCATATACATCAATAACGTAATATAACCTAACCTAACCCAACCCAACCTCTCGGTACTAATATTTGACAACATTCCTGGCGAGTGGGCCTCTACGTCTCCGTGGGACCTTCATATCCATCAATAACGTCATATAACCT
The DNA here is from genome assembly GCA_963969225.1 of Xylocopa violacea. Lineage (NCBI taxonomy): Eukaryota > Metazoa > Arthropoda > Insecta > Hymenoptera > Apidae > Xylocopa > Xylocopa violacea. The sequence goes on along the minus strand of CAXAJV010001290.1, from coordinate 3,101,081 downwards.
AACCTAACCCAACCTAAACTTTCGGCGCTATTACTTGACAACATTCCTGGCGAGTTGGCCTCTACGTCTCCGTGGGACTTTTATATACATCAATAACGTAATATAACCTAACCTTTCGGCGCTATTATTTGACAACATTCCTGGCGAGTTGGCATCTACGTCTCCGTGGGACTTTTATATACATCAATAGCGTAATATAAACTAACCTAACACAACCTATCATCTCGGTACTAATATTTGACAACATTCCTGACGAGTTGGACTCTACGTCTCCGTGGGAATTTTATATACATCAATAACGTAATATAACCTAACCTAACCCAACCTAACACCTCGTCGGTAATATTTGACAACATTCCTGGCGAGTTGGCCTCTACGTCTCCGTAGGGCCTTATATACATCAATAACGGAATATAACCTAACCTAACACAACCCAACCTCTCGGCACTAATATTTGACAACATTTCTGGCGAGTTGGCCTCTACGTCTCCGTGAGACCTTCATATCCATCAATAACGTAATATAACCTAACCTAACACAACCTAATATCTCGGTACTAATACTTGACAACATTCCTGGCGAGTTGGACTCTACGTCTCCGTGGGAATTTTATATACATCAATAACGTAATATAACCTAACCTAACCCAACCTAACACCTCGGCGGTAATATTAGACAACATTCCTGGCGAGTTGGCCTCTACGTCTCCGTAGGGCCTTATATACATCAATAACGTAATATAACCTAACCTAACACAATCCAACCTCTCGGCACTAATATTTGACAACATTCCTGGCGAGTTGGCATCTACGTCTCCGTGGGACTTTTATATACTATAATAACGTAATATAACCTAACCTAACCCAAAGTAACGTCTCGGAGGTAATGTTTAACCACATTCCTGGCTTGTTGGCCTCTACGTTTCCGTGAGACCTTTATATACATGAATAACGTAATATAACCTAACCTAACCCAACCTAACATTTCGGCGGTAATGGTTGACAACATTCCTGGCGAATTGGCCTCTACGTCTCCGTGGGACCTTCATATACATCAATAACGTAAAATTACCTAACCTAACCCAACCTATCATCTCGGCGGCAATATTTGACAACATACCTGGCGAGTTGGACTCTACGTCTCCGTGGGAACTTCATGTACATCAATAACGTAATATAACCTAACCTAAGCCAACATAACATCTCGGCGGTAATATTTGACAACATTCCTGGCGAGTTGGGCTCTACGTCTCCGTGAGACCTTCATATCCATCAATAACGTAATATAAGCTTATATAACCCAACCTAACCTCTCGACGCTATTATTTGACAACATTCCTGGCGAGTTGGCCTCTACGTATCCGTGGGGCTTTTATATACATCAATAACGTAATATAACCTAACCTAACCCAAAGTAACGTCTCGGAGGTAATGTTTATCCACATTCCTGGCTTGTTGGCCTCTACGTTTCCGTGAGACCTTTATATACATCAATAACATAATATAACCTAACCTAACCCAACCTAACATTTCGGCGGTAATATTTGACAACATTCCTGGCGAGTTGGCCTCTACGTCTCCGTGGGAATTTTATATACATCAGTAACGTAATATAACCTAACCTAACACAACGTAAGATCTCGGCGCTATTATTTGACAACATTCCTGTCGAGTTGGCCTCTACGTATCCGTGGGGCCTTCATATAAATCAATAACCGAATATAACCTAACCTAACACAACCCAACCTCTCGGCACTGATATTTGACAACATTCCTGGCGAGTTGGCCTCTACGTCTCCGTGGGGCCTTTATATACTTCAATAACGTAATATAATCTAACCTAACCCAACCTATCATCTCGGCGGTAATATTTGACAACATTCCTGGCGAGTTGGCCTCTACGACTCCGTGAGACTTTCATATCCATCAATAACGTAATATAACCTAACCTAACCCAACCTAACCTTTCGGCGCTATTATTTGACAACATTCCTTTCGAGTCGGCCTCTACGTCTCCGTGGGACCTTCATATACATCAGTAACGTAATATAACCTAACCCAACCCAACCCAACCTCTCGGTACTAATATTTGACAACATTCCTGGCGAGTTGGACTCTACGTCTCCGTGGGACCTTCATATACATCAATAACGTAATATAACCTAACCTAACCCAACCCAACCTCTCGGTACTAATATTTGACAACATTCCTGGCGAGTGGGCCTCTACGTCTCCGTAGGGCCTTATATACATCAATAACGTAATATAACCTAACCTAACACAACCCAACCTCTCGGCACTAATATTTGACAACATTCCTGGCGAGTTGGCTTCTATGTCTCCGTGAGGCCTTCATATACATCAAGAACGTAATATAACCTAACCTAACCCAACGTAACATCTCGGCTGTAATATTTGACAACATTCCTGGCTTGTTGGCCTCTACGTCTCCGTGGGACATTCATATCCATCAATAACGTAATTTAACCTAAAATAACCCAACGTAACATCTCGGCTGTAATATTTGACGACATTCCTGGCTTGTTGGCCTCTACGTTTCCGTGGGACCTTTATATACATCAATAAGGTAATATAACCTAACCTAACCCAACCTTACATCTCGGCGGTAATATTTGACAACATTCCTGTCGAGTTGGCCTCTACGTCTCCGTGAGACCTTCATATCCATCAATAACGTAATATAACCTTATATAACCCAAACCTAACCTCTCGGCGCTATTATTTGACAACATTCCTGGCGAGTTGGCCTCTACGTCTCCGTGGGACTTTTATATACATCAATAACGTAATATAACCTAACCTAACCCAACCTAACTTTTCGGCGCTATTATTTGACAACATTTCTGGCGAGTTGGCTTCTACGTCTCCGTGGGGCCTTTATATACATCAATAACGTAATATAACCTAACCTAACACAACCCAACCTCTCGGCGCTATTATTTGACAACATTCCTGGCGAGTTGGCCTCTACGTCTCCGTGGGACCTTCATATACATCAATAACGTAATTTAACCTAAAATAACCCAACGTAACATCTCGGCTGTAATATTTGACGACATTCCTGGCTTGTTGGCCTCTACGTTTCCGTGAGACCTTTATATACATCAATAACGTAATATAACCTAACCTAACCCAACCTAACATTTCGGCGCTATTATTTGACAACATTCCTGGCGAGTTGGCGTCTACGTCTCCGTGGGACTTTTATATACATCAATAACGTAATATAACCTAACCTAACCCAACCTAACCTTTCGGCGCTATTATTTGACAACATTCCTGGCGAGTTGGCCTCTACGTCTCCGTGGGACCTTCATATACATCAATAACGTAATATAACCTAACCTAACACAACCCAACCTCTCGGCACTAATATTTGACAACATTGCTGGCGAGTTGGCATCTACGTCTCCGTGGGACTTTTATATACTATAATAACGTAATATAACCTAACCTAACCCAAAGTAACGTCTCGGAGGTAATGTTTAACCACATTCCTGGCTTGTTGGCCTCTACGTTTCCGTGAGACCTTCATATCCATCAATAACGTAATATAAGCTTATATAACCCAACCTAACCTCTCGGCGCTATTATTTGACAACATTCCTGGCGAGTTGGCCTCTACGTCTCCGTGAGACCTTTATATACATCAATAACGTAATATAACCTAACCTAACCCAACCTAACATTTCGGCGGTAATATTTGACAACATTCCTGGCGAATTGGCCTCTACGTCTCCGTGGGACCTTCATATACATCAATAACGTAAAATTACCTAACCTAACCCAACCTATCATCTCGGCGGCAATATTTGACAACATACCTGGCGAGTTGGACTCTACGTCTCCGTGGGAACTTCATATACATCAATAACGTAATATAACCTAACCTAAGCCAACATAACATCTCGGCGGTAATATTTGACAAAATTCCTGTCGAGTTGGCCTCTACGTCTCCGTGAGACCTTCATATCCATCAATAACGTAATATAAGCTTATATAACCCAACCTAACCTCTCGGCGCTATTATTTGACAACATTCCTGGCGAGTTGGGCTCTACGTCTCCGCGAGACCTTCATATCCATCAATAACGTAATATAACCTTATATAACCTAACCTAACATCTCGGCGGCAATATTTGACAACATACCTGGCGAGTTGGACTCTACGTCTCCGTGGGAACTTCATATACATCAATAACGTAATATAACCTAACCTAAGCCAACATAACATCTCGGCGGTAATATTTGACAACATTCCTGTCGAGTTGGCCTCTACGTCTCCGTGAGACCTTCATATCCATCAATAACGTAATATAAGCTTATATAACCCAACCTAACCTCTCGGCGCTATTATTTGACAACATTCCTGGCGAGTTGGGCTCTACGTCTCCGCGAGACCTTCATATCCATCAATAACGTAATATAACCTTATATAACCTAACCTAACATCTCGGCGCTATTATTTGACAGCATTCCTGGCGAGTTGGCATCTACGTCTCCGTGGGACTTTTATATGCATCAATAGCGTAATATAACCTAACCTAACACAACCTAATATCTCGGTACTAATACTTGACAACATTCCTGGCGAGTTGGACTCTACGTCTCCGTGGGAATTTTATATACATCAATAACGTAATATAACCTAACCTAACCCAACCTAACACCTCGGCGGTAATATTTGACAACATTCCTGGCGAGTTGGCCTCTACGTCTCCGTAGGGCCTTATATACATCAATAACGTAATATAACCTAACCTAACACAACCTAACCTCTCGGCACTAATATTTGACAACATTCCTGGCGAGTTGGCCTCTATGTCTCCGTAGGGCCTTATATACATCAATAACGTAATATAACCTAACCTAACACAACCCAACCTCTCGGCACTAATATTTGACAACATTCCTGGCGAGTTGGCATCTACGTCTCCGTGGGACTTTTATATACTATAATAACGTAATATAACCTAACCTAACCCAAAGTAACGTCTCGGAGGTAATGTTTAACCACATTCCTGGCTTGTTGGCCTCTACGTTTCCGTGAGACCTTTATATACATCAATAACGTAATATAACCTAACCTAACCCAACCTGACATTTCGGCGGTAATAGTTGACAACATTCCTGGCGAATTGGCCTCTACGTCTCCGTGGGACCTTCATATACATCAATAACGTAAAATTACCTAACCTAACCCAACCTATCATCTCGGCGGCAATATTTGACAACATACCTGGCGAGTTGGACTCTACGTCTCCGTGGGAACTTCATATACATCAATAACGTAATATAACCTAACCTAAGCCAACATAACATCTCGGCGATAATATTTGACAACATTCCTGGCGAGTTGGCCTCTACGTATCCGTGGGGCTTTTATATACATCAATAACGTAATATAACCTAACCTAACCCAAAGTAACGTCTCGGAGGTAATGTTTAACCACATTCCTGGCTTGTTGGCCTCTACGTTTCCGTGAGACCTTTATATACATCAATAACATAATATAACCTAACCTAACCCAACCTAACATTTCGGCGGTAATATTTGACAACATTCCTGGCGAGTTGGCCTCTACGTCTCCGTGGGAATTTTATATACATCAGTAACGTAATATAACCTAACCTAACACAACGTAAGATCTCGGCGCTATTATTTGACAACATTCCTGTCGAGTTGGCCTCTACGTATCCGTGGGGCCTTCATATAAATCAATAACGGAATATAACCTAACCTAACACAACCCAACCTCTCGGCACTAATATTTGACAACATTCCTGGCGAGTTGGCCTCTACGTCTCCGTGGGGCCTTTATATACTTCAATAACATAATATAATCTAACCTAACCCAACCTATCATCTCGGCGGTAATATTTGACAACATTCCTGGCGAGTTGGCCTCTACGACTCCGTGAGACTTTCATATCCATCAATAACGTAATATTACGTAACCTAACCCAACCTAACCTTTCGGCGCTATTATTTGACAACATTCCTGGCGAGTTGGCCTCTACGTCCCCGTGGGACTTTTATATACATAAATAACGTAATATAACCTTTTTTTTTTTTTTTTTTTTTTTCGCAGGGAAATCCTCATGGATACCGTGGATTTTTTGGGAAATCCGCGGTTATGTCGGACTCTTACCGACTAAAACCCTGCGGTGGTCTTCCTACACTTGTAGCGGGTAGCCGGGAACTCTTTCGAACGCGTCCAGCATCCCGCCTCGTGTCTGAGTTCTTTGAACTCTCTGTTCATAGCTGGCGTGCGAGTTCATACTTTAGATTAGCAACGACTGCAACCACCACAGTCGTTTGCCTCTCCTCGGTCGAGCGCGTGCCGGATAGACTTGACCCAAATCCTGTCTAGCCGGCGCTCGGCTGCTCTTTCTGTTTTTTCTTATTTACTTTTTCTTTGCGCAATCTTTTCTATTACGCTTGTGTGCGAATGCATGCATTCCTCACGCGTACCTCTTTGTCGAATTTCTTGCGCCTGTCTTCAATCTTCGAAGTCGTCTTCCTCTTCTCCCGCTTGCGGCGTTTGAGATGGACGGCGGCGGCGAAGCTCCGCTCCCCGGTGGGTACTTTGGAGCGACTCTCGCGCCCTGACGGACGAGAGTCCCCTACCTTGGAGTGGAACGTGGCAAACGTCTACAACGCCGACCACGTAAGGCTCGTCGAGCAGAAAGCGTGCGCTCTCTTTCGCGCTCGGCGGCTTCCTTCGCAGCCATCACTTTGTCGCAAAACAAGGTAACGGCTCGCCAGTATCTCTCCCCTTCCAGCATCTTCGGCAGGATGCTGGTCGGCGAGAGATCCCGTCCGATCTCTGCCACGAGAGCGTGGCGCAGCGTTTGCCACGCTGGACAGCGTTCCAACGTGTGCTGCGCAGAGTCGTCTCCGTCTCCGCAATGGTGACATTCAGCCGTGGCCTCTTTTCCGATCTTGCAGAGGTACTGACCGAAGCATCCATGTCCAGTCAGCACCTGCGTCACTCTGAAGGTGAGCTGCCCTCTCCTGTTTTCTACCCAGTTTTCCAAGATGGGTAGAATCGCTCCCACGATCCTGTGATTGGTCGCAGGTGCGAGTTTCTCCTTCCATTTAGAGAAAGTGAAGCGTCTCGCTTCTCTTCTAATCTCGTCCCTTGTCGGAGCAGGTGCACCTTCTTCTTCTACCTGGCGCGTTGTGCGAAGGGTTTCGTACACTATGAGGTCTTCCTGCGCCAGGTATTCCAGGGGTGCGAGACCCGCCAGCATTGTTGCCGCGTCGTAGGAAATCGTGCGATATCCTCTTATGACCCGAATGGCTATTCTTCGCCACGCGCTTCGCAGCAGCTGCAGCTTTCTGCCTCCTTTGTTAAGCGCGTCGCTCCATACCGGGGCTCCGTAAAGCGCAATGCTTTTTATCACCCCAGCATAGACTTTCCTTACTTTCTCGTCCGGTCCGTGCAGATTCGGCATGATGCGGCTTAGATAATTTGCCGCAGCATCCAGTCGAACGGCCTGACGAGCGAAGTGGAGACCAAAGTTCCATTTATCGTCGAGGAGCAGTCCGAGATACTTCATCTCGCTCCCCACTGTAACTTTGGATGGTCCAATGTTGACCACTTCGTTTCCTCCTCGCGGGTCTCTTCTTCGTCCCTTGAAGCACAGGATTTCAGATTTCTCCGGTGCCATCTGGAGCCCCATCTTCTTGATCGTATTAGCCACGACCGCAACTGCCACTTCGGCCCGGCAGATTGCGCGTTGCCGGCACGTGTCGACTGCCAACACCATCGTGTCATCCGCGTAGCACGTGAGATGCACGCCGGACGGCATTGGCAGCTTCAGGACCGCGTCGTACCCGAGATTCCAGAGAAGCGGTCCGAGGACCGATCCCTGGGGAACGCCGCGATCAATCTTCTTTTTCTCGATTCCATGCCGGCTATCGTAGAGAACCGCGCGGTCGCTCAGGTAATTTTCCACGACCCTTCGCAGGTATCGCGGAAACCCGTGCTTTTCAAGCGCTCTACGTATCGTACTCCATTCGAGGGAGTTGAACGCATTCTTAATATCTAAAGATATCGCGATTACGACTCCCCCGGCGGCGATCGCCTTTTCGGCGAAACTTTTCACTTGTCGAATCGCGTCAATCGTCGATCGTCCTTCTCGGAAGCCGAATTGGTTCTCGGCTAAGTTCGGCCCGGTTCGCGACAGGTGCTCGACGAGGCGGTTGTGGATTATCCTTTCAAATAATTTTCCGACCTCGTCGAGCAAAACTATCGGCCTGTACGCTGCCGGTGAATCCTCCGATTTTCCCGGCTTTCGGAGCAACACTAATCTGCCGGTTTTCCATCTTGCTGGAAACGTACCCGTCTTCAAGCATGCTGTAAATAACTTCCGCAATCTTGAATTCAGGACACTGAGTGCCATCGACCAGGCACGGCCGGGAATTCCGTCCGGTCCGGGCGCGGTGTTCTTCTTTGTCATGCGCTTTATGGCGCGAGCCATTTCCTCCTCGGTGACGTCGTTGTCCAGCGACCAGATGATCGGGTCGATGTGTGCTGAAATTTGCGAGTTGCTCGCCGACGTAGCCTCTTTCGGTGGGAAGAGCGTGTCGACAACTCGCTTCAAGAACGGCGTCTCCATCGTCTCCGTTAACGGGGGCGCCCACGGTCGTAATTTATTCATTACTATCTTGTAAGGCCGCCCCCACGGATCCTCGCGCAGTGTTTCCAGCAGCCCGTCCCATGCTCGTGCCTTTGATGTCTTTATGGCCGCCTGCAGCTCTATTTTCTTCTCCTTGTAAACTTCATAGAGCTGCGCTTTCCTCACCGAATCGGGATTCCTCCGTTTCCGGTATCTCGTATATTGCCTCCGTGCGTTTGTGCTCTCCGCACGGAGAAGAGCGATCTCGTTCCTCCACCAATATACGGGTTTACGAGTGGGGTTCGACCTTATTTTCGGCATGCTTGCGTTGCACACCGATGTCAACGTCCTCGTAAACCATTCTGCTTCTCGCTCGACTACGGCCGATTCGGTCGGTTCGCTCGGCCAGGTAGCGGCGAGGGTTGCCGCCATAAACATATCTTCGTCGATTTTTCGCAACGACCATCTATTTTGCTTCTGGTCCGCTGCCCTTCTTCCTTGTACCGTGGATATGTCGATCCTTATATATAAGTGATCAGATAAAGTTTCGATCGGATCCACTTTCCAGCTCGTGACTCTTCGAGATGCTGCGTCGTTCGCGAACGAGAGGTCGACCTTGCTCTCGCCCTGTGGACGCACGCACGTACTGGCAGATCCTTGATTCAACAGTCTGAGATTCGCGGATGCTGCCCAGTCCATCGTCGAGTGTCCACGCTGAGTCGTTCTGGAAGAGCGCCACATAGTCGCGTGCGCGTTGAAATCTCCCAGTACGAATGTCGGTTGCGAGGCGTGATTTCGCACTACACCCTCCACTTCGTCCTGGAGCTGATCGAAATCTTGCAACGACCAACTCGGCGGCGCGTATATTCCAATGACGACGCAATCCGACCACGATACTGCGACGTAACCACGCCCTTGCGCGATGGCTGTGATCGGTCGGATGCGTGTCGGCGTCGCCTGAATTATTGCAACCGTCTTCTCCCTGTTTGCTATCCATGACGGCTTGTCGTGGATTAAATACGGCTCCGCGGCAACCACTAATTCAACCACGCCGCTTTGCAGGCTTTCGAGCATAAGATCTTGTGCTCTCGCGGCGTGATTTAAATTAGTTTGCAGGATCTGGCATTTCATATTGAAAGTTACGCCAGATCCATCGCCTCCTCGCGGCTGGTGCTCGCCTTCAGAGTTTCGCGCTCCTTCTCCTCTTCGTGGTTGTGTTTGGCTGCTGCTGCAGCTTTTTCCTTCTTTTCCTCAGGTTTCTTATCCTTACCTGAGGATTTAGCGCTCGATTGAGTAGCGTTCTTCTGTCCTTTTTTTGCCGGCGGCGGGACAGTGCAGGCTTTGCTACCTGCTCTGTGTCCATGCGGGCGGTTCGCCGACTTGCATACCGGGCACGTCGGTGCCTTCTCATTGCATTCCGCAGCGCGGTGTCCCTTCTCACCGCACCGGTAACACGCCTCCGTTCGGTCCACGGTCGCGGAGCATTTCGCGATTACGTGCCCGATTTCCCAACATTTGAAGCAGGTAAGTTGTCGTGCTTCGATGGGTTCAACGCGGACGGACGTCCATCCGACCTTTACTTTACCGTTTTCGGTAACCTTCTTTGCGGCGGCGACCGGGCATTGCATAAGCATCGTGCCCATGCCGTTATACGCCGTCCTCCTGGGACCGGTTTTTATCTCGTCGGCGGTGCAGCCGCCTTGTGCGGCGACTGCTTCGACGACCTCACCGACCGTGATCGAGTCTTCCATCCTGAAGACCCTCAGGGCCGCTCTCTTGCAGGGGCGCGTGATTTTTACACCCCTCGTGATCGCGAATAGCCCGGTTAACTTGTTGGCGAGCGCGTTCGCCTTCTCTTCTTTACCTTCGCCGCTTATTTCGAGAATAAGCGCTCCGGTCAGCGCTTTCCTGGGTTTGACCTCACCGATTCCCAGGTCCGACAGTTTGATCTTCTGCCGCGCCGTTGTCATAAGCTCGGCGTATGTCGATTTACTGCCCTCCTCTATAGTGATTACGACAGCGGCCGTGCTCGGGGTTTTCATCACTATCGGCTTTTCTTTTGGCATCGACTTCGCAGCTGCTACCTTCTTGCTTGCCCTCACGGTCTTGTTTACGGTGGCCGTCGTCTCCTTTTTCGACTTTCTGCCGAGGACCTTCGTCCACGGCGTCTCCGTCTCCTTCTTGTTCTGCGGAGCAGGTGCGCTCGCTGCTGGACACTTCCCTTCGCTCTCCTTCCGAACCTGCTCCTTTTGAATCTCTTCCATCCTCTTCTGGATGGGTGATTTCTTTGTTTCCGCTTTCGCGGATTTTTTGACCGGTGGAAGGTGCATTGCCTCTCTCTTCCCAGCGGACTTCTCCTTCTTTATGATTGCGGCGCTTGTTCCCTCTTTCGCGGGTTCTTCGCGTCGCGCAACATTTCGTGCCTCCGACCGCGGACGATCCTCCTTCGGAGCGAAGCGCTTCTCCGCCTTCTCCCAAAATTGTGTAAGCCGTTCGTTGACAACGGCCCCAATCTGCTCCATTAGCAGTACGAGACCGGTGTCGGGGATGCTGGCTTCCTCCTGCTTCGTAGTCAGCGATTGCCGTCGTGTTCTTTTATCACTACGCTCGGCGATCTCCATGCTTTTGATCGCCGGCGATAATTGGCTGTTTGCCGTATTTTCGAGGGCGGTCAGCCTCTCCTTGAGAAGGGCATTCTCTTTCTCCAGTTTTTCAGCCTTAGCTTTAATAAGGCTGAATTCCTGATCTCCTGCTGTTCCGGCGATGGCGCGGCTGGCGCGTTGTTCAGCTTCCGTAGTCGCCGCTCGCAGGATTCGAACGCTGACGCGCATCGACCGTTTAATTGTGCCCTTCAGCTGCGACGACTTCGCAGCGGCATATTCAATTTTGGCCGCCGATTCCAGAGCCCAGGCTGCCAGATCCTCTATCGGCATTTTCCTGGCCTCTTCGTCAAAAACTTCCTGATCCGGAATAGGATTTGACGTCCTTGATGGTGGCGGCGGCATGCAATCACCGTAGAGGAGCTCTCGCTCTAGAGCGTCCTCTGCATCCTTCTCGGCAGCTTTATCGGCTAGCAGTTTGGCTTCCGCCAATTTTATGTATTCCTCCGTTGTGAGGGGGCGTCCCCTCTTCTTCAGATGCTTCGTTGACTCGGACGGCGTCGTCGAGAGCAACGAAGCGAGTGACGTGTCCGAATCGTATTCGGACGTCTCCGCCTTTGACCTCTTCACGCTCCTGCGCGTGCGTGGAATTCTCCTCTCTGGTTCCCGCAGCATCCTGCCTTCCGTCCTCTCCGACTTGCTGCTGCCGCCGGTTCTGCAACTGATAAGGCCACTCGGGCCGGCCCCCTCTCCCCCACTCGCCACGGTCGCGTAATCGCGCGTCGCCATGCTTGGTTACCCAAGCAGGGCTTCGCACGATAATTAATTTGCCGACGAGTCGGTCGCGCAAACGCTATTCTCCTCCGTGGAGAAAATCACACCGCGCACCTCACTTGCTCCGCCGTGTGGGAACGTTCGCACTTCCCACGTTCAGCGCAGACCGGTTGTCTGTCTCTGTCCCGCACACAGTTCAACCGTCACTCTCTCTTTGTCTCTCTATTCGTCCTCTCACTCGCTCTTGCGTTCGCTTCGATTTCCGAGAACAGTTCACGGAGCGACGCCAGAGTTCAAGATTCGCGCTTTAAGAGTCTCTAGCACTTACCTTTTTTGCCTTCTTTGTCGCAATCTCCTGGAATAATCCGAGATTGATTACGGCTGGTAGCCTCTTTCTCGCCGAGTTCCCGCGTCGCACTTTTACACCGTTTTTTGCACTAATGTTATCGAAAATCAGTGTTTCTACAATCGTGCTTAACGACCGGAAGCGCTGAAAGTGCGGGAACACGTCGAAAAGGCCGGGAGAAGCCCTTGTTTCGCGACTGCCGTCTCGACGCGGCGTACGTGCCACGCCTGACTGTCAAGATGGCGGCGGCGACGCCTCGTTTTCTCCCGATGCTTTTCCACGTATTATCGCACCTTTTTCTCCTGTGCCCGCAACCACGGGAGCCACCTCACAGTCACTTTTGCCGCAAAGAGCACTTTAAGTTCGCAAACAAGCAGCAATCGCCGGAAAGAACGCCCTAATCGCGGTGGAACGCGTACGTGCCACGGCTGCGCGGCAATATGGCGGCGGTGACGCCCTGTTACTTTCCGCCGATTTCCACTTGTTTTCGCACAATTTGGCACTTTCCACTGCACAAACTGCGCACTGGTTGTGCCGCACGTGACACTGACTCTCAGGGAAGTGATCCAGACCACTTTCCAACTCCTTTTCTGCCGAAAACGCCGACTCAATTGTCGACGCCACGTCACCGAAAGCGAACAAAGGACACGCAGAGCGTATATTCCTTTCTATCGCGTTATTCTTGCTACTAGCTTCTAGTTCTTACACTAGAAGTTTTCACAATCCTCCACGGAAGGATATAAACCGAAGTATATATCCTTTATCGCCTAAAAAGTCGCGTCGTACAACTCAGGTAGCGGAGCGCACCGAAACACGTCCGCTCTCTACGGCTGCTCGAACGAGACTCCCAACGTAATATAACCTAACCTAACGCAACCTAACCTTTCGGCGCTATTATTTGACAACATTCCTGTCGAGTCGGCCTCTACGTCTCCGTGGGACCTACATATACATCAATAACGTAATATAACCTAACCCAACCCAACCCAACCTCTCGGTACTAATATTTGACAACATTCCTGGCGAGTTGGCCTCTATGTCTCCGTGGGACCTTCAGATACATCAATAACGTAATATAACCTAACCTAACCCAACCTAACCTTTCGGCGCTATTATTTGACCAAATTCCTGACTTGTTGGCCTCTACGTCTCCGTGGTGCTTTTATATACATCAATAACGTAATATAACCTAACCTAACCCAAAGTAAGGTCTCGGAGGTAATGTTTAACCACATTCCTGGCTTGTTGGCCTCTATGTTTCCGCGAGACCTTTATATACATCAATAACGTAATATAACCTAACCTAACCCAACCTAACATCTCGGCGGTAATAGTTGACAACATTCCTGGCGAATTGGCCTCTACGTCTACGTGAGAACTTCATATCCATCAATAACGTAATATAACCTAACCTAACGCAACCTAACCTTTCGGCGCTATTATTTGACAACATTCCTTTCGAGTCGGCCTCTACGTCTCCGTGGGACCTTCATATACATCAATAACGTAATATAACCTAACCCAACCCAACCCAACCTCTCGGTACTAATATTTGACAACATTCCTGGCGAGTTGGACTCTACGTCTCCGTGGGACCTTCATGTACATCAATAACGTAATATAAACTAACCTAACCCAACCCAACCTCTCGGTACTAATATTTGACAACATTCCTGGCGAGTTGGCCTCTACGACTCCGTGAGACTTTCATATCCATCAATAACGTAATATAACCTAACCTAACCCAACCTAACCTTTCGGCGCTATTATTTGACATCATTCCTTTCGAGTCGGCCTCTACGTCTCCGTGGGACCTTCATATACATCAGTAACGTAATATAACCTAACCCAACCCAACCCAACCTCTCGGTACTAATATTTGACAACATTCCTGGCGAGTTGGACTCTACGTCTCCGTGGGACCTTCATATACATCAATAACGTAATATAACCTAACCTAACCCAACCCAACCTCTCGGTACTAATATTTGACAACATTCCTGGCGAGTGGGCCTCTACGTCTCCGTAGGGCCTTATATACATCAATAACGTAATATAACCTAACCTAACACAACCCAACCTCTCGGCACTAATATTTGACAACATTCCTGGCGAGTTGGCTTCTATGTCTCCGTGAGGCCTTCATATACATCAAGAACGTAATATAACCTAACCTAACCCAACGTAACATCTCGGCTGTAATATTTGACAACATTCCTGGCTTGTTGGCCTCTACGTTTCCGTGGGACCTTTATATACATCAATAAGGTAATATAACCTAACCTAACCCAACCTTACATCTCGGCGGTAATATTTGACAACATTCCTGTCGAGTTGGCCTCTACGTCTCCGTGAGACCTTCATATCCATCAATAACGTAATATAACCTTATATAACCCAAATCTAACCTCTCGGCGCTATTATTTGACAACATTCCTGGCGAGTTGGCCTCTACGTCTCCGTGGGACTTTTATATACATCAATAACGTAATATAACCTAACCTAACCCAACCTAACTTTTCGGCGCTATTATTTGACAACATTTCTGGCGAGTTGGCTTCTACGTCTCCGTGGGGCCTTTATATACATCAATAACGTAATATAACCTAACCTAACACAACCCAACCTCCCGGCGCTATTATTTGACAACATTCCTGGCGAGTTGGCCTCTACGTCTCCGTGGGACCTTCATATACATCAATAACGTAATTTAACCTAAAATAACCCAACGTAACATCTCGGCTGTAATATTTGACGACATTCCTGGCTTGTTGGCCTCTACGTTTCCGTGAGACCTTTATATACATCAATAACGTAATATAACCTAACCTAACCCAACCTAACATTTCGGCGCTATTATTTGACAACATTCCTGGCGAGTTGGCGTCTACGTCTCCGTGGGACTTTTATATACATCAATAACGTAATATAACCTAACCTAACCCAACCTAACCTTTCGGCGCTATTATTTGACAACATTCCTGGCGAGTTGGCCTCTACGTCTCCGTGGGACCTTCATATACATCAATAACGTAATATAACCTAACCTAACACAACCCAACCTCTCGGCACTAATATTTGACAACATTGCTGGCGAGTTGGCATCTACGTCTCCGTGGGACTTTTATATACTATAATAACGTAATATAACCTAACCTAACCCAAAGTAACGTCTCGGAGGTAATGTTTAACCACATTCCTGGCTTGTTGGCCTCTACGTTTCCGTGAGACCTTCATATCCATCAATAACGTAATATAAGCTTATATAACCCAACCTAACCTCTCGGCGCTATTATTTGACAACATTCCTGGCGAGTTGGCCTCTACGTCTCCGTGAGACCTTTATATACATCAATAACGTAATATAACCTAACCTAACCCAACCTAACATTTCGGCGGTAATATCTGACAACATTCCTGGCGAATTGGCCTCTACGTCTCCGTGGGACCTTCATATACATTAATAACGTAAAATTACCTAACCTAACCCAACCTATCATCTCGGCGGCAATATTTGACAACATACCTGGCGAGTTGGACTCTACGTCTCCGTGGGAACTTCATATACATCAATAACGTAATATAACCTAACCTAAGCCAACATAACATCTCGGCGGTAATATTTGACAACATTCCTGTCGAGTTGGCCTCTACGTCTCCGTGAGACCTTCATATCCATCAATAACGTAATATAAGCTTATATAACCCAACCTAACCTCTCGGCGCTATTATTTGACAACATTCCTGGCGAGTTGGGCTCTACGTCTCCGCGAGACCTTCATATCCATCAATAACGTAATATAACCTTATATAACCTAACCTAACATCTCGGCGGCAATATTTGACAACATACCTGGCGAGTTGGACTCTACGTCTCCGTGGGAACTTCATATACATCAATAACGTAATATAACCTAACCTAAGCCAACATAACATCTCGGCGGTAATATTTGACAACATTCCTGTCGAGTTGGCCTCTACGTCTCCGTGAGACCTTCATATCCATCAATAACGTAATATAAGCTTATATAACCCAACCTAACCTCTCGGCGCTATTATTTGACAACATTCCTGGCGAGTTGGGCTCTACGTCTCCGCGAGACCTTCATATCCATCAATAACGTAATATAACCTTATATAACCTAACCTAACATCTCGGCGCTATTATTTGACAGCATTCCTGGCGAGTTGGCATCTACGTCTCCGTGGGACTTTTATATGCATCAATAGCGTAATATAACCTAACCTAACACAACCTAATATCTCGGTACTAATACTTGACAACATTCCTGGCGAGTTGGACTCTACGTCTCCGTGGGAATTTTATATACATCAATAACGTAATATAACCTAACCTAACCCAACCTAACACCTCGGCGGTAATATTTGACAACATTCCTGGCGAGTTGGCCTCTACGTCTCCGTAGGGCCTTATATACATCAATAACGTAATATAACCTAACCTAACACAACCTAACCTCTCGGCACTAATATTTGACAACATTCCTGGCGAGTTGGCCTCTATGTCTCCGTAGGGCCTTATATACATCAATAACGTAATATAACCTAACCTAACACAACCCAACCTCTCGGCACTAATATTTGACAACATTCCTGGCGAGTTGGCATCTACGTCTCCGTGGGACTTTTATATACTATAATAACGTAATATAACCTAACCTAACCCAAAGTAACGTCTCGGAGGTAATGTTTAACCACATTCCTGGCTTGTTGGCCTCTACGTTTCCGTGAGACCTTTATATACATCAATAACGTAATATAACCTAACCTAACCCAACCTAACATTTCGGCGGTAATATTTGACAACATTCCTGGCGAATTGGCCTCTACGTCTACGTGGGACCTTCATATACATCAATAACGTAAAATTACCTAACCTAACCCAACCTATCATCTCGGCGGCAATATTTGACAACATACCTGGCGAGTTGGACTCTACGTCTCCGTGGGAACTTCATATACATCAATAACGTAATATAACCTAACCTAAGCCAACATAACATCTCGGCGGTAATATTTGACAACATTCCTGTCGAGTTGGCCTCTACGTCTCCGTGAGACCTTCATATCCATCAATAACGTAATATAAGCTTATATAACCCAACCTAACCTCTCGGCGCTATTATTTGACAACACTCCTGGCGAGTTGGCCTCTACGTCTCCGTGGGACTTTTATATACATCAATAACGTAATATAACCTAACCTAACCCAACCTAACCTTTCGGCGCTATTATTTGACAACATTCCTGGCGAGTTGGCCTCTACGTCTCCGTGGGACTTTTATATACATCAATAACGTAATATAACCTAACCTAACCCAACCTAACCTTTCGGCGCTATTATTTGACAACATTCCTGGCGAGTTGGCCTCTACGTCTCCGTGGGACCTTCATATACATCAATAACGTAATATAACCTAACCTTACACAACCCAACCTCTCGGCACTAATATTTGACAACGTTGCTGGCGAGTTGGCATCTACGTCTCCGTGGGACTTTTATATACTATAATAACGTAATATAACCTAACCTAACCCAAAGTAACGTCTCGGAGGTAATGTTTAACCACATTCCTGGCTTGTTGGCCTCTACGTTTCCGTGAGACATTTATATACATCAATAACGTAATATAACCTAACCTAACCCAACCTAACATTTCGGCGGTAATATTGGACAACATTCCTGGCGAATTGGCCTCTACGTCTCCGTGGGACCTTCATATACATCAATAACGTAAAATTACCTAACCTAACCCAACCTATCATCTCGGCGGCAATATTTGACAACATACCTGGCGAGTTGGACTCTACGTCTCCGTGGGAACTTCATATACATCAATAACGTAATATAACCTAACCTAAGCCAACATAACATCTCGGCGGTAATATTTGACAACATTCCTGTCGAGTTGGCCTCTACGTCTCCGTGAGACCTTCATATCCATCAATAACGTAATATAAGCTTATATAACCCAACCTAACCTCTCGGCGCTATTATTTGACAACATTCCTGGCGAGATGGCCTCTACGTCTCCGTGGGACTTTTATATACATCAATAACGTAATATAACCTAACCTAACCCAACCTAACTTTTCGGCGCTATTATTTGACAACATTTCTGGCGAATTGGCTTCTACGTCTCCGTGGGGCCTTTATATACATCAATAACGTAATATAACCTAACCTAACACAACCCAACCTCTCGGCGCTATTATTTGACAACATTCCTTGCGAGTTGGCCTCTACGTCTCCGTAGGGCCTTATATACATCAATAACGGAATATAACCTAACCTAACACAACCCAACCTCTCGGCACTAATATTTGACAACATTCCTGGCGAGTTGGCCTCTACGTCTCCGTAGGACCTTCATATCCATCAATAACGTCATATAACCTAACCTAACCCAACCTAAACTTTCGGCGCTATTACTTGACAACATTCCTGGCGAGTTGGCCTCTACGTCTCCGTGGGACTTTTATATACATCAATAACGTAATATAACCTAACCTTTCGGCGCTATTATTTGACAACATTCCTGGCGAGTTGGCATCTACGTCTCCGTGGGACTTTTATATACATCAATAGCGTAATATAAACTAACCTAACACAACCTATCATCTCGGTACTAATATTTGACAACATTCCTGACGAGTTGGACTCTACGTCTCCGTGGGAATTTTATATACATCAATAACGTAATATAACCTAACCTAACCCAACCTAACACCTCGTCGGTAATATTTGACAACATTCCTGGCGAGTTGGCCTCTACGTCTCCGTAGGGCCTTATATACATCAATAACGGAATATAACCTAACCTAACACAACCCAACCTCTCGGCACTAATATTTGACAACATTCCTGGCGAGTTGGCCTCTACGTCTCCGTAGGGCCTTATATACATCAATAACGTAATATAACCTAACCTAACACAACCTAACCTCTCGGCACTAATATTTGACAACATTCCTGGCGAGTTGGCCTCTATGTCTCCGTAGGGCCTTATATACATCAATAACGTAATATAACCTAACCTAACACAACCCAACCTCTCGGCACTAATATTTGACAACATTCCTGGCGAGTTGGCATCTACGTCTCCGTGGGACTTTTATATACTATAATAACGTAATATAACCTAACCTAACCCAAAGTAACGTCTCGGAGGTAATGTTTAACCACATTCCTGGCTTGTTGGCCTCTACGTTTCCGTGAGACCTTTATATACATCAATAACGTAATATAACCTAACCTAACCCAACCTAACATTTCGGCGGTAATATTTGACAACATTCCTGGCGAATTGGCCTCTACGTCTACGTGGGACCTTCATATACATCAATAACGTAAAATTACCTAACCTAACCCAACCTATCATCTCGGCGGCAATATTTGACAACATACCTGGCGAGTTGGACTCTACGTCTCCGTGGGAACTTCATATACATCAATAACGTAATATAACCTAACCTAAGCCAACATAACATCTCGGCGGTAATATTTGACAACATTCCTGTCGAGTTGGCCTCTACGTCTCCGTGAGACCTTCATATCCATCAATAACGTAATATAAGCTTATATAACCCAACCTAACCTCTCGGCGCTATTATTTGACAACACTCCTGGCGAGTTGGCCTCTACGTCTCCGTGGGACTTTTATATACATCAATAACGTAATATAACCTAACCTAACCCAACCTAACCTTTCGGCGCTATTATTTGACAACATTCCTGGCGAGTTGGCCTCTACGTCTCCGTGGGACTTTTATATACATCAATAACGTAATATAACCTAACCTAACCCAACCTAACCTTTCGGCGCTATTATTTGACAACATTCCTGGCGAGTTGGCCTCTACGTCTCCGTGGGACCTTCATATACATCAATAACGTAATATAACCTAACCTTACACAACCCAACCTCTCGGCACTAATATTTGACAACGTTGCTGGCGAGTTGGCATCTACGTCTCCGTGGGACTTTTATATACTATAATAACGTAATATAACCTAACCTAACCCAAAGTAACGTCTCGGAGGTAATGTTTAACCACATTCCTGGCTTGTTGGCCTCTACGTTTCCGTGAGACCTTTATATACATCAATAACGTAATATAACCTAACCTAACCCAACCTAACATTTCGGCGGTAATATTGGACAACATTCCTGGCGAATTGGCCTCTACGTCTCCGTGGGACCTTCATATACATCAATAACGTAAAATTACCTAACCTAACCCAACCTATCATCTCGGCGGCAATATTTGACAACATACCTGGCGAGTTGGACTCTACGTCTCCGTGGGAACTTCATATACATCAATAACGTAATATAACCTAACCTAAGCCAACATAACATCTCGGCGGTAATATTTGACAACATTCCTGTCGAGTTGGCCTCTACGTCTCCGTGAGACCTTCATATCCATCAATAACGTAATATAAGCTTATATAACCCAACCTAACCTCTCGGCGCTATTATTTGACAACATTCCTGGCGAGATGGCCTCTACGTCTCCGTGGGACTTTTATATACATCAATAACGTAATATAACCTAACCTAACCCAACCTAACTTTTCGGCGCTATTATTTGACAACATTTCTGGCGAATTGGCTTCTACGTCTCCGTGGGGCCTTTATATACATCAATAACGTAATATAACCTAACCTAACACAACCCAACCTCTCGGCGCTATTATTTGACAACATTCCTTGCGAGTTGGCCTCTACGTCTCCGTAGGGCCTTATATACATCAATAACGGAATATAACCTAACCTAACACAACCCAACCTCTCGGCACTAATATTTGACAACATTCCTGGCGAGTTGGCCTCTACGTCTCCGTAGGACCTTCATATCCATCAATAACGTCATATAACCTAACCTAACCCAACCTAAACTTTCGGCGCTATTACTTGACAACATTCCTGGCGAGTTGGCCTCTACGTCTCCGTGGGACTTTTATATACATCAATAACGTAATATAACCTAACCTTTCGGCGTTATTATTTGACAACATTCCTGGCGAGTTGGCATCTACGTCTCCGTGGGACTTTTATATACATCAATAGCGTAATATAAACTAACCTAACACAACCTATCATCTCGGTACTAATATTTGACAACATTCCTGACGAGTTGGACTCTACGTCTCCGTGGGAATTTTATATACATCAATAACGTAATATAACCTAACCTAACCCAACCTAACACCTCGTCGGTAATATTTGACAACATTCCTGGCGAGTTGGCCTCTACGTCTCCGTAGGGCCTTATATACATCAATAACGGAATATAACCTAACCTAACACAACCCAACCTCTCGGCACTAATATTTGACAACATTCCTGGCGAGTTGGCCTCTACGTCTCCGTAGGGCCTTATATACATCAATAACGTAATATAACCTAACCTAACACAACCTAACCTCTCGGCACTAATATTTGACAACATTCCTGGCGAGTTGGCCTCTATGTCTCCGTAGGGCCTTATATACATCAATAACGTAATATAACCTAACCTAACACAACCCAACCTCTCGGCACTAATATTTGACAACATTCCTGGCGAGTTGGCATCTACGTCTCCGTGGGACTTTTATATACTATAATAACGTAATATAACCTAACCTAACCCAAAGTAACGTCTCGGAGGTAATGTTTAACCACATTCCTGGCTTGTTGGCCTCTACGTTTCCGTGAGACCTTTATATACATCAATAACGTAATATAACCTAACCTAACCCAACCTAACATTTCGGCGGTAATATTTGACAACATTCCTGGCGAATTGGCCTCTACGTCTACGTGGGACCTTCATATACATCAATAACGTAAAATTACCTAACCTAACCCAACCTATCATCTCGGCGGCAATATTTGACAACATACCTGGCGAGTTGGACTCTACGTCTCCGTGGGAACTTCATATACATCAATAACGTAATATAACCTAACCTAAGCCAACATAACATCTCGGCGGTAATATTTGACAACATTCCTGTCGAGTTGGCCTCTACGTCTCCGTGAGACCTTCATATCCATCAATAACGTAATATAAGCTTATATAACCCAACCTAACCTCTCGGCGCTATTATTTGACAACACTCCTGGCGAGTTGGCCTCTACGTCTCCGTGGGACTTTTATATACATCAATAACGTAATATAACCTAACCTAACCCAACCTAACCTTTCGGCGCTATTATTTGACAACATTCCTGGCGAGTTGGCCTCTACGTCTCCGTGGGACTTTTATATACATCAATAACGTAATATAACCTAACCTAACCCAACCTAACCTTTCGGCGCTATTATTTGACAACATTCCTGGCGAGTTGGCCTCTACGTCTCCGTGGGACCTTCATATACATCAATAACGTAATATAACCTAACCTTACACAACCCAACCTCTCGGCACTAATATTTGACAACGTTGCTGGCGAGTTGGCATCTACGTCTCCGTGGGACTTTTATATACTATAATAACGTAATATAACCTAACCTAACCCAAAGTAACGTCTCGGAGGTAATGTTTAACCACATTCCTGGCTTGTTGGCCTCTACGTTTCCGTGAGACCTTTATATACATCAATAACGTAATATAACCTAACCTAACCCAACCTAACATTTCGGCGGTAATATTGGACAACATTCCTGGCGAATTGGCCTCTACGTCTCCGTGGGACCTTCATATACATCAATAACGTAAAATTACCTAACCTAACCCAACCTATCATCTCGGCGGCAATATTTGACAACATACCTGGCGAGTTGGACTCTACGTCTCCGTGGGAACTTCATATACATCAATAACGTAATATAACCTAACCTAAGCCAACATAACATCTCGGCGGTAATATTTGACAACATTCCTGTCGAGTTGGCCTCTACGTCTCCGTGAGACCTTCATATCCATCAATAACGTAATATAAGCTTATATAACCCAACCTAACCTCTCGGCGCTATTATTTGACAACATTCCTGGCGAGATGGCCTCTACGTCTCCGTGGGACTTTTATATACATCAATAACGTAATATAACCTAACCTAACCCAACCTAACTTTTCGGCGCTATTATTTGACAACATTTCTGGCGAGTTGGCTTCTACGTCTCCGTGGGGCCTTTATATACATCAATAACGTAATATAACCTAACCTAACACAACCCAACCTCTCGGCGCTATTATTTGACAACATTCCTTGCGAGTTGGCCTCTACGTCTCCGTAGGGCCTTATATACATCAATAACGGAATATAACCTAACCTAACACAACCCAACCTCTCGGCACTAATATTTGACAACATTCCTGGCGAGTTGGCCTCTACGTCTCCGTAGGGCCTTATATACATCAATAACGTAATATAACCTAACCTAACACAACCCAACCTCTCGGCACTAATATTTGACAACATTCCTGGCGAGTTGGCCTCTACGTCTCCGTAGGGCCTTATATACATCAATAACGTAATATAACCTAACCTAACACAACCCATCCTCTCGGCACTAATATTTGACAACATACCTGGCGAGTTGGACTCTACGTCTCCGTGGGAACTTCATATACATCAATAACGTAATATAACCTAACCTAAGCCAACATAACATCTCGGAGGTAATATTTGACAACATTCCTGGCGAGTTGGGCTCTACGTCTCCGTGAGACCTTCATATCCATCAATAACGTAATATAAGCTTATATAACCCAACCTAACCTCTCGACGCTATTATTTGACAACATTCCTGGCGAGTTGGCCTCTACGTATCCGTGGGGCTTTTATATACATCAATAGCGTAATATAACCTAACCTAACCCAACCTAAGATCTCGGCGGTAATAGTTGACAGCATTCCTGGCGAATTGGCCTCTACGTCTCCGTAGGGCCTTATATACATCAATAACGTAATATAACCTAACCTAACACAACCCAACCTCTCGGCACTAATATTTGACAACATTCCTGGCGAGTTGGACTCTACGTCTCCGTGGGAATTTTATATACATCAATAACGTAATATAACCTAACCTAACCCAATCCAACCTCTCGTTACTAATATTTGACAACATTCCTGGCGAGTGGGCCTCTACGTCTCCGTAGGGCCTTATATACATCAATAACGTAATATAACCTAACCTAACACAACCCAACCTCTCGGCACTAATATTTGACAACATTCCTGGCGAGTTGGCATCTACGTCTCCGTGGGACTTTTATATACTATAATAACGTAATATAACCTAACCTAACCCAAAGTAACGTCTCGGAGGTAATGTTTAACCACATTCCTGGCTTGTTGGCCTCTACGTTTCCGTGAGACCTTTATATACATCAATAACGTAATATAACCTAACCTAACCCAACCTAACATTTCGGCGGTAATAGTTGACAACATTCGTGGCGAATTGGCCTCTACGTCTATGTGGGACCTTCATATACATCAATAACGTAAAATTACCTAACCTAACCCAACCTGTCATCTCGGCGGTAATATTTGAAAACATACCTGGCGAGTTGGACTCTACGTCTCCGTGGGAACTTCATATACATCAATAACGTAATATAACCTAACCTAACCCAACCTAACACCTCAGCGGTAATATTTGACAACATTCCTGGCGAGTTGGCCTCTACGTCTCCGTAGGGCCTTATATACATCAATAACGTAATATAACCTAACCTAACACAACCCAAACTCTCGGCACTAATATTTGACAACATTCCTGGCGAGTTGGCATCTACGTCTCCGTGGGACTTTTATATACTATAATAACGTAATATAACCTAACCTAACCCAAAGTAACGTCTCGGAGCTAATGTTTAACCACATTCCTGGCTTGTTGGCCTCTACGTTTCCGTGAGACCTTTATATACATCAATAACGTAATATAACCTAACCTAACCCAACCTAACATTTCGGCTGTAATAGTTGACAACATTCCTGGCGAATTGGCCGCTACGTCTCCGTGGGACCTTCATATACATCAATAACGTAAAATTACCTAACCTAACCCAACCTATCATCTCGGCGGCAATATTTGACAACATACCTGGCGAGTTGGACTCTACGTCTCCGTGGGAACTTCATATACATCAATAACGTAATATAACCTAACCTAAGCCAACATAACATCTCGGCGGTAATATTTGACAACATTCCTGGCGAGTTGGGCTCTACGTCTCCGTGAGACCTTCATATCCATCAATAACGTAATATAAGCTTATATAACCCAACCTAACCTCTCGACGCTATTATTTGACAACATTCCTGGCGAGTTGGCCTCTACGTCTCCGTGGGACCTTCATATACAACAATAACGTAATATAACCTAACCTAACCCAACCTAACCTTTCGGCGCTATTATTTGACCAAATTCCTGACTTGTTGGCCTCTACGTATCCGTGGGGCTTTTATATACATCAATAACGTAATATAACCTAACCTAACCCAAAGTAACGTCTCGGAGCTAATGTTTAACCACATTCCTGGCTTGTTGGCCTCTACGTTTCCGTGAGACCTTTATATACATCAATAACGTAGTATAACCTAACCTAACCCAACCTAACCTTTCAGCGCTATTATTTGACAACATTCCTGGCGAGTTGGCCTCTACGTCTCCGTGGGACCTTCATATACATCAATAACGTAATATAACCTAACCAAACCCAACCTAACCTTTCGGCGGTATTATTTGACCACATTCCTGGCTTGTTGGCCTCTACGTCTCCGTGGGACTTTTATATACATCAATAGCGTAATATAACCTAACCTAACCCAACCTAAGATCTCGGCGATATTATTTGACAACATTCCTGGCGAGTTGGCCTCTACGTCTCCGTGGGACCTTCATATACATCAATAACGTAATATAACCTAACCTAACCCAACCTAACCTTTCGGCGGTATTATTTGACCACATTCCTGGCTTGTTGGCCTCTACGTCTCCGTGGGACTTTTATATACATCAATAGCGTAATATAACCTAACCTAACCCAACCTAAGATCTCGGCGATATTATTTGACAACATTCCTGGCTTGTTGGCCTCTACGTTTCCGTGAGACCTTTATATACATCAATAACGTAATATAACCTAACCTAACCCAACCTAACATCTCGGCGGTAATAGTTGACAACATTCCTGGCGAATTGGCCTCTACGTTTCCGTGAGACCTTTATATACATCAATAACGTAATATAACGTAACCTAAAATCTCGGCGGTAATATTTGACAACATTCCTGGCGAGTTGGCCTCTACGTCTCCGTGAGACCTTCATATCCATCACTAACGTAATGTAACCTAACCTAACCCAACCTAACATTTCGGCGGTAATAGTTGACAACATTCCTGGCGAATTGGCCTCTACGTCTATGTGGGACCTTCATATACATCAATAACGTAAAATTACCTAACCTAACCCAACCTGTCATCTCGGCGGTAATATTTGAAAACATACCTGGCGAGTTGGACTCTACGTCTCCGTGGGAACTTCATATACATCAATAACGTAATATAACCTAACCTAACCCAACCTAACACCTCAGCGGTAATATTTGACAACATTCCTGGCGAGTTGGCCTCTACGTCTCCGTAGGGCCTTATATACATCAATAACGTAATATAACCTAACCTAACACAACCCAAACTCTCGGCACTAATATTTGACAACATTCCTGGCGAGTTGGCATCTACGTCTCCGTGGGACTTTTATATACTATAATAACGTAATATAACCTAACCTAACCCAAAGTAACGTCTCGGAGCTAATGTTTAACCACATTCCTGGCTTGTTGGCCTCTACGTTTCCGTGAGACCTTTATATACATCAATAACGTAATATAACCTAACCTAACCCAACCTAACATTTCGGCTGTAATAGTTGACAACATTCCTGGCGAATTGGCCGCTACGTCTCCGTGGGACCTTCATATACATCAATAACGTAAAATTACCTAACCTAACCCAACCTATCATCTCGGCGGCAATATTTGACAACATACCTGGCGAGTTGGACTCTACGTCTCCGTGGGAACTTCATATACATCAATAACGTAATATAACCTAACCTAAGCCAACATAACATCTCGGCGGTAATATTTGACAACATTCCTGGCGAGTTGGGCTCTACGTCTCCGTGAGACCTTCATATCCATCAATAACGTAATATAAGCTTATATAACCCAACCTAACCTCTCGACGCTATTATTTGACAACATTCCTGGCGAGTTGGCCTCTACGTCTCCGTGGGACCTTCATATACAACAATAACGTAATATAACCTAACCTAACCCAACCTAACCTTTCGGCGCTATTATTTGACCAAATTCCTGACTTGTTGGCCTCTACGTATCCGTGGGGCTTTTATATACATCAATAACGTAATATAACCTAACCTAACCCAAAGTAACGTCTCGGAGCTAATGTTTAACCACATTCCTGGCTTGTTGGCCTCTACGTTTCCGTGAGACCTTTATATACATCAATAACGTAGTATAACCTAACCTAACCCAACCTAACCTTTCAGCGCTATTATTTGACAACATTCCTGGCGAGTTGGCCTCTACGTCTCCGTGGGACCTTCATATACATCAATAACGTAATATAACCTAACCTAACCCAACCTAACCTTTCGGCGGTATTATTTGACCACATTCCTGGCTTGTTGGACTCTACGTCTCCGTGGGACTTTTATATACATCAATAGCGTAATATAACCTAACCTAACCCAACCTAAGATCTCGGCGATATTATTTGACAACATTCCTGGCGAGTTGGCCTCTACGTCTCCGTGGGACCTTCATATACATCAATAACGTAATATAACCTAACCTAACCCAACCTAACCTTTCGGCGGTATTATTTGACCACATTCCTGGCTTGTTGGCCTCTACGTCTCCGTGGGACTTTTATATACATCAATAGCGTAATATAACCTAACCTAACCCAACCTAAGATCTCGGCGATATTATTTGACAACATTCCTGGCTTGTTGGCCTCTACGTTTCCGTGAGACCTTTATATACATCAATAACGTAATATAACCTAACCTAACCCAACCTAACATCTCGGCGGTAATAGTTGACAACATTCCTGGCGAATTGGCCTCTACGTTTCCGTGAGACCTTTATATACATCAATAACGTAATATAACGTAACCTAAAATCTCGGCGGTAATATTTGACAACATTCCTGGCGAGTTGGCCTCTACGTCTCCGTGAGACCTTCATATCCATCACTAACGTAATGTAACCTAACCTAACACAACCTAACATCTCGGTACTAATATTTGACAACATTCCTGGCGAGTTGGAGTCTACGTCTCCGTGGGAATTTTATATACATCAATAACGTAATATAACCTAACCTAACCCAAAGTAACGTCTCGGAGGTAATGTTTAACCACATTCCTGGCTTGTTGGCCTCTACGTTTCCGTGAGACCTTTATATACATCAATAACGTAATATAACCTAACCTAACCCAACCTAACATTTCGGCGGTAATAGTTGACAACATTCCTGGCGAATTGGCCTCTACGTCCCCGTGGGTCCTTCATATACATCAATAACGTAAAATTACCTAACCTAACACAACCCAACCTCTCGGCACTAATATTTGACAACATTCCTGGCGAGTTGGCCTCTACGTCTCCGTGGGGCCTTTATATACTTCAATAACGTAATATAATCTAACCTAACACAACCTATCATCTCGGCGGTAATATTTGACAACATTCCTGGCGAGTTTGCCTCTACGACTCCGTGAGACTTTCATATCCATCAATAACGTAATATAACCTAACCTAACCCAACCTAACCTTTCTGCGCTATTATTTGACAACATTCCTGGCGAGTTGGCCTCTACGTCCCCGTGGGACTTTTATATACATAAATAACGTAATATAACCTAACCTAACGCAACCTAACCTTTCGGCGCTATTATTTTACAACATTCCTGTCGAGTCGGCCTCTACGTCTCCGTGGGACCTACATATACATCAATAACGTAATATAACCTAACCCAACCCAACCCAACCTCTCGGTACTAATATTTGACAACATTCCTGGCGAGTTGGCCTCTACGTCTCCGTGGGACCTTCAGATACATCAATAACGTAATATAACCTAACCTAACCCAACCTAACCTTTCGGCGCTATTATTTGACCAAATTCCTGACTTGTTGGCCTCTACGTCTCCGTGGGGCTTTTATATACATCAATAACGTAATATAACCTAACCTAACCCAAAGTAACGTCTCGGAGGTAATGTTTAACCACATTCCTGGCTTGTTGGCCTCTACGTTTCCGTGAGACCTTTATATACATCAATAACGTAATATAACCTAACCTAACCCAACCTAACATTTCGGCGGTAATAGTTGACAACATTCCTGGCGAATTGGCCTCTACGTCTATGTGGGACCTTCATATACATCAATAACGTAAAATTACCTAACCTAACCCAACCTATCATCTCGGCGGTAATATTTGAAAACATACCTGGCGAGTTGGACTCTACGTCTCCGTGGGAACTTCATATACATCAATAACGTAATATAACCTAACCTAACCCAACCTAACACCTCAGCGGTAATATTTGACAACATTCCTGGCGAGTTGGCCTCTACGTCTCCGTAGGGCCTTATATACATCAATAACGTAATATAACCTAACCTAACACAACCCAACCTCTCGGCACTAATATTTGACAACATTCCTGGCGAGTTGGCATCTACGTCTCCGTGGGACTTTTATATACTATAATAACGTAATATAACCTAACCTAACCCAAAGTAACGTCTCGGAGGTAATGTTTAACCACATTCCTGGCTTGTTGGCCTCTACGTTTCCGTGAGACCTTTATATACATCAATAACGTAATATAACCTAACCTAACCCAACCTAACATTTCGGCGGTAATAGTTGACAACATTCCTGGCGAATTGGCCTCTACGTCTCCGTGGGACCTTCATATACATCAATAACGTAAAATTACCTAACCTAACCCAACCTATCATCTCGGCGGTAATATTTGACAACATTCCTGGCGTGTTGGAGTCTACGTCTCCGTGGGAACTTCATATACATCAATAACGTAATATAACCTAACCTAAGCCAACATAACATCTCGGCACTAATATTTGACAACATTCCTGGCGAGTTGGCCTCTACGTCTCCGTGGGGCCTTTATATACTTCAATAACGTAATATAATCTAACCTAACCCAACCTATCATCTCGGCGGTAATATTTGACAACATTCCTGGCGAGTTGGCCTCTACGACTCCGTGAGACTTTCATATCCATCAATAACGTAATATAACCTAACCTAACCCAACCTAACCTTTCGGCGCTATTATTTGACAACATTCCTGGCGAGTTGGCCTCTACGTCCCCGTGGGACTTTTATATACATCAATAGCGTAATATAACCTAACCCAACCCAACCCAACCCAACCTCTCGTTACTAATATTTGACCACATTCCTGGCGAGTTGGCCTCTGCGTCTCCGTGGGACCTTCATATACATCAATAACGTAATATAACCTAACATAACCCAACCTAACACCTCGGCGGTAATATTTGACAACATATATGACTTTATATATATCAATGACTTTTATATATATCAATAACGTAATATAACCTAACCTAACCCAACCTAACATCTCGGCGGTAATATTTGACAACATTCCTGGCGAGTTGGCCTCTACGTCTCCGTGAGACCTTTATATCCATCAATAACGTAATATAACCTAACCTAACACAACCCAACCTCTCGGCACTAATATTTGACAACATTCCTGGCGAGTTGGACTCTACGTCTCCGTGGGAATTTTATATACATCAATAACGTAATATAACCTAACCTAACCCAACCTAACACCTCAGCGGTAATATTTGACAACATTCCTGGCGAGTTGGCCTCTACGTCTCCGTAGGGCCTTATATACATCAATAACGTAATATAACCTAACCTAACACAACCCAACCTCTCGGCACTAATATTTGACAACATTCCTGGCGAGTTGGCATCTACGTCTCCGTGGGACTTTTATATACTATAATAACCTAATATAACCTAACCTAACCCAAAGTAACGTCTCGGAGGTAATGCTTAACCACATTCCTGGCTTGTTGGCCTCTACGTTTCGGTGAGACCTTTATATACATCAATAACGTAATATAACCTAACCTAACCCAACCTAACATTTCGGCGGTAATAGTTGACAACATTCCTGGCGAATTGGCCTCTACGTCTCCGTGGGACCTTCATATACATCAATAACGTAAAATTACCTAACCTAACCCAACCTATCATCTCGGCGGTAATATTTGAAAACATACCTGGCGAGTTGGACTCTACGTCTCCGTGGGAACTTCATATACATCAATAACGTAATATAACCTAACCTAAGCCAACATAACATCTCGGCGGTAATATTTGACAACATTCCTGGCGAGTTGGGCTCTACGTCTCCGTGAGACCTTCATATCCATCAATAACGTAATATAAGCTTATATAACCCAACCTAACCTCTCGACGCTATTATTTGACAACATTCCTGGCGAGTTGGCCTCTACGTGTCCGTGGGGCTTTTATATACATCAATAACGTAATATAACCTAACCTAACCCAAAGTAACGTCTCGGAGGTAATGTTTAACCACATTCCTGGCTTGTTGGCCTCTACGTTTCCGTGAGACCTTTATATACATCAATAACATAATATAAACTAACCTAACCCAACCTAACATTTCGGCGGTAATATTTGACAACATTCCTGGCGAGTTGGCCTCTACGTCTCCGTGGGAATTTTATATACATCAGTAACGTAATATAACCTAACCTAACACAACCTAAGATCTCGGCGCTATTATTTGACAACATTCCTGTCGAGTTGGCCTCTACGTATCCGTGGGGCCTTCATATACATCAATAACGGAATATAACCTAACCTAACACAACCCAACCTCTCGGCACTAATATTTGACAACATTCCTGGCGAGTTGGCCTCTACGTCTCCGTGGGGCCTTTATATACTTCAATAACGTAATATAATCTAACCTAACCCAACCTATCATCTCGGCGGTAATATTTGACAACATTCCTGGCGAGTTGGCCTCTACGTCTCCGTGAGACCTTCATATCCATCAATAACGTAATATAACCTAACCTAACACAACCTAACATCTCGGTACTAATATTTGACAACATTCCTGGCGAGTTGGATTCTACGTCTCCGTGGGAATTTTATATACATCAATAACGTAATATAACCTAACCTAACCCAACCTAACACCTCGGCGGTAATATTTGACAACATTCCTGGCGAGTTGGCCTCTACGTCTCCGTAGGGCCTTATATACATCAATAACGTAATATAACCTAACCTAACACAACCCAACCTCTCGGCACTAATATTTGACAACATTCCTGGCGAGTTGGCATCTACGTCTCCGTGGGACTTTTATATACCATAATAACGTAATATAACCTAACCTAACCCAAAGTAACGACTCGGAGGTAATGTTTAACCACATTCCTGGCTTGTTGGCCTCTACGTTTCCGTGAGACCTTTATATACATCAATAACGTAATATAACCTAACCTAACCCAACCTAACATTTCGGCGGTAATAGTTGAC
This sequence comes from Xylocopa violacea, assembly GCA_963969225.1. Taxonomy (NCBI): domain Eukaryota; kingdom Metazoa; phylum Arthropoda; class Insecta; order Hymenoptera; family Apidae; genus Xylocopa; species Xylocopa violacea. The sequence continues at coordinate 3,068,046 of CAXAJV010001290.1, read as the reverse complement.
AGCATTCCTGGCGAATTGGCCTCTACGTCTCCGTAGGGCCTTATATACATCAATAACGTAATATAACCTAACCTAACACAACCCAACCTCTCGGCACTAATATTTGACAACATTCCTGGCGAGTTGGACTCTACGTCTCCGTGGGAATTTTATATACATCAATAACGTAATATAACCTAACCTAAGCCAACATAACATCTCGGCGGTAATATTTGACAACATTCCTGGCGAGTTGGGCTCTACGTCTCCGTGAGACCTTCATATCCATCAATAACGTAATATAAGCTTATATAACCCAACCTAACCTCTCGACGCTATTATTTGGCAACATTCCTGGCGAGTTGGCCTCTACGTGTCCGTGGGGCTTTTATATACATCAATAACGTAATATAACCTAACCTAACCCAAAGTAACGTCTCGGAGGTAATGTTTAACCACATTCCTGGCTTGTTGGCCTCTACGTTTCCGTGAGACCTTTATATACATCAATAACATAATATAACCTAACCTAACCCAACCTAACATTTCGGCGGTAATATTTGACAACATTCCTGGCGAGTTGGCCTCTACGTCTCCGTGGGAATTTTATATACATCAGTAAGGTAATATAACCTAACCTAACACAACCTAAGATCTCGGCGCTATTATTTGACAACATTCCTGTCGAGTTGGCCTCTACGTATCCGTGGGGCCTTCATATACATCAATAACGGAATATAACCTAACCTAACACAACCCAACCTCTCGGCACTAATATTTGACAACATTCCTGGCGAGTTGGCCTCTACGTCTCCGTGGGGCCTTTATATACTTCAATAACGTAATATAATCTAACCTAACCCAACCTATCATCTCGGCGGTAATGTTTGACAACATTCCTGGCGAGTTGGCCTCTACGTCTCCGTGAGACCTTCATATCCATCAATAACGTAATATAACCTAACCTAACACAACCTAACATCTCGGTACTAATATTTGACAACATTCCTGGCGAGTTGGACTCTACGTCTCCGTGGGAATTTTATATACATCAATAACGTAATATAACCTAACCTAACCCAACCTAACACCTCGGCGGTAATATTTGACAACATTCCTGGCGAGTTGGCTTCTACGTCTCCGTAGGGCCTTATATACATCAATAACGTAATATAACCTAACCTAACACAACCCAACCTCTCGGCACTAATATTTGACAACATTCCTGGCGAGTTGGCATCTACGTCTCCGTGGGACTTTTATATACTATAATAACGTAATATAACCTAACCTAACCCAAAGTAACGTCTCGGAGGTAATGTTTAACCACATTCCTGGCTTGTTGGCCTCTACGTTTCCGTGAGACCTTTATATACATCAATAACGTAATATAACCTAACCTAACCCAACCTAACATTTCGGCGGTAATAGTTGACAACATTCCTGGCGAATTGGCCTCTACGTCTCCGTGGGACCTTCATATACATCAATAACGTAAAATTACCTAACCTAACCCAACCTATCATCTCGGCGGTAATATTTGAAAACATACCTGGCGAGTTGGACTCTACGTCTCCGTGGGAACTTCATATACATCAATAACGTAATATAACCTAACCTAAGCCAACATAACATCTCGGCGGTAATATTTGACAACATTCCTGGCGAATTGGCCTCTACGTCTGCTTGAGAACTTCATATCCATCAATAACGTAATATAACCTTATATAACCCAACCTAACCTCTCGACGCTATTATTTGACAACATTCCTGGCGAGTTGGCCTCTACGTATCCGTGGGACTTTTATATATATCAATAACGTAATATAACCTAAACTAACACAACCCAACCTCTCGGCACTAATATTTGACAACATTCCTGGCGAGTTGGACTCTACGTCTCCGTGGGAATTTTATATACATCAATAACGTAATATAACCTAACCTAACCCAACCTAACACCTCAGCGGTAATATTTGACAACATTCCTGGCGAGTTGGCCTCTACGTCTCCGTAGGGCCTTATATACATCAATAACGTAATATAACCTAACCTAACACAACCCAACCTCTCGGCACTAATATTTGACAACATTCCTGGCGAGTTGGCATCTACGTCTCCGTGGGACTTTTATATACTATAATAACGTAATATAACCTAACCTAACCCAAAGTAACGTCTCGGAGGTAATGTTTAACCACATTCCTGGCTTGTTGGCCTCTACGTTTCCGTGAGACCTTTATATACATCAATAACGTAATATAACCTAACCTAACCCAACCTAACATTTCGGCGGTAATAGTTGACAACATTCCTGGCGAATTGGCCTCTACGTCTCCGTGGGACCTTCATACACATCAATAACGTAAAATTACCTAACCTAACCCAACCTATCATCTCGGCGGTAATATTTGAAAACATACCTGGCGAGTTGGACTCTACGTCTCCGTGGGAACTTCATATACATCAATAACGTAATATAACCTAACCTAAGCCAACATAACATCTCGGCGGTAATATTTGACCTCATTCCTGGCGAGTTGGCCTCTACGTCTCCATGAGACCTTCATATCCATCAATAACGTAATATAACCTAACCTAACACAACCTAACATCTCGGTACTAATATTTGACAACATTCCTGGCGAGTTGGACTCTACGTCTCCGTGGGAATTTTATACACATCAATAACGTAATATAACCTAACCTAACCCAACCTAACACCCCGGCGGTAATATTTGACAACATTCCTGTCGAGTTGGCCTCTACGTCTCCGTAGGGCCTTATATACATCAATAACGTAATATAACCTAACCTAACACAACCCAACCTCTCGGCACTAATATTTGACAACATTCCTGGCGAGTTGGCATCTACGTCTCCGTGGGACTTTTATATACTATAATAACGTAATATAACCTAACCTAACCCAAAGTAACGTCTCGGAGGTAAGGTTTAACCACATTCCTGGCTTGTTGGCCTCTACGTTTCCGTGAGACCTTTGTATACATCAATAACGTAATATAACCTAACCTAACCCAACCTAACATTTCGGCGGTAATAGTTGACAACATTCCTGGCGAATTGGCCTCTACGTCTCCGTGGGACCTTCATATACATCAATAACGTAAAATTACCTAACCTAACCCAAACTATCATCTCGGCGGTAATATTTGAAAACATACCTGGCGAGTTGGACTCTACGTCTCCGTGGGAACTTCATATACATCAATAACGTAATATAACCTAACCTAAGCCAACATAACATCTCGGCGGTAATATTTGACAACATTCCTGGCGAGTTGGGCTCTACGTCTCCGTGAGACCTTCATATCCATCAATAACGTAATATCACCTAACCTAACCCAACCTATCATCTCGGCGGTAATATTTGACAACATTCCTGTCGAGTTGGCCTCTACGTTTCCGTGGGGCTTTTATATACATCAATAACGTAATATAACCTAACCTAACCCAAAGTAACGTCTCGGAGGTAATGTTTAACCACATTCCTGGCTTGTTGGCCTCTACGTTTCCGTGAGACCTTTATATACATCAATAACGTAATATAACCTAACCTAACCCAACCTAACATCTCGGCGGTAATATTTGACAACATTCCTGGCGAGTTGGCCTCTACGTCTCCGTGGGGCCTTTATATACATCAATAACGTAATATAACCTAACCTAACCCAACCTAACCTTTCGGCGCTATTATTTGACAACATTCCTGGCGAGTTGGACTCTACGTCTCCGTGGGACCTTCATATACGTCAATAACGTAATGTAACCTAACCTAAGCCAACCTAACATTTCGGCGGTAATATTTGACAACATTCCTGGCAAGTTGGCCTCTACGTTTCCGTGGGAATTTTATATACATCAGTAACGTAATATAACCTAACCTAACAAAACCTAATATCTCGGCGCTATTATTTGACAACATTCCTGTCGAGTTGGCCTCTACGTCTCCGTCGGGCCTTCATATACATCAAAAACGTAATATAACCTAACCGAACCCAACCTAACATCTCAGCGGTAATATTTGACAACATTCCTGGCGAGTTGGCCTCTACGTCTCCGTGGGACCTTCATATACAACAATAACGTAATATAACCTAACCTAACCCGACCTAACCTTTCGGCGCTATTATTTGACCAAATTCCTGACTTGTTGGCCTCTACGTCTCCGTGGGGCTTTTATATACATCAATAACGTAATATAACCTAACCTAACCCAAAGTAACGTCTCGGAGGTAATGTTTAACCACATTCCTGGCTTGTTGGCCTCTACGTTTCCGTGAGACCTTTATATACATCAATAACGTAATATAACCTAACCTAACCCAACCTAACATCTCGGCGGTAATAGTTGACAACATTCCTGGCGAATTGGCCTCTACGTCTACTTGAGAACTTCATATCCATCAATAACGTAATATAACCTTATATAACCCAACCTAACTTCTCGACGCTATTATTTGACAACATTCCTGGCGAGTTGGCCTCTACGTATCCGTGGGAATTTTATATACATCAATAACGTAATATAACCTAACCTAACCCAACCCAACCTCTCGGTACTAATATTTGACAACATTCCTGGCGAGTGGGCCTCTACGTCTCCGTAGGGCCTTATATACATCAATAACGTAATATAACCTAACCTAACACAACCCAACCTCTCGGCACTAATATTTGACAACATTCCTGGCGAGTTGGCATCTACGTCTCCGTGGGACTTTTATATACTATAATAACGTAATATAACCTAACCTAACCCAACATAACATCTCGGCACTAATATTTGACAACATTCCTGGCGAGTTGGCCTCTACGTCTCCGTGGGGCCTTTATATACTTCAATAACGTAATATAATCTAACCTAACCCAACCTATCATCTCGGCGGTAATATTTGACAACATTCCTGGCGAGTTGGCCTCTACGACTCCGTGAGACTTTCATATCCATCAATAACGTAATATAACCTAACCTAACCCAACCTAACCTTTCGGCGCTATTATTTGACAACATTCCTGGCGAGTTGGCCTCTACGTCCCCGTGGGACTTTTATATACATCAATAGCGTAATATAACCTAACCCAACCCAACCCAACCCAACCTCTCGTTACTAATATTTGACCACATTCCTGGCGAGTTGGCCTCTGCGTCTCCGTGGGACCTTCATATACATCAATAACGTAATATAACCTAACATAACCCAACCTAACACCTCGGCGGTAATATTTGACAACATATATGACTTTATATATATCAATGACTTTTATATATATCAATAACGTAATATAACCTAACCTAACCCAACCTAACATCTCGGCGGTAATATTTGACAACATTCCTGGCGAGTTGGCCTCTACGTCTCCGTGAGACCTTTATATCCATCAATAACGTAATATAACCTAACCTAACACAACCCAACCTCTCGGCACTAATATTTGACAACATTCCTGGCGAGTTGGACTCTACGTCTCCGTGGGAATTTTATATACATCAATAACGTAATATAACCTAACCTAACCCAACCTAACACCTCAGCGGTAATATTTGACAACATTCCTGGCGAGTTGGCCTCTACGTCTCCGTAGGGCCTTATATACATCAATAACGTAATATAACCTAACCTAACACAACCCAACCTCTCGGCACTAATATTTGACAACATTCCTGGCGAGTTGGCATCTACGTCTCCGTGGGACTTTTATATACTATAATAACCTAATATAACCTAACCTAACCCAAAGTAACGTCTCGGAGGTAATGCTTAACCACATTCCTGGCTTGTTGGCCTCTACGTTTCCGTGAGACCTTTATATACATCAATAACGTAATATAACCTAACCTAACCCAACCTAACATTTCGGCGGTAATAGTTGACAACATTCCTGGCGAATTGGCCTCTACGTCTCCGTGGGACCTTCATACACATCAATAACGTAAAATTACCTAACCTAACCCAACCTATCATCTCGGCGGTAATATTTGAAAACATACCTGGCGAGTTGGACTCTACGTCTCCGTGGGAACTTCATATACATCAATAACGTAATATAACCTAACCTAAGCCAACATAACATCTCGGCGGTAATATTTGACCTCATTCCTGGCGAGTTGGCCTCTACGTCTCCATGAGACCTTCATATCCATCAATAACGTAATATAACCTAACCTAACACAACCTAACATCTCGGTACTAATATTTGACAACATTCCTGGCGAGTTGGACTCTACGTCTCCGTGGGAATTTTATACACATCAATAACGTAATATAACCTAACCTAACCCAACCTAACACCCCGGCGGTAATATTTGACAACATTCCTGTCGAGTTGGCCTCTACGTCTCCGTAGGGCCTTATATACATCAATAACGTAATATAACCTAACCTAACACAACCCAACCTCTCGGCACTAATATTTGACAACATTCCTGGCGAGTTGGCATCTACGTCTCCGTGGGACTTTTATATACTATAATAACGTAATATAACCTAACCTAACCCAAAGTAACGTCTCGGAGGTAAGGTTTAACCACATTCCTGGCTTGTTGGCCTCTACGTTTCCGTGAGACCTTTGTATACATCAATAACGTAATATAACCTAACCTAACCCAACCTAACATTTCGGCGGTAATAGTTGACAACATTCCTGGCGAATTGGCCTCTACGTCTCCGTGGGACCTTCATATACATCAATAACGTAAAATTACCTAACCTAACCCAAACTATCATCTCGGCGGTAATATTTGAAAACATACCTGGCGAGTTGGACTCTACGTCTCCGTGGGAACTTCATATACATCAATAACGTAATATAACCTAACCTAAGCCAACATAACATCTCGGCGGTAATATTTGACAACATTCCTGGCGAGTTGGGCTCTACGTCTCCGTGAGACCTTCATATCCATCAATAACGTAATATCACCTAACCTAACCCAACCTATCATCTCGGCGGTAATATTTGACAACATTCCTGTCGAGTTGGCCTCTACGTTTCCGTGGGGCTTTTATATACATCAATAACGTAATATAACCTAACCTAACCCAAAGTAACGTCTCGGAGGTAATGTTTAACCACATTCCTGGCTTGTTGGCCTCTACGTTTCCGTGAGACCTTTATATACATCAATAACGTAATATAACCTAACCTAACCCAACCTAACATCTCGGCGGTAATATTTGACAACATTCCTGGCGAGTTGGCCTCTACGTCTCCGTGGGGCCTTTATATACATCAATAACGTAATATAACCTAACCTAACCCAACCTAACCTTTCGGCGCTATTATTTGACAACATTCCTGGCGAGTTGGACTCTACGTCTCCGTGGGACCTTCATATACGTCAATAACGTAATGTAACCTAACCTAAGCCAACCTAACATTTCGGCGGTAATATTTGACAACATTCCTGGCAAGTTGGCCTCTACGTTTCCGTGGGAATTTTATATACATCAGTAACGTAATATAACCTAACCTAACAAAACCTAATATCTCGGCGCTATTATTTGACAACATTCCTGTCGAGTTGGCCTCTACGTCTCCGTCGGGCCTTCATATACATCAAAAACGTAATATAACCTAACCGAACCCAACCTAACATCTCAGCGGTAATATTTGACAACATTCCTGGCGAGTTGGCCTCTACGTCTCCGTGGGGCCTTTATATACATCAATAACGTAATATAACCTAACCTAACACAACCTAACATCTCGGCGGTATTATTTGACAACATTCCTGGCGAGTTGGCCTCTACGTCTCCGTGGGGCCTTTATATACTTCAAAAACGTAATATAATCTAACCTAACCCAACCTATCATCTCGGCGGTAATATTTGACAACATTCCTGGCGAGTTGGCCTCTACGACTCCGTGAGACTTTCATATCCATCAATAATGTAATATAACCTAACCTAACCCAACCTAACCTTTCGGCGCTATTATTTGACAACATTCCTGGCGAGTTGGCCTCTACGTCTCCGTAGGGCCTTATATACATCAATAACGTAATATAACCTAACCTAACACAACCCAACCTCTCGGCACTAATATTTGACAATATTACTGGCGAGTTGGCCTCTACGTTTCCGTGGGGCTTTTATATACATCAATAACGTAATATAACCTAACCTAACCCAAAGTAACGTCTCGGAGGTAATGTTTAACCACATTCCTGGCTTGTTGGCCTCTACGTTTCCGTGAGACCTTTATATACATGAATAACGTAATATAACCTAACCTAACCCAAAGTAACGTCTCGGAGGTAATGTTTAACCACATTCCTGGCTTGTTGGCCTCTACGTTTCCGTGAGACCTTTATATACATCAATAACGTAATATAACCTAACTTAACCCAACCTAACATCTCGGCGGTAATATTTGACAACATTCCTGGCGAGTTAGCCTCTACGTCTCCGTGAGACCTTCATATCCATCAATAACGTAATATAACCTAACCTAACGCAACCTAACCTTTCGGCGCTATTATTTGACAACATTCCTGGCGAGTTGGACTCTACGTCTCCGTGGGACCTTCATATACGTCAATAACGTAATGTAACCTAACCTAAGCCAACCTAACATTTCGGCGGTAATATTTGACAACATTCCTGGCAAGTTGGCCTCTACGTTTCCGTGGGAATTTTATATACATCAGTAACGTAATATAACCTAACCTAACAAAACCTAATATCTCGGCGCTATTATTTGACAACATTCCTGTCGAGTTGGCCTCTACGTTTCCGTGGGGCTTTTATATACATCAATAACGTAATATAACCTAACCTAACCCAAAGTAACGTCTCGGAGGTAATGTTTAACCACATTCCTGGCTTGTTGGCCTCTACGTTTCCGTGAGACCTTTATATACATCAATAACGTAATATAACCTAACCTAACCCAACCTAACATCTCGGCGGTAATATTTGACAACATTCCTGGCGAGTTGGCCTCTACGTCTCCGTGGGGCCTTTATATACATCAATAACGTAATATAACCTAACCTAACCCAACCTAACCTTTCGGCGCTATTATTTGACAACATTCCTGGCGAGTTGGACTCTACGTCTCCGTGGGACCTTCATATACGTCAATAACGTAATGTAACCTAACCTAAGCCAACCTAACATTTCGGCGGTAATATTTGACAACATTCCTGGCAAGTTGGCCTCTACGTTTCCGTGGGAATTTTATATACATCAGTAACGTAATATAACCTAACCTAACAAAACCTAATATCTCGGCGCTATTATTTGACAACATTCCTGTCGAGTTGGCCTCTACGTCTCCGTGGGGCCTTCATATACATCAAAAACGTAATATAACCTAACCTAACCCAACCTAACATCTCAGCGGTAATATTTGACAACATTCCTGGCGAGTTGGCCTCTACGCCTCCGTGGGGCCTTTATATACATCAATAACGTAATATAACCTAACCTAACAAAACCTAACATCTCGGCGGTATTATTTGACAACATTCCTGGCGAGTTGGCCTCTACGTCTCCGTGGGACTTTTATATACATCAATTACGTAATATAACCTAACCTAACCCAACCTAACTTTTCGGCGCTATTATTTGACAACATTCCTGGCGAGTTGGCCTCTACGTCTCCGTGGGACCTTCATATACATCAATAACGTAATATAACCTAACCTAACCCAAAATAACGTCTCGGAGCTAATGTTTAACCACATTCCTGGCTTGTTGGCCTCTACGTTTCCGTGAGACCTTTATATACATCAATAACGTAATATAACCTAACCTAAACCAACCTAACATCTCGGCGGTAATATTTGACAACATTCCTGGCGAGTTGGCCTCTACGTCTCCGTGGGGCCTTTATATACATCAATAACGTAATATAACCTAACCTAACACAACCCAACCTCTCGGCACTAATATTTGACAATATTACTGGCGAGTTGGCCTCTACGTTTCCGTGGGGCTTTTATATACATCAATAACGTAATATAACCTAACCTAACCCGAAGTAACGTCTCGGAGGTAATGTTTAACCACATTCCTGGCTTGTTGGCCTCTACGTTTCCGTGAGACCTTTATATACATGAATAACGTAATATAACCTAACCTAACCCAAAGTAACGTCTCGGAGGTAATGCTTAACCACATTCCTGGCTTGTTGGCCTCTACGTTTCCGTGAGACCTTTATATACATCAATAACGTAATATAACCTAACCTAACCCAACCTAACATCTCGGCGGTAATATTTGACAACATTCCTGGCGAGTTAGCCTCTACGTCTCCGTGAGACCTTCATATCCATCAATAACGTAATATAACCTAACCTAACCCAACTATAACCTTTCGGCGCTATTATTTGACAACATTCCTGGCGAGTTGGCCTCTACGTCTCCGTGGGACTTTTATATACATCAATTACGTAATATAACCTAACCTAACCCAACCTAACTTTTCGGCGCTATTATTTGACAACATTCCTGGCGAGTTGGCCTCTACGTCTCCGTGGGACCTTCATATACATCAATAACGTAATATAACCTAACCTAACCCAAAATAACGTATCGGAGCTAATGTTTAACCACATTCCTGGCTTGTTGGCCTCTACGTTTCCGTGGGAATTTTATATACATCAGTAACGTAATATAACCTAACCTAACAAAACCTAATATCTCGGCGCTATTATTTGAAAACATTCCTGTCGAGTTGGCCTCTACGTCTCCGTGGGGCCTTCATATACATCAAAAACGTAATATAACCTAACCTAACCCAACCTAACATCTCAGCGGTAATATTTGACAACATTCCTGGCGAGTTGGCCTCTACGTCTCCGTGGGGCCTTTATATACATCAATAACGTAATATAACCTAACCTAACAAAACCTAACATCTCGGCGGTATTATTTGACAACATTCCTGGCGAGTTGGCCTCTACGTCTCCGTGGGGCCCTTATATACTTCAAAAACGTAATATAATCTAACCTAACCCAACCTATCATCTCGGCGGTAATATTTGACAACATTCCTGGCGAGTTGCCCTCTACGACTCCGTGAGACTTTCATATCCATCAATAATGTAATATAACCTAACCTAACCCAACCTAACCTTTCGGCGCTATTATTTGACAACATTCCTGGCGAGTTGGCCTCTACGTCCCCGTGGGACTTTTATATACATCAATAGCGTAATATAACCTAACCTAACACAACCTACCATCTCGGTACTAATATTTGACAACATTCCTGGCGTGTTGGACTCTACGTCTCCGTGGGAATTTTATATACATCAATAACGTAATATAACGTAACCTAACACAACCTAACACCTCGGCGGTAATATTTGACAACATTCCTGGCGAGTTGGCCTCTACGTCTCCGTAGGGCCTTATATACATCAATAACGTAATATAACCTAACCTAACACAACCCAACCTCTCGGCACTAATATTTGACAATATTACTGGCGTGTTGGCCTCTACGTTTCCGTGGGGCTTTTATATACATCAATAAAGTAATATAACCTAACCTAACCCAAAGTAACGTCTCGGAGGTAATGTTTAACCACATTCCTGGCTTGTTGGCCTCTACGTTTCCGTGAGACCTTTATATACATGAATAACGTAATATAACCTAACCTAACCCAAAGTAACGTCTCGGAGGTAATGTTTAACCACATTCCTGGCTTGTTGGCCTCTACGTTTCCGTGAGACCTTTATATACATCAATAACGTAATATAACCTAACCTAACCCAACCTAACATCTCGGCGGTAATATTTGACAACATTCCTGGCGAGTTAGCCTCTACGTCTCCGTGAGACCTTCATATCCATCAATAACGTAATATAACCTAACCTAACCCAACCTAACCTTTCGGCGCTATTATTTGACAACATTCCTGGCGAGTTGGCCTCTATGTCTCCGTGGGACTTTTATATACATCAATTACGTAATATAACCTAACCTAACCCAACCTAACTTTTCGGCGCTATTATTTGACAACATTCCTGGCGAGTTGGCCTCTACGTCTCCGTGGGACCTTCATATACATCAATAACGTAATATAACCTAACCTAACCCAAAATAACGTCTCGGAGCTAATGTTTAACCACATTCCTGGCTTGTTGGCCTCTACGTTTCCGTGAGACCTTTATATACATCAATAACGTAATATAACCTAACCTAACCCAACCTAACATCTCGGCGGTAATATTTGACAACATTCCTGGCGAGTTGGCCTCTACGTCTCCGTGGGGCCTTTATATACATCAATAACGTAATATAACCTAACCTAACACAACCCAACCTCTCGGCACTAATATTTGACAATATTACTGGCGAGTTGGCCTCTACGTTTCCGTGGGGCTTTTATATACATCAATAACGTAATATAACCTAACCTAACCCGAAGTAACGTCTCGGAGGTAATGTTTAACCACATTCCTGGCTTGTTGGCCTCTACGTTTCCGTGAGACCTTTATATACATGAATAACGTAATATAACCTAACCTAACCCAAAGTAACGTCTCGGAGGTAATGTTTAACCACATTCCTGGCTTGTTGGCCTCTACGTTTCCGTGAGACCTTTATATACATCAATAACGTAATATAACCTAACCTAACCCAACCTAACATCTCGGCGGTAATATTTGACAACATTCCTGGCGAGTTGCCCTCTACGACTCCGTGAGACTTTCATATCCATCAATAATGTAATATAACCTAACCTAACCCAACCTAACCTTTCGGCGCTATTATTTGACAACATTCCTGGCGAGTTGGCCTCTACGTCCCCGTGGGACTTTTATATACATCAATAGCGTAATATAACCTAACCTAACACAACCTACCATCTCGGTACTAATATTTGACAACATTCCTGGCGTGTTGGACTCTACGTCTCCGTGGGAATTTTATATACATCAATAACGTAATATAACGTAACCTAACACAACCTAACACCTCGGCGGTAATATTTGACAACATTCCTGGCGAGTTGGCCTCTACGTCTCCGTGGGACCTTCATATACATCAATAACGTAATATAACCTAACCTAACCCAAAATAACGTCTCGGAGCTAATGTTTAACCACATTCCTGGCTTGTTGGCCTCTACGTTTCCGTGAGACCTTTATATACATCAATAACGTAATATAACCTAACCTACACCAACCTAACATCTCGGCGGTAATATTTGACAACATTCCTGGCGAGTTGGCCTCTACGTCTCCGTGGGGCCTTTATATACATCAATAACGTAATATAACCTAACCTAACACAACCCAACCTCTCGGCACTAATATTTGACAATATTACTGGCGAGTTGGCCTCTACGTTTCCGTGGGGCTTTTATATACATCAATAACGTAATATAACCTAACCTAACCCGAAGTAACGTCTCGGAGGTAATGTTTAACCACATTCCTGGCTTGTTGGCCTCTACGTTTCCGTGAGACCTTTATATACATGAATAACGTAATATAACCTAACCTAACCCAAAGTAACGTCTCGGAGGTAATGCTTAACCACATTCCTGGCTTGTTGGCCTCTACGTTTCCGTGAGACCTTTATATACATCAATAACGTAATATAACCTAACCTAACCCAACCTAACATCTCGGCGGTAATATTTGACAACATTCCTGGCGAGTTAGCCTCTACGTCTCCGTGAGACCTTCATATCCATCAATAACGTAATATAACCTAACCTAACCCAACTATAACCTTTCGGCGCTATTATTTGACAACATTCCTGGCGAGTTGGCCTCTACGTCTCCGTGGGACTTTTATATACATCAATTACGTAATATAACCTAACCTAACCCAACCTAACTTTTCGGCGCTATTATTTGACAACATTCCTGGCGAGTTGGCCTCTACGTCTCCGTGGGACCTTCATATACATCAATAACGTAATATAACCTAACCTAACCCAAAATAACGTCTCGGAGCTAATGTTTAACCACATTCCTGGCTTGTTGGCCTCTACGTTTCCGTGGGAATTTTATATACATCAGTAACGTAATATAACCTAACCTAACAAAACCTAATATCTCGGCGCTATTATTTGACAACATTCCTGTCGAGTTGGCCTCTACGTCTCCGTGGGGCCTTCATATACATCAAAAACGTAATATAACCTAACCTAACCCAACCTAACATCTCAGCGGTAATATTTGACAACATTCCTGGCGAGTTGGCCTCTACGTCTCCGTGGGGCCTTTATATACATCAATAACGTAATATAACCTAACCTAACAAAACCTAACATCTCGGCGGTATTATTTGACAACATTCCTGGCGAGTTGGCCTCTACGTCTCCGTGGGGCCCTTATATACTTCAAAAACGTAATATAATCTAACCTAACCCAACCTATCATCTCGGCGGTAATATTTGACAACATTCCTGGCGAGTTGCCCTCTACGACTCCGTGAGACTTTCATATCCATCAATAATGTAATATAACCTAACCTAACCCAACCTAACCTTTCGGCGCTATTATTTGACAACATTCCTGGCGAGTTGGCCTCTACGTCCCCGTGGGACTTTTATATACATCAATAGCGTAATATAACCTAACCTAACACAACCTACCATCTCGGTACTAATATTTGACAACATTCCTGGCGTGTTGGACTCTACGTCTCCGTGGGAATTTTATATACATCAATAACGTAATATAACGTAACCTAACACAACCTAACACCTCGGCGGTAATATTTGACAACATTCCTGGCGAGTTGGCCTCTACGTCTCCGTAGGGCCTTATATACATCAATAACGTAATATAACCTAACCTAACACAACCCAACCTCTCGGCACTAATATTTGACAATATTACTGGCGTGTTGGCCTCTACGTTTCCGTGGGGCTTTTATATACATCAATAAAGTAATATAACCTAACCTAACCCAAAGTAACGTCTCGGAGGTAATGTTTAACCACATTCCTGGCTTGTTGGCCTCTACGTTTCCGTGAGACCTTTATATACATGAATAACGTAATATAACCTAACCTAACCCAAAGTAACGTCTCGGAGGTAATGTTTAACCACATTCCTGGCTTGTTGGCCTCTACGTTTCCGTGAGACCTTTATATACATCAATAACGTAATATAACCTAACCTAACCCAACCTAACATCTCGGCGGTAATATTTGACAACATTCCTGGCGAGTTAGCCTCTACGTCTCCGTGAGACCTTCATATCCATCAATAACGTAATATAACCTAACCTAACCCAACCTAACCTTTCGGCGCTATTATTTGACAACATTCCTGGCGAGTTGGCCTCTATGTCTCCGTGGGACTTTTATATACATCAATTACGTAATATAACCTAACCTAACCCAACCTAACTTTTCGGCGCTATTATTTGACAACATTCCTGGCGAGTTGGCCTCTACGTCTCCGTGGGACCTTCATATACATCAATAACGTAATATAACCTAACCTAACCCAAAATAACGTCTCGGAGCTAATGTTTAACCACATTCCTGGCTTGTTGGCCTCTACGTTTCCGTGAGACCTTTATATACATCAATAACGTAATATAACCTAACCTAACCCAACCTAACATCTCGGCGGTAATATTTGACAACATTCCTGGCGAGTTGGCCTCTACGTCTCCGTGGGGCCTTTATATACATCAATAACGTAATATAACCTAACCTAACACAACCCAACCTCTCGGCACTAATATTTGACAATATTACTGGCGAGTTGGCCTCTACGTTTCCGTGGGGCTTTTATATACATCAATAACGTAATATAACCTAACCTAACCCGAAGTAACGTCTCGGAGGTAATGTTTAACCACATTCCTGGCTTGTTGGCCTCTACGTTTCCGTGAGACCTTTATATACATGAATAACGTAATATAACCTAACCTAACCCAAAGTAACGTCTCGGAGGTAATGTTTAACCACATTCCTGGCTTGTTGGCCTCTACGTTTCCGTGAGACCTTTATATACATCAATAACGTAATATAACCTAACCTAACCCAACCTAACATCTCGGCGGTAATATTTGACAACATTCCTGGCGAGTTGCCCTCTACGACTCCGTGAGACTTTCATATCCATCAATAATGTAATATAACCTAACCTAACCCAACCTAACCTTTCGGCGCTATTATTTGACAACATTCCTGGCGAGTTGGCCTCTACGTCCCCGTGGGACTTTTATATACATCAATAGCGTAATATAACCTAACCTAACACAACCTACCATCTCGGTACTAATATTTGACAACATTCCTGGCGTGTTGGACTCTACGTCTCCGTGGGAATTTTATATACATCAATAACGTAATATAACGTAACCTAACACAACCTAACACCTCGGCGGTAATATTTGACAACATTCCTGGCGAGTTGGCCTCTACGTCTCCGTAGGGCCTTATATACATCAATAACGTAATATAACCTAACCTAACACAACCCAACCTCTCGGCACTAATATTTGACAATATTACTGGCGTGTTGGCCTCTACGTTTCCGTGGGGCTTTTATATACATCAATAACGTAATATAACCTAACCTAACCCAAAGTAACGTCTCGGAGGTAATGTTTAACCACATTCCTGGCTTGTTGGCCTCTACGTTTCCGTGAGACCTTTATATACATGAATAACGTAATATAACCTAACCTAACCCAAAGTAACGTCTCGGAGGTAATGTTTAACCACATTCCTGGCTTGTTGGCCTCTACGTTTCCGTGAGACCTTTATATACATCAATAACGTAATATAACCTAACCTAACCCAACCTAACATCTCGGCGGTAATATTTGACAACATTCCTGGCGAGTTAGCCTCTACGTCTCCGTGAGACCTTCATATCCATCAATAACGTAATATAACCTAACCTAACCCAACCTAACCTTTCGGCGCTATTATTTGACAACATTCCTGGCGAGTTGGCCTCTACGTCTCCGTGGGACTCTTATATACATCAATTACGTAATATAACCTAACCTAACCCAACCTAACTTTTCGGCGCTATTATTTGACAACATTCCTGGCGAGTTGGCCTCTACGTCTCCGTGGGACCTTCATATACATCAATAACGTAATATAACCTAACCTAACCCAAAATAACGTCTCGGAGCTAATGTTTAACCACATTCCTGGCTTGTTGGCCTCTACGTTTCCGTGAGACCTTTATATACATCAATAACGTAATATAACCTAACCTAACCCAACCTAACATCTCGGCGGTAATATTTGACAACATTCCTGGCGAGTTGGCCTCTACGTCTCCGTGGGGCCTTTATATACATCAATAACGTAATATAACCTAACCTAACACAACCCAACCTCTCGGCACTAATATTTGACAATATTACTGGCGAGTTGGCCTCTACGTTTCCGTGGGGCTTTTATATACATCAATAACGTAATATAACCTAACCTAACCCGAAGTAACGTCTCGGAGGTAATGTTTAACCACATTCCTGGCTTGTTGGCCTCTACGTTTCCGTGAGACCTTTATATACATGAATAACGTAATATAACCTAACCTAACCCAAAGTAACGTCTCGGAGGTAATGTTTAACCACATTCCTGGCTTGTTGGCCTCTACGTTTCCGTGAGACCTTTATATACATCAATAACGTAATATAACCTAACCTAACCCAACCTAACATCTCGGCGGTAATATTTGACAACATTCCGGGCGAGTTAGCCTCTACGTCTCCGTGAGACCTTCATATCCATCAATAACGTAATATAACCTAACCTAACCCAACCTAACCTTTCGGCGCTATTATTTGACAACATTCCTGGCGAGTTGGCCTCTACGTCTCCGTGGGACTTTTATATACATCAATTACGGAATATAACCTAACCTAACCCAACCTAACTTTTCGGCGCTATTATTTGACAACATTCCTGGCGAGTTGGCCTCTACGTCTCCGTGGGACCTTCATATACATCAATAACGTAATATAACCTAACCTAACCCAAAATAACGTCTCGGAGCTAATGTTTAACCACATTCCTGGCTTGTTGGCCTCTACGTTTCCGTGAGACCTTTATATACATCAATAACGTAATATAACCTAACCTAACCCAACCTATCATCTCGGCGGTAATATTTGACAACATTCCTGGCGAGTTGGCCTGTACATCTCCGTGGGGCCTTTATATACATCAATAACGTAATATAACCTAACCTAACACAACCCAACCTCTCGGCACTATTATTTGACAACATTCCTGGCGAGTTGGCCTCTACGTCTCCGTGGGACTTTTATATACATCAATTACGTAATATAACCTAACCTAACCCAACCTAACTTTTCGGCGCTATTATTTGACAACATTCCTGGCGAGTTGGCCTCTACGTCTCCGTGGGACCTTCATATACATCAATAACGTAATATAACCTAACCTAACCCAAAATAACGTCTCGGAGCTAATGTTTAACCACATTCCTGGCTTGTTGGCCTCTACGTTTCCGTGGGAATTTTATATACATCAGTAACGTAATATAACCTAACCTAACAAAACCTAATATCTCGGCGCTATTATTTGACAACATTCCTGTCGAGTTGGCCTCTACGTCTCCGTGGGGCCTTCATATACATCAAAAACGTAATATAACCTAACCTAACCCAACCTAACATCTCAGCGGTAATATTTGACAACATTCCTGGCAAGTTGGCCTCTACGTCTCCGTGGGGCCTTTATATACATCAATAACGTAATATAACCTAACCTAACAAAACCTAACATCTCGGCGGTATTATTTGACAACATTCCTGGCGAGTTGGCCTCTACGTCTCCGTGGGGCCCTTATATACTTCAAAAACGTAATATAATCTAACCTAACCCAACCTATCATCTCGGCGGTAATATTTGACAACATTCCTGGCGAGTTGCCCTCTACGACTCCGTGAGACTTTCATATCCATCAATAATGTAATATAACCTAACCTAACCCAACCTAACCTTTCGGCGCTATTATTTGACAACATTCCTGGCGAGTTGGCCTCTACGTCCCCGTGGGACTTTTATATACATCAATAGCGTAATATAACCTAACCTAACACAACCTACCATCTCGGTACTAATATTTGACAACATTCCTGGCGTGTTGGACTCTACGTCTCCGTGGGAATTTTATATACATCAATAACGTAATATAACGTAACCTAACACAACCTAACACCTCGGCGGTAATATTTGACAACATTCCTGGCGAGTTGGCCTCTACGTCTCCGTAGGGCCTTATATACATCAATAACGTAATATAACCTAACCTAACACAACCCAACCTCTCGGCACTAATATTTGACAATATTACTGGCGTGTTGGCCTCTACGTTTCCGTGGGGCTTTTATATACATCAATAAAGTAATATAACCTAACCTAACCCAAAGTAACGTCTCGGAGGTAATGTTTAACCACATTCCTGGCTTGTTGGCCTCTACGTTTCCGTGAGACCTTTATATACATCAATAACGTAATATAACCTAACCTAACCCAACCTAACATCTCGGCGGTAATATTTGACAACATTCCTGGCGAGTTAGCCTCTACGTCTCCGTGAGACCTTCATATCCATCAATAACGTAATATAACCTAACCTAACCCAACCTAACCTTTCGGCGCTATTATTTGACAACATTCCTGGCGAGTTGGCCTCTACGTCTCCGTGGGACTCTTATATACATCAATTACGTAATATAACCTAACCTAACCCAACCTAACTTTTCGGCGCTATTATTTGACAACATTCCTGGCGAGTTGGCCTCTACGTCTCCGTGGGACCTTCATATACATCAATAACGTAATATAACCTAACCTAACCCAAAATAACGTCTCGGAGCTAATGTTTAACCACATTCCTGGCTTGTTGGCCTCTACGTTTCCGTGAGACCTTTATATACATCAATAACGTAATATAACCTAACCTAACCCAACCTAACATCTCGGCGGTAATATTTGACAACATTCCTGGCGAGTTGGCCTCTACGTCTCCGTGGGGCCTTTATATACATCAATAACGTAATATAACCTAACCTAACACAACCCAACCTCTCGGCACTAATATTTGACAATATTACTGGCGAGTTGGCCTCTACGTTTCCGTGGGGCTTTTATATACATCAATAACGTAATATAACCTAACCTAACCCAAAGTAACGTCTCGGAGGTAATGTTTAACCACATTCCTGGCTTGTTGGCCTCTACGTTTCCGTGAGACCTTTATATACATCAATAACGTAATATAACCTAACCTAACCCAACCTAACATCTCGGCGGTAATATTTGACAACATTCCGGGCGAGTTAGCCTCTACGTCTCCGTGAGACCTTCATATCCATCAATAACGTAATATAACCTAACCTAACCCAACCTAACCTTTCGGCGCTATTATTTGACAACATTCCTGGCGAGTTGGCCTCTACGTCTCCGTGGGACTTTTATATACATCAATTACGGAATATAACCTAACCTAACCCAACCTAACTTTTCGGCGCTATTATTTGACAACATTCCTGGCGAGTTGGCCTCTACGTCTCCGTGGGACCTTCATATACATCAATAACGTAATATAACCTAACCTAACCCAAAATAACGTCTCGGAGCTAATGTTTAACCACATTCCTGGCTTGTTGGCCTCTACGTTTCCGTGAGACCTTTATATACATCAATAACGTAATATAACCTAACCTAACCCAACCTATCATCTCGGCGGTAATATTTGACAACATTCCTGGCGAGTTGGCCTGTACATCTCCGTGGGGCCTTTATATACATCAATAACGTAATATAACCTAACCTAACACAACCCAACCTCTCGGCACTATTATTTGACAACATTCCTGGCGAGTTGGCCTCTACGTCTCCGTGGGACTTTTATATACATCAATTACGTAATATAACCTAACCTAACCCAACCTAACTTTTCGGCGCTATTATTTGACAACATTCCTGGCGAGTTGGCCTCTACGTCTCCGTGGGACCTTCATATACATCAATAACGTAATATAACCTAACCTAACCCAAAATAACGTCTCGGAGCTAATGTTTAACCACATTCCTGGCTTGTTGGCCTCTACGTTTCCGTGGGAATTTTATATACATCAGTAACGTAATATAACCTAACCTAACAAAACCTAATATCTCGGCGCTATTATTTGACAACATTCCTGTCGAGTTGGCCTCTACGTCTCCGTGGGGCCTTCATATACATCAAAAACGTAATATAACCTAACCTAACCCAACCTAACATCTCAGCGGTAATATTTGACAACATTCCTGGCGAGTTGGCCTCTACGTCTCCGTGGGGCCTTTATATACATCAATAACGTAATATAACCTAACCTAACAAAACCTAACATCTCGGCGGTATTATTTGACAACATTCCTGGCGAGTTGGCCTCTACGTCTCCGTGGGGCCCTTATATACTTCAAAAACGTAATATAATCTAACCTAACCCAACCTATCATCTCGGCGGTAATATTTGACAACATTCCTGGCGAGTTGCCCTCTACGACTCCGTGAGACTTTCATATCCATCAATAATGTAATATAACCTAACCTAACCCAACCTAACCTTTCGGCGCTATTATTTGACAACATTCCTGGCGAGTTGGCCTCTACGTCCCCGTGGGACTTTTATATACATCAATAGCGTAATATAACCTAACCTAACACAACCTACCATCTCGGTACTAATATTTGACAACATTCCTGGCGTGTTGGACTCTACGTCTCCGTGGGAATTTTATATACATCAATAACGTAATATAACGTAACCTAACACAACCTAACACCTCGGCGGTAATATTTGACAACATTCCTGGCGAGTTGGCCTCTACGTCTCCGTAGGGCCTTATATACATCAATAACGTAATATAACCTAACCTAACACAACCCAACCTCTCGGCACTAATATTTGACAATATTACTGGCGTGTTGGCCTCTACGTTTCCGTGGGGCTTTTATATACATCAATAAAGTAATATAACCTAACCTAACCCAAAGTAACGTCTCGGAGGTAATGTTTAACCACATTCCTGGCTTGTTGGCCTCTACGTTTCCGTGAGACCTTTATATACATGAATAACGTAATATAACCTAACCTAACCCAAAGTAACGTCTCGGAGGTAATGTTTAACCACATTCCTGGCTTGTTGGCCTCTACGTTTCCGTGAGACCTTTATATACATCAATAACGTAATATAACCTAACCTAACCCAACCTAACATCTCGGCGGTAATATTTGACAACATTCCTGGCGAGTTAGCCTCTACGTCTCCGTGAGACCTTCATATCCATCAATAACGTAATATAACCTAACCTAACCCAACCTAACCTTTCGGCGCTATTATTTGACAACATTCCTGGCGAGTTGGCCTCTACGTCTCCGTGGGACTTTTATATACATCAATTACGTAATATAACCTAACCTAACCCAACCTAACTTTTCGGCGCTATTATTTGACAACATTCCTGGCGAGTTGGCCTCTACGTCTCCGTGGGACCTTCATATACATCAATAACGTAATATAACCTAACCTAACCCAAAATAACGTCTCGGAGCTAATGTTTAACCACATTCCTGGCTTGTTGGCCTCTACGTTTCCGTGAGACCTTTATATACATCAATAACGTAATATAACCTAACCTAACCCAACCTAACATCTCGGCGGTAATATTTGACAACATTCCTGGCGAGTTGGCCTCTACGTCTCCGTGGGGCCTTTATATACATCAATAACGTAATATAACCTAACCTAACACAACCCAACCTCTCGGCACTAATATTTGACAATATTACTGGCGAGTTGGCCTCTACGTTTCCGTGGGGCTTTTATATACATCAATAACGTAATATAACCTAACCTAACCCGAAGTAACGTCTCGGAGGTAATGTTTAACCACATTCCTGGCTTGTTGGCCTCTACGTTTCCGTGAGACCTTTATATACATGAATAACGTAATATAACCTAACCTAACCCAAAGTAACGTCTCGGAGGTAATGTTTAACCACATTCCTGGCTTGTTGGCCTCTACGTTTCCGTGAGACCTTTATATACATCAATAACGTAATATAACCTAACCTAACCCAACCTAACATCTCGGCGGTAATATTTGACAACATTCCTGGCGAGTTGCCCTCTACGACTCCGTGAGACTTTCATATCCATCAATAATGTAATATAACCTAACCTAACCCAACCTAACCTTTCGGCGCTATTATTTGACAACATTCCTGGCGAGTTGGCCTCTACGTCCCCGTGGGACTTTTATATACATCAATAGCGTAATATAACCTAACCTAACACAACCTACCATCTCGGTACTAATATTTGACAACATTCCTGGCGTGTTGGACTCTACGTCTCCGTGGGAATTTTATATACATCAATAACGTAATATAACGTAACCTAACACAACCTAACACCTCGGCGGTAATATTTGACAACATTCCTGGCGAGTTGGCCTCTACGTCTCCGTAGGGCCTTATATACATCAATAACGTAATATAACCTAACCTAACACAACCCAACCTCTCGGCACTAATATTTGACAATATTACTGGCGTGTTGGCCTCTACGTTTCCGTGGGGCTTTTATATACATCAATAACGTAATATAACCTAACCTAACCCAAAGTAACGTCTCGGAGGTAATGTTTAACCACATTCCTGGCTTGTTGGCCTCTACGTTTCCGTGAGACCTTTATATACATGAATAACGTAATATAACCTAACCTAACCCAAAGTAACGTCTCGGAGGTAATGTTTAACCACATTCCTGGCTTGTTGGCCTCTACGTTTCCGTGAGACCTTTATATACATCAATAACGTAATATAACCTAACCTAACCCAACCTAACATCTCGGCGGTAATATTTGACAACATTCCTGGCGAGTTAGCCTCTACGTCTCCGTGAGACCTTCATATCCATCAATAACGTAATATAACCTAACCTAACCCAACCTAACCTTTCGGCGCTATTATTTGACAACATTCGTGGCGAGTTGGCCTCTACGTCTCCGTGGGACTCTTATATACATCAATTACGTAATATAACCTAACCTAAGCCAACCTAACTTTTCGGCGCTATTATTTGACAACATTCCTGGCGAGTTGGCCTCTACGTCTCCGTGGGACCTTCATATACATCAATAACGTAATATAACCTAACCTAACCCAAAATAACGTCTCGGAGCTAATGTTTAACCACATTCCTGGCTTGTTGGCCTCTACGTTTCCGTGAGACCTTTATATACATCAATAACGTAATATAACCTAACCTAACCCAACCTAACATCTCGGCGGTAATATTTGACAACATTCCTGGCGAGTTGGCCTCTACGTCTCCGTGGGGCCTTTATATACATCAATAACGTAATATAACCTAACCTAACACAACCCAACCTCTCGGCACTAATATTTGACAATATTACTGGCGAGTTGGCCTCTACGTTTCCGTGGGGCTTTTATATACATCAATAACGTAATATAACCTAACCTAACCCGAAGTAACGTCTCGGAGGTAATGTTTAACCACATTCCTGGCTTGTTGGCCTCTACGTTTCCGTGAGACCTTTATATACATGAATAACGTAATATAACCTAACCTAACCCAAAGTAACGTCTCGGAGGTAATGTTTAACCACATTCCTGGCTTGTTGGCCTCTACGTTTCCGTGAGACCTTTATATACATCAATAACGTAATATAACCTAACCTAACCCAACCTAACATCTCGGCGGTAATATTTGACAACATTCCTGGCGAGTTAGCCTCTACGTCTCCGTGAGACCTTCATATCCATCAATAACGTAATATAACCTAACCTAACCCAACCTAACCTTTCGGCGCTATTATTTGACAACATTCCTGGCGAGTTGGCCTCTACGTCTCCGTGGGACTTTTATATACATCAATTACGGAATATAACCTAACCTAACCCAACCTAACTTTTCGGCGCTATTATTTGACAACATTCCTGGCGAGTTGGCCTCTACGTCTCCGTGGGACCTTCATATACATCAATAACGTAATATAACCTAACCTAACCCAAAATAACGTCTCGGAGCTAATGTTTAACCACATTCCTGGCTTGTTGGCCTCTACGTTTCCGTGAGACCTTTATATACATCAATAACGTAATATAACCTAACCTAACCCAACCTATCATCTCGGCGGTAATATTTGACAACATTCCTGGCGAGTTGGCCTGTACGTCTCCGTGGGGCCTTTATATACATCAATAACGTAATATAACCTAACCTAACACAACCCAACCTCTCGGCACCAATATTTGACAATATTACTGGCGAGTTGGCCTCTACGTTTCCGTGGGGCTTTTATATACATCAATAACGTAATATAACCTAACCTAACCCAAAGTAACGTCTCGGAGGTAATGTTTAACCACATTCCTGGCTTGTTGGCCTCTACGTTTCCGTGAGACCTTTATATACATGAATAACGTAATATAACCTAACCTAACCCAAAGTAACGTCTCGGAGGTAATGTTTAACCACATTCCTGGCTTGTTGGCCTCTACGTTTCCGTGAGACCTTTATATACATCAATAACGTAATATAACCTAACCTAACCCAACCTAACATCTCGGCGGTAATATTTGACAACATTCCTGGCGAGTTAGCCTCTACGTCTCCGTGAGACCTTCATATCCATCAATAACGTAATATAACCTAACCTAACCCAACCTAACCTTTCGGCGCTATTATTTGACAACATTCCTGGCGAGTTGGCCTCTACGTCTCCGTGGGACTTTTATATACATCAATTACGTAATATAACCTAACCTAACCCAACCTAACTTTTCGGCGCTATTATTTGACAACATTCCTGGCGAGTTGGCCTCTACGTCTCCGTGGGACCTTCATATACATCAATAACGTAATATAACCTAACCTAACCCAAAATAACGTCTCGGAGCTAATGTTTAACCACATTCCTGGCTTGTTGGCCTCTACGTTTCCGTGAGACCTTTATATACATCAATAACGTAATATAACCTAACCTAACCCAACCTAACATCTCGGCGGTAATATTTGACAACATTCCTGGCGAGTTGGCCTCTACGTCTCCGTGGGGCCTTTATATACATCAATAACGTAATATAACCTAACCTAACCCAACCTAACCTTTCGGCGCTATTATTTGACAACATTCCTGGCGAGTTGGCCTCTACGTCTCCGTGGGACCTTCATATACTTCAATAACGTAATATAATCTAACCTAACCCAACCTATCATCTCGGCGGTAATATTTGACAACATTCCTGGCGAGTTGGACTCTACGTCTCCGTGGGACCTTCATATACGTCATTAACGTAATGTAACCTAACCTAAGCCAACCTAACATTTCGGCGGTAATATTTGACAACATTCCTGGCAAGTTGGCCCCTACGTTTCCGTGGGAATTTTATATACATCAGTAACGTAATATAACCTAACCTAACACAACCTAAGATCTCGGCGCTATTATTTGACAACATTCCTTTCGAGTCGGCCTCTACGTCTCCGTGGGACCTTCATATACATCAATAACGTAATATAACCTAACCAAACCCAACCCAACCTCTCGGTACTAATATTTGACAACATTCCTGGCGAGTTGGACTCTACGTCTCCGTGGGAATTTTATATACATCAGTAACGTAATATAACCTAACCTAACACAACCTAAGATCTCGGCGGTAATATTTGACAACATTCCGTGCGAGTTGGGCTCTACGTCTCCGTGGGGCCTTTATATACATCAATAACGTAATATAACCTAACCTAACACAACCTAACATCTCGGCGGTAATATTTGACAACATTCCTAGCGAGTTGGCCTCTACGTCTCCGTGGGGCCTTTATATACTTCAAAAACGTAATATAAGCTTATATAACCCAACCTAACCTCTCGACGCTATTATTTGACAACATTCCTGGCGAGTTGGCCTCTACGTATCCGTGGGGCTTTTATATACACCAATAACGTAATATAACCTAACCTAACCCAAAGTAACGTCTCGGAGGTAATGTTTAACCACATTCCTGGCTTGTTGGCCTCTACGTTTCCATGAGACCTTTATATACATCAATAACATAATATAACCTAACCTAACCCAACCTAACATTTCGGCGGTAATATTTGACAACATTCCTGGCGAGTTGGCCTCTACGTCTCCGTGGGAATTTTATATACATCAGTAACGTAATATAACCTAACCTAACACAACCTAAGATCTCGGCGCTATTATTTGACAACATTCCTTTCGAGTCGGCCTCTACGTCTCCGTGGGACCTTCATATACATCAATAACGTAATATAACCTAACCCAACCCAACCCAACCTCTCGGTACTAATATTTGACAACATTCCTGGCGAGTTGGACTCTACGTCTCCGTGGGACCTTCATATACATCAATAACGTAATATAACCTAACCTAACCCAACCTAACCTTTCGGCGCTATTATTTGACCACATTCCTGACTTGTTGGCCTCTACGTCTCCGTGGGGCTTTTATATACATCAATAACGTAATATAACCTAACTTAACCCAAATTATCGTCTCGGAGGTAATGTTTAACCACATTCCTGGCTTGTTGGCCTCTACGTTTCCGTGAGACCTTTATATACATCAATAACATAATATAACCTAACCTAACCCAACCTAACATTTCGGCGGTAATATTTGACAACATTCCTGGCGAGTTGGCCTCTACGTCTCCGTGGGACTTTTATATACATCAATTACGTAATATAACCTAACCTAACCCAACCTAACTTTTCGGCGCTATTATTTGACAACATTCCTGGCGAGTTGGCCTCTACGTCTCCGTGGGCCCTTCATATACATCAATAACGTAATATAACCTAACCTAACCCAAAATAACGTCTCGGAGCTAATGTTTAACCACATTCCTGGCTTGTTGGCCTCTACGTTTCCGTGAGACCTTTATATACATCAATAACGTAATATAACCTAACCTAACCCAACCTAACATCTCGGCGGTAATATTTGACAACACTCCTGGCGAGTTGGCCTCTACGTCTCCGTGGGGCCTTTATATACATCAATAACGTAATATAACCTAACCTAACACAACCCAACCTCTCGGCACTAATATTTGACAATATTACTGGCGAGTTGGCCTCTACGTTTCCGTGGGGCTTTTATATACATCAATAACGTAATATAACCTAACCTAACCCGAAGTAACGTCTCGGAGGTAATGTTTAACCACATTCCTGGCTTGTTGGCCTCTACGTTTCCGTGAGACCTTTATATACATGAATAACGTAATATAACCTAACCTAACCCAAAGTAACGTCTCGGAGGTAATGTTTAACCACATTCCTGGCTTGTTGGCCTCTACGTTTCCGTGAGACCTTTATATACATCAATAACGCAATATAACCTAACCTAACCCAACCTAACATCTCGGCGGTAATATTTGACAACATTCCTGGCGAGTTGCCCTCTACGTCTCCGTGGGACTTTTATATACATCAATTACGTAATATAACCTAACCTAACCCAACCTAACTTTTCGGCGCTATTATTTGACAACATTCCTGGCGAGTTGGCCTCTACGTCTCCGTGGGCCCTTCATATACATCAATAACGTAATATAACCTAACCTAACCCAAAATAACGTCTCGGAGCTAATGTTTAACCACATTCCTGGCTTGTTGGCCTCTACGTTTCCGTGAGACCTTTATATACATCAATAACGTAATATAACCTAACCTAACCCAACCTAACATCTCGGCGGTAATATTTGACAACATTCCTGGCGAGTTGGCCTGTACGTCTCCGTGGGGCCTTTATATACATCAATAACGTAATATAACCTAACCTAACCCAACCTATCATCTCGGCGGTAATATTTGACAACATTCCTGGCGAGTTGGCCTGTACGTCTCCGTGGGGCCTTTATATACATCAATAACGTAATATAACCTAACCTAACACAACCCAACCTCTCGGCACTAATATTTGACAATATTACTGGCGAGTTGGCCTCTACGTTTCCGTGGGGCTTTTATATACATCAATAACGTAATATAACCTAACCTAACCCAAAGTAACGTCTCGGAGGTAATGTTTAACCACATTCCTGGCTTGTTGGCCTCTACGTTTCCGTGAGACCTTTATATACATGAATAACGTAATATAACCTAACCTAACCCAAAGTAACGTCTCGGAGGTAATGTTTAACCACATTCCTGGCTTGTTGGCCTCTACGTTTCCGTGAGACCTTTATATACATCAATAACGTAATATAACCTAACCTAACCCAACCTAACATCTCGGCGGTAATATTTGACAACATTCCTGGCGAGTTAGCCTCTACGTCTCCGTGAGACCTTCATATCCATCAATAACGTAATATAACCTAACCTAACCCAACCTAACCTTTCGGCGCTATTATTTGGCAACATTCCTGGCGAGTTGGCCTCTACGTCTCCGTGGGACTTTTATATACATCAATTACGTAATATAACCTAACCTAACCCAACCTAACTTTTCGGCGCTATTATTTGACAACATTCCTGGCGAGTTGGCCTCTACGTCTCCGTGGGACCTTCATATACATCAATAACGTAATATAACCTAACCTAACCCAAAATAACGTCTCGGAGCTAATGTTTAACCACATTCCTGGCTTGTTGGCCTCTACGTTTCCGTGAGACCTTTATATACATCAATAACGTAATATAACCTAACCTAACCCAACCTAACATCTCGGCGGTAATATTTGACAACATTCCTGGCGAGTTGGCCTCTACGTCTCCGTGGGGCCTTTATATACATCAATAACGTAATATAACCTAACCTAACCCAACCTAACCTTTCGGCGCTATTATTTGACAACATTCCTGGCGAGTTGGCCTCTACGTCTCCGTGGGACCTTCATATACTTCAATAACGTAATATAATCTAACCTAACCCAACCTATCATCTCGGCGGTAATATTTGACAACATTCCTGGCGAGTTGGACTCTACGTCTCCGTGGGACCTTCATATACGTCATTAACGTAATGTAACCTAACCTAAGCCAACCTAACATTTCGGCGGTAATATTTGACAACATTCCTGGCAAGTTGGCCCCTACGTTTCCGTGGGAATTTTATATACATCAGTAACGTAATATAACCTAACCTAACACAACCTAAGATCTCGGCGCTATTATTTGACAACATTCCTTTCGAGTCGGCCTCTACGTCTCCGTGGGACCTTCATATACATCAATAACGTAATATAACCTAACCAAACCCAACCCAACCTCTCGGTACTAATATTTGACAACATTCCTGGCGAGTTGGACTCTACGTCTCCGTGGGAATTTTATATACATCAGTAACGTAATATAACCTAACCTAACACAACCTAAGATCTCGGCGGTAATATTTGACAACATTCCGTGCGAGTTGGGCTCTACGTCTCCGTGGGGCCTTTATATACATCAATAACGTAATATAACCTAACCTAACGCAACCTAACATCTCGGCGGTAATATTTGACAACATTCCTGGCGAGTTGGCCTCTACGTCTCCGTGGGGCCTTTATATACTTCAAAAACGTAATATAAGCTTATATAACCCAACCTAACCTCTCGACGCTATTATTTGACAACATTCCTGGCGAGTTGGCCTCTACGTATCCGTGGGGCTTTTATATACACCAATAACGTAATATAACCTAACCTAACCCAAAGTAACGTCTCGGAGGTAATGTTTAACCACATTCCTGGCTTGTTGGCCTCTACGTTTCCATGAGACCTTTATATACATCAATAACATAATATAACCTAACCTAACCCAACCTAACATTTCGGCGGTAATATTTGACAACATTCCTGGCGAGTTGGCCTCTACGTCTCCGTGGGAATTTTATATACATCAGTAACGTAATATAACCTAACCTAACACAACCTAAGATCTCGGCGCTATTATTTGACAACATTCCTTTCGAGTCGGCCTCTACGTCTCCGTGGGACCTTCATATACATCAATAACGTAATATAACCTAACCCAACCCAACCCAACCTCTCGGTACTAATATTTGACAACATTCCTGGCGAGTTGGACTCTACGTCTCCGTGGGACCTTCATATACATCAATAACGTAATATAACCTAACCTAACCCAACCTAACCTTTCGGCGCTATTATTTGACCACATTCCTGACTTGTTGGCCTCTACGTCTCCGTGGGGCTTTTATATACATCAATAACGTAATATAACCTAACTTAACCCAAATTATCGTCTCGGAGGTAATGTTTAACCACATTCCTGGCTTGTTGGCCTCTACGTTTCCGTGAGACCTTTATATACATCAATAACATAATATAACCTAACCTAACCCAACCTAACATTTCGGCGGTAATATTTGACAACATTCCTGGCGAGTTGGCCTCTACGTCTCCGTGGGACTTTTATATACATCAATTACGTAATATAACCTAACCTAACCCAACCTAACTTTTCGGCGCTATTATTTGACAACATTCCTGGCGAGTTGGCCTCTACGTCTCCGTGGGCCCTTCATATACATCAATAACGTAATATAACCTAACCTAACCCAAAATAACGTCTCGGAGCTAATGTTTAACCACATTCCTGGCTTGTTGGCCTCTACGTTTCCGTGAGACCTTTATATACATCAATAACGTAATATAACCTAACCTAACCCAACCTAACATCTCGGCGGTAATATTTGACAACATTCCTGGCGAGTTGGCCTCTACGTCTCCGTGGGGCCTTTATATACATCAATAACGTAATATAACCTAACCTAACACAACCCAACCTCTCGGCACTAATATTTGACAATATTACTGGCGAGTTGGCCTCTACGTTTCCGTGGGGCTTTTATATACATCAATAACGTAATATAACCTAACCTAACCCGAAGTAACGTCTCGGAGGTAATGTTTAACCACATTCCTGGCTTGTTGGCCTCTACGTTTCCGTGAGACCTTTATATACATGAATAACGTAATATAACCTAACCTAACCCAAAGTAACGTCTCGGAGGTAATGTTTAACCACATTCCTGGCTTGTTGGCCTCTACGTTTCCGTGAGACCTTTATATACATCAATAACGTAATATAACCTAACCTAACCCAACCTAACATCTCGGCGGTAATATTTGACAACATTCCTGGCGAGTTGCCCTCTACGTCTCCGTGGGACTTTTATATACATCAATTACGTAATATAACCTAACCTAACCCAACCTAACTTTTCGGCGCTATTATTTGACAACATTCCTGGCGAGTTGGCCTCTACGTCTCCGTGGGCCCTTCATATACATCAATAACGTAATATAACCTAACCTAACCCAAAATAACGTCTCGGAGCTAATGTTTAACCACATTCCTGGCTTGTTGGCCTCTACGTTTCCGTGAGACCTTTATATACATCAATAACGTAATATAACCTAACCTAACCCAACCTAACATCTCGGCGGTAATATTTGACAACATTCCTGGCGAGTTGGCCTGTACGTCTCCGTGGGGCCTTTATATACATCAATAACGTAATATAACCTAACCTAACACAACCCAACCTCTCGGCACTAATATTTGACAATATTACTGGCGAGTTGGCCTCTACGTTTCCGTGGGGCTTTTATATACATCAATAACGTAATATAACCTAACCTAACCCAAAGTAACGTCTCGGAGGTAATGTTTAACCACATTCCTGGCTTGTTGGCCTCTACGTTTCCGTGAGACCTTTATATACATGAATAACGTAATATAACCTAACCTAACCCAAAGTAACGTCTCGGAGGTAATGTTTAACCACATTCCTGGCTTGTTGGCCTCTACGTTTCCGTGAGACCTTTATATACATCAATAACGTAATATAACCTAACCTAACCCAACCTAACATATCGGCGGTAATATTTGACAACATTCCTGGCGAGTTAGCCTCTACGTCTCCGTGAGACCTTCATATCCATCAATAACGTAATATAACCTAACCTAACCCAACCTAACCTTTCGGCGCTATTATTTGACAACATTCCTGGCGAGTTGGCCTCTACGTCTCCGTGGGACTTTTATATACATCAATTACGTAATATAACCTAACCTAACCCAACCTAACTTTTCGGCGCTATTATTTGACAACATTCCTGGCGAGTTGGCCTCTACGTCTCCGTGGGACCTTCATATACATCAATAACGTAATATAACCTAACCTAACCCAAAATAACGTCTCGGAGCTAATGTTTAACCACATTCCTGGCTTGTTGGCCTCTACGTTTCCGTGAGACCTTTATATACATCAATAACGTAATATAACCTAACCTAACCCAACCTAACATCTCGGCGGTAATATTTGACAACATTCCTGGCGAGTTGGCCTCTACGTCTCCGTGGGGCCTTTATATACATCAATAACGTAATATAACCTAACCTAACCCAACCTAACCTTTCGGCGCTATTATTTGACAACATTCCTGGCGAGTTGGCCTCTACGTCTCCGTGGGACCTTCATATACTTCAATAACGTAATATAATCTAACCTAACCCAACCTATCATCTCGGCGGTAATATTTGACAACATTCCTGGCGAGTTGGACTCTACGTCTCCGTGGGACCTTCATATACGTCAATAACGTAATGTAACCTAACCTAAGCCAACCTAACATTTCGGCGGTAATATTTGACAACATTCCTGGCAAGTTGGCCCCTACGTTTCCGTGGGAATTTTATATACATCAGTAACGTAATATAACCTAACCTAACACAACCTAAGATCTCGGCGCTATTATTTGACAACATTCCTTTCGAGTCGGCCTCTACGTCTCCGTGGGACCTTCATATACATCAATAACGTAATATAACCTAACCAAACCCAACCCAACCTCTCGGTACTAATATTTGACAACATTCCTGGCGAGTTGGACTCTACGTCTCCGTGGGAATTTTATATACATCAGTAACGTAATATAACCTAACCTAACACAACCTAAGATCTCGGCGGTAATATTTGACAACATTCCGTGCGAGTTGGGCTCTACGTCTCCGTGGGGCCTTTATATACATCAATAACGTAATATAACCTAACCTAACACAACCTAACATCTCGGCGGTAATATTTGACAACATTCCTGGCGAGTTGGCCTCTACGTCTCCGTGGGGCCTTTATATACTTCAAAAACGTAATATAAGCTTATATAACCCAACCTAACCTCTCGACGCTATTATTTGACAACATTCCTGGCGAGTTGGCCTCTACGTATCCGTGGGGCTTTTATATACACCAATAACGTAATATAACCTAACCTAACCCAAAGTAACGTCTCGGAGGTAATGTTTAACCACATTCCTGGCTTGTTGGCCTCTACGTTTCCATGAGACCTTTATATACATCAATAACATAATATAACCTAACCTAACCCAACCTAACATTTCGGCGGTAATATTTGACAACATTCCTGGCGAGTTGGCCTCTACGTCTCCGTGGGAATTTTATATACATCAGTAACGTAATATAACCTAACCTAACACAACCTAAGATCTCGGCGCTATTATTTGATAACATTCCTTTCGAGTCGGCCTCTACGTCTCCGCGGGACCTTCATATACATCAATAACGTAATATAACCTAACCCAACCCAACCCAACCTCTCGGTACTAATATTTGACAACATTCCTGGCGAGTTGGACTCTACGTCTCCGTGGGACCTTCATATACATCAATAACGTAATATAACCTAACCTAACCCAACCTAACCTTTCGGCGCTATTATTTGACCACATTCCTGACTTGTTGGCCTCTACGTCTCCGTGGGGCTTTTATATACATCAATAACGTAATATAACCTAACTTAACCAAATTATCGTCTCGGAGGTAATGTTTAACCGCATTCCTGGCTTGTTGGCCTCTACGTTTCCGTGAGACCTTTATATACATCAATAACATAATATAACCTAACCTAACCCAACCTAACATTTCGGCGGTAATATTTGACAACATTCCTGGCGAGTTGGCCTCTACGTCTCCGTGGGACCTTCATATACTTCAATAACGTAATATAACCTAACCTAACCCAACCTAACCTTTCGGCGCTATTATTTGACCACATTCCTGACTTGTTGGCCTCTACGTCTCCGTGGGGCTTTTATATACATCAATAACGTAATATAACCTAACTTAACCAAATTATCGTCTCGGAGGTAATGTTTAACCGCATTCCTGGCTTGTTGGCCTCTACGTTTCCGTGAGACCTTTATATACATCAATAACATAATATAACCTAACCTAACCCAACCTAACATTTCGGCGGTAATATTTGACAATATTCCTGGCGAGTTGGCCTCTACGTCTCCGTGGGAATTTTATATACATCAGTAACGTAATATAACCTAACCTAACACAACCTAAGATCTGGGCGGTAATATTTGACAACATTCCGTGCGAGTTGGGCTCTACGTCTCCGTGGGGCCTTTATATACATCAATAACGTAATATAACCTAACCTAACACAACCTAACATCTCGGCGGTAATATTTGACAACATTCCTGGCGAGTTGGCCTCTACGTCTCCGTGGGGCCTTTATATACTTCAAAAACGTAATATAAGCTTATATAACCCAACCTAACCTCTCGACGCTATTATTTGACAACATTCCTGGCGAGTTGGCCTCTACGTATCCGTGGGGCTTTTATATACATCAATAACGTAATATAACCTAACCTAACCCAAAGTAACGTCTCGGAGGTAATGTTTAACCGCATTCCTGGCTTGTTGGCCTCTACGTTTCCATGAGACCTTTATATACATCAATAACATAATATAACCTAACCTAACCCACCCTAACATTTCGGCGGTAATATTTGACAACATTCCTGGCGAGTTGGCCTCTACGTCTCCGTGGGAATTTTATATACATCAGTAACGTAATATAACCTAACCTAACACAACCTAAGATCTCGGCGCTATTATTTGACAACATTCCTTTCGAGTCGGCCTCTACGTCTCCGTGGGACCTTCATATACATCAATAACGTAATATAACCTAACCCAACCCAACCCAACCTCTCGGTACTAATATTTGACAACATTCCTGGCGAGTTGGACTCTACGTCTCCGTGGGACCTTCATATACATCAATAACGTAATATAACCTAACCTAACCCAACCTAACCTTTCGGCGCTATTATTTGACCACATTCCTGTCTTGTTGGCCTCTACGTCTCCGTGGGGCTTTTATATACATCAATAACGTAATATAACCTAACTTAACCCAAATTATCGTCTCGGAGGTAATGTTTAACCACATTCCTGGCTTGTTGGCCTCTACGTTTCCGTGAGACCTTTATATACATCAATAACATAATATAACCTAACCTAACCCAACCTAACATTTCGGCGGTAATATTTGACAACATTCCTGGCGAGTTGGCCTCTACGTCTCCGTGGGAATTTTATATACATCAGTAACGTAATATAACCTAACCTAACACAACCTAAGATCTCGGCGGTAATATTTGACAACATTCCGTGCGAGTTGGGCTCTACGTCTCCGTGGGGCCTTTATATACATCAATAACGTAATATAACCTAACCTAACACAACCTAACATCTCGGCGGTAATATTTGACAACATTCCTGGCGAGTTGGCCTCTACGTCTCCGTGGGGCCTTTATATACTTCAAAAACGTAATATAATCTAACCTAACCCAACCTATCATCTCGGCGGTAATATTTGACAACATTCCTGGCGAGTTGGCCTCTACGACTCCGTGAGACTTTCATATCCATCAATAACGTAATATAACCTAACCTAACCCAACCTAACCTTTCGGCGCTATTATTTGACAACATTCCTGGCGAGTTGGCCTCTACGTCCCCGTGGGACTTTTATATACATCAATAACGTAATATAACCTAACCTAACGCAACCTAAACTTTCGGCGCTATTATTTGACAACATTCCTGTCGAGTCGGCCTCTACGTCTCCGTGGGACCTTCATATACATCAATAACGTAATATAACCTAACCCAATCCAACCCAACCTCCCGTTACTAATATTTGACAACATTCCTGGCGAGTTGGACTCTACGTCTCCGTGGGACTTTCATATACATCAATAACGTAATATAACATAACACAACCCAACCCAACCTCTCGGTACTAATATTTGACAACATTCCTGGCGAGTTGGACTCTACGTCTCCGTGGGACCTTCATATACATCAATAACGTAATATAACCTAACCTAACCCAACCTAACCTTTCGGCGCTATTATTTGACCACATTCCTG
Organism: Xylocopa violacea; assembly: GCA_963969225.1. Lineage (NCBI taxonomy): Eukaryota > Metazoa > Arthropoda > Insecta > Hymenoptera > Apidae > Xylocopa > Xylocopa violacea. The sequence goes on along the minus strand of CAXAJV010001290.1, from coordinate 3,030,776 downwards.
ACTTGTTGGCCTCTACGTCTCCGTGGGGCTTTTATATACATCAATAACGTAATATAACCTAACTTAACCCAAATTATCGTCTCGGAGGTAATGTTTAACCACATTCCTGGCTTGTTGGCCTCTACGTTTCCGTGAGACCTTTATCTACATCAATAACATAATATAACCTAACCTAACCCAACCTAACATTTCGGCGGTAATATTTGACAACATTCCTGGCGAGTTGGCCTCTACGTCTCCGTGGGAATTTTATATACATCAGTAACGTAATATAACCTAACCTAACACAACCTAAGGTCTCGGCGGTAATATTTGACAACATTCCGTGCGAGTTGGGCTCTACGTCTCCGTGGGGCCTTTATATACTTCAAAAACGTAATATAAGCTTATATAACCCAACCTAACCTCTCGACGCTATTATTTGACAACATTCCTGGCGAGTTGGCCTCTACGTATCCGTGGGGCTTTTATATACATCAATAACGTAATATAACCTAACCTAACCCAAAGTAACGTCTCGGAGGTAATGTTTAACCGCATTCCTGGCTTGTTGGCCTCTACGTTTCCATGAGACCTTTATATACATCAATAACATAATATAACCTAACCTAACCCACCCTAACATTTCGGCGGTAATATTTGACAACATTCCTGGCGAGTTGGCCTCTACGTCTCCGTGGGAATTTTATATACATCAGTAACGTAATATAACCTAACCTAACACAACCTAAGATCTCGGCGCTATTATTTGACAACATTCCTTTCGAGTCGGCCTCTACGTCTCCGTGGGACCTTCATATACATCAATAACGTAATATAACCTAACCCAACCCAACCCAACCTCTCGGTACTAATATTTGACAACATTCCTGGCGAGTTGGACTCTACGTCTCCGTGGGACCTTCATATACATCAATAACGTAATATAACCTAACCTAACCCAACCTAACCTTTCGGCGCTATTATTTGACCACATTCCTGACTTGTTGGCCTCTACGTCTCCGTGGGGCTTTTATATACATCAATAACGTAATATAACCTAACTTAACCCAAATTATCGTCTCGGAGGTAATGTTTAACCACATTCCTGGCTTGTTGGCCTCTACGTTTCCGTGAGACCTTTATATACATCAATAACATAATATAACCTAACCTAACCCAACCTAACATTTCGGCGGTAATATTTGACAACATTCCTGGCGAGTTGGCCTCTACGTCTCCGTGGGAATTTTATATACATCAGTAACGTAATATAACCTAACCTAACACAACCTAAGATCTCGGCGGTAATATTTGACAACATTCCGTGCGAGTTGGGCTCTACGTCTCCGTGGGGCCTTTATATACATCAATAACGTAATATAACCTAACCTAACACAACCTAACATCTCGGCGGTAATATTTGACAACATTCCTGGCGAGTTGGCCTCTACGTCTCCGTGGGGCCTTTATATACTTCAAAAACGTAATATAATCTAACCTAACCCAACCTATCATCTCGGCGGTAATATTTGACAACATTCCTGGCGAGTTGGCCTCTACGACTCCGTGAGACTTTCATATCCATCAATAACGTAATATAACCTAACCTAACCCAACCTAACCTTTCGGCGCTATTATTTGACAACATTCCTGGCGAGTTGGCCTCTACGTCCCCGTGGGACTTTTATATACATCAATAACGTAATATAACCTAACCTAACGCAACCTAAACTTTCGGCGCTATTATTTGACAACATTCCTGTCGAGTCGGCCTCTACGTCTCCGTGGGACCTTCATATACATCAATAACGTAATATAACCTAACCCAATCCAACCCAACCTCCCGTTACTAATATTTGACAACATTCCTGGCGAGTTGGACTCTACGTCTCCGTGGGACTTTCATATACATCAATAACGTAATATAACATAACACAACCCAACCCAACCTCTCGGTACTAATATTTGACAACATTCCTGGCGAGTTGGACTCTACGTCTCCGTGGGACCTTCATATACATCAATAACGTAATATAACCTAACCTAACCCAACCTAACCTTTCGGCGCTATTATTTGACCACATTCCTGACTTGTTGGCCTCTACGTCTCCGTGGGGCTTTTATATACATCAATAACGTAATATAACCTAACTTAACCCAAATTATCGTCTCGGAGGTAATGTTTAACCACATTCCTGGCTTGTTGGCCTCTACGTTTCCGTGAGACCTTTATCTACATCAATAACATAATATAACCTAACCTAACCCAACCTAACATTTCGGCGGTAATATTTGACAACATTCCTGGCGAGTTGGCCTCTACGTCTCCGTGGGAATTTTATATACATCAGTAACGTAATATAACCTAACCTAACACAACCTAAGGTCTCGGCGGTAATATTTGACAACATTCCGTGCGAGTTGGGCTCTACGTCTCCGTGGGGCCTTTATATACATCAATAACGTAATATAACCTAACCTAACACAACCTAACATCTCGGCGGTAATATTTGACAACATTCCTGGCGAGTTGGCCTCTACGTCTCCGTGGGGCCTTTATATACTTCAAAAACGTAATATAAGCTTATATAACCCAACCTAACCTCTCGACGCTATTATTTGACAACATTCCTGGCGAGTTGGCCTCTACGTATCCGTGGGGCTTTTATATACACCAATAACGTAATATAACCTAACCTAACCCAAAGTAACGTCTCGGAGGTAATGTTTAACCACATTCCTGGCTTGTTGGCCTCTACGTTTCCATGAGACCTTTATATACATCAATAACATAATATAACCTAACCTAACCCAACCTAACCTTTCGGCGCTATTATTTGACCACATTCCTGACTTGTTGGCCTCTACGTCTCCGTGGGGCTTTTATATACATCAATAACGTAATATAACCTAACTTAACCCAAATTATCGTCTCGGAGGTAATGTTTAACCACATTCCTGGCTTGTTGGCCTCTACGTTTCCGTGAGACCTTTATCTACATCAATAACATAATATAACCTAACCTAACCCAACCTAACATTTCGGCGGTAATATTTGACAACATTCCTGGCGAGTTGGCCTCTACGTCTCCGTGGGAATTTTATATACATCAGTAACGTAATATAACCTAACCTAACACAACCTAAGATCTCGGCGGTAATATTTGACAACATTCCGTGCGAGTTGGGATCTACGTCTCCGTGGGGCCTTTATATACATCAATAACGTAATATAACCTAACCTAACACAACCTAACCTTTCGGCGCTATTATTTGACAACATTCCTGGCGAGTTGGCCTCTACGTCCCCGTGGGACTTTTATATACATCAATAACGTAATATAACCTAACCTAACGCAACCTAAACTTTCGGCGCTATTATTTGACAACATTCCTGTCGAGTCGGCCTCTACGTCTCCGTGGGACCTTCATATACATCAATAACGTAATATAACCTAACCCAACCCAACCCAACCTCTCGTTACTAATATTTGACAACATTCCTGGCGAGTTGGACTCTACGTCTCCGTGGGACTTTCATATACATCAATAACGTAATATAACATAACAGAACCCAACCCAACCTCTCGGTACTAATATTTGACAACATTCCTGGCGAGTTGGACTCTACGTCTCCGTGGGACCTTCATATACATCAATAACGTAATATAACCTAACCTAACCCAACCTAACCTCTCGACGCTATTATTTGACAACATTCCTGGCGAGTTGGCCTCTACGTATCCGTGGGGCTTTTATATACACCAATAACGTAATATAACCTAACCTAACCCAAAGTAACGTCTCGGAGGTAATGTTTAACCACATTCCTGGCTTGTTGGCCTCTACGTTTCCATGAGACCTTTATATACATCAATAACATAATATAACCTAACCTAACCCAACCTAACATTTCGGCGGTAATATTTGACAACATTCCTGGCGAGTTGGCCTCTACGTCTCCGTGGGAATTTTATATACATCAGTAACGTAATATAACCTAACCTAACACAACCTAAGATCTCGGCGCTATTATTTGACAACATTCCTTTCGAGTCGGCCTCTACGTCTCCGTGGGACCTTCATATACATCAATAACGTAATATAACCTAACCCAACCCAACCCAACCTCTCGGTACTAATATTTGACAACATTCCTGGCGAGTTGGACTCTACGTCTCCGTGGGACCTTCATATACATCAATAACGTAATATAACCTAACCTAACCCAACCTAACCTTTCGGCGCTATTATTTGACCACATTCCTGACTTGTTGGCCTCTACGTCTCCGTGGGGCTTTTATATACATCAGTAACGTAATATAACCTAACCTAACACAACCTAAGATCTGGGCGGTAATATTTGACAACATTCCGTGCGAGTTGGGCTCTACGTCTCCGTGGGGCCTTTATATACATCAATAACGTAATATAACCTAACCTAACACAACCTAACATCTCGGCGGTAATATTTGACAACATTCCTGGCGAGTTGGCCTCTACGTCTCCGTGGGGCCTTTATATACATCAATAACGTAATATAACCTAACCTAACCCACCCTAACATTTCGGCGGTAATATTTGACAACATTCCTGGCGAGTTGGCCTCTACGTCTCCGTGGGAATTTTATATACATCAGTAACGTAATATAACCTAACCTAACACAACCTAAGATCTCGGCGCTATTATTTGACAACATTCCTTTCGAGTCGGCCTCTACGTCTCCGTGGGACCTTCATATACATCAATAACGTAATATAACCTAACCCAACCCAACCCAACCTCTCGGTACTAATATTTGACAACATTCCTGGCGAGTTGGACTCTACGTCTCCGTGGGACCTTCATATACATCAATAACGTAATATAACCTAACCTAACCCAACCTAACCTTTCGGCGCTATTATTTGACCACATTCCTGACTTGTTGGCCTCTACGTCTCCGTGGGGCTTTTATATACATCAATAACGTAATATAACCTAACTTAACCCAAATTATCGTCTCGGAGGTAATGTTTAACCACATTCCTGGCTTGTTGGCCTCTACGTTTCCGTGAGACCTTTATATACATCAATAACATAATATAACCTAACCTAACCCAACCTAACATTTCGGCGGTAATATTTGACAACATTCCTGGCGAGTTGGCCTCTACGTCTCCGTGGGAATTTTATATACATCAGTAACGTAATATAACCTAACCTAACACAACCTAAGATCTCGGCGGTAATATTTGACAACATTCCGTGCGAGTTGGGCTCTACGTCTCCGTGGGGCCTTTATATACATCAATAACGTAATATAACCTAACCTAACACAACCTAACATCTCGGCGGTAATATTTGACAACATTCCTGGCGAGTTGGCCTCTACGTCTCCGTGGGGCCTTTATATACTTCAAAAACGTAATATAAGCTTATATAACCCAACCTAACCTCTCGACGCTATTATTTGACAACATTCCTGGCGAGTTGGCCTCTACGTATCCGTCGGGCTTTTATATACATCAATAACGTAATATAACCTAACCTAACCCAAAGTAACGTCTCGGAGGTAATGTTTAACCACATTCCTGGCTTGTTGGCCTCTACGTTTCCATGAGACCTTTATATACATCAATAACATAATATAACCTAACCTAACCCACCCTAACATTTCGGCGGTAATATTTGACAACATTCCTGGCGAGTTGGCCTCTACGTCTCCGTGGGAATTTTATATACATCAGTAACGTAATATAACCTAACCTAACACAACCTAAGATCTCGGCGCTATTATTTGACAACATTCCTTTCGAGTCGGCCTCTACGTCTCCGTGGGACCTTCATATACATCAATAACGTAATATAACCTAACCCAACCCAACCCAACCTCTCGGTACTAATATTTGACAACATTCCTGGCGAGTTGGACTCTACGTCTCCGTGGGACCTTCATATACATCAATAACGTAATATAACCTAACCTAACCCAACCTAACCTTTCGGCGCTATTATTTGACCACATTCCTGACTTGTTGGCCTCTACGTCTCCGTGGGGCTTTTATATACATCAATAACGTAATATAACCTAACTTAACCCAAATTATCGTCTCGGAGGTAATGTTTAACCACATTCCTGGCTTGTTGGCCTCTACGTTTCCGTGAGACCTTTATATACATCAATAACATAATATAACCTAACCTAACCCAACCTAACATTTCGGCGGTAATATTTGACAACATTCCTGGCGAGTTGGCCTCTACGTCTCCGTGGGAATTTTATATACATCAGTAACGTAATATAACCTAACCTAACACAACCTAAGATCTCGGCGGTAATATTTGACAACATTCCGTGCGAGTTGGGCTCTACGTCTCCGTGGGGCCTTTATATACATCAATAACGTAATATAACCTAACCTAACACAACCTAACATCTCGGCGGTAATATTTGACAACATTCCTGGCGAGTTGGCCTCTACGTCTCCGTGGGGCCTTTATATACTTCAAAAACGTAATATAATCTAACCTAACCCAACCTATCATCTCGGCGGTAATATTTGACAACATTCCTGGCGAGTTGGCCTCTACGACTCCGTGAGACTTTCATATCCATCAATAACGTAATATAACCTAACCTAACCCAACCTAACCTTTCGGCGCTATTATTTGACAACATTCCTGGCGAGTTGGCCTCTACGTCCCCGTGGGACTTTTATATACATCAATAACGTAATATAACCTAACCTAACGCAACCTAAACTTTCGGCGCTATTATTTGACAACATTCCTGTCGAGTCGGCCTCTACGTCTCCGTGGGACCTTCATATATATCAATAACGTAATATAACCTAACCCAACCCAACCCAACCTCTCGTTACTAATAATTTGACAACATTCCTGGCGAGTTGGACTCTACGTCTCCGTGGGACCTTCATATACATCAATAACGTAATATAACCTAACCTAACCCAACCTAACACCTCGGCGGTAATATTTGACAACATTCCTGGCGAGTTGGCCTCTACGTCTCCGTAGGGCCTTATATACATCAATAACGTAATATAACCTAACCTAACACAACCCAACCTCTCGGCACTAATATTTGACAACATTCCTGGCGAATTGGCATCCACGTTTCCGTGGGACTTTTATATACTACAATAACGTAATATAACCTAACCTAACCCAAAGTAACGTCTCGGAGGTAACGTTTAACCACATTCCTGGCTTGTTGGCCTCTACGTTTCCGCGAGACCTTTATATACATCAATAACGTAATATAACCTAACTTAACCCAACCTAATATCTCGGCGGTAATAGTTGACAACATTCCTGGCGAATTGGCCTCTACGTCTCCGTGGGACCTTCATATACATCAATAACGTAAAATTACCTAACCTAACCCAACCTATGATCTCGGCGGTAATATTTGACAACATACCTGGCGAGTTGGACTCCACGTCTCCGTGGGAACTTCATATACATCAATAACGTAATATAACCTAACCTAAGCCAACATAACATCTCGGCGGTAATATTTGACAACATTCCTGGTGAGTTGGGCTCTACGTCTCCGTGAGACCTTCATATCCATCAATAACGTAATATAAGCTTATATAACCCAACCTAACCTCTCGACGCTATTATTTGACAACATTCCTGGCGAGTTGGCCTCTACGTATCCGTGGGGCTTTTATATACATCAATAACGTAATATAACCTAACCTAACCCAAAGTAACGTCTCGGAGGTAATGTTTAACCACATTCCTGGCTTGTTGGCCTCTACGTTTCCATGAGACCTTTATATACATCAATAACATAATATAACCTAACCTAACCCAACCTAACATTTCGGCGGTAATATTTGACAACATTCCTGGCGAGTTGGCCTCTACGTCTCCGTGGGAATTTTATATACATCAGTAACGTAATATAACCTAACCTAACACAACCTAAGATCTCGGCGCTATTATTTGACAACATTCCTTTCGAGTCGGCCTCTACGTCTCCGTGGGACCTTCATATACATCAATAACGTAATATAACCTAACCCAATCCAACCCAACCTCTCGGTACTAATATTTGACAACATTCCTGGCGAGTTGGACTCTACGTCTCCGTGGGACCTTCATATACATCAATAACGTAATATAACCTAACCTAACCCAACCTAACCTTTCGGCGCTATTATTTGACCACTTTCCTGACTTGTTGGCCTCTACGTCTCCGTGGGGCTTTTATATACATCAATAACGTAATATAACCTAACTTAACCCAAATTATCGTCTCGGAGGTAATGTTTAACCACATTCCTGGCTTGTTGGCCTCTACGTTTCCGTGAGACCTTTATATACATCAATAACATAATATAACCTAACCTAACCCAACCTAACATTTCGGCGGTAATATTTGACAACATTCCTGGCGAGTTGGCCTCTACGGCTCCGTGGGAATTTTATATACATCAGTAACGTAATATAACCTAACCTAACACAACCTAAGATCTCGGCGGTAATATTTGACAACATTCCGGGCGAGTTGGGCTCTACGTCTCCGTGGGGCCTTTATATACATCAATAACGTAATATAACCTAACCTAACACAACCTAACATCTCGGCGGTAATATTTGACAACATTCCTGGCGAGTTGGCCTCTACGTCTCCGTGGGGCCTTTATATACTTCAAAAACGTAATATAATCTAACCTAATCCAACCTATCATCTCGGCGGTAATATTTGACAACATTCCTGGCGAGTTGGCCTCTACGACTCCGTGAGACTTTCATATCCATCAATAACGTAATATAACCTAACCTAACCTAACCCAACCTAACCTTTCGGCGCTATTATTTGACAACATTCCTGGCGATTTGGCCTCTACGTCCCCGTGGGACTTTTATATACATCAATAACGTAATATAACCTAACCTAACGCAACCTAACCTTTCGGCGCTATTATTTGACAACATTCCTGTCGAGTCGGCCTCTACGTCTCCGTGGGACCTTCATATACATGAATAACGTAATATAACCTAACCCAACCCAACCCAACCTCTCGTTACTAATATTTGACAACATTCCTGGCGAGTTGGACTCTACGTCTCCGTGGGACCTTCATATACATCAATAACGTAATATAACCTAACCTAACCCAACCTTACATCTCGGCGGTAATAGTTGACAACATTCCTGGCGAATTGGCCTCTACGTCTCCGTGGGACCTTCATATACATCAATAACGTAAAATTACCTAACCTAACCCAACCTATGATCTCGGCGGTGATATTTGACAACATACCTGGCGAGTTGGACTCTACGTCTCCGTGGGAACTTCATATACGTCAATAACGTAATATAACCTAACCTAAGCCAACATAACATCTCGGCGGTAATATTTGACAACATTCCTGGTGAGTTGGGCTCTACGTCTCCGTGAGACGTTCATATCCATCAATAACGTAATATAAGCTTATATAACCCGACCTAACCTCTCGACGCTATTATTTGACAACATTCCTGGCGAGTTGGCCTCTACGTATCCGTGGGGCTTTTATATACATCAATATCGTAATATAACCTAACCTAACCCAAAGTAACGACTCGGAGGTAATGTTTAACCACATTCCTGGCTTGTTGGCCTCTACGTTTCCATGAGACCTTTATATACATCAATAACATAATATAACCTAACCTAACCCAACCTAACATTTCGGCGGTAATATTTGACAACATTCCTGGCGAGTGGGCCTCTACGTCTCCGTGGGAATTTTATATACATCAGTAACGTAATATAACCTAACCTAACACAACCTAAGATCTCGGCGCTATTATTTGACAACATTCCTTTCGAGTCGGCCTCTACGTCTCCGTGGGACCTTCATATACATCAATAACGTAATATAACCTAACCCAACCCAACCCAACCTCTCGGTACTAATATTTGACAACATTCCTGGCGAGTTGGACTCTACGTCTCCGTGGGACCTTCATATACATCAATAACGTAATATAACCTAACCTAACCCAACCTAACCTTTCGGCGCTATTATTTGACCACATTCCTGACTTGTTGGCCTCTACGTCTCCGTGGGGCTTTTATATACATCAATAACGTAATATAACCTAACTTAACCCAAATTATCGTCTCGGAGGTAATGTTTAACCACATTCCTGGCTTGTTGGCCTCTACGTTTCCGTGAGACCTTTATATACATCAATAACATAATATAACCTAACCTATCCCAACCTAACATTTCGGCGGTAATATTTGACAACATTCCTGGCGAGTTGGCCTCTACGTCTCCGTGGGAATTTTATATACATCAGTAACGTAATATAACCTAACCTAACACAACCTAAGATCTCGGCGGTAATATTTGACAACATTCCGTGCGAGTTGGGCTCTACGTCTCCGTGAGACCTTCATATCCATCAATAACGTAATATAACCTAACCTAACCCAACCTAACATTTCGGCGGTAATATTTGACAACATTCCTGGCGAGTTGGCCTCTACGTCTCCGTGGGACTTTTATATACATCAATAACGTAATATAACCTAACCTAACGCAACCTAAAGTTTCGGCGCTATTATTTGACAACATTCCTGTCGAGTCGGCCTCTACGTCTCCGTGGGACCTTCATATATATCAATAACGTAATATAACCTAACCCAACCCAACCCAACCTCTCGTTACTAATATTTGACAACATTCCTGGCGAGTTGGACTCTACGTCTCCGTGGGGCTTTTATATACATCAATAACGTAATATAACCTAACTTAACCCAAATTATCGTCTCGGAGGTAATGTTTAACCACATTCCTGGCTTGTTGGCCTCTACGTTTCCGTGAGACCTTTATATACATCAATAACATAATATAACCTAACGTAACCCAACCTAACATTTCGGCGGTAATATTTGACAACATTCCTGGCGAGTTGGCCTCTACGGCTCCGTGGGAATTTTATATACATCAGTAACGTAATATAACCTAACCTAACACAACCTAAGATCTCGGCGGTAATATTTGACAACATTCCGGGCGAGTTGGGCTCTACGTCTCCGTGGGGCCTTTATATACATCAATAACGTAATATAACCTAACCTAACACAACCTAACCTTTCGGCGCTATTATTTGACAACATTCCTGGCGAGTTGGCCTCTACGTCTCCGTGGGACCTTCATATACTTCAATAACGTAATATAATCTAACCTAACCCAACCTATCATCTCGGCGGTAATATTTGACAACATTCCTGGCGAGTTGGACTCTACGTCTCCGTGGGACCTTCATATACGTCAATAACGTAATATAAACTAACCTAAGCCAACCTAACATTTCGGCGGTAATATTTGACAACTTTCCTGGCAAGTTGGCCTCTACGTTTCCGTGCGAATTTTATATACATCAGTAACGTAATATAACCTAACCTAACACAACCTAATATCTCGGCGCTATTATTTGACAACATTCCTGTCGAGTTGGCCTCTACGTCTCCGTGGGGCCTTCATATACATCAAAAACGTAATATAACCTAACCTAACACAACCTAACATCTCAGCGGTAATATTTGACAACATTCCTGGCGAGTTGGCCTCTACGTCTCCGTGGGGCCTTTATATACATCAATAACGTAATATAACCTAACCTAACACAACCTAACATCTCGGCGGTAATATTTGACAACATTCCTGGCGAGTTGGCCTCTACGACTCCGTGAGACTTTCATATCCATCAATAACGTAATATAACCTAACCTAACCCAACCTAACCTTTCGGCGCTATTATTTGACAACATTCCTGGCGAGTTGGCCTCTACGTCCCCGTGGGACTTTTATATACATCAATAACGTAATATAACCTAACCTAACGCAACCTAACCTTTCGGCGCTATTATTTGACAACATTTCTGTCGAGTCGGCCTCTACGTCTCCGTGGGACCTTCATATACATCAATAACGTAATATAACCTAACCCAACCCAACCCAACCTTTCGTTACTAACATTTGACAACATTCCTGGCGAGTTGGCCTCTGCGTCTCCGTGGGACCTTCATATACATCAATAACGTAATATAACCTAACCTAACCCAAAGTAACGTCTCGGAGGTAACGTTTAACCACATTCCTGGCTTGTTGGCCTCTACGTTTCCGTGAGACCTTTATATACATCAATAACGTAATATAACCTAACCTAACCCAACCTTACATCTCGGCGGTAATAGTTGACAACATTCCTGGCGAATTGGCCTCTACGTCTCCGTGGGACCTTCATATACATCAATAACGTAAAATTACCTAACCTAACCCAACCTATGATCTCGGCGGTAATATTTGACAACATACCTGGCGAGTTGGACTCTACGTCTCCGTGGGAACTTCATATACATCAATAACGTAATATAACCTAACCTAAGCCAACATAACATCTCGGCGGTAATATTTGACAACATTCCTGGTGAGTTGGGCTCTACGTCTCCGTGAGACGTTCATATCCATCAATAACGTAATATAAGCTTATATAACCCGACCTAACCTCTCGACGCTATTATTTGACAACATTCCTGGCGAGTTGGCCTCTACGTATCCGTGGGGCTTTTATATACATCAATATCGTAATATAACCTAACCTAACCCAAAGTAACGACTCGGAGGTAATGTTTAACCACATTCCTGGCTTGTTGGCCTCTACGTTTCCATGAGACCTTTATATACATCAATAACATAATATAACCTAACCTAACCCAACCTAACATTTCGGCGGTAATATTTGACAACATTCCTGGCGAGTGGGCCTCTACGTCTCCGTGGGAATTTTATATACATCAGTAACGTAATATAACCTAACCTAACACAACCTAAGATCTCGGCGCTATTATTTGACAACATTCCTTTCGAGTCGGCCTCTACGTCTCCGTGGGACCTTCATATACATCAATAACGTAATATAACCTAACCCAACCCAACCCAACCTCTCGGTACTAATATTTGACAACATTCCTGGCGAGTTGGACTCTACGTCTCCGTGGGACCTTCATATACATCAATAACGTAATATAACCTAACCTAACCCAACCTAACCTTTCGGCGCTATTATTTGACCTCATTCCTGACTTGTTGGCCTCTACGTCTCCGTGGGGCTTTTATATACATCAATAACGTAATATAACCTAACTTAACCCAAATTATCGTCTCGGAGGTAATGTTTAACCACATTCCTGGCTTGTTGGCCTCTACGTTTCCGTGAGACCTTTATATACATCAATAACATAATATAACCTAACCTATCCCAACCTAACATTTCGGCGGTAATATTTGACAACATTCCTGGCGAGTTGGCCTCTACGTCTCCGTGGGAATTTTATATACATCAGTAACGTAATATAACCTAACCTAACACAACCTAAGATCTCGGCGGTAATATTTGACAACATTCCGTGCGAGTTGGGCTCTACGTCTCCGTGAGACCTTCATATCCATCAATAACGTAATATAACCTAACCTAACCCAACCTAACATTTCGGCGGTAATATTTGACAACATTCCTGGCGAGTTGGCCTCTACGTCTCCGTGGGAATTTTATATACATCAGTAACGTAATATAACCTAACCTAACACAACCTAAGATCTCGGCGCTATTATTTGACAACATTCCTTTCGAGTCGGCCTCTACGTCTCCGTGGGACCTTCATATACATCAATAACGTAATATAACCTAACCCAATCCAACCCAACCTCTCGGTACTAATATTTGACAACATTCCTGGCGAGTTGGAATCTACGTCTCCGTGGGACCTTCATATCCATCACTAACGTAATATAACCTAACCTAACACAACCTAACATCTCGGTACTAATATTTGACAACATTCCTGGCGAGTTGGAGTCTACGTCTCCGTGGGGCTTTTATATACATCAATAACGTAATATAACCTAACTTAACCCAAATTATCGTCTCGGAGGTAATGTTTAACCACATTCCTGGCTTGTTGGCCTCTACGTTTCCGTGAGACCTTTATATACATCAATAACATAATATAACCTAACCTAACCCAACCTAACATTTCGGCGGTAATATTTGACAACATTCCTGGCGAGTTGGCCTCTACGGCTCCGTGGGAATTTTATATACATCAGTAACGTAATATAACCTAACCTAACACAACCTAAGATCTCGGCGGTAATATTTGACAACATTCCGGGCGAGTTGGGCTCTACGTCTCCGTGGGGCCTTTATATACATCAATAACGTAATATAACCTAACCTAACACAACCTAACATCTCGGCGGTAATATTTGACAACATTACTGGCGAGTTGGCCTCTACGTCCCCGTGGGACTTTTATATACATCAATAACGTAATATAACCTAACCTAACGCAACCTAAACTTTCGGCGCTATTATTTGACAACATTCCTGTCGAGTCGGCCTCTACGTCTCCGTGGGACCTTCATATACATGAATAACGTAATATAACCTAACCCAACCCAACCCAACCTCTCGTTACTAATATTTGACAACATTCCTGGCGAGTTGGACTCTACGTCTCCGTGGGACCTTCATATACATCAATAACGTAATATAACCTAACCTAACCCAACCTTACATCTCGGCGGTAATAGTTGACAACATTCCTGGCGAATTGGCCTCTACGTCTCCGTGGGACCTTCATATACATCAATAACGTAAAATTACCTAACCTAACCCAACCTATGATCTCGGCGGTAATATTTGACAACATACCTGGCGAGTTGGACTCTACGTCTCCGTGGGAACTTCATATACATCAATAACGTAATATAACCTAACCTAAGCCAACATAACATCTCGGCGGTAATATTTGACAACATTCCTGGTGAGTTGGGCTCTACGTCTCCGTGAGACGTTCATATCCATCAATAACGTAATATTAGCTTATATAACCCGACCTAACCTCTCGACGCTATTATTTGACAACATTCCTGGCGAGTTGGCCTCTACGTATCCGTGGGGCTTTTATATACATCAATAACGTAATATAACCTAACCTAACCCAAAGTAACGACTCGGAGGTAATGTTTAACCACATTCCTGGCTTGTTGGCCTCTACGTTTCCATGAGACCTTTATATACATCAATAACATAATATAACCTAACCTAACCCAACCTAACATTTCGGCGGTAATATTTGACAACATTCCTGGCGAGTGGGCCTCTACGTCTCCGTGGGAATTTTATATACATCAGTAACGTAATATAACCTAACCTAACACAACCTAAGATCTCGGCGCTATTATTTGACAACATTCCTTTCGAGTCGGCCTCTACGTCTCCGTGGGACCTTCATATACATCAATAACCTAATATAACCTAACCCAACCCAACCCAACCTCTCGGTACTAATATTTGACAACATTCCTGGCGAGTTGGACTCTACGTCTCCGTGGGACCTTCATATACATCAATAACGTAATATAACCTAACCTAACCCAACCTAACCTTTCGGCGCTATTATTTGACCACATTCCTGACTTGTTGGCCTCTACGTCTCCGTGGGGCTTTTATATACATCAATAACGTAATATAACCTAACTTAACCCAAATTATCGTCTCGGAGGTAATGTTTAACCACATTCCTGGCTTGTTGGCCTCTACGTTTCCGTGAGACCTTTATATACATCAATAACATAATATAACCTAACCTATCCCAACCTAACATTTCGGCGGTAATATTTGACAACATTCCTGGCGAGTTGGCCTCTACGTCTCCGTGGGAATTTTATATACATCAGTAACGTAATATAACCTAACCTAACACAACCTAAGATCTCGGCGGTAATATTTGACAACATTCCGTGCGAGTTGGGCTCTACGTCTCCGTGAGACCTTCATATCCATCAATAACGTAATATAACCTAACCTAACCCAACCTAACCTTTCGGCGCTATTATTTGACAACATTCCTGGCGAGTTGGACTCTACGCCTCCGTAGGGCCTTATATACATCAATAACGTAATATAACCTAACCTAACACAACCCAACCTCTCGGCACTAATATTTGACAATATTACTGGCGAGTTGGCCTCTACGTTTCCGTGGGGCATTTATATACATCAATAACGTAATATAACCTAACCTAACCCAAAGTAACGTCTCGGAGGTAATGTTTAACCACATTCCTGGCTTGTTGGCCTCTACGTTTCCGTGAGACCTTTATATACATCAATAACGTAATATAACCTAACCTAACCCAACCTAACATCTCGTCGGTAATAGTTGACAACATTCCTGGCGAATTGGCCTCTACGTCTACGTGAGAACTTCATATCCATCAATAACGTAATATAACCTTATATAACCCAACCTAACCTCTCGACGCTATTATTTGACAAACATTCCAGGCGAGTTGGCCTCTACGCATCCGTGGGACTTTTATATATATCAATAACGTAATATAACCTAACCTAACACAACCCAACCTCTCGGCACTCATATTTGACAACATTCCTGGCGAGTTGGCCTCTACGTTTCCGTGGGGCTTTTATATACATCAATAACGTAATATAACCTAACCTAACCCAAATTAACGTCTCGGAGGTAATGTTTAACCACATTCCTGGCTTGTTGGCCTCTACGTTTCCGTGAGACCTTTATATACATCAATAACGTAATATAACCTAACCTAACCCAACCTAACATCTCGGCGGTAATAGTTGACAACATTCCTGGCGAATTGGCCTCTACGTTTCCGTGAGACCTTTATATACATCAATAACGTAATATAACGTAACCTAACATCTCGGCGGTAATATTTGACAACATTCCTGGCGAGTTGGCCTCTACGTCTCCGTGAGACCTTCATATCCATCACTAACGTAATATAACCTAACCTAACACAACCTAACATCTCGGTACTAATATTTGACAACATTCCTGGCGAGTTGGAGTCTACGTCTCCGTGGGAATTTTATATACATCAATAACGTAATATAACCTAACCTAACCCAAATTAACGTCTCGGAGGTAATGTTTAACCACATTCCTGGCTTGTTGGCCTCTACGTTTCCGTGAGACCTTTATATACATCAATAACGTAATATAACCTAACCTAACCCAACCTAACATCTCGGCGGTAATAGTTGACAACATTCCTGGCGAATTGGCCTCTACGTTTCCGTGAGACCTTTATATACATCAATAACGTAATATAACCTAACCTAACCCAACCTAACATCTCGGCGGTAATATTTGACAACATACCTGGCGAGTTGGACTCTACGTTTCCGTGAGACCTTTATATACATCAATAACATAATATAACCTAACCTAACCCAACCTAACATTTCGGCGGTAATATTCGACAACATTCCTGGCGAGTTGGCCTCTACGTCTCCGTGGGACTTTTATATACATCAATTACGTAATATAACCTAACCTAACCCAACCTAACTTTTCGGCGCTATTATTTGACAACATTCCTGGCGAGTTGGCCTCTACGTCTCCGTGGGACCTTCATATACATCAATGACGCAATATAACCTAACCTAACCCAACCTAACCTTTCGGCGGTATTATTTGACCACATTCCTGGCTTGTTGGGCTCTACGTCTCCGTGGGATTTTTATATACATCAATAGCGTAATACAACCTAACCTAACCCAAACTAAGATCTCGGCGATATTATTTGACAACATTCCTGTCGTGTTGGCGTCTACGTCTCCGTGAGACTTTTATATACATCAATAGCGTAATATAACCTAACCTAACACAACCTAATATCTCGGTACTAATATTTGACAACATTCCTGGCGAGTTGGACTCTACGTCTCCGTGGGAATTTTATATACATCAATAACGTAATATAACCTAACCTAACCCAACCTAACATCTCGGCGGTAATATTTGACAACATTCCTGGCGAGTTGGCCTCTACGTCTCCGTAGGGCCTTATATACATCAATAACGGAATATAACCTAACCTAACACAACCCAACCTCTCGGCACTAATATTTAACAACATTCCTGGCGAGTTGGCCTCTACGTTTCCGTGGGGCTCTTATATACATCAATAACGTAATATAACCTAACCTGACCCAAAATAACGTCTCGGAGCTAATGTTTAACCACATTCCTGGCTTGTTGGCCTCTACGTTTCCGTGAGACCTTTATATACATCAATAACGTAATATAACCTAACCTAACCCAACCTAACATCTCGGCGGTAATATTTGACAACATTCCTGGCGAGTTGGCCTCTACGTCTCCGTGGGGCCTTTATATACATCAATAACGTAATATAACCTAACCTAACCCAACCTAACCTTTCGGCGCTATTATTTGACAACATTCCTGGCGAGTTGGCCTCTACGTCTCCGTGGGACCTTCATATACTTCAATAACGTAATATAATCTAACCTAACCCAACCTATCATCTCGGCGGTAATATTTGACAACATTCCTGGCGAGTTGGACTCTACGTCTCCGTGGGGCCTTTATATACTTCAAAAACGTAATATAATCTAACCTAACCCAACCTATCATCTCGGCGGTAATATTTGACAACATTCCTGGCGAGTTGGCCTCTACGACTCCGTGAGACTTTCATATCCATCAATAACGTAATATAACCTAACCTAACCCAACCTAACCTTTCGGCGCTATTATTTGACAACATTCCTGGCGAGTTGGCCTCTACGTCCCCGTGGGACTTTTATATACATCAATAACGTAATATAACCTAACCTAACGCAACCTAACCTTTCGGCGCTATTATTTGACAACATTTCTGTCGAGTCGGCCTCTACGTCTCCGTGGGACCTTCATATACATCAATAACGTAATATAACCTAACCCAACCCAACCCAACCTCTCGTTACTAATATTTGACAACATTCCTGGCGAGTTGGCCTCTGCGTCTCCGTGGGACCTTCATATACATCAATAACGTAATATAACCTAACCTAACCCAAAGTAACGTCTCGGAGGTAACGTTTAACCACATTCCTGGCTTGTTGGCCTCTACGTTTCCGTGAGACCTTTATATACATCAATAACGTAATATAACCTAACCTAACCCAACCTAACATCTCGGCGGTAATAGTTGACAACATTCCTGGCGAATTGGCCTCTACGTCTCCGTGGGACCTTCATATACATCAATAACGTAATATAACCTAACCTAACACAACCTAATATCTCGGCGCTATTATTTGACAACATTCCTGTCGAGTTGGCCTCTACGTCTCCGTGGGGCCTTCATATACATCAAAAACGTAATATAACCTAACCTAACACAACCTAACATCTCAGCGGTAATATTTGACAACATTCCTGGCGAGTTGGCCTCTACGTTTCCGTGGGGCTTTTATATACATCAATAACGTAATATAACCTAACCTAACCCAAATTAACGTCTCGGAGGTAATGTTTAACCACATTCCTGGCTTGTTGGCCTCTACGTTTCCGTGAGACCTTTATATACATCAATAACGTAATATAACCTAACCTAACCCAACCTAACATCTCGGCGGTAATAGTTGACAACATTCCTGGCGAATTGGCCTCTACGTCTCCGTGGGACCTTCATATACATCAATAACGTAATATAACCTAACCTAACACAACCTAATATCTCGGCGCTATTATTTGACAACATTCCTGTCGAGTTGGCCTCTACGTCTCCGTGGGGCCTTCATATACATCAAAAACGTAATATAACCTAACCTAACACAACCTAACATCTCAGCGGTAATATTTGACAACATTCCTGGCGAGTTGGCCTCTACGACTCCGTGAGACTTTCATATCCATCAATAACGTAATATAACCTAACCTAACCCAACCTAACCTTTCGGCGCTATTATTTGACAACATTCCTGGCGAGTTGGCCTCTACGTCCCCGTGGGACTTTTATATACATCAATAACGTAATATAACCTAACCTAACGCAACCTAACCTTTCGGCGCTATTATTTGACAACATTTCTGTCGAGTCGGCCTCTACGTCTCCGTGGGACCTTCATATACATCAATAACGTAATATAACCTAACCCAACCCAACCCAACCTTTCGTTACTAACATTTGACAACATTCCTGGCGAGTTGGCCTCTGCGTCTCCGTGGGACCTTCATATACATCAATAACGTAATATAACCTAACCTAACCCAAAGTAACGTCTCGGAGGTAACGTTTAACCACATTCCTGGCTTGTTGGCCTCTACGTTTCCGTGAGACCTTTATATACATCAATAACGTAATATAACCTAACCTAACCCAACCTTACATCTCGGCGGTAATAGTTGACAACATTCCTGGCGAATTGGCCTCTACGTCTCCGTGGGACCTTCATATACATCAATAACGTAAAATTACCTAACCTAACCCAACCTATGATCTCGGCGGTAATATTTGACAACATACCTGGCGAGTTGGACTCTACGTCTCCGTGGGAACTTCATATACATCAATAACGTAATATAACCTAACCTAAGCCAACATAACATCTCGGCGGTAATATTTGACAACATTCCTGGTGAGTTGGGCTCTACGTCTCCGTGAGACGTTCATATCCATCAATAACGTAATATAAGCTTATATAACCCGACCTAACCTCTCGACGCTATTATTTGACAACATTCCTGGCGAGTTGGCCTCTACGTATCCGTGGGGCTTTTATATACATCAATAACGTAATATAACCTAACCTAACCCAAAGTAACGACTCGGAGGTAATGTTTAACCACATTCCTGGCTTGTTGGCCTCTACGTTTCCATGAGACCTTTATATACATCAATAACATAATATAACCTAACCTAACCCAACCTAACATTTCGGCGGTAATATTTGACAACATTCCTGGCGAGTGGGCCTCTACGTCTCCGTGGGAATTTTATATACATCAGTAACGTAATATAACCTAACCTAACACAACCTAAGATCTCGGCGCTATTATTTGACAACATTCCTTTCGAGTCGGCCTCTACGTCTCCGTGGGACCTTCATATACATCAATAACGTAATATAACCTAACCCAACCCAACCCAACCTCTCGGTACTTATATGTGACAACATTCCTGGCGAGTTGGACTCTACGTCTCCGTGGGACCTTCATATACATCAATAACGTAATATAACCTAACCTAACCCAACCTAACCTTTCGGCGCTATTATTTGACCACATTCCTGACTTGTTGGACTCTACGTCTCCGTGGGGCTTTTATATACATCAATAACGTAATATAACCTAACTTAACCCAAATTATCGTCTCGGCGCTATTATTTGACAACATTCCTGGCGAGTTGGCCTCTACGTCTCCGTGGGACCTTCATATACATCAATAACGTAATATAACCTAACCTAACCCAACCTAACCTTTCGGCGGTATTATTTGACCACATTCCTGGCTTGTTGGGCTCTACGTCTCCGTGGGATTTTTATATACATCAATAGCGTAATACAACCTAACCTAACCCAAACTAAGATCTCGGCGATATTATTTGACAACATTCCTGGCGAGTTGGCCTCTACGTTTCCGTGGGGCTCTTATATACATCAATAACGTAATATAACCTAACCTAACCCAAAATAACGTCTCGGAGCTAATGTTTAACCACATTCCTGGCTTGTTGGCCTCTACGTTTCCGTGAGACCTTTATATACATCAATAACGTAATATAACCTAACCTAACCCAACCTAACATCTCGGCGGTAATATTTGACAACATTCCTGGCGAGTTGGCCTCTACGTCTCCGTGGGGCCTTTATATACATCAATAACGTAATATAACCTAACCTAACCCAACCTAACCTTTCGGCGCTATTATTTGACAACATTCCTGGCGAGTTGGCCTCTACGTCTCCGTGGGACCTTCATATACTTCAATAACGTAATATAATCTAACCTAACCCAACCTATCATCTCGGCGGTAATATTTGACAACATTCCTGGCGAGTTGGACTCTACGTCTCCGTGGGACCTTCATATACGTCAATAACGTAATATAAACTAACCTAAGCCAACCTAACATTTCGGCGGTAATATTTGACAACTTTCCTGGCAAGTTGGCCTCTACGTTTCCGTGCGAATTTTATATACATCAGTAACGTAATATAACCTAACCTAACACAACCTAATATCTCGGCGCTATTATTTGACAACATTCCTGTCGAGTTGGCCTCTACGTCTCCGTGGGGCCTTCATATACATCAAAAACGTAATATAACCTAACCTAACACAACCTAACATCTCAGCGGTAATATTTGACAACATTCCTGGCGAGTTGGCCTCTACGTCTCCGTGGGGCCTTTATATACATCAATAACGTAATATAACCTAACCTAACACAACCTAACATCTCGGCGGTAATATTTGACGACATTCCTGGCGAGTTGGCCTCTACGTCTCCGTGGGGCCTTTATATACTTCAAAAACGTAATATAATCTAACCTAACCCAACCTATCATCTCGGCGGTAATATTTGACAACATTCCTGGCGAGTTGGCCTCTACGACTCCGTGAGACTTTCATATCCATCAATAACGTAATATAACCTAACCTAACCCAACCTAACCTTTCGGCGCTATTATTTGACAACATTCCTGGCGAGTTGGCCTCTACGTCCCCGTGGGACTTTTATATACATCAATAACGTAATATAACCTAACCTAACGCAACCTAACCTTTCGGCGCTATTATTTGACAACATTTCTGTCGAGTCGGCCTCTACGTCTCCGTGGGACCTTCATATACATCAATAACGTAATATAACCTAACCCAACCCAACCCAACCTCTCGTTACTAATATTTGACAACATTCCTGGCGAGTTGGCCTCTGCGTCTCCGTGGGACCTTCATATACATCAATAACGTAATATAACCTAACCTAACCCAAAGTAACGTCTCGGAGGTAACGTTTAACCACATTCCTGGCTTGTTGGCCTCTACGTTTCCGTGAGACCTTTATATACATCAATAACGTAATATAACCTAACCTAACCC
The DNA here is from genome assembly GCA_963969225.1 of Xylocopa violacea. Classification (NCBI taxonomy): domain Eukaryota; kingdom Metazoa; phylum Arthropoda; class Insecta; order Hymenoptera; family Apidae; genus Xylocopa; species Xylocopa violacea. The sequence goes on along the minus strand of CAXAJV010001290.1, from coordinate 3,007,822 downwards.
AACCTAACATCTCGGCGGTAATAGTTGACAACATTCCTGGCGAATTGGCCTCTACGTCTCCGTGGGACCTTCATATACATCAATAACGTAAAATTACCTAACCTAACCCAACCTATGATCTCGGCGGTAATATTTGACAACATACCTGGCGAGTTGGACTCTACGTCTCCGTGGGAACTTCATATACATCAATAACGTAATATAACCTAACCTAAGCCAACATAACATCTCGGCGGTAATATTTGACAACATTCCTGGTGAGTTGGGCTCTACGTCTCCGTGAGACGTTCATATCCATCAATAACGTAATATAAGCTTATATAACCCGACCTAACCTCTCGACGCTATTATTTGACAACATTCCTGGCGAGTTGGCCTCTACGTATCCGTGGGGCTTTTATATACATCAATAACGTAATATAACCTAACCTAACCCAAAGTAACGACTCGGAGGTAATGTTTAACCACATTCCTGGCTTGTTGGCCTCTACGTTTCCATGAGACCTTTATATACATCAATAACATAATATAACCTAACCTAACCCAACCTAACATTTCGGCGGTAATATTTGACAACATTCCTGGCGAGTGGGCCTCTACGTCTCCGTGGGAATTTTATATACATCAGTAACGTAATATAACCTAACCTAACACAACCTAAGATCTCGGCGCTATTATTTGACAACATTCCTTTCGAGTCGGCCTCTACGTCTCCGTGGGACCTTCATATACATCAATAACGTAATATAACCTAACCCAACCCAACCCAACCTCTCGGTACTTATATGTGACAACATTCCTGGCGAGTTGGCCTCTACGTCTCCGTGGGACCTTCATATACATCAATAACGTAATATAACCTAACCTAACCCAACCTAACCTTTCGGCGGTATTATTTGACCACATTCCTGGCTTGTTGGGCTCTACGTCTCCGTGGGATTTTTATATACATCAATAGCGTAATACAACCTAACCTAACCCAAACTAAGATCTCGGCGATATTATTTGACAACATTCCTGTCGGGTTGGCGTCTACGTCTCCGTGAGACTTTTATATACATCAGTAGCGTAATATAACCTAACCTAACACAACCTAATATCTCGGTACTAATATTTGACAACATTCCTGGCGAGTTGGACTCTACGTCTCCGTGGGAATTTTATATACATCAATAACGTAATATAACCTAACCTAACCCAACCTAACATCTCGGCGGTAATATTTGACAACATTCCTGGCGAGTTGGCCTCTACGTCTCCGTAGGGCCTTATATACATCAATAACGGAATATAACCTAACCTAACACAACCCAACCACTCGGCACTAATATTTAACTACATTCCTGGCGAGTTGGCCTCTACGTTTCCGTGGGGCTCTTATATACATCAATAACGTAATATAACCTAACCTAACCCAAAATAACGTCTCGGAGCTAATGTTTAACCACATTCCTGGCTTGTTGGCCTCTACGTTTCCGTGAGACCTTTATATACATCAATAACGTAATATAACCTAACCTAACCCAACCTAACATCTCGGCGGTAATATTTGACAACATTCCTGGCGAGTTGGCCTCTACGTCTCCGTGGGGCCTTTATATACATCAATAACGTAATATAACCTAACCTAACCCAACCTAACCTTTCGGCGCTATTATTTGACAACATTCCTGGCGAGTTGGCCTCTACGTCTCCGTGGGACCTTCATATACTTCAATAACGTAATATAATCTAACCTAACCCAACCTATCATCTCGGCGGTAATATTTGACAACATTCCTGGCGAGTTGGACTCTACGTCTCCGTGGGACCTTCATATACGTCAATAACGTAATATAAACTAACCTAAGCCAACCTAACATTTCGGCGGTAATATTTGACAACTTTCCTGGCAAGTTGGCCTCTACGTTTCCGTGCGAATTTTATATACATCAGTAACGTAATATAACCTAACCTAACACAACCTAATATCTCGGCGCTATTATTTGACAACATTCCGGTCGAGTTGGCCTCTACGTCTCCGTGGGGCCTTCATATACATCAAAAACGTAATATAACCTAACCTAACACAACCTAACATCTCAGCGGTAATATTTGACAACATTCCTGGCGAGTTGGCCTCTACGTCTCCGTGGGGCCTTTATATACATCAATAACGTAATATAACCTAACCCAACCCAACCCAACCTCTCGTTACTTATATTTGACAACATTCCTGGCGAGTTGGCCTCTGCGTCTCCATGGGACCTTCATATACATCAATAACGTAATATAACCTAACCTAACCCAAAGTAACGTCTCGGAGGTAACGTTTAACCACATTCCTGGCTTGTTGGCCTCTACGTTTCCGTGAGACCTTTATATACATCAATAACGTAATATAACCTAACCTAACCCAACCTAACATCTCGGCGGTAATAGTTGACAACATTCCTGGCGAATTGGCCTCTACGTCTCCGTGGGACCTTCATATACATCAATAACGTAAAACTACCTAACCTAACCCAACCTATGATCTCGGCGGTAATATTTGACAACATACCTGGCGAGTTGGACTCTACGTCTCCGTGGGAACTTCATATACATCAATAACGTAATATAACCTAACCTAAGCCAACATAACATCTCGGCGGTAATATTTGACAACATTCCTGGTGAGTTGGGCTCTACGTCTCCGTGAGACGTTCATATCCATCAATAACGTAATATAAGCTTATATAACCCGACCTAACCTCTCGACGCTATTATTTGACAACATTCCTGGCGAGTTGGCCTCTACGTATCCGTGGGGCTTTTATATACATCAATAACGTAATATAACCTAACCTAACCCAAAGTAACGACTCGGAGGTAATGTTTAACCACATTCCTGGCTTGTTGGCCTCTACGTTTCCATGAGACCTTTATATACATCAATAACATAATATAACCTAACCTAACCCAACCTAACATTTCGGCGGTAATATTTGACAACATTCCTGGCGAGTGGGCCTCTACGTCTCCGTGGGAATTTTATATACATCAGTAACGTAATATAACCTAACCTAACACAACCTAAGATCTCGGCGCTATTATTTGACAACATTCCTTTCGAGTCGGCCTCTACGTCTCCGTGGGACCTTCATATACATCAATAACGTAATATAACCTAACCCAACCCAACCCAACCTCTCGGTACTTATATGTGACAACATTCCTGGCGAGTTGGACTCTACGTCTCCGTGGGACCTTCATATACATCAATAACGTAATATAACCTAACCTAACCCAACCTAACCTTTCGGCGCTATTATTTGACCACATTCCTGACTTGTTGGCCTCTACGTCTCCGTGGGGCTTTTATATACATCAATAACGTAATATAACCTAACTTAACCCAAATTGTCGTCTCGGAGGTAATGTTTAACCACATTCCTGGCTTGTTGGCCTCTACGTTTCCGTGAGACCTTTATATACATCAATAACGTAATATAACCTAACCTAACCCAACCTAACATCTCGTCGGTAATAGTTGACAACATTCCTGGCGAATTGGCCTCTACGTCTACGTGAGAACTTCATATCCATCAATAACGTAATATAACCTTATATAACCCAACCTAACCTCTCGACGCTATTATTTGACAAACATTCCTGGCGAGTTGGCCTCTACGCATCCGTGGGAATTTAAAAAATATCAATAACGTAATATAACCGAACCTAACACAACCCAACCTCTCGGCACTCATATTTGACAACATTCCTGGCGAGTTGGCCTCTACGTTTCCGTGGGGCTTTTATATACATCAATAACGTAATATAACCTAACCTAACCCAAATTAACGTCTCGGAGGTAATGTTTAACCACATTCCTGGCTTGTTGGCCTCTACGTTTCCGTGAGACCTTTATATACATCAATAACGTAATATAACCTAACCTAACCCAACCTAACATCTCGGCGGTAATAGTTGACAACATTCCTGGCGAATTGGCCTCTACGTTTCCGTGAGACCTTTATATACATCAATAACGTAATATAACGTAACCTAACATCTCGGCGGTAATATTTGACAACATTCCTGGCGAGTTGGCCTCTACGTCTCCGTGAGACCTTCATATCCATCACTAACGTAATATAACCTAACCTAACACAACCTAACATCTCGGTACTAATATTTGACAACATTCCTGGCGAGTTGGAGTCTACGTCTCCGTGGGAATTTTATATACATCAATAACGTAATATAACCTAACCTAACCCAAATTAACGTCTCGGAGGTAATGTTTAACCACATTCCTGGCTTGTTGGCCTCTACGTTTCCGTGAGACCTTTATATACATCAATAACGTAATATAACCTAACCTAACCCAACCTAACATCTCGGCGGTAATAGTTGACAACATTCCTGGCGAATTGGCCTCTACGTTTCCGTGAGACCTTTATATACATCAATAACGTAATATAACCTAACCTAACCCAACCTAACATCTCGGCGGTAATATTTGACAACATACCTGGCGAGTTGGACTCTACGTTTCCGTGAGACCTTTATATACATCAATAACATAATATAACCTAACCTAACCCAACCTAACATTTCGGCGGTAATATTCGACAACATTCCTGGCGAGTTGGCCTCTACGTCTCCGTGGGACTTTTATATACATCAATTACGTAATATAACCTAACCTAACCCAACCTAACTTTTCGGCGCTATTATTTGACAACATTCCTGGCGAGTTGGCCTCTACGTCTCCGTGGGACCTTCATATACATCAATGACGCAATATAACCTAACCTAACCCAACCTAACCTTTCGGCGGTATTATTTGACCACATTCCTGGCTTGTTGGGCTCTACGTCTCCGTGGGATTTTTATATACATCAATAGCGTAATACAACCTAACCTAACCCAAACTAAGATCTCGGCGATATTATTTGACAACATTCCTGTCGGGTTGGCGTCTACGTCTCCGTGAGACTTTTATATACATCAATAGCGTAATATAACCTAACCTAACACAACCTAATATCTCGGTACTAATATTTGACAACATTCCTGGCGAGTTGGACTCTACGTCTCCGTGGGAATTTTATATACATCAATAACGTAATATAACCTAACCTAACCCAACCTAACATCTCGGCGGTAATATTTGACAACATTCCTGGCGAGTTGGCCTCTACGTCTCCGTAGGGCCTTATATACATCAATAACGGAATATAACCTAACCTAACACAACCCAACCTCTCGGCACTAATATTTAACAACATTCCTGGCGAGTTGGCCTCTACGTTTCCGTGGGGCTCTTATATACATCAATAACGTAATATAACCTAACCTGACCCAAAATAACGTCTCGGAGCTAATGTTTAACCACATTCCTGGCTTGTTGGCCTCTACGTTTCCGTGAGACCTTTATATACATCAATAACGTAATATAACCTAACCTAACCCAACCTAACATCTCGGCGGTAATATTTGACAACATTCCTGGCGAGTTGGCCTCTACGTCTCCGTGGGGCCTTTATATACATCAATAACGTAATATAACCTAACCTAACCCAACCTAACCTTTCGGCGCTATTATTTGACAACATTCCTGGCGAGTTGGCCTCTACGTCTCCGTGGGACCTTCATATACTTCAATAACGTAATATAATCTAACCTAACCCAACCTATCATCTCGGCGGTAATATTTGACAACATTCCTGGCGAGTTGGACTCTACGTCTCCGTGGGGCCTTTATATACTTCAAAAACGTAATATAATCTAACCTAACCCAACCTATCATCTCGGCGGTAATATTTGACAACATTCCTGGCGAGTTGGCCTCTACGACTCCGTGAGACTTTCATATCCATCAATAACGTAATATAACCTAACCTAACCCAACCTAACCTTTCGGCGCTATTATTTGACAACATTCCTGGCGAGTTGGCCTCTACGTCCCCGTGGGACTTTTATATACATCAATAACGTAATATAACCTAACCTAACGCAACCTAACCTTTCGGCGCTATTATTTGACAACATTTCTGTCGAGTCGGCCTCTACGTCTCCGTGGGACCTTCATATACATCAATAACGTAATATAACCTAACCCAACCCAACCCAACCTCTCGTTACTAATATTTGACAACATTCCTGGCGAGTTGGCCTCTGCGTCTCCGTGGGACCTTCATATACATCAATAACGTAATATAACCTAACCTAACCCAAAGTAACGTCTCGGAGGTAACGTTTAACCACATTCCTGGCGAATTGGCCTCTACGTCTCCGTGGGACCTTCATATACATCAATAACGTAATATAACCTAACCTAACACAACCTAATATCTCGGCGCTATTATTTGACAACATTCCTGTCGAGTTGGCCTCTACGTCTCCGTGGGGCCTTCATATACATCAAAAACGTAATATAACCTAACCTAACACAACCTAACATCTCAGCGGTAATATTTGACAACATTCCTGGCGAGTTGGCCTCTACGTTTCCGTGGGGCTTTTATATACATCAATAACGTAATATAACCTAACCTAACCCAAATTAACGTCTCGGAGGTAATGTTTAACCACATTCCTGGCTTGTTGGCCTCTACGTTTCCGTGAGACCTTTATATACATCAATAACGTAATATAACCTAACCTAACCCAACCTAACATCTCGGCGGTAATAGTTGACAACATTCCTGGCGAATTGGCCTCTACGTCTCCGTGGGACCTTCATATACATCAATAACGTAATATAACCTAACCTAACACAACCTAATATCTCGGCGCTATTATTTGACAACATTCCTGTCGAGTTGGCCTCTACGTCTCCGTGGGGCCTTCATATACATCAAAAACGTAATATAACCTAACCTAACACAACCTAACATCTCAGCGGTAATATTTGACAACATTCCTGGCGAGTTGGCCTCTACGTTTCCGTGGGGCTTTTATATACATCAATAACGTAATATAACCTAACCTAACCCAAATTAACGTCTCGGAGGTAATGTTTAACCACATTCCTGGCTTGTTGGCCTCTACGTTTCCGTGAGACCTTTATATACATCAATAACGTAATATAACCTAACCTAACCCAACCTAACATCTCGGCGGTAATAGTTGACAACATTCCTGGCGAATTGGCCTCTACGTTTCCGTGAGACCTTTATATACATCAATAACGTAATATAACCTAACCTAACCCAACCTAACATCTCGGCGGTAATATTTGACAACATTCCTGGCGAGTTGGCCTCTACGTCTCCGTAGGGCCTTATATACATCAATAACGGAATATAACCTAACCTAACACAACCCAACCTCTCGGCACTAATATTTAACAACATTCCTGGCGAGTTGGCCTCTACGTTTCCGTGGGGCTCTTATATACATCAATAACGTAATATAACCTAACCTAACCCAAAATAACGTCTCGGAGCTAATGTTTAACCACATTCCTGGCTTGTTGGCCTCTACGTTTCCGTGAGACCTTTATATACATCAATAACGTAATATAACCTAACCTAACCCAACCTAACATCTCGGCGGTAATATTTGACAACATTCCTGGCGAGTTGGCCTCTACGTCTCCGTGGGGCCTTTATATACTTCAAAAACGTAATATAATCTAACCTAACCCAACCTATCATCTCGGCGGTAATATTTGACAACATTCCTGGCGAGTTGGCCTCTACGACTCCGTGAGACTTTCATATCCATCAATAACGTAATATAACCTAACCTAACCCAACCTAACCTTTCGGCGCTATTATTTGACAACATTCCTGGCGAGTTGGCCTCTACGTCCCCGTGGGACTTTTATATACATCAATAACGTAATATAACCTAACCTAACGCAACCTAACCTTTCGGCGCTATTATTTGACAACATTTCTGTCGAGTCGGCCTCTACGTCTCCGTGGGACCTTCATATACATCAATAACGTAATATAACCTAACCCAACCCAACCCAACCTCTCGTTACTAATATTTGACAACATTCCTGGCGAGTTGGCCTCTGCGTCTCCGTGGGACCTTCATATACATCAATAACGTAATATAACCTAACCTAACCCAAAGTAACGTCTCGGAGGTAACGTTTAACCACATTCCTGGCTTGTTGGCCTCTACGTTTCCGTGAGACCTTTATATACATCAATAACGTAATATAACCTAACCTAACCCAACCTAACATCTCGGCGGTAATAGTTGACAACATTCCTGGCGAATTGGCCTCTACGTCTCCGTGGGACCTTCATATACATCAATAACGTAATATAACCTAACCTAACACAACCTAATATCTCGGCGCTATTATTTGACAACATTCCTGTCGAGTTGGCCTCTACGTCTCCGTGGGGCCTTCATATACATCAAAAACGTAATATAACCTAACCTAACACAACCTAACATCTCAGCGGTAATATTTGACAACATTCCTGGCGAGTTGGCCTCTACGTTTCCGTGGGGCTTTTATATACATCAATAACGTAATATAACCTAACCTAACCCAAATTAACGTCTCGGAGGTAATGTTTAACCACATTCCTGGCTTGTTGGCCTCTACGTTTCCGTGAGACCTTTATATACATCAATAACGTAATATAACCTAACCTAACCCAACCTAACATCTCGGCGGTAATAGTTGACAACATTCCTGGCGAATTGGCCTCTACGTCTCCGTGGGACCTTCATATACATCAATAACGTAATATAACCTAACCTAACACAACCTAATATCTCGGCGCTATTATTTGACAACATTCCTGTCGAGTTGGCCTCTACGTCTCCGTGGGGCCTTCATATACATCAAAAACGTAATATAACCTAACCTAACACAACCTAACATCTCAGCGGTAATATTTGACAACATTCCTGGCGAGTTGGCCTCTACGTTTCCGTGGGGCTTTTATATACATCAATAACGTAATATAACCTAACCTAACCCAAATTAACGTCTCGGAGGTAATGTTTAACCACATTCCTGGCTTGTTGGCCTCTACGTTTCCGTGAGACCTTTATATACATCAATAACGTAATATAACCTAACCTAACCCAACCTAACATCTCGGCGGTAATAGTTGACAACATTCCTGGCGAATTGGCCTCTACGTTTCCGTGAGACCTTTATATACATCAATAACGTAATATAACCTAACCTAACCCAACCTAACATCTCGGCGGTAATATTTGACAACATTCCTGGCGAGTTGGCCTCTACGTCTCCGTAGGGCCTTATATACATCAATAACGGAATATAACCTAACCTAACACAACCCAACCTCTCGGCACTAATATTTAACAACATTCCTGGCGAGTTGGCCTCTACGTTTCCGTGGGGCTCTTATATACATCAATAACGTAATATAACCTAACCTAACCCAAAATAACGTCTCGGAGCTAATGTTTAACCACATTCCTGGCTTGTTGGCCTCTACGTTTCCGTGAGACCTTTATATACATCAATAACGTAATATAACCTAACCTAACCCAACCTAACATCTCGGCGGTAATATTTGACAACATTCCTGGCGAGTTGGCCTCTACGTCTCCGTGGGGCCTTTATGTACATCAATAACGTAATATAACCTAACCTAACCCAACCTAACCTTTCGGCGCTATTATTTGACAACATTCCTGGCGAGTTGGCCTCTACGTCTCCGTGGGACCTTCATATACTTCAATAACGTAATATAATCTAACCTAACCCAACCTATCATCTCGGCGGTAATATTTGACAACATTCCTGGCGAGTTGGACTCTACGTCTCCGTGGGACCTTCATATACGTCAATAACGTAATATAAACTAACCTAAGCCAACCTAACATTTCGGCGGTAATATTTGACAACTTTCCTGGCAAGTTGGCCTCTACGTTTCCGTGCGAATTTTATATACATCAGTAACGTAATATAACCTAACCTAACACAACCTAATATCTCGGCGCTATTATTTGACAACATTCCTGTCGAGTTGGCCTCTACGTCTCCGTGGGGCCTTCATATACATCAAAAACGTAATATAACCTAACCTAACACAACCTAACATCTCAGCGGTAATATTTGACAACATTCCTGGCGAGTTGGCCTCTACGTCTCCGTGGGGCCTTTATATACATCAATAACGTAATATAACCTAACCTAACACAACCTAACATCGCGGCGGTAATATTTGACGACATTCCTGGCGAGTTGGCCTCTACGTCTCCGTGGGGCCTTTATATACTTCAAAAACGTAATATAATCTAACCTAACCCAACCTATCATCTCGGCGGTAATATTTGACAACATTCCTGGCGAGTTGGCCTCTACGACTCCGTGAGACTTTCATATCCATCAATAACGTAATATAACCTAACCTAACCCAACCTAACCTTTCGGCGCTATTATTTGACAACATTCCTGGCGAGTTGGCCTCTACGTCCCCGTGGGACTTTTATATACATCAATAACGTAATATAACCTAACCTAACGCAACCTAACCTTTCGGCGCTATTATTTGACAACATTTCTGTCGAGTCGGCCTCTACGTCTCCGTGGGACCTTCATATACATCAATAACGTAATATAACCTAACCCAACCCAACCCAACCTCTCGTTACTAATATTTGACAACATTCCTGGCGAGTTGGCCTCTGCGTCTCCGTGGGACCTTCATATACATCAATAACGTAATATAACCTAACCTAACCCAAAGTAACGTCTCGGAGGTAACGTTTAACCACATTCCTGGCTTGTTGGCCTCTACGTTTCCGTGAGACCTTTATATACATCAATAACGTAATATAACCTAACCTAACCCAACCTAACATCTCGGCGGTAATAGTTGACAACATTCCTGGCGAATTGGCCTCTACGTCTCCGTGGGACCTTCATATACATCAATAACGTAATATAACCTAACCTAACACAACCTAATATCTCGGCGCTATTATTTGACAACATTCCTGTCGAGTTGGCCTCTACGTCTCCGTGGGGCCTTCATATACATCAAAAACGTAATATAACCTAACCTAACACAACCTAACATCTCAGCGGTAATATTTGACAACATTCCTGGCGAGTTGGCCTCTACGTTTCCGTGGGGCTTTTATATACATCAATAACGTAATATAACCTAACCTAACCCAAATTAACGTCTCGGAGGTAATGTTTAACCACATTCCTGTCTTGTTGGCCTCTACGTTTCCGTGAGACCTTTATATACATCAATAACGTAATATAACCTAACCTAACCCAACCTAACGTCTCGGCGGTAATAGTTGACAACATTCCTGGCGAATTGGCCTCTACGTTTCCGTGAGACCTTTATATACATCAATAACGTAATATAACCTAACCTAACCCAACCTAACATCTCGGCGGTAATATTTGACAACATACCTGGCGAGTTGGACTCTACGTTTCCGTGAGACCTTTATATACATCAATAACATAATATAACCTAACCTAACCCAACCTAACATTTCGGCGGTAATATTCGACAACATTCCTGGCGAGTTGGCCTCTACGTCTCCGTGGGAATTTTATATACATCAGTAACGTAATATAACCTAACCTAACCCAACCTAACATCTCGGCGGTAATATTTGACAACATTCCTGGCGAGTTAGCCTCTACGTCTCCGTGGGACCTTCATATCCATCAATAACGTAATATAACCTAACCTAACCCAACCTAACCTTTTGGCGCTATTATTTGACAACATTCCTGGCGAGTTGGCCTCTACGTCTCCGTGGGACTTTTATATACATCAATTACGTAATATAACCTAACCTAACCCAACCTAACTTTTCGGCGCTATTATTTGACAACATTCCTGGCGAGTTGGCCTCTACGTCTCCGTGGGACCTTCATATACATCAATAACGTAATATAACCTAACCTAACCCAACCTAACCTTTCGGCGGTATTATTTGACCACATTCCTGGCTTGTTGGGCTCTACGTCTCCGTGGGATTTTTATATACATCAATAGCGTAATACAACCTAACCTAACCCAAACTAAGATCTCGGCGATATTATTTGACAACATTCCTGTCGGGTTGGCGTCTACGTCTCCGTGAGACTTTTATATACATCAATAGCGTAATATAACCTAACCTAACACAACCTAATATCTCGGTACTAATATTTGACAACATTCCTGGCGAGTTGGACTCTACGTCTCCGTGGGAATTTTATATACATCAATAACGTAATATAACCTAACCTAACCCAACCTAACATCTCGGCGGTAATATTTGACAACATTCCTGGCGAGTTGGCCTCTACGTCTCCGTAGGGCCTTATATACATCAATAACGGAATATAACCTAACCTAACACAACCCAACCTCTCGGCACTAATATTTAACAACATTCCTGGCGAGTTGGCCTCTACGTTTCCGTGGGGCTCTTATATACATCAATAACGTAATATAACCTAACCTAACCCAAAATAACGTCTCGGAGCTAATGTTTAACCACATTCCTGGCTTGTTGGCCTCTACGTTTCCGTGAGACCTTTATATACATCAATAACGTAATATAACCTAACCTAACCCAACCTAACATCTCGGCGGTAATATTTGACAACATTCCTGGCGAGTTGGCCTCTACGTCTCCGTGGGGCCTTTATATACATCAATAACGTAATATAACCTAACCTAACCCAACCTAACCTTTCGGCGCTATTATTTGACAACATTCCTGGCGAGTTGGCCTCTACGTCTCCGTGGGACCTTCATATACTTCAATAACGTAATATAATCTAACCTAACCCAACCTATCATCTCGGCGGTAATATTTGACAACATTCCTGGCGAGTTGGACTCTACGTCTCCGTGGGACCTTCATATACGTCAATAACGTAATATAAACTAACCTAAGCCAACCTAACATTTCGGCGGTAATATTTGACAACTTTCCTGGCAAGTTGGCCTCTACGTTTCCGTGCGAATTTTATATACATCAGTAACGTAATATAACCTAACCTAACACAACCTAATATCTCGGCGCTATTATTTGACAACATTCCTGTCGAGTTGGCCTCTACGTCTCCGTGGGGCCTTCATATACATCAAAAACGTAATATAACCTAACCTAACACAACCTAACATCTCAGCGGTAATATTTGACAACATTCCTGGCGAGTTGGCCTCTACGTCTCCGTGGGGCCTTTATATACATCAATAACGTAATATAACCTAACCTAACACAACCTAACATCGCGGCGGTAATATTTGACGACATTCCTGGCGAGTTGGCCTCTACGTCTCCGTGGGGCCTTTATATACTTCAAAAACGTAATATAATCTAACCTAACCCAACCTATCATCTCGGCGGTAATATTTGACAACATTCCTGGCGAGTTGGCCTCTACGACTCCGTGAGACTTTCATATCCATCAATAACGTAATATAACCTAACCTAACCCAACCTAACCTTTCGGGGCTATTATTTGACAACATTCCTGGCGAGTTGGCCTCTACGTCCCCGTGGGACTTTTATATACATCAATAACGTAATATAACCTAACCTAACGCAACCTAACCTTTCGGCGCTATTATTTGACAACATTTCTGTCGAGTCGGCCTCTACGTCTCCGTGGGACCTTCATATACATCAATAACGTAATATAACCTAACCCAACCCAACCCAACCTCTCGTTACTAATATTTGACAACATTCCTGGCGAGTTGGCCTCTGCGTCTCCGTGGGACCTTCATATACATCAATAACGTAATATAACCTAACCTAACCCAAAGTAACGTCTCGGAGGTAACGTTTAACCACATTCCTGGCTTGTTGGCCTCTACGTTTCCGTGAGACCTTTATATACATCAATAACGTAATATAACCTAACCTAACCCAACCTAACATCTCGGCGGTAATAGTTGACAACATTCCTGGCGAATTGGCCTCTACGTCTCCGTTGGACCTTCATATACATCAATAACGTAAAATTACCTAACCTAACCAAACCTATCATCTCGGCGGTATTATTTGACAACATACCTGGTGAGTTGGACTCTACGTCTCCGTGGGAACTTCATATACGTCATTAACGTAATATAACCTAACCTAAGCCAACATAACATCTCGGCGGTAATATTTGACAACATTCCTGGCGAGTTGGGCTCTACGTCTCCGTGAGACCTTCATATCCATCAATAACGTAATATAACCTTATATAACCCAACCTAACCTCTCGACGCTATTATTTGACAACATTCCTGGCGAGCTGGCCTCTACGTATCCGTGGGGCTTTTATATACATCAATAACGTAATATAAACTAACCTAAGCCAACCTAACATTTCGGCGGTAATATTTGACAACTTTCCTGGCAAGTTGGCCTCTACGTTTCCATGAGACCTTTATATACATCAATAACATAATATAACCTAACCTAACCCAACCTAACATTTCGGCGGTAATATTTGACGACATTCCTGGCGAGTTGGCCTCTACGTCTCCGTGGGGCCTTTATATACTTCAAAAACGTAATATAATCTAACCTAACCCAACCTATCATCTCGGCGGTAATATTCGACAACATTCCTGGCGAGTTGGCCTCTACGTCTCCGTGGGAATTTTATATACATCAGTAACGTAATATAACCTAACCTAACCCAAACTAAGATCTCGGCGATATTATTTGACAACATTCCTGTCGGGTTGGCGTCTACGTCTCCGTGAGACTTTTATATACATCAATAGCGTAATATAACCTAACCTAACACAACCTAATATCTCGGTACTAATATTTGACAACATTCCTGGCGAGTTGGACTCTACGTCTCCGTGGGAATTTTATATACATCAATAACGTAATATAACCTAACCTAACCCAACCTAACATCTCGGCGGTAATATTTGACAACATTCCTGGCGAGTTGGCCTCTACGTCTCCGTAGGGCCTTATATACATCAATAACGGAATATAACCTAACCTAACACAACCCAACCTCTCGGCACTAATATTTAACAACATTCCTGGCAAGTTGGCCATACGTTTCCGTGGGGCTCTTATATACATCAATAACGTAATATAACCTAACCTAACCCAAAATAACGTCTCGGAGCTAATGTTTAACCACATTCCTGGCTTGTTGGCCTCTACGTTTCCGTGAGACCTTTATATACATCAATAACGTAATATAACCTAACCTAACCCAACCTAACATCTCGGCGGTAATATTTGACAACATTCCTGGCGAGTTGGCCTCTACGTCTCCGTGGGGCCTTTATATACATCAATAACGTAATATAACCTAACCTAACCCAACCTAACCTTTCGGCGCTATTATTTGACAACATTCCTGGCGAGTTGGCCTCTACGTCTCCGTGGGACCTTCATATACTTCAATAACGTAATATAATCTAACCTAACCCAACCTATCATCTCGGCGGTAATATTTGACAACATTCCTGGCGAGTTGGACTCTACGTCTCCGTGGGACCTTCATATACGTCAATAACGTAATATAAACTAACCTAAGCCAACCTAACATTTCGGCGGTAATATTTGACAACTTTCCTGGCAAGTTGGCCTCTACGTTTCCGTGCGAATTTTATATACATCAGTAACGTAATATAACCTAACCTAACACAACCTAATATCTCGGCGCTATTATTTGACAACATTCCTGTCGAGTTGGCCTCTACGTCTCCGTGGGGCCTTTATATACTTCAAAAACGTAATATAATCTAACCTAACCCAACCTATCATCTCGGCGGTAATATTTGACAACATTCCTGGCGAGTTGGCCTCTACGACTCCGTGAGACTTTCATATCCATCAATAACGTAATATAACCTAACCTAACCCAACCTAACCTTTCGGCGCTATTATTTGACAACATTCCTGGCGAGTTGGCCTCTACGTCCCCGTGGGACTTTTATATACATCAATAACGTAATATAACCTAACCTAACGCAACCTAACCTTTCGGCGCTATTATTTGACAACATTTCTGTCGAGTCGGCCTCTACGTCTCCGTGGGACCTTCATATACATCAATAACGTAATATAACCTAACCCAACCCAACCCAACCTCTCGTTACTAATATTTGACAACATTCCTGGCGAGTTGGCCTCTGCGTCTCCGTGGGACCTTCATATACATCAATAACGTAATATAACCTAACCTAACCCAAAGTAACGTCTCGGAGGTAACGTTTAACCACATTCCTGGCTTGTTGGCCTCTACGTTTCCGTGAGACCTTTATATACATCAATAACGTAATATAACCTAACCTAACCCAACCTAACATCTCGGCGGTAATAGTTGACAACATTCCTGGCGAATTGGCCTCTACGTCTCCGTTGGACTTTCATATACATCAATAACGTAAAATTACCTAACCTAACCAAACCTATCATCTCGGCGGTATTATTTGACAACATACCTGGTGAGTTGGACTCTACGTCTCCGTGGGAACTTCATATACATCAATAACGTAATATAACCTAACCTAAGCCAACATAACATCTCGGCGGTAATATTTGACAACATTCCTGGCGAGTTGGGCTCTACGTCTCCGTGAGACCTTCATATCCATCAATAACGTAATATAACCTTATATAACCCAACCTAACCTCTCGACGCTATTATTTGACAACATTCCTGGCGAGTTGGCCTCTACGTATCCGTGGGGCTTTTATATACATCAATAACGTAATATAAACTAACCTAAGCCAACCTAACATTTCGGCGGTAATATTTGACAACTTTCCTGGCAAGTTGGCCTCTACGTTTCCATGAGACCTTTATATACATCAATAACATAATATAACCTAACCTAACCCAACCTAACATTTCGGCGGTAATATTTGACGACATTCCTGGCGAGTTGGCCTCTACGTCTCCGTGGGGCCTTTATATACTTCAAAAACGTAATATAATTTAACCTAACCCAACCTATCATCTCGGCGGTAATATTTGACAACATTCCTGGCGAGTTGGCCTCTACGACACCGTGAGACTTTCATATCCATCAATAACGTAATATAACCTAACCTAACCCAACGTAACCTTTCGGCGCTATTATTTGACAACATTCCTGGCGAGTTGGCCTCTACGTCCCCGTGGGACTTTTATCTACATCAATAACGTAATATAACCTAACCTAACGCAACCTAACCTTTCGGCGCTATTATTTGACAACATTTCTGTCGAGTCGGCCTCTACGTCTCCGTGGGACCTTCATATACATCAATAACGTAATATAACCTAACCCAACCCAACCCAACCTCTCGTTACTAATATTTGACAACATTCCTGGCGAGTTGGCCTCTGCGTCTCCGTGGGACCTTCATATACATCAATAACGTAATATAACCTAACCTAACCCAAAGTAACGTCTCGGAGGTAACGTTTAACCACATTCCTGGCTTGTTGGCCTCTACGTTTCCGTGAGACCTTTATATACATCAATAACGTAATATAACCTAACCTAACCCAACCTAACATCTCGGCGGTAATAGTTGACAACATTCCTGGCGAATTGGCCTCTACGTCTCCGTGGGACCTTCATATACATCAATAACGTAAAATTACCTAACCTAACCCAACCTATCATCTCGGCGGTATTATTTGACAACATACCTGGCGAGTTGGACTCTACGTCTCCGTGGGAACTTCATATACATCAATAACGTAATATAACCTAACCTAAGCCAACATAACATCTCGGCGGTAATATTTGACAACATTCCTGGCGAGTTGGGCTCTACGTCTCCGTGAGATCTTCATATCCATCAATAACGTAATATAACCTTATATAACCCAACCTAACCTCTCGACGCTATTATTTGACAACATTCCTGGCGAGTTGGCCTCTACGACACCGTGAGACTTTCATATCCATCAATAACGTAATATAACCTAACCTAACCCAACGTAACCTTTTGGCGCTATTATTTGACAACATTCCTGGCGAGTTGGCCTCTACGTCCCCGTGGGACTTTTATATACATCAATAACGTAATATAACCTAACCTAACGCAACCTAACCTTTCGGCGCTATTATTTGACAACATTTCTGTCGAGTCGGCCTCTACGTCTCCGTGGGACCTTCATATACATCAATAACGTAATATAACCTAACCCAACCCAACCCAACCTCTCGTTACTGATATTTGACAACATTCCTGGCGAGTTGGCCTCTGCGTCTCCGTGGGACCTTCATATACATCAATAACGTAATATAACCTAACCTAACCCAAAGTAACGTCTCGGAGGTAACGTTTAACCACATTCCTGGCTTGTTGGCCTCTACGTTTCCGTGAGACCTTTATATACATCAATAACGTAATATAACCTAACCTAACCCAACCTAACATCTCGGCGGTAATAGTTGACAACATTCCTGGCGAATTGGCCTCTACGTCTCCGTTGGACCTTCATATACATCAATAACGTAAAATTACCTAACCTAACCAAACCTATCATCTCGGCGGTATTATTTGACAACATACCTGGTGAGTTGGACTCTACGTCTCCGTGGGAACTTCATATACATCAATAACGTAATATAACCTAACCTAAGCCAACATAACATCTCGGCGGTAATATTTGACAACATTCCTGG
The DNA here is from genome assembly GCA_963969225.1 of Xylocopa violacea. NCBI lineage: Eukaryota > Metazoa > Arthropoda > Insecta > Hymenoptera > Apidae > Xylocopa > Xylocopa violacea. Next base: position 2,989,268 of record CAXAJV010001290.1, on the reverse strand, counting down.
CGAGTTGGGCTCTACGTCTCCGTGAGACCTTCATATCCATCAATAACGTAATATAACCTTATATAACCCAACCTAACCTCTCGACGCTATTATTTGACAACATTCCTGGCGAGTTGGCCTCTACGTATCCGTGGGGCTTTTATATACATCAATAACGTAATATAAACTAACCTAAGCCAACCTAACATTTCGGCGGTAATATTTGACAACTTTCCTGGCAAGTTGGCCTCTACGTTTCCATGAGACCTTTATATACATCAATAACATAATATAACCTAACCTAACCCAACCTAACATTTCGGCGGTAATATTTGACGACATTCCTGGCGAGTTGGCCTCTACGTCTCCGTGGGGCCTTTATATACTTCAAAAACGTAATATAATTTAACCTAACCCAACCTATCATTTCGGCGGTAATATTTGACAACATTCCTGGCGAGTTGGCCTCTACGACACCGTGAGACTTTCATATCCATCAATAACGTAATATAACCTAACCTAACCCAACGTAACCTTTCGGCGCTATTATTTGACAACATTCCTGGCGAGTTGGCCTCTACGTCCCCGTGGGACTTTTATCTACATCAATAACGTAATATAACCTAACCTAACGCAACCTAACCTTTCGGCGCTATTATTTGACAACATTTCTGTCGAGTCGGCCTCTACGTCTCCGTGGGACCTTCATATACATCAATAACGTAATATAACCTAACCCAACCCAACCCAACCTCTCGTTACTAATATTTGACAACATTCCTGGCGAGTTGGCCTCTGCGTCTCCGTGGGACCTTCATATACATCAATAACGTAATATAACCTAACCTAACCCAAAGTAACGTCTCGGAGGTAACGTTTAACCACATTCCTGGCTTGTTGGCCTCTACGTTTCCGTGAGACCTTTATATACATCAATAACGTAATATAACCTAACCTAACCCAACCTAACATCTCGGCGGTAATAGTTGACAACATTCCTGGCGAATTGGCCTCTACGTCTCCGTGGGACCTTCATATACATCAATAACGTAAAATTACCTAACCTAACCCAACCTATCATCTCGGCGGTATTATTTGACAACATACCTGGCGAGTTGGACTCTACGTCTCCGTGGGAACTTCATATACATCAATAACGTAATATAACCTAACCTAAGCCAACATAACATCTCGGCGGTAATATTTGACAACATTCCTGGCGAGTTGGGCTCTACGTCTCCGTGAGATCTTCATATCCATCAATAACGTAATATAACCTTATATAACCCAACCTAACCTCTCGACGCTATTATTTGACAACATTCCTGGCGAGTTGGCCTCTACGTATCCGTGGGGCTTTTATATACATCAATAACGTAATATAACCTAACCTAACACAACCTAACATCTCGGTACTAATATTTGACAACATTCCTGGCGAGTTGGAGTCTACGTCTCCGTGGGAATTTTATATACATCAATAACGTAATATAACCTAACCTAACCCAACCTAACATCTCAGCGGTAATATTTGACAACATTCCTGGCGAGTTGGCCTCTACGTCTCCGTGGGGCCTTTATATACATCAATAACGTAATATAACCTAACCTAACACAACCTAACATCTCGGCGGTAATAGATGACAACATTCCTGGCGAATTGGCCTCTACGTCTACGTGAGATCTTCATATCCATCAATAACGTAATATAACCTAACCTAACCCAACCTAACCTTTTGGCTCTATTATTTGACAACATTCCTGGCGAGTTGGCCTCTACGTCTCCGTGAGACCTTCATATCCATCAATAACGTAATATAACCTTATATAACCCAACCTAACCTCTCGACGCTATTATTTGACAACATTCCTGGCGACTTGGCCTCTACGTATCCGTGGGGCCTTCATATACTTCAAAAACGTAATATAATCTAACCTAACCCAACCTATCATCTCGGCGGTAATATTTGACAACATTCCTGGCGAGTTGGCCTCTACGACTCCGTGAGACTTTCATATCCATCAATAACGTAATATAACCTAACCTAACCCAACCTAACCTTTCGGCGCTATTATTTGACAACATTCCTGGCGAGTTGGCCTCTACGTCCCCGTGGGACTTTTATATACATCAATAACGTAATATAACCTAACCTAACGCAACCTAACCTTTCGGCGCTATTATTTGACAACATTTCTGTCGAGTCGGCCTCTACGTCTCCGTGGGACCTTCATATACATCAATAACGTAATATAACCTAACCCAACCCAACCCAACCTTTCGTTACTAACATTTGACAACATTCCTGGCGAGTTGGCCTCTGCGTCTCCGTGGGACCTTCATATACATCAATAACGTAATATAACCTAACCTAACCCAAAGTAACGTCTCGGAGGTAACGTTTAACCACATTCCTTGCTTGTTGGCCTCTACGTTTCCGTGAGACCTTTATATACATCAATAACGTAATATAACCTAACCTAATCCAACCTAACATCTCGGCGGTAATAGTTGACAACATTCCTGGCGAATTGGCCTCTACGTCTCCGTGGGACCTTCATATACATCAATAACGTAAAATTACCTAACCTAACCCAACCTATCATCTCGGCGGTATTATTTGACAACATACCTGGCGAGTTGGACTCTACGTCTCCGTGGGAACTTCATATACATCAATAACGTAATATAACCTAACCTAAGCCAACATAACATCTCGGCGGTCATATTTGACAACATTCCTGGCGAGTTGGGCTCTACGTCTCCGTGAGACCTTCATATCCATCAATAACGTAATATAACCTTATATAACCCAACCTAACCTCTCGACGCTATTATTTGACAACATTCCTGGCGAGTTGGCCTCTACGTATCCGTGGGGCTTTTATATACATCAATAACGTAATATAACATAACCTAACCCAAAGTAACGTCTCGGAGGTAATGTTTAACCACATTCCTGGCTTGTTGGCCTCTACGTTTCCGTGATACCTTTATATACATCAATAACATAATATAACCTAACCTAACCCAACCTAACATTTCGGCGGTAATATTTGACAACATTCCTGGCGTGTTGGCATCTACGTCTCCGTGGGAATTTTATATACATCAGTAACGTAATATAACCTAACCTAACACAGCCTAACCTTTCGGCGCTATTATTTGACCACATTCCTGACTTGTTGGCCTCTACGTCTCCGTGGGACTTTTATGTACATCAATAGCGTAATATAACCTAACCTAACACAACCTAACATCTCGGTACTAATATTTGACAACATTCCTGGCGTGTTGGCCTCTACTTCTCCGTGCGAATTTTATATACATCAATAACGTAATATCACCTAACCTAACACAACCTAACACCTCGGCGGTAATATTTGACAACATTCCTGGCGAGTTGGCCTCTACGTCCCCGTGGGACTTTTATATACATCAATAACGTAATATAACCTAACCTAACGCAACCTAACCTTTCGGCGCTATTATTTGACAACATTCCTGTCGAGTCGACCTCTACGTCTCCGTGGGACCTACATATACATCAATAACGTAATATAACCTAACCCAACCCAACCCAACCTCTCGGTACTAATATTTGACAACATTCCTGGCGAGTTGGAGTCTACGTCTCCGTGGGAATTTTATATACATCAATAACGTAATATAACCTAACCTAACCCAACCTAACACCTCGGCGGTAATATTTGACAACATTCCTGGCGAGTTGGCCTCTACGTCTCCGTAGGGCCTTATATACATCAATAACGTAATATAACCTAACCTAACACAACCCAACCTCTCGGCACTAATATTTGACGACATTCCTGTCGAGTCGGCCTCTACGTCTCCGTAGGGCCTTATATACATCAATAACGTAATATAACCTAACCTAACACAACCCAACCTCTCGGCACTAATATTTGACAATATTACTGGCGAGTTGGCCTCTACGTTTCCGTGGGGCTTTTATATACATCAATAACGTAATATAACCTAACCTAACCGAAAGTAACGTCTCGGAGGTAATGTTTAACCACATTCCTGGCTTGTTGGCCTCTACGTTTCCGTGAGACCTTTATATACATCAATAACGTAATATAACCTAACCTAACACAACCTAACATCTCGGCGGTAATATTTGACAACATTCCTGGCGAGTTGGCCTCTACGTCTCCGTGGGGCCTTTATATACATCAATAACGTAATATAATCTAACCTAACCCAACCTAACCTTTCGGCGCTATTATTTGACAACATTCCTGGCGAGTTGGCCTCTACGTCTCCGTGGGACCTTCATATACTTCAATAACGTAATATAACCTAACCTAACACAACCTATCATCTCGGCGGTAATATTTGACAACATTCCTGGCGAGTTGGCCTCTACGACTCCGTGAGACTTTCATATCCATCAATAACGTAATATAACCTAACCTAACCCAACCTAACCTTTCGGCGCTATTATTTGACAACATTCCTGGCGAGTTAGCCTCTACGTCCCCGTGGGACTTTTATATACATCAATAACGTAATATAACCTAACCTAACGCAACCTAACCTTTCGGCGCTATTATTTGACAACATTTCTGTCGAGTCGGCCTCTACGTCTCCGTGGGACCTTCATATACATCAATAACGTAATATAACCTAACCCAACCCAACCCAACCTCTCGTTACTAATATTTGACAACATTCCTGGCGAGTTGGCCTCTGCGTCTCCGTGGGACCTTCATATACATCAATAACGTAATATAACCTAACCTAACCCAAAGTAACGTCTCGGAGGTAACGTTTAACCACATTCCTGGCTTGTTGGCCTCTACGTTTCCGTGAGACCTTTATATACATCAATAACGTAATATAACCTAACCTAACCCAACCTAACACCTCGGCGGTAATATTTGACAACATTCCTGGCGAGTTGGCCTCTACGTCTCCGTAGGGCCTTATATACATCAATAACGTAATATAACCTAACCTAACACAACCCAACCTCTCGGCACTAATATTTGACGACATTCCTGTCGAGTCGGCCTCTACGTCTCCGTAGGGCCTTATATACATCAATAACGTAATATAACCTAACCTAACACAACCCAACCTCTCGGCACTAATATTTGACAATATTACTGGCGAGTTGGCCTCTACGTTTCCGTGGGGCTTTTATATACATCAATAACGTAATATAACCTAACCTAACCGAAAGTAACGTCTCGGAGGTAATGTTTAACCACATTCCTGGCTTGTTGGCCTCTACGTTTCCGTGAGACCTTTATATACATCAATAACGTAATATAACCTAACCTAACCCAACCTAACCTTTCGGCGCTATTATTTGACAACATTCCTGGCGAGTTGGCCTCTACGTCCCCGTGGGACTTTTATATACATCAATAACGTAATATAACCTAACCTAACGCAACCTAACCTTTCGGCGCTATTATTTGACAACATTTCTGTCGAGTCGGCCTCTACGTCTCCGTGGGACCTTCATATACATCAATAACGTAATATAACCTAACCCAACCCAACCCAACCTCTCGTTACTAATATTTGACAACATTCCTGGCTTGTTGGCCTCTACGTTTCCGTGAGACCTTTATATACATCAATAACGTAATATAACCTAACCTAACCCAAAGTAACGTCTCGGAGGTAACATTTAACCACATTCCTGGCTTGTTGGCCTCTACGTTTCCGTGAGACGTTTATATACATCAATAACGTAATATAACCTAACCTAACCCAACCTAACATCTCGGCGGTAATAGTTGACAACATTCCTGGCGAATTGGCCTCTACGTCTCCGTGGGAATTTTATATACATCAGTAACGTAATATAACCTAACCTAACACAACCTAACCTTTCGGCGCTATTATTTGACCACATTCCTGACTTGTTGGCCTCTACGTCTCCGTGGGACTTTTATATACATCAATAGCGTAATATAATCTAACCTAACACAACCTAACATCTCGGTACTAATATTTGACAACATTCCTGGCGTGTTGGCCTCTACTTCTCCGTGCGAATTTTATATACATCAATAACGTAATATAACCTAACCTAACACAACCTAACACCTCGGCGGTAATATTTGACAACATTCCTGGCGAGTTGGCCTCTACGTCCCCGTGGGACTTTTATATACATCAATAACGTAATATAACCTAACCTAACGCAACCTAACCTTTCGGCGCTATTATTTGACAACATTCCTGTCGAGTCGACCTCTACGTCTCCGTGGGACCTACATATACATCAATAACGTAATATAACCTAACCCAACCCAACCCAACCTCTCGGTACTAATATTTGACAACATTCCTGGCGAGTTGGAGTCTACGTCTCCGTGGGAATTTTATATACATCAATAACGTAATATAACCTAATCTCACCCAACCTAACACCTCGGCGGTAATATTTGACAACATTCCTGGCGAGTTGGCCTCTACGTCTCCGTAGGGCCTTATATACATCAATAACGTAATATAACCTAACCTAACACAACCCAACCTCTCGGCACTAATATTTGACGACATTCCTGTCGAGTCGGCCTCTACGTCTCCGTAGGGCCTTATATACATCAATAACGTAATATAACCTAACCTAACACAACCCAACCTCTCGGCACTAATATTTAACAATATTACTGGCGAGTTGGCCTCTACGTTTCCGTGGGGCTTTTATATACATCAATAACGTAATATAACCTAACCTAACCGAAAGTAACGTCTCGGAGGTAATGTTTAACCACATTCCTGGCTTGTTGGCCTCTACGATTCCGTGAGACCTTTATATACATCAATAACGTAATATAACCTAACCTAACCCAACCTAACATCTCGGCGGTAATATTTGACAACATTGCTGGCGAGTTGGCCTCTACGTCTCCGTGGGGCCTTTATATACATCAATAACGTAATATAATCTAACCTAACCCAACCTAACCTTTCGGCGCTATTATTTGACAACATTCCTGGCGAGTTGGCCTCTACGTCTCCGTGGGACCTTCATATACTTCAATAACGTAATATAACCTAACCTAACACAACCCAACCTCTCGGCACTAATATTTAACAATATTACTGGCGAGTTGGCCTCTACGTTTCCGTGGGGCTTTTATATACATCAATAACGTAATATAACCTAACCTAACCGAAAGTAACGTCTCGGAGGTAATGTTTAACCACATTCCTGGCTTGTTGGCCTCTACGATTCCGTGAGACCTTTATATACATCAATAACGTAATATAACCTAACCTAACCCAACCTAACATCTCGGCGGTAATAGTTGACAACATTCCTGGCGAATTGGCCTCTACGTCTCCGTGGGACCTTCATATACATCAATAACGTAAAATTACCTAACCTAACCCAACCTATCATCTCGGCGGTATTATTTGACAACATACCTGGCGAGTTGGACTCTACGTCTCCGTGGGAACTTCATATACATCAATAACGTAATATAACCTAACCTAAGCCAACATAACATCTCGGCGGTAATATTTGACAACATTCCTGGCGAGTTGGGCTCTACGTCTCCGTGAGACCTTCATATCCATCAATAACGTAATATAACCTTATATAACCCAACCTAACCTCTAGACGCTATTATTTGACAACATTCCTGGCGAGTTGGCCTCTACGTATCCGTGGGGCTTTTATATACATCAATAACGTAATATAACCTAACCTAACCCAAAGTAACGACTCGGAGGTAATGTTTAACCACATTCCTGGCTTGTTGGCCTCTACGTTTCCATGAGACCTTTATATACATCAATAACATAATATAACCTAACCTAACCCAACCTAACATTTCGGCGGTAATATTTGACAACATTCCTGGCGAGTGGGCCTCTACGTCTCCGTGGGAATTTTATATACATCAGTAACGTAATATAACCTAACCTAACACAACCTAAGATCTCGGCGCTATTATTTGACAACATTCCTTTCGAGTCGGCCTCTACGTCTCCGTGGGACCTTCATATACATCAATAACGTAATATAACCTAACCCAACCCAACACAACCTCTCGGTACTAATATTTGACAACATTCCTGGCGAGTTGGAGTCTACGTCTCCGTGGGAATTTTATATACATCAATAACGTAATATAACCTAACCTCACCCAACCTAACACCTCGGCGGTAATATTTGACAACATTCCTGGCGAGTTGGCCTCTACGTCTCCGTAGGGCCTTATATACATCAATAACGTAATATAACCTAACCTAACACAACCCAACCTCTCGGCACTAATATTTGACGACATTCCTGTCGAGTCGGCCTCTACGTCTCCGTAGGGCCTTATATACATCAATAACGTAATATAACCTAATCTAACATAACCCAACCTAACCTTTCGGCGCTATTATTTGACAACATTCCTGGCGAGTTGGCCTCTACGTCTCCGTGGGACCTTCATATACTTCAATAACGTAATATAATCTAACCTAACCCAACCTATCATCTCGGCGGTAATATTTGACAACATTCCTGGCGAGTTGGACTCTACGTCTCCGTGGGACCTTCATATACGTCAATAACGTAATATAAGCTAACCTAAGCCAACCTAACATTTCGGCGGTAATATTTGACAACTTTCCTGGCAAGTTGGCCTCTACGTTTCCGTGGGAATTTTATATACATCAGTAACGTAATATAACCTAACCTAACACAACCTAATATCTCGGCGCTATTATTTGACAACATTCCTGTCGAGTTGGCCTCTACGTCTCCGTGGGGCCTTCATATACATCAAAAACGTAATATAACCTAACCTAACACAACCTAACATCTCAGCGGTAATATTTGACAACATTCCTGGCGAGTTGGCCTCTACGACTCCATGAGACTTTCATATCCATCAATAACGTAATATAACCTAACCTAACCCAACCTAACCTTTCGGCGCTATTATTTGACAACATTCCTGGCGAGTTGGCCTCTACGTCCCCGTGGGACTTTTATATACATCAATAACGTAATATAACCTAACCTAACGCAACCTAACCTTTCGGCGCTATTATTTGACAACATTTCTGTCGAGTCGGCCTCTACGTCTCCGTGGGACCTTCATATACATCAATAACGTAATATAAACTAACCCAACCCAACCCAACCTCTCGTTACTAATATTTGACAACATTCCTGGCTTGTTGGCCTCTACGTTTCCGTGAGACCTTTATATACATCAATAACGTAATATAACCTAACCTAACCCAACCTAACATCTCGGCGGTAATAGTTGACAACATTCCTGGCGAATTGGCCTCTACGTCTCCGTGGGACCTTCATATACATCAATAACGTAAAATTACCTAACCTAACCCAACCTATCATCTCGGCGGTATTATTTGACAACATACCTGGCGAGTTGGACTCTACGTCTCCGTGGGAACTTCATATACATCAATAACGTAATATAACCTAACCTAAGCCAACATAACATCTCGGCGGTAATATTTGACAACATTCCTGGCGAGTTGGGCTCTACGTCTCCGTGAGATCTTCATATCCATCAATAACGTAATATAACCTTATATAACCCAACCTAACCTCTCGACGCTATTATTTGACAACATTCCTGGCGAGTTGGCCTCTACGTATCCGTGGGGCTTTTATATACATCAATAACGTAATATAACCTAACCTAACACAACCTAACATCTCGGTACTAATATTTGACAACATTCCTGGCGAGTTGGAGTCTACGTCTCCGTGGGAATTTTATATACATCAATAACGTAATATAACCTAACCTAACCCAACCTAACATCTCAGCGGTAATATTTGACAACATTCCTGGCGAGTTGGCCTCTACGTCTCCGTGGGGCCTTTATATACATCAATAACGTAATATAACCTAACCTAACACAACCTAACATCTCGGCGGTAATAGATGACAACATTCCTGGCGAATTGGCCTCTACGTCTACGTGAGATCTTCATATCCATCAATAACGTAATATAACCTAACCTAACCCAACCTAACCTTTTGGCTCTATTATTTGACAACATTCCTGGCGAGTTGGCCTCTACGTCTCCGTGAGACCTTCATATCCATCAATAACGTAATATAACCTTATATAACCCAACCTAACCTCTCGACGCTATTATTTGACAACATTCCTGGCGACTTGGCCTCTACGTATCCGTGGGGCCTTCATATACTTCAAAAACGTAATATAATCTAACCTAACCCAACCTATCATCTCGGCGGTAATATTTGACAACATTCCTGGCGAGTTGGCCTCTACGACTCCGTGAGACTTTCATATCCATCAATAACGTAATATAACCTAACCTAACCCAACCTAACCTTTCGGCGCTATTATTTGACAACATTCCTGGCGAGTTGGCCTCTACGTCCCCGTGGGACTTTTATATACATCAATAACGTAATATAACCTAACCTAACGCAACCTAACCTTTCGGCGCTATTATTTGACAACATTTCTGTCGAGTCGGCCTCTACGTCTCCGTGGGACCTTCATATACATCAATAACGTAATATAACCTAACCCAACCCAACCCAACCTTTCGTTACTAACATTTGACAACATTCCTGGCGAGTTGGCCTCTGCGTCTCCGTGGGACCTTCATATACATCAATAACGTAATATAACCTAACCTAACCCAAAGTAACGTCTCGGAGGTAACGTTTAACCACATTCCTTGCTTGTTGGCCTCTACGTTTCCGTGAGACCTTTATATACATCAATAACGTAATATAACCTAACCTAATCCAACCTAACATCTCGGCGGTAATAGTTGACAACATTCCTGGCGAATTGGCCTCTACGTCTCCGTGGGACCTTCATATACATCAATAACGTAAAATTACCTAACCTAACCCAACCTATCATCTCGGCGGTATTATTTGACAACATACCTGGCGAGTTGGACTCTACGTCTCCGTGGGAACTTCATATACATCAATAACGTAATATAACCTAACCTAAGCCAACATAACATCTCGGCGGTCATATTTGACAACATTCCTGGCGAGTTGGGCTCTACGTCTCCGTGAGACCTTCATATCCATCAATAACGTAATATAACCTTATATAACCCAACCTAACCTCTCGACGCTATTATTTGACAACATTCCTGGCGAGTTGGCCTCTACGTATCCGTGGGGCTTTTATATACATCAATAACGTAATATAACATAACCTAACCCAAAGTAACGTCTCGGAGGTAATGTTTAACCACATTCCTGGCTTGTTGGCCTCTACGTTTCCGTGATACCTTTATATACATCAATAACATAATATAACCTAACCTAACCCAACCTAACATTTCGGCGGTAATATTTGACAACATTCCTGGCGTGTTGGCATCTACGTCTCCGTGGGAATTTTATATACATCAGTAACGTAATATAACCTAACCTAACACAGCCTAACCTTTCGGCGCTATTATTTGACCACATTCCTGACTTGTTGGCCTCTACGTCTCCGTGGGACTTTTATGTACATCAATAGCGTAATATAACCTAACCTAACACAACCTAACATCTCGGTACTAATATTTGACAACATTCCTGGCGTGTTGGCCTCTACTTCTCCGTGCGAATTTTATATACATCAATAACGTAATATCACCTAACCTAACACAACCTAACACCTCGGCGGTAATATTTGACAACATTCCTGGCGAGTTGGCCTCTACGTCCCCGTGGGACTTTTATATACATCAATAACGTAATATAACCTAACCTAACGCAACCTAACCTTTCGGCGCTATTATTTGACAACATTCCTGTCGAGTCGACCTCTACGTCTCCGTGGGACCTACATATACATCAATAACGTAATATAACCTAACCCAACCCAACCCAACCTCTCGGTACTAATATTTGACAACATTCCTGGCGAGTTGGAGTCTACGTCTCCGTGGGAATTTTATATACATCAATAACGTAATATAACCTAACCTAACCCAACCTAACACCTCGGCGGTAATATTTGACAACATTCCTGGCGAGTTGGCCTCTACGTCTCCGTAGGGCCTTATATACATCAATAACGTAATATAACCTAACCTAACACAACCCAACCTCTCGGCACTAATATTTGACGACATTCCTGTCGAGTCGGCCTCTACGTCTCCGTAGGGCCTTATATACATCAATAACGTAATATAACCTAACCTAACACAACCCAACCTCTCGGCACTAATATTTGACAATATTACTGGCGAGTTGGCCTCTACGTTTCCGTGGGGCTTTTATATACATCAATAACGTAATATAACCTAACCTAACCGAAAGTAACGTCTCGGAGGTAATGTTTAACCACATTCCTGGCTTGTTGGCCTCTACGTTTCCGTGAGACCTTTATATACATCAATAACGTAATATAACCTAACCTAACCCAACCTAACATCTCGGCGGTAATATTTGACAACATTCCTGGCGAGTTGGCCTCTACGTCTCCGTGGGGCCTTTATATACATCAATAACGTAATATAATCTAACCTAACCCAACCTAACCTTTCGGCGCTATTATTTGACAACATTCCTGGCGAGTTGGCCTCTACGTCTCCGTGGGACCTTCATATACTTCAATAACGTAATATAACCTAACCTAACACAACCTATCATCTCGGCGGTAATATTTGACAACATTCCTGGCGAGTTGGCCTCTACGACTCCGTGAGACTTTCATATCCATCAATAACGTAATATAACCTAACCTAACCCAACCTAACCTTTCGGCGCTATTATTTGACAACATTCCTGGCGAGTTAGCCTCTACGTCCCCGTGGGACTTTTATATACATCAATAACGTAATATAACCTAACCTAACGCAACCTAACCTTTCGGCGCTATTATTTGACAACATTTCTGTCGAGTCGGCCTCTACGTCTCCGTGGGACCTTCATATACATCAATAACGTAATATAACCTAACCCAACCCAACCCAACCTCTCGTTACTAATATTTGACAACATTCCTGGCGAGTTGGACTCTGCGTCTCCGTGGGACCTTCATATACATCAATAACGTAATATAACCTAACCTAACCCAAAGTAACGTCTCGGAGGTAACGTTTAACCACATTCCTGGCTTGTTGGCCTCTACGTTTCCGTGAGACCTTTATATACATCAATAACGTAATATAACCTAACCTAACCCAACCTAACACCTCGGCGGTAATATTTGACAACATTCCTGGCGAGTTGGCCTCTACGTCTCCGTAGGGCCTTATATACATCAATAACGTAATATAACCTAACCTAACACAACCCAACCTCTCGGCACTAATATTTGACGACATTCCTGTCGAGTCGGCCTCTACGTCTCCGTAGGGCCTTATATACATCAATAACGTAATATAACCTAACCTAACACAACCCAACCTCTCGGCACTAATATTTGACAATATTACTGGCGAGTTGGCCTCTACGTTTCCGTGGGGCTTTTATATACATCAATAACGTAATATAACCTAACCTAACCGAAAGTAACGTCTCGGAGGTAATGTTTAACCACATTCCTGGCTTGTTGGCCTCTACGTTTCCGTGAGACCTTTATATACATCAATAACGTAATATAACCTAACCTAACCCAACCTAACCTTTCGGCGCTATTATTTGACAACATTCCTGGCGAGTTGGCCTCTACGTCCCCGTGGGACTTTTATATACATCAATAACGTAATATAACCTAACCTAACGCAACCTAACCTTTCGGCGCTATTATTTGACAACATTTCTGTCGAGTCGGCCTCTACGTCTCCGTGGGACCTTCATATACATCAATAACGTAATATAACCTAACCCAACCCAACCCAACCTCTCGTTACTAATATTTGACAACATTCCTGGCTTGTTGGCCTCTACGTTTCCGTGAGACCTTTATATACATCAATAACGTAATATAACCTAACCTAACCCAAAGTAACGTCTCGGAGGTAACATTTAACCACATTCCTGGCTTGTTGGCCTCTACGTTTCCGTGAGACGTTTATATACATCAATAACGTAATATAACCTAACCTAACCCAACCTAACATCTCGGCGGTAATAGTTGACAACATTCCTGGCGAATTGGCCTCTACGTCTCCGTGGGAATTTTATATACATCAGTAACGTAATATAACCTAACCTAACACAACCTAACCTTTCGGCGCTATTATTTGACCACATTCCTGACTTGTTGGCCTCTACGTCTCCGTGGGACTTTTATATACATCAATAGCGTAATATAATCTAACCTAACACAACCTAACATCTCGGTACTAATATTTGACAACATTCCTGGCGTGTTGGCCTCTACTTCTCCGTGCGAATTTTATATACATCAATAACGTAATATAACCTAACCTAACACAACCTAACACCTCGGCGGTAATATTTGACAACATTCCTGGCGAGTTGGCCTCTACGTCCCCGTGGGACTTTTATATACATCAATAACGTAATATAACCTAACCTAACGCAACCTAACCTTTCGGCGCTATTATTTGACAACATTCCTGTCGAGTCGACCTCTACGTCTCCGTGGGACCTACATATACATCAATAACGTAATATAACCTAACCCAACCCAACCCAACCTCTCGGTACTAATATTTGACAACATTCCTGGCGAGTTGGAGTCTACGTCTCCGTGGGAATTTTATATACATCAATAACGTAATATAACCTAATCTCACCCAACCTAACACCTCGGCGGTAATATTTGACAACATTCCTGGCGAGTTGGCCTCTACGTCTCCGTAGGGCCTTATATACATCAATAACGTAATATAACCTAACCTAACACAACCCAACCTCTCGGCACTAATATTTGACGACATTCCTGTCGAGTCGGCCTCTACGTCTCCGTAGGGCCTTATATACATCAATAACGTAATATAACCTAACCTAACACAACCCAACCTCTCGGCACTAATATTTAACAATATTACTGGCGAGTTGGCCTCTACGTTTCCGTGGGGCTTTTATATACATCAATAACGTAATATAACCTAACCTAACCGAAAGTAACGTCTCGGAGGTAATGTTTAACCACATTCCTGGCTTGTTGGCCTCTACGATTCCGTGAGACCTTTATATACATCAATAACGTAATATAACCTAACCTAACCCAACCTAACATCTCGGCGGTAATATTTGACAACATTGCTGGCGAGTTGGCCTCTACGTCTCCGTGGGGCCTTTATATACATCAATAACGTAATATAATCTAACCTAACCCAACCTAACCTTTCGGCGCTATTATTTGACAACATTCCTGGCGAGTTGGCCTCTACGTCTCCGTGGGACCTTCATATACTTCAATAACGTAATATAACCTAACCTAACACAACCCAACCTCTCGGCACTAATATTTAACAATATTACTGGCGAGTTGGCCTCTACGTTTCCGTGGGGCTTTTATATACATCAATAACGTAATATAACCTAACCTAACCGAAAGTAACGTCTCGGAGGTAATGTTTAACCACATTCCTGGCTTGTTGGCCTCTACGTTTCCGTGAGACCTTTATATACATCAATAACGTAATATAACCTAACCTAACCCAACCTAACATCTCGGCGGTAATAGTTGACAACATTCCTGGCGAATTGGCCTCTACGTCTCCGTGGGACCTTCATATACATCAATAACGTAAAATTACCTAACCTAACACAACCTATCATCTCGGCGGTATTATTTGACAACATACCTGGCGAGTTGGACTCTACGTCTCCGTGGGAACTTCATATACATCAATAACGTAATATAACCTAACCTAAGCCAACATAACATCTCGGCGGTAATATTTGACAACATTCCTGGCGAGTTGGGCTCTACGTCTCCGTGAGACCTTCATATCCATCAATAACGTAATATAACCTTATATAACCCAACCTAACCTCTAGACGCTATTATTTGACAACATTCCTGGCGAGTTGGCCTCTACGTATCCGTGGGGCTTTTATATACATCAATAACGTAATATAACCTAACCTAACCCAAAGTAACGACTCGGAGGTAATGTTTAACCACATTCCTGGCTTGTTGGCCTCTGCGTTTCCATGAGACCTTTATATACATCAATAACATAATATAACCTAACCTAACCCAACCTAACATTTCGGCGGTAATATTTGACAACATTCCTGGCGAGTGGGCCTCTACGTCTCCGTGGGAATTTTATATACATCAGTAACGTAATATAACCTAACCTAACACAACCTAAGATCTCGGCGCTATTATTTGACAACATTCATTTCGAGTCGGCCTCTACGTCTCCGTGGGAACTTCATATACATCAATAACGTAATATAACCTAACCCAACCCAACCCAACCTCTCGGTACTAATATTTGACATCATTCCTGGCGAGTTGGACTCTACGTCTCCGTGGGACCTTCATATACATCAATAACGTAATATAACCTAACCTAACCCAACCTAACCTTTCGGCGCTATTATTTGACCACATTCCTGACTTGTTGGCCTCTACGTCTCCGTGGGGCTTTTATATACATCAATAACGTAATATAACCTAACTTAACCCAAATTATCGTCTCGGAGGTAATGTTTAACCACATTCCTGGCTTGTTGGCCTCTACGTTTCCGTGAGACCTTTATATACATCAATAACATAATATAACCTAACCTATCCCAACCTAACATTTCGGCGGTAATATTTGACAACATTCCTGGCGAGTTGGCCTCTACGTCTCCGTGGGACCTTCATATACGTCAATAACGTAATATAAGCTAACCTAAGCCAACCTAACATTTCGGCGGTAATATTTGACAACTTTCCTGGCAAGTTGGCCTCTACGTTTCCGTGGGAATTTTATATACATCAGTAACGTAATATAACCTAACCTAACACAACCTAATATCTCGGCGCTATTATTTGACAACATTCCTGTCGAGTTGGCCTCTACGTCTCCGTGGGGCCTTATATACATCAATAACGTAATATAACCTAACCTAACACAACCCAACCTCTCGGCACTAATATTTGACGACATTCCTGTCGAGTCGGCCTCTACGTCTCCGTAGGGCCTTATATACATCAATAACGTAATATAACCTAACCTAACACAACCCAACCTCTCGGCACTAATATTTGACAATATTACTGGCGAGTTGGCCTCTACGTTTCCGTGGGGCTTTTATATACATCAATAACGTAATATAACCTAACCTAACCGAAAGTAACGTCTCGGAGGTAATGTTTAACCACATTCCTGGCTTGTTGGCCTCTACGTTTCCGTGAGACATTTATATACATCAATAACGTAATATAACCTAACCTAACCCAACCTAACATCTCGGCGGTAATATTTGACAACATTCCTGGCGAGTTGGCCTCTACGTCTCCGTGGGGCCTTTATATACATCAATAACGTAATATAATCTAATCTAACCCAACCTAACCTTTCGGCGCTATTATTTGACAACATTCCTGGCGAGTTGGCCTCTACGTCTCCGTGGGACTTTTGTATACATCAATAACGTAATATAACCTAACCTAACCCAACCTAACCTTTCGGCGCTATTATTTGACAACATTCCTGGCGAATTGGCCTCTACGTCTCCGTGAGACCTTCATATCCATCAATAACGTAATATAACCTTATATAACCCAACCTAACCTCTCGGCGCTATTATTTGACAACATTCCTGGCGAGTTGGCCTCTACGTATCCGTGGGACATTTATATACATCAATAACGTAATGTAACCTAACCTAACCCAACCTAACCTTTCGGCGCTATTATTTGACAACATTCCTGGCGAGTTGGCCTCTACGTCTCCGTGGGACCTTCATGTACATCAATAACGTAATATAACCTAACCTAACACAACCTAACATCTCAGCGGTAATATTTGACAACATTCCTGGCGAGTTGGCCTCTACGTCTCCGTGGGGCCTTTATATACATCAATAACGTAATATAACCTAACCTAACACAACCTAACATCTCGGCGGTAATATTTGACGACATTCCTGGCGAGTTGGCCTCTACGTCTCCGTGGGGCCTTTATATACTTCAAAAACGTAATATAATCTAACCTAACCCAACCTATCATCTCGGCGGTAGTATTTGACAACATTCCTGGCGAGTTGGCCTCTACGACTCCATGAGACTTTCATATCCATCAATAAAGTAATGTAACCTAACCTAACCCAACCTAACCTTTCGGCGCTATTATTTGACAACATTCCTGGCGAGTTGGCCTCTACGTCCCCGTGGGACTTTTATATACATCAATAACGTAATATAACCTAACCTAACGCAACCTAACCTTTCGGCGCTATTATTTGACAACATTTCTGTCGAGTCGGCCTCTACGTCTCCGTGGGACCTTCATATACATCAATAACGTAATATAACCTAACCCAACCCAACCCAACCTCTCGTTACTAATATTTGACAACATTCCTGGCTTGTTGGCCTCTACGTTTCCGTGAGACCTTTATATACATCAATAACGTAATATAACCTAACCTAACCCAACCTAACATCTCGGCGGTAATAGTTGACAACATTCCTGGCGAATTGGCCTCTACGTCTCCGTGGGACCTTCATATACATCAATAACGTAAAATTACCTAACCTAACCCAACCTATCATCTCGGCGGTATTGTTTGACAACATACCTGGCGAGTTGGACTCTACGTCTCCGTGGGAACTTCATATACATCAATAACGTAATATAACCTAACCTAAGCCAACATAACATCTCGGCGGTAATATTTGACAACATTCCTGGCGAGTTGGGCTCTACGTCTCCGTGAGACCTTCATATCCATCAATAACGTAATATAACCTTATATAACCCAACCTAACCTCTAGACGCTATTATTTGACAACATTCCTGGCGAGTTGGCCTCTACGTATCCGTGGGGCTTTTATATACATCAATAACGTAATATAACCTAACCTAACCCAAAGTAACGACTCGGAGGTAATGTTTAACCACATTCCTGGCTTGTTGGCCTCTACGTTTCCATGAGACCTTTATATACATCAATAACATAATATAACCTAACCTAACCCAACCTAACATTTCGGCGGTAATATTTGACAACATTCCTGGCGAGTGGGCCTCTACGTCTCCGTGGGAATTTTATATACATCAGTAACGTAATATAACCTAACCTAACACAACCTAAGATCTCGGCGCTATTATTTGACAACATTCCTTTCGAGTCGGCCTCTACGTCTCCGTGGGAACTTCATATACATCAATAACGTAATATAACCTAACCCAACCCAACCCAACCTCTCGGTACTAATATTTGACATCTTTCCTGGCGAGTTGGACTCTACGTCTCCGTGGGACCTTCATATACATCAATAACGTAATATAACCTAACCTAACCCAACCTAACCTTTCGGCGCTATTATTTGACCACATTCCTGACTTGTTGGCCTCTACGTCTCCGTGGGGCTTTTATATACATCAATAACGTAATATAACCTAACTTAACCCAAATTATCGTCTCGGAGGTAATGTTTAACCACATTCCTGGCTTGTTGGCCTCTACGTTTCCGTGAGACCTTTATATACATCAATAACATAATATAACCTAACCTATCCCAACCTAACATTTCGGCGGTAATATTTGACAACATTCCTGGCGAGTTGGCCTCTACGTCTCCGTGGGAATTTTATATACATCAGTAACGTAATATAACCTAAGCTAACACAACCTAAGATCTCGGCGGTAATATTTGACAACATTCCGTGCGAGTTGGGCTCTACGTCTCCGTGAGACCTTCATATCCATCAATAACGTAATATAACCTAACCTAACCCAACCTAACCTTTCGGCGCTATTATTTGACAACATTCCTGGCGAGTTGGCCTCTACGTATCCGTGGGGCTTTTATATACATCAATAACGTAATATAACCTAACCTAACCCAAAGTAACGACTCGGAGGTAATGTTTAACCACATTCCTGGCTTGTTGGCCTCTACGTTTCCATGAGACCTTTATATACATCAATAACATAATATAACCTAACCTAACCCAACCTAACATCTCGTCGGTAATAGTTGACAACATTCCTGGCGAATTGGCCTCTACGTCTACGTGAGAACTTCATATCCATCAATAACGTAATATAACCTTATATAACCCAACCTAACCTCTCGACGCTATTATTTGACAAACATTCTTGGCGAGTTGGCCTCTACGCATCCGTGGGACTTTTATATATATCAATAACGTAATATAACCTAACCTAACACAACCCAACCTCTCGGCACTCATATTTGACAACATTCCTGGCGAGTTGGCCTCTACGTTTCCGTGGGGCTTTTATATACATCAATAACGTAATATAACCTAACCTAACCCAAATTAACGTCTCGGAGGTAGTGTTTAACCACATTCCTGGCTTGTTGGCCTCTACGTTTCCGTGAGACATTTATATACATCAATAACGTAATATAACCTAACCTAACCCAACCTAACATCTCGGCGGTAATAGTTGACAACATTCCTGGCGAATTGGCCTCTACGTTTCCGTGAGACCTTTATATACATCAATAACGTAATATAACCTAACCTAACATCTCGGCGGTAATATTTGACAACATTCCTGGCGAGTTGGCCTCTACGTCTCCGTGAGACCTTCATATCCATCAATAACGTAATATAACCTAACCTAACACAACCTAACATCTCGGTACTAATATTTGACAACATTCCTGTCGAGTTGGAGTCTACGTCTCCGTGGGAATTTTATATACATCAATAACGTAATATAACCTAACCTAACACAACCCAACCTCTCGGCACTAATATTTGACAATATTACTGGCGAGTTGGCCTCTACGTTTCCGTGGGGCTTTTATATACATCAATAACGTAATATAACCTAACCTAACCGAAAGTAACGTCTCGGAGGTAATGTTTAACCACATTCCTGGCTTGTTGGCCTCTACGTTTCCGTGAGACCTTTATATACATCAATAACATAATATAACCTAACCTAACCCAACCTAACATTTCGGCGGTAATATTCGACAACATTCCTGGCGAGTTGGCCTCTACGTCTCCGTGGGAATTTTATATACATCAGTAACGTAATATAACCTAACCTAACCCAACCTAACATCTCGGCGGTAATATTTGACAACATTCCTGGCGAGTTAGCCTCTACGTCTCCGTGGGACTTTCATATCCATCAATAACGTAATATAACATAACCTAACCCAACCTAACCTTTTGGCGCTATTATTTGACAACATTCCTGGCGAGTTGGCCTCTACGTCTCCGTGGGACTTTTATATACATCAATTACGTAATATAACCTAACCTAATCCAACCTAACTTTTCGGCGCTATTATTTGACAACATTCCTGGCGAGTTGGCCTCTACGTCTCCGTGGGACCTTCATATACATCAATAACGTAATATAACCTAACCTAACCCAACCTAACCTTTCGGCGGTATTATTTGACCACATTCCTGGCTTGTTGGGCTCTACGTCTCCGTGGGATTTTTATATACATCAATAGCGTAATACAACCTAACCTAACCCAAACTAAGATCTCGGCGATATTATTTGACAACATTCCTGTCGGGTTGGCGTCTACGTCTCCGTGAGACTTTTATATACATCAATAGCGTAATATAACCTAACCTAACACAACCTAACATCTCGGTACTAATATTTGACAACATTCCTGGCGAGTTGGACTCTACGTCTCCGTGGGAATTTTATATACATCAATAACGTAATATAACCTAACCTAACCCAACCTAACATCTCGGCGGTAATATTTGACAACATTCCTGGCGAGTTGGCCTCTACGTCTCCGTAGGGCCTTATATACATCAATAACGTAATATAGCCTAACCTAACACAACCCAACCTCTCGGCACTAATATTTGACAATATTACTGGCGAGTTGGCCTCTACGTTTCCATGGGGCTTTTATATACATCAATAACGTAATATAACCTAACCTAACCGAAAGTAACGTCTCGGAGGTAATGTTTAACCACATTCCTGGCTTGTTGGCCTCTACGTTTCCGTGAGACCTTTATATACATCAATAACGTAATATAACCTAACCTAACCCAACCTAACATCTCGGCGGTAATATTTGACAACATTCCTGGCGAGTTGGCCTCTACGTCTCCGTGGGGCCTTTATATACATCAATAAGGTAATATAACCTAACCTAACCCCACCTAACCTTTCGGCGCTATTATTTGACAACATTCCTGGCGAGTTGGCCTCTACGTCTCCGTGGGACCTTCATATACTTCAATAACGTAATATAATCTAACCTAACCCAACCTATCATCTCGGCGGTAATATTTGACAACATTCCTGGCGAGTTGGACTCTACGTCTCCGTGGGACCTTCATATACGTCAATAACGTAATATAAACTAACTTAAGCCAACCTAACATTTCGGCGGTAATATTTGACAACTTTCCTGGCAAGTTGGCCTCTACGTTTCCGTGGGAATTTTATATACATCAGTAACGTAATATAACCTAACCTAACACAACCTAATATCTCGGCGCTATTATTTGACAACATTCCTGTCGAGTTGGCCTCTACGTCTCCGTGGGGCCTTCATATACATCAAAAACGTAATATAACCTAACCTAACCCAACCTAACATCTCAGCGGTAATATTTGACAACATTCCTGGCGAGTTGGCCTCTACGTCTCCGTGGGGCCTTTATATACATCAATAACGTAATATAACCTAACCTAACACAACCTAACATCTCGGCGGTAATATTTGACAACATTCCTGGCGAGGTGGCCTCTACGTCTCCGTGGGGCCTTTATATACTTCAATAACGTAATATAATCTACCCTAACCCAACCTATCATCTCGGCGATAATATTTGACAACATTCCGGGCGAGTTGGCCTCTACGACTCCGTGAGACTTTCATATCCATCAATAACGTAATATAACCTAACCTAACCCAACCTAACATTTCAGTGCTATTATTTGACAACATTCCTGGCGACTTGGCCTCTACGTCCCCGTGGGACTTTTATATACATCAATAACGTAATATAACCTAACCTAACGCAACCTAACCTTTCGGCGCTATTATTTGACCACATTCCTGTCGAGTCGGCCTCTACGTCTCCGTGGGACCTTCATATACACCAATAACGTAATATAACCTAACCCAACCCAACCCAAACTCTCGGTACTAATATTTGACAACATTCCTGGCGAGTTGGCCTCTGCGTCTCCGTGGGACCTTCATATACATCAATAACGTAATATAACCTAACCTAACCCAACCTAACCTTTCGGAGGTATTATTTGACCACATTCCTGGCTTGTTGGGCTCTACGTCTCCGTGGGATTTTTATATACATCAATAGCGTAATACAACCTAACCTAACCCAAACTAAGATCTCGGCGATATTATTTGACAGCATTCCTGTCGGGTTGTCGTCTACGTCTCCGTGAGACTTTTATATACATCAATAAGTAATTTAACCTAACCTAACACAACCTAACATCTCGGTACTAATATTTGACAACATTCCTGGCGAGTTGGCATCTACGTATCCGTGGGGCTTTTATATACATCAATAACGTAATATAACCTAACCTAACCCAAAGTAACGTCTCGGAGGTAATGTTTAACCACATTCCTGGCTTGTTGGCCTCTACGTTTCCGTGAGACCTTTATATCCATCAATAACGTAATATAACCTAACCTAACCCAACCTAACCTTTCGGCGCTATTATTTGACAACATTCCTGGCGAGTTGGCCTCTACGTCCCCGTGGTACTTTTATATACATCAATAACGTAATATAACCTAACCCAACCCAACCCAACCTCTCGTTACTAATATTTGACAACATTCCTGGCGAGTTGGCCTCTGCGTCTCCGTGGGACCTTCATATACATCAATAACGTAATATAACCTAACCTAACCCAACCTAACACCTCGGCGGTAATATTTGACAACATATATGACTTTATATATATCAATGACTTTTATATATATCAATAACGTAATATAACCTAACCTAACCCAACCTAACATCTCGGCGGTAATATTTGACAACATTCCTGGCGAGTTGGCCTCTACGTCTCCGTGAGACCTTCATATCCATCAATAACGTAATATAACCTAACCTAACACAACCTAACATCTCGGTACTAATATTTGACAACATTCCTGGCGAGTTGGACTCTACGTCTCCGTGGGAATTTTATATACATCAATAACGTAATATAACATAACCTAACCCACCCTAACACCTCGGCGGTAATATTTGACAACATTCCTGGCGAGTTGGCCTCTACGTCTCCGTAGGGCCTTATATACATCAATAACGTAATATAACCTAACCTAACACAACCCAACCTCTCGGCACTAATATTTGACAACATTCCTGGCGAGTTGGCATCTACGTTTCCGTGGGCCTTTTATATACTACAATAACGTAATATAACCTAACCTAACCCAAAGTAACGTCTCGGAGGTAACGTTTAACCACATTCCTGGCTTGTTGGCCTCTACGTTTCCGTGAGAAATTTATATACATCAATAACGTAATATAACCTAACCTAACCCAACCTAACATCTCGGCGGTAATAGTTGACAACATTCCTGGCGAATTGGCCTCTACGTCTCCGTGGGACCTTCATATACATCAATAACGTAAAATTACCTAACCTAACCCAACCTATCATCTCGGCGGTAACATTTGACAACATACCTGGCGAGTTGGACTCTACGTCTCCGTGGGAACTTCATATACATCAATAACGTAATATAACCTAACCTAAGCCAACATAACATCTCGGCGGTAATATTTGACAACATTCCTGGCGAGTTGGGCTCTACGTCTCCGTGAGACCTTCATATCCATCAATAACGTAATATAACCTTATATAACCCAACCTAACCTCTCGACGCTATTATTTGACAACATTCCTGGCGAGTTGGCCTCTACGTATCCGTAGGGCCTTATATACATCAATAACGTAATATAACCTAACCTAACACAACCCAACCTCTCGGCACTAATATTTGACAACATTCCTGGCGAGTTGGCATCTACGTCTCCGTGGGACTTTTATATACTATAATAACGTGATATAACCTAACCTAACCCAAAGTAACGTCTCGGAGGTAATGTTTAACCACATTCCTGGCTTGTTGGCCTCTACGTTTCCGTGAGACCTTTATATACATCAATAACGTAATATAACCTAACCTAACCCAACCTAACCTTTCGGCGCTATTATTTGACAACATTCCTGGCGAGTTGGCCTCTACGTCTCCGTGGGACCTTCATATACATCAATAACGTAATATAACCTAACCTAACCCAACCTAACCTTTCGGCGCTATTATTTGACAACATTCCTGGCGAGTTGGCCTCTACGTCTCCGTGGGACCTTCATATACTTCAATAACGTAATATAATCTAACCTAACCCAACCTATCATCTCGGCGGTAATATTTGACAACATTCCTGGCGAGTTGGACTCTACGTCTCCGTGGGATCTTCATATACGTCAATAACGTAATATAACCTAACCTAAGCCAACCTAACATTTCGGCGGTAATATTTGACAACATTCCTGGCAAGTTGGCCTCTACGTTTCCGTGGGAATTTTATATACATCAGTAACGTAATATAACCTAACCTAACACAACCTAATATCTCGGCGCTATTATTTGACAACATTCCTGTCGAGTTGGCCTCTACGTCTCCGTGGGGCCTTCATATACATCAAAAACGTAATATAACCTAACCTAACCCAACCTAACATCTCAGCGGTAATATTTGACAACATTCCTGGCGAGTTGGCCTCTACGTCTCCGTGGGGCCTTTATATACATCAATAACGTAATATAACCTAACCTAACACAACCTAACATCTCGGCGGTAATATTTGACAACATTCCGGGCGAGTTGGCCTCTACGACTCCGTGAGACTTTCATATCCATCAATAACGTAATATAACCTAACCTAACACAACCTAACCTTTCGGTGCTATTATTTGACAACATTCCTGGCGAGTTGGCCTCTACGTCCCCGTGGGACTTTTATATACATCAATAACGTAATATAACCTAACCTAACGCAACCTATCCTTTCGGCGCTATTATTTGACCACATTCCTGTCGAGTCGGCCTCTACGTCTCCGTGGGACCTTCATACACACCAATAACGTAATATAACCTAACCCAACCCAACCCAAACTCTCGGTACTAGTATTTGACAACATTCCTGACGAGTTGGCCTCTGCGTCTCCGTGGGACCTTCATATACATCAATAACGTAATATAACCTAACCTAACCCAACCTAACCTTTCGGCGCTATTATTTGACAACATTCCTGGCGAGTTGGCCTCTACGTCTCCGTGGGACCTTCATATACATCAATAACGTAATATAACCTAACCTAAGCCAACCTAACATTTCGGCGGTAATATTTGACAACATTCCTGGCAAGTTGGCCTCTACGTTTCCGTGGGAATTTTATATACATCAGTAACGTAATATAACCTAACCTAACACAACCTAACACCTCGGCGGTAATATTTGACAACATTCCTGACGAGTTGGCCACTACGTCTCCGTAGGGCCTTATATACATCAATAACGTAAGATAACCTAACCTAACACAACCCAACCTCTCGGCACTAATATTTGACAACATTCCTGGCGAGTTGGCCTCTACGTTTCCGTGGGGATTTTATATACATCAATAACGTAATATAACCTAATCTAACCCAAAGTAACGTCTCGGAGGTAATGTTTAACCACATTCCTGGCTTCTTGGCCTCTACGTTTCCGTGAGACCTTTATATACATCAATAACGTAATATAACCTAACCTAACCCAACCTAACATCTCGGCGGTAATATTTGACAACGTTCCTGGCGAGTTAGCCTCTACGTCTCCGTGAGACCTTCATATCCATCAATAACGTAATATAACCTAACCTAACCCAACCTAACCTTTCGGCGCTATTATTTGACAACATTCCTGGCGAGTTGGCCTCTACGTCTCCGTGGGACATTTATATACATCAATAACGTAATATAACCTAACCTAACCCAACCTAACCTTTCGGCGCTATTATTTGACAACATTCCTGGCGAGTTGGCCTCTACGTCTCCGTGGGACCTTCATATACATCAATAACGTAATATAACCTAACCTAACCCAACCTAACCTTTCGGCGGTATTATTTGACCACATTCCTGGCTTGTTGGCCTCTACGTCTCCGTGGGACTTCTATATACATCAATAGCGTAATATAACCTAACCTAACACAACCTAACATCTCGGTACTAATATTTGACAACATTTCTGGCGAGTTGGAATCTACGTCTCCGTGGGAATTTTATATACATCAATAACGTAATATAACCTAACCTAACCCAACCTAACCTTTCGGCGCTATTATTTGACAACATTCCTGGCGAGTTGGCCTCTACGTCTCCGTAGGACCTTCATGTACATCAATAACGTAATATAACCTAACCTAACCCAACCTATCATCTCGGCGGTAATATTTGACAACATTCATGGCGAGTTGGACTCTACGTCTCCGTGGGAACTTCATATACATCAATAACGTAATATAACCTAACCTAACCCAACCTAACATCTCAGCGGTAATATTTGACAACATTCCTGGCGAGTTAGCCCCTACGTCTCCGTGAGACCTTCATATCCATCAATAACGTAATATAACCTAACCTAACCTAACCTAACCTTTCGGCGCTATTATTTGACAACATTCCTGGCGATTTGGCCCCTACGTCTCCGTGGGACTTTTATATACATCAATAACGTAATATAACCTAACCTAACCCAACCTAACCTTTCGGCGGTATTATTTGACCACATTCCTGGCTCGTTGGCCTCTACGTCTCCGTGGGACTTTTATATACATCAATAGCGTAATACAACGTAACCTAACCCAACCTAAGATCTCGGCGATATTATTTGACAACATTCCTGTCGGGTTGGCGTCTACGTCTCCGTGAGACCTTTATATTCATCAATAACGTAATATAACATAACCTAACCCAAGCTAACATCTCGGCGGTAATATTTGACAACATTCCTGGCGAGTTGGCCTCTACGTCTCCGTAGGGCCTTATATACATCAATAACGGAATATAACCTAACCTAACACAACCCAACCTCTCGGCAATAATATTTGACAACATTCCTGGCGAGTTGGCCTCTACGTCTCCGTGGGGCCTTTATATACATCAATAACGTAATATAACCTAACCTAACACAACCCAACCTCTCGGCACTAATATTTGACAATATTACTGGCGAGTTGGCCTCTACGTATCCGTGGGGCTTTTATATACATCAATAACGTAATATAACATAACCTAACCCAAAGTAACGTCTCGGAGGTAATGTTTAACCACATTCCTGGCTTGTTGGCCTCTACGTTTCCGTGAGACCTTTATATACATCAATAACATAATATAACCTAACCTAACCCAACCTAACATTTCGGCGGTAATATTTGACAACATTCCTGGCGAGTTGGCATCTACGTCTCCGTGGGAATTTTATATACATCAGTAACGTAATATAACCTAACCTAACACAACCTAACCTTTCGGCGCTATTATTTGACCACATTCCTGACTTGTTGGCCTCTACGTCTCCGTGGGACTTTTATATACATCAATAGCGTAATATAACCTAACCTAACACAACCTAACATCTCGGTACTAATATTTGACAACATTCCTGGCGTGTTGGCCTCTACTTCTCCGTGCGAATTTTATATACATCAATAACGTAATATAACCTAACCTAACCCAACCTAACACCTCGGCGGTAATATTTGACAACATTCCTGGCGAGTTGGCCTCTACGTCTCCGTAGGGCCTTATATACATCAATAACGTAATATAACCTAACCTAACACAACCCAACCTCTCGGCACTAATATTTGACAATATTACTGGCGAGTTGGCCTCTACGTTTCCATGGGGCTTTTATATACATCAATAACGTAATATAACCTAACCTAACCGAAAGTAACGTCTCGGAGGTAATGTTTAACCACATTCCTGGCTTGTTGGCCTCTACGTTTCCGTGAGACCTTTATATACATCAATAACGTAATATAACCTAACCTAACCCAACCTAACATCTCGGCGGTAATATTTGACAACATTACTGGCGAGTTGGCCTCTACGTCTCCGTGGGGCCTTTATATACATCAATAAGGTAATATAACCTAACCTAACCCCACCTAACCTTTCGGCGCTATTATTTGACAACATTCCTGGCGAGTTGGCCTCTACGTCTCCGTGGGACCTTCATATACTTCAATAACGTAATATAATCTAACCTAACCCAACCTATCATCTCGGCGGTAATATTTGACAACATTCCTGGCGAGTTGGAATCTACGTCTCCGTGGGACCTTCATATACGTCAATAACGTAATATAAACTAACCTAAGCCAACCTAACATTTCGGCGGTAATATTTGACAACTTTCCTGGCAAGTTGGCCTCTACGTTTCCGTGGGAATTTTATATACATCAGTAACGTAATATAACCTAACCTAACACAACCTAATATCTCGGCGCTATTATTTGACAACATTCCTGTCGAGTTGGCCTCTACGTCTCCGTGGGGCCTTCATATACATCAAAAACGTAATATAACCTAACCTAACCCAACCTAACATCTCAGCGGTAATATTTGACAACATTCCTGGCGAGTTGGCCTCTACGTCTCCGTGGGGCCTTTATATACATCAATAACGTAATATAACCTAACCTAACACAACCTAACATCTCGGCGGTAATATTTGACAACATTCCTGGCGAGTTGGCCTCTACGTCTCCGTGGGGCCTTTATATACTTCAATAACGTAATATAATCTACCCTAACCCAACCTATCATCTCGGCGGTAATATTTGACAACATTCCGGGCGAGTTGGCCTCTACGACTCCGTGAGACTTTCATATCCATCAATAACGTAATATAACCTAACCTAACCCAACCTAACCTTTCGGTGCTATTATTTGACAACATTCCTGGCGAGTTGGCCTCTACGTCCCCGTGGGACTTTTATATACATCAATAACGTAATATAACCTAACCTAACGCAACCTAACCTTTCGGCGCTATTATTTGACCACATTCCTGTCGAGTCGGCCTCTACGTCTCCGTGGGACCTTCATATACACCAATAACGTAATATAACCTAACCCAACCCAACCCAAACTCTCGGTACTAATATTTGTCAACATTCCTGGCGAGTTGGCCTCTGCGTCTCCGTGGGACCTTCATATACATCAATAACGTAATATAACCTAACCTAACCCAACCTAACCTTTCGGTGCTATTATTTGACAACATTCCTGGCGAGTTGGCCTCTACGTCCCCGTGGGACTTTTATATACATCAATAACGTAATATAACCTAACCTAACGCAACCTAACCTTTCGGCGCTATTATTTGACCACATTCCTGTCGAGTCGGCCTCTACGTCTCCGTGGGACCTTCATATACACCAATAACGTAATATAACCTAACCCAACCCAACCCAAACTCTCGGTACTAATATTTGACAACATTCCTGGCGAGTTGGCCTCTGCGTCTCCGTGGGACCTTCATATACATCAATAACGTAATATAACCTAACCTAACCCAACCTAACCTTTCGGAGGTATTATTTGACCACATTCCTGGCTTGTTGGGCTCTACGTCTCCGTGGGATTTTTATATACATCAATAGCGTAATACAACCTAACCTAACCCAAACTAAGATCTCGGCGATATTATTTGACAACATTCCTGTCGGGTTGGCGTCTACGTCTCCGTGAGACTTTTATATACATCAATAAGTAATTTAACCTAACCTAACACAACCTAACATCTCGGTACTAATATTTGACAACATTCCTGGCGAGTTGGCATCTACGTATCCGTGGGGCTTTTATATACATCAATAACGTAATATAACCTAACCTAACCCAAAGTAACGTCTCGGAGGTAATGTTTAACCACATTCCTGGCTTGTTGGCCTCTACGTTTCCGTGAGACCTTTATATCCATCAATAACGTAATATAACCTAACCTAACCCAACCTAACCTTTCGGCGCTATTATTTGACAACATTCCTGGCGAGTTGGCCTCTACGTCCCCGTGGTACTTTTATATACATCAATAACGTAATATAACCTAACCCAACCCAACCCAACCTCTCGTTACTAATATTTGACAACATTCCTGGCGAGTTGGACTCTGCGTCTCCGTGGGACCTTCATATACATCAATAACGTAATATAACCTAACCTAACCCAACCTAACACCTCGGCGGTAATATTTGACAACATATATGACTTTATATATATCAATGACTTTTATATATATCAATAACGTAATATAACCTAACCTAACCCAACCTAACATCTCGGCGGTAATATTTGACCACATTCCTGGCTTGTTGGCCTCTACGTCTCCGTGGGACTTCTATATACATCAATAGCGTAATATAACCTAACCTAACACAACCTAACATCTCGGTACTAATATTTGACAACATTTCTGGCGAGTTGGAATCTACGTCTCCGTGGGAATTTTATATACATCAATAACGTAATATAACCTAACCTAACCCAACCTAACCTTTCGGCGCTATTATTTGACAACATTCCTGGCGAGTTGGCCTCTACGTCTCCGTAGGACCTTCATGTACATCAATAACGTAATATAACCTAACCTAACCCAACCTATCATCTCGGCGGTAATATTTGACAACATTCATGGCGAGTTGGACTCTACGTCTCCGTGGGAACTTCATATACATCAATAACGTAATATAACCTAACCTAACCCAACCTAACATCTCAGCGGTAATATTTGACAACATTCCTGGCGAGTTAGCCCCTACGTCTCCGTGAGACCTTCATATCCATCAATAACGTAATATAACCTAACCTAACCTAACCTAACCTTTCGGCGCTATTATTTGACAACATTCCTGGCGATTTGGCCCCTACGTCTCCGTGGGACTTTTATATACATCAATAACGTAATATAACCTAACCTAACCCAACCTAACCTTTCGGCGGTATTATTTGACCACATTCCTGGCTCGTTGGCCTCTACGTCTCCGTGGGACTTTTATATACATCAATAGCGTAATACAACGTAACCTAACCCAACCTAAGATCTCGGCGATATTATTTGACAACATTCCTGTCGGGTTGGCGTCTACGTCTCCGTGAGACCTTTATATTCATCAATAACGTAATATAACATAACCTAACCCAAGCTAACATCTCGGCGGTAATATTTGACAACATTCCTGGCGAGTTGGCCTCTACGTCTCCGTAGGGCCTTATATACATCAGTAACGGAATATAACCTAACCTAACACAACCCAACCTCTCGGCAATAATATTTGACAACATTCCTGGCGAGTTGGCCTCTACGTCTCCGTGGGGCCTTTATATACATCAATAACGTAATATAACCTAACCTAACACAACCCAACCTCTCGGCACTAATATTTGACAATATTACTGGCGAGTTGGCCTCTACGTATCCGTGGGGCTTTTATATACATCAATAACGTAATATAACATAACCTAACCCAAAGTAACGTCTCGGAGGTAATGTTTAACCACATTCCTGGCTTGTTGGCCTCTACGTTTCCGTGAGACCTTTATATACATCAATAACATAATATAACCTAACCTAACCCAACCTAACATTTCGGCGGTAATATTTGACAACATTCCTGGCGAGTTGGCATCTACGTCTCCGTGGGAATTTTATATACATCAGTAACGTAATATAACCTAACCTAACACAACCTAACCTTTCGGCGCTATTATTTGACCACATTCCTGACTTGTTGGCCTCTACGTCTCCGTGGGACTTTTATATACATCAATAGCGTAATATAACCTAACCTAACACAACCTAACATCTCGGTACTAATATTTGACAACATTCCTGGCGTGTTGGCCTCTACTTCTCCGTGCGAATTTTATATACATCAATAACGTAATATAACCTAACCTAACCCAACCTAACACCTCGGCGGTAATATTTGACAACATTCCTGGCGAGTTGGCCTCTACGTCTCCGTAGGGCCTTATATACATCAATAACGTAATATAACCTAACCTAACACAACCCAACATCTCGGCACTAATATTTGACAATATTACTGGCGAGTTGGCCTCTACGTTTCCATGGGGCTTTTATATACATCAATAACGTAATATAACCTAACCTAACCGAAAGTAACGTCTCGGAGGTAATGTTTAACCACATTCCTGGCTTGTTGGCCTCTACGTTTCCGTGAGACCTTTATATACATCAATAACGTAATATAACCTAGCCTAACCCAACCTAACATCTCGGCGGTAATATTTGACAACATTCCTGGCGAGTTGGCCTCTACGTCTCCGTGGGGCCTTTATATACATCAATAAGGTAATATAACCTAACCTAACCCCACCTAACCTTTCGGCGCTATTATTTGACAACATTCCTGGCGAGTTGGCCTCTACGTCTCCGTGGGACCTTCATATACTTCAATAACGTAATATAATCTAACCTAACCCAACCTATCATCTCGGCGGTAATATTTGACAACATTCCTGGCGAGTTGGACTCTACGTCTCCGTGGGACCTTCATATACGTCAATAACGTAATATAAACTAACCTAAGCCAACCTAACATTTCGGCGGTAATATTTGACAACTTTCCTGGCAAGTTGGCCTCTACGTTTCCGTGGGAATTTTATATACATCAGTAACGTAATATAACCTAACCTAACACAACCTAATATCTCGGCGCTATTATTTGACAACATTCCTGTCGAGTTGGCCTCTACGTCTCCGTGGGGCCTTCATATACATCAAAAACGTAATATAACCTAACCTAACCCAACCTAACATCTCAGCGGTAATATTTGACAACATTCCTGGCGAGTTGGCCTCTACGTCTCCGTGGGGCCTTTATATACATCAATAACGTAATATAACCTAACCTAACACAACCTAACATCTCGGCGGTAATATTTGACAACATTCCTGGCGAGTTGGCCTCTACGTCTCCGTGGGGCCTTTATATACTTCAATAACGTAATATAATCTACCCTAACCCAACCTATCATCTCGGCGGTAATATTTGACAACATTCCGGGCGAGTTGGCCTCTACGACTCCGTGAGACTTTCATATCCATCAATAACGTAATATAACCTAACCTAACCCAACCTAACCTTTCGGTGCTATTATTTGACAACATTCCTGGCGAGTTGGCCTCTACGTCCCCGTGGGACTTTTATATACATCAATAACGTAATATAACCTAACCTAACGCAACCTAACCTTTCGGCGCTATTATTTGACCACATTCCTGTCGAGTCGGCCTCTACGTCTCCGTGGGACCTTCATATACACCAATAACGTAATATAACCTAACCCAACCCAACCCAAACTCTCGGTACTAATATTTGACAACATTCCTGGCGAGTTGGCCTCTGCGTCTCCGTGGGACCTTCATATACATCAATAACGTAATATAACCTAACCTAACCCAACCTAACCTTTCGGAGGTATTATTTGACCACATTCCTGGCTTGTTGGGCTCTACGTCTCCGTGGGATTTTTATATACATCAATAGCGTAATACAACCTAACCTAACCCAAACTAAGATCTCGGCGATATTATTTGACAACATTCCTGTCGGGTTGGCGTCTACGTCTCCGTGAGACTTTTATATACATCAATAAGTAATTTAACCTAACCTAACACAACCTAACATCTCGGTACTAATATTTGACAACATTCCTGGCGAGTTGGCATCTACGTATCCGTGGGGCTTTCATATACATCAATAACGTAATATAACCTAACCTAACCCAAAGTAACGTCTCGGAGGTAATGTTTAACCACATTCCTGGCTTGTTGGCCTCTACGTTTCCGTGAGACCTTTATATCCATCAATAACGTAATATAACCTAACCTAACCCAACCTAACCTTTCGGCGCTATTATTTGACAACATTCCTGGCGAGTTGGCCTCTACGTCCCCGTGGTACTTTTATATACATCAATAACGTAATATAACCTAACCCAACCCAACCCAACCTCTCGTTACTAATATTTGACAACATTCCTGGCGAGTTGGACTCTGCGTCTCCGTGGGACCTTCATATACATCAATAACGTAATATAACCTAACCTAACCCAACCTAACACCTCGGCGGTAATATTTGACAACATATATGACTTTATATATATCAATGACTTTTATATATATCAATAACGTAATATAACCTAACCTAACCCAACCTAACATCTCGGCGGTAATATTTGACAACATTCCTGGCGAGTTGGCCTCTACGTCTCCGTGAGACCTTCATATCCATCAATAACGTAATATAACCTAACCTAACACAACCTAACATCTCGGTACTAATATTTGACAACATTCCTGGCGAGTTGGACTCTACGTCACCGTGGGAATTTTATATACATCAATAACGTAATATAACATAACCTAACCCACCCTAACACCTCGGCGGTAATATTTGACAACATTCCTGGCGAGTTGGCCTCTACGTCTTCGTAGGGCCTTATATACATCAATAACGTAAGATAACCTAACCTAACACAACCCAACCTCTCGGCACTAATATTTGACAACATTCCTGGCGAGTTGGCCTCTACGTTTCCGTGGGGCTTTTATATACATCAATAACGTAATATAACATAATCTAACCCAAAGTAACGTCTCGGAGGTAATGTTTAACCACATTCCTGGCTTCTTGGCCTCTACGTTTCCGTGAGACCTTTATATACATCAATAACGTAATATAACCTAACCTAACCCAACCTAACATCTCGGCGGTAATATTTGACAACGTTCCTGGCGAGTTAGCCTCTACGTCTCCGTGAGACCTTCATATCCATCAATAACGTAATATAACCTAACCTAACCCAACCTAACCTTTCGGCGCTATTATTTGACAACATTCCTGGCGAGTTGGCCTCTACGTTTCCGTGGGACATTTATATACATCAATAACGTAATATAACCTAACCTAACCCAACCTAACCTTTTGGCGCTATTATTTGACAACATTCCTGGCGAGTTGGCCTCTACGTCTCCGTGGGACCTTCATATACATCAATAACGTAATATAACCTAACCTAACCCAACCTAACCTTTCGGCGGTATTATTTGACCACATTCCTGGCTTGTTGGCCTCTACGTCTCCGTGGGACTTCTATATACATCAATAGCGTAATATAACCTAACCTAACACAACCTAACATCTCGGTACTAATATTTGACAACATTTCTGGCGAGTTGGAATCTACGTCTCCGTGGGAATTTTATATACATCAATAACGTAATATAACCTAACCTAACCCAACCTAACCTTTCGGCGCTATTATTTGACAACATTCCTGGCGAGTTGGCCTCTACGTCTCCGTAGGACCTTCATGTACATCAATAACGTAATATAACCTAACCTAACCCAACCTATCATCTCGGCGGTAATATTTGACAACATTCATGGCGAGTTGGACTCTACGTCTCCGTGGGAACTTCATATACATCAATAACGTAATATAACCTAACCTAACCCAACCTAACATCTCAGCGGTAATATTTGACAACATTCCTGGCGAGTTAGCCCCTACGTCTCCGTGAGACCTTCATATCCATCAATAACGTAATATAACCTAACCTAACCTAACCTAACCTTTCGGCGCTATTATTTGACAACATTCCTGGCGATTTGGCCCCTACGTCTCCGTGGGACTTTTATATACATCAATAACGTAATATAGCCTAACCTAACCCAACCTAACCTTTCGGCGGTATTATTTGACCACATTCCTGGCTCGTTGGCCTCTACGTCTCCGTGGGACTTTTATATACATCAATAGCGTAATACAACGTAACCTAACCCAACCTAAGATCTCGGCGATATTATTTGACAACATTCCTGTCGGGTTGGCGTCTACGTCTCCGTGAGACCTTTATATTCATCAATAACGTAATATAACATAACCTAACCCAAGCTAACATCTCGGCGGTAATATTTGACAACATTCCTGGCGAGTTGGCCTCTACGTCTCCGTAGGGCCTTATATACATCAATAACGGAATATAACCTAACCTAACACAACCCAACCTCTCGGCAATAATATTTGACAACATTCCTGGCGAGTTGGCCTCTACGTCTCCGTGGGGCCTTTATATACATCAATAACGTAATATAACCTAACCTAACACAACCCAACCTCTCGGCACTAATATTTGACAATATTACTGGCGAGTTGGCCTCTACGTTTCCGTGGGGCCTTTATATACATCAATAACGAAATATAACCTAACCTAACCCAAAGTAACGTCTCGGAGGTAATGTTTAACCACATTCCTGGCTTGTTGACCTCTACGTTTCCGTGAGACCTTTATATTCATCAATAACGTAATATAACCTAACCTATCCCAAGCTAACATCTCGGCTGTAATATTTGACAACATTCCTGGCGAGTTGGCCTCTACGTCTTCGTGGGACTTTTGTATACATCAATAACGTAATATAACCTAACCTAACCCAACCTAACCTTTCGGCGCTATTATTTGACAACATTCCTGGCGAATTGGCCTCTACGTCTCCGTGAGACCTTCATATCCATCAATAACGTAATATAACCTTATATAACCCAACCTAACCTCTCGGCGCTATTATTTGACAACATTCCTGGCGAGTTGGCCTCTACGTATCCGTGGGACATTTATATACATCAATAACGTAATATAACCTAACCTAACCCAACCTAAACTTTCGGCGCTATTATTTGACAACATTCCTGGCGAGTTGGCCTCTACGTCTCCGTGGGACTTTTATATACATCAATAGCGTAATACAACGTAACCTAACCCAACCTAAGATCTTGGCGATATTATTTGACAACATTCCTGTCGGGTTGGCGTCTACGTCTCCGTGAGACTTTTATATACATCAATAGCGTAATATAACCTAACCTAACACAACCTAACATCTCGGCGGTAATATTTGACAACATTCCTGGCGAGTTGGCCTCTACGTCTCCGTGGGACTTTTGTATACATCAATAACGTAATATAACCTAACCTAACCCAACCTAACATCTAGGCGGTAATATTTGACAACATTCCTGGCGAGTTGGCCTCTACGTCTCCGTAGGACCTTATATACATCAATAACAGAATATAACCTAACCTAACCCAACCTAACCTTTCGGCGCTATTATTTGACAACATTCCTGCCGAGTTGGACTCTACGTCTCCGTGAGACCTTCATATACATCAATAACGTAATATAACCTAACCTAACCCAACCTAACCTTTCGGCGGTATTATTTGACCACATTCCTGGCTTGTTGGCCTCTACGTCTCCGTGGGACTTTTATATACATCAATAGCGTAATACAACCTAACCTAACCCAACCTAAGATCTCGGCGATATTATTTGACAACATTCCTGTCGGGTTGGCGTCTACGTCTCCGTGAGACTTTTATATACATCAATAGCGTAATATAACCTAACCTAACACAACCTAACATCTCGGTACTAATATTTGACAACATTCCTGGCGAGTTGGTCTCTACGTCTCCGTGGGAATTTTATATACATCAATAACGTAATATAACCTAACCTAACCCAACCTAACATCTCGGCGGTAATATTTGACAACATTCCTGGCGAGTTGGCCTCTACGTCTCCTTGAGACCTTCATATCCATCAATAACGTAATATAACCTTATATAACCTAACCTAACATCTCGGCGGTAATATTTGACAACGTTCCTGGCGAGTTAGCCTCTACGTCTCCGTGAGACCTTCATATCCATCAATAACGTAATATAACCTAACCTAACCCAACCTAACCTTTCGGCGCTATTATTTGACAACATTCCTGGCGAGTTGGCCTCTACGTCTCCGTGGGACATTTATATACATCAATAACGTAATATAACCTAACCTAACCCAACCTAACCTTTCGGCGCTATTATTTGACAACATTCCTGGCGAGTTGGCCTCTACGTCTCCGTGGGACCTTCATATACATCAATAACGTAATATAACCTAACCTAACCCAACCTAACCTTTCGGCGGTATTATTTGACCACATTCCTGGCTTGTTGGCCTCTACGTCTCCGTGGGACTTTTATATACATCAATAGCGTAATACAACCTAACCTAACACAACCTAACATCTCGGCGGTAATATTTGACAACATTCCTGGCGAGTTGGCCTCTACGTCTCCGTAGGGCCTTATATACATCAATAACGGAATATAACCTAACCTAACACAACCCAACCTCTCGGCAATAATATTTGACAACATTCCTGGCGAGTTGGCCTCTACGTCTCCGTGGGGCCTTTATATACATCAATAACGTAATATAACCTAACCTAACACAACCCAACCTCTCGGCACTAATATTTGACAATATTACTGGCGAGTTGGCCTCTACGTTTCCGTGGGGCCTTTATATACATCAATAACGAAATATAACCTAACCTAACCCAAAGTAACGTCTCGGAGGTAATGTTTAACCACATTCCTGGCTTGTTGACCTCTACGTTTCCGTGAGACATTTATATTCATCAATAACGTAATATAACCTAACCTATCCCAAGCTAACATCTCGGCTGTAATATTTGACAACATTCCTGGCGAGTTGGCCTCTACGTCTTCGTGGGACTTTTGTATACATCAATAACGTAATATAACCTAACCTAACCCAACCTAACCTTTCGGCGCTATTATTTGACAACATTCCTGGCGAATTGGCCTCTACCTCTCCGTGAGACCTTCATATCCATCAATAACGTAATATAACCTTATATAACCCAACCTAACCTCTCGGCGCTATTATTTGACAACATTCCTGGCGAGTTGGCCTCTACGTATCCGTGGGACATTTATATACATCAATAACGTAATATAACCTAACCTAACCCAACCTAACCTTTCGGCGCTATTATTTGACAACATTCCTGGCGAGTTGGCCTCTACGTCTCCGTGGGACTTTTATATACATCAATAGCGTAATACAACGTAACCTAACCCAACCTAAGATCTTGGCGATATTATTTGACAACATTCCTGTCGGGTTGGCGTCTAGGTCTCCGTGAGACTTTTATATACATCAATAGCGTAATATAAACTAACCTAACACAACCTAACATCTCGGCGGTAATATTTGACAACATTCCTGGCGAGTTGGCCTCTACGTCTCCGTGGGACTTTTGTATACATCAATAACGTAATATAACCTAACCTAACCCAACCTAACATCTAGGCGGTAATATTTGACAACATTCCTGGCGAGTTGGCCTCTACGTCTCCGTAGGACCTTATATACATCAATAACAGAATATAACCTAACCTAACCCAACCTAACCTTTCGGCGCTATTATTTGACAACATTCCTGCCGAGTTGGACTCTACGTCTCCGTGAGACCTTCATATACATCAATAACGTAATATAACCTAACCTAACCCAACCTAACCTTTCGGCGGTATTATTTGACCACATTCCTGGCTTGTTGGCCTCTACGTCTCCGTGGGACTTTTATATACATCAATAGCGTAATACAACCTAACCTAACCCAACCTAAGATCTCGGCGATATTATTTGACAACATTCCTGTCGGGTTGGCGTCTACGTCTCCGTGAGACTTTTATATACATCAATAGCGTAATATAACCTAACCTAACACAACCTAACATCTCGGTACTAATATTTGACAACATTCCTGGCGAGTTGGACTCTACGTCTCCGTGGGAATTTTATATACATCAATAACGTAATATAACCTAACCTAACCCAACCTAACATCTCGGCGGTAATATTTGACAACATTCCTGGCGAGTTGGCCTCTACGTCTCCTTGAGACCTTCATATCCATCAATAACGTAATATAACCTTATATAACCTAACCTAACATCTCGGCGCTATTATTTGACAGCATTCCTGGCGAGTTGGCATCTACGTCTCCGTGGGACTTTTATATACATCAATAACGTAATATAACCTAACCTAACCCAACCTAACATCTCGGCGGTAATATTTGACAACATTCCTGGCGAGTTAGCCTCTACGTCTCCGTGAGACCTTCATATCCATCAATAACGTAATATAACCTAACCTAACTTAACCTAACCTTTCGGCGCTATTATTTGACAACATTCCTGGCGAGTTGGCCTCTACGTCTCCGTGGGACTTTTGTATACATCAATAACGTAATATAAACTAACCTAACCCAACCTAACCTTTCGGCGCTATTATTTGACAACATTCCTGGCGAGTTGGCCTCTACGTATCCGTGGGACCTTCATATACATCAATAACGTAATATAACCTAACCTAACCCAACCTAACCTTTCGGCGGTATTACTTGACCACATTCCTGGCTTGCTGGCCTCTACGTCTCCGTGGGACTTTTATATACATCAATAGCGTAATACAACCTAACCTAACCCAACCTAAGATCTCGGCGATATTATTTGACAACATTCCTGTCGGGTTGGCGTCTACGTCTCCGTGAGACTTTTATATACATCAATAGCGTAATATAACCTAACCTAACACAACCTAACATCTCGGTACTAATTTTTGACAACATTCCTGGCGAGTTGGACTCTACCTTCTCCGTGGGAATTTTATATACATCAATAACGTAATATAACCTAACCTAACCCAACCTAACATCTCGGCGGTAATATTTGACAACATTCCTGGCGAGTTGGCCTCTACGTCTCCTTGAGACCTTCATATCCATCAATAACGTAATATAACCTTATATAACCTAACCTAACATCTCGGCGCTATTATTTGACAGCATTCCTGGCGAGTTGGAATCTACGTCTCCGTGGGACTTTTATATACATCAATAACGTAATATAACCTAACCTAACCCAACCTAAGATCTCGGCGATATTATTTGACAACATTCCTGTCGGGTTGGCGTCTACGTCTCCGTGAGACTTTTATATACATCAATAGCGTAATATAACCTAACCTAACACAACCTAACATCTCGGTACTAATATTTGACAACATTCCTGGCGAGTTGGAATCTACGTCTCCGTGGGAATTTTATATACATCAATAACGTAATATAACCTAACCTAACCCAACCTAACCTTTCGGCGCTATTATTTGACAACATTCCTGGCGAGTTGGGCTCTACGTCTCCGTGGGACCTTCATGTACATCAATAACGTAATATAACCTAACCTTACCCAACCTATCATCTCGGCGGTAATATTTGACAACATTCATGGCGAGTTGGACTCCACGTCTCCGTGGGAACTTCATATACATCAATAACGTAATATAACCTAACCTAACCCAACCTAACATCTCGGCGGTAATATTTGACAACATTCCTGGCGAGTTAGCTTCTACGTCTCCGTGAGACCTTCATATCCATCAATAACGTAATATAACCTAACCTAACCTAACCTAACCTTTCGGCGCTATTATTTGACAACATTCCTGGCGAGTTGGCCTCTACGTCTCCGTGGGACCTTCATATACATCAATAACGTAATATAACCTAACCTATCCCAACCTAACCTTTCGGCGGTATTATTTGACCACATTCCTGGCTTGTTGGCCTCTACGCCTCCTTGGGACTTTTATATACATCAATAGCGTAATACAACCTAACCTAACCCAACCTAAGATCTCGGCGATATTATTTGACAACATTCCTGTCGGGTTGGCGTCTACGTCTCCGTGAGTCTTTTATATACATCAATAGCGTAATATAACCTAACCTAACACAACCTAACATCTCGGCGGTAATATTTGACAACATTCCTGGCGAGTTGGCCTCTACGTCTCCGCGGGACTTTTGTATACATCAATAGCGTAATATAACCTAACCTAACACAACCTAACATCTCGGCGGTAATATTTGACAACATTCCTGGCGAGTTGGCCTCTACGTCGCCGTGGGACTTTTGTATACATCAATAACGTAATATCACCTAACCTAACCCAACCTAACATCTCGGCGGTAATATTTGACAACATTCCTGGCGAGTTGGCCTCTACGTCTCCGTGGGGCCTTTATATACATCAATAACGTAATATAACCTAACCTAACACAACCCAACCTCTCGGCACTAATATTTGACAATATTACTGGCGAGTTGGCCTCTACGTTTCCGTGGGGCTTTTATATACATCAATAACGTAATATAACCTAACCTAACCCAAAGTAACGTCTCGGAGGTAATGTTTAAC
Source organism: Xylocopa violacea (assembly GCA_963969225.1). Lineage (NCBI taxonomy): Eukaryota > Metazoa > Arthropoda > Insecta > Hymenoptera > Apidae > Xylocopa > Xylocopa violacea. Next base: position 2,945,959 of record CAXAJV010001290.1, on the reverse strand, counting down.
CACATTCCTGGCTTGTTGGCCTCTACGTTTCCGTGAGACCTTTATATTCATCCATAACGTAATATAACCTAACCTAACCCAAGCTAACATCTCGGCGGTAATATTTGACAACATTCCTGGCGAGTTGGCCTCTACGTCTCCGTGGGACTTTTGTATACATCAATAACGTAATATAACCTAACCTAACCCAACCTAACCTTTCGGCGCTATTATTTGACAACATTCCTGGCGAATTGGCCTCTACGTCTCCGTGAGACCTTCATATCCATCAATAACGTAATATAACCTTATATAACCCAACCTAACCTCTCGGCGCTATTATTTGACAACATTCCTGGCGAGTTGGCCTCTACGTATCCGTGGGACATTTATATACATCAATAACGTAATGTAACCTAACCTAACCCAACCTAACCTTTCGGCGCTATTATTTGACAACATTCCTGGCGAGTTGGCCTCTACGTCTCCGTGGGACCTTCATGTACATTAATAACGTAATATAACCTAACCTAACCCAACCTATCATCTCGGCGGTAATATTTGACAACATTCATGGCGAGTTGGACTCTACGTCTCCGTGGGAACTTCATATACATCAATAACGTAATATAACCTAACCTAACCCAACCTAACATCTCGGCGGTAATATTTGACAACATTCCTGGCGAGTTAGCCTCTACGTCTCCGTGAGACCTTCATATCCATCAATAACGTAATATAACCTAACCTAACCTAACCTAACCTTTCGGCGCTATTATTTGACAACATTCCTGGTCAGTTGGCCTCTACGTCTCCGTGGGACTTTTATATACATCAATAACGTAATATAACCTAACCTAACCCAACCTAACCTTTCGGCGCTATTATTTGACAACATTCCTGGCGAGTTGGCCTCTACGTCTCCGTGGGACCTTCATATACATCAATAACGTAATATAACCTAACCTAATCCAAGCTAACATCTCGGCGGTAATATTTGACAACATTCCTGGCGTTTGGCCTCTACGTCTCCGTGGGAGTTTTGTATACATCAATAACGTAATATAACCTAACCTAACCCAACCTAACCTTTCGGCGCTATTATTTGACAACATTCCTGGCGAATTGGCCTCTACGTCTCCGTGAGACCTTCATATCCATCAATAACGTAATATAACCTTATATAACCCAACCTAACCTCTCGGCGCTATTATTTGACAACATTCCTGGCGAGTTGGCCTCTACGTATCCGTGGGACATTTATATACATCAATAACGTAATATAACCTAACCTAACCCAACCTAACCTTTCGGCGCTATTATTTGACAACATTCCTGGCGAGTTGGCCTCTACGTCTCCGTGGGACTTTTATATACATCAATAACGTAATATAACCTAACCTAACCCAACCTAACCTTTCGGCGCTATTATTTGACAACATTCCTGCCGAGTTGGCCTCTACGTCTCCGTGGGACTTTTATATACATCAATAACGTAATATAACCTAACCTAACCCAACCTAACCTTTCGGCGCTATTATTTGACAACATTCCTGCCGAGTTGGCCTCTACGTCTCCGTGGGACCTTCATATATATCAATAACGTAATATAACCTAACCTAACACAACCTAACACCTCGGCGGTAATATTTGACAACATATATGACTTTATATATATCAATGACTTTTATATATATCAATAACGTAATATAACCTAACCTAACCCAACCTAACATCTCGGCGGTAATAGTTGACAACATTCCTGGCGAGTTGGCCTCTACGTCTCCGTGGGGCCTTCATATACATCAAAAACGTAATATAACCTAACCTAACCCAACCTAACATCTCAGCGGTAATATTTGACAACATTCCTGGCGAGTTGGCCTCTACGTCTCCGTGGGGCCTTTATATACATCAATAACGTAATATAACCTAACCTAACACAACCTAATATCTCGGCGCTATTATTTGACAACATTCCTGTCGAGTTGGCCTCTACGTCTCCGTGGGGCCTTTATATACATCAATAACGTAATATAACCTAACCTAACCCAAATTATCGTCTCGGAGGTAATGTTTAACCACATTCCTGGCTTGTTGGCCTCTACGTTTCCGTGAGACCTTTATATACATCAATAACGTAATATAACCTAACCTAACCCAACCTAACATCTCGGCGGTAATATTTGACAACATTCCGTGCGAGTTGGCCTCTACGTGTCCGTGAGACCTTCATATCCATCAATAACGTAATATAACCTTATATAACCCAACCTAACCTCTCGGCGCTATTATTTGACAACATTCCTGGCGAGTTGGCCTCTACGTCCCCGTGGGACTTTTATATACATCAATAACGTAATATAACCTAACCTAACGCAACCTATCCTTTCGGCGCTATTATTTGACCACATTCCTGTCGAGTCGGCCTCTACGTCTCCGTGGGACCTTCATACACACCAATAACGTAATATAACCTAACCCAACCCAACCCAAAATCTCGGTACTAATATTTGACAACATTCCTGGCGAGTTGGCCTCTGCGTCTCCGTGGGACCTTCATATACATCAATAACGTAATATAACCTAACCTATCCCAACCTAACCTTTCGGCGGTATTATTTGACCACATTCCTGGCTTGTTGGCCTCTACGCCTCCTTGGGACTTTTATATACATCAATAGCGTAATACAACCTAACCTAACCCAACCTAAGATCTCGGCGATATTATTTGACAACATTCCTGTCGGGTTGGCGTCTACGTCTCCGTGAGTCTTTTATATACATCAATAGCGTAATATAACCTAACCTAACACAACCTAACATCTCGGCGGTAATATTTGACAACATTCCTGGCGAGTTGGCCTCTACGTCTCCGCGGGACTTTTGTATACATCAATAGCGTAATATAACCTAACCTAACACAACCTAACATCTCGGCGGTAATATTTGACAACATTCCTGGCGAGTTGGCCTCTACGTCGCCGTGGGACTTTTGTATACATCAATAACGTAATATCACCTAACCTAACCCAACCTAACATCTCGGCGGTAATATTTGACAACATTCCTGGCGAGTTGGCCTCTACGTCTCCGTGGGGCCTTTATATACATCAATAACGTAATATAACCTAACCTAACACAACCCAACCTCTCGGCACTAATATTTGACAATATTACTGGCGAGTTGGCCTCTACGTTTCCGTGGGGCTTTTATATACATCAATAACGTAATATAACCTAACCTAACCCAAAGTAACGTCTCGGAGGTAATGTTTAACCACATTCCTGGCTTGTTGGCCTCTACGTTTCCGTGAGACCTTTATATTCATCCATAACGTAATATAACCTAACCTAACCCAAGCTAACATCTCGGCGGTAATATTTGACAACATTCCTGGCGAGTTGGCCTCTACGTCTCCGTGGGACTTTTGTATACATCAATAACGTAATATAACCTAACCTAACCCAACCTAACCTTTCGGCGCTATTATTTGACAACATTCCTGGCGAATTGGCCTCTACGTCTCCGTGAGACCTTCATATCCATCAATAACGTAATATAACCTTATATAACCCAACCTAACCTCTCGGCGCTATTATTTGACAACATTCCTGGCGAGTTGGCCTCTACGTATCCGTGGGACATTTATATACATCAATAACGTAATGTAACCTAACCTAACCCAACCTAACCTTTCGGCGCTATTATTTGACAACATTCCTGGCGAGTTGGCCTCTACGTCTCCGTGGGACCTTCATGTACATCAATAACGTAATATAACCTAACCTAACCCAACCTATCATCTCGGCGGTAATATTTGACAACATTCATGGCGAGTTGGACTCTACGTCTCCGTGGGAACTTCATATACATCAATAACGTAATATAACCTAACCTAACCCAACCTAACATCTCGGCGGTAATATTTGACAACATTCCTGGCGAGTTAGCCTCTACGTCTCCGTGAGACCTTCATATCCATCAATAACGTAATATAACCTAACCTAACCTAACCTAACCTTTCGGCGCTATTATTTGACAACATTCCTGGTCAGTTGGCCTCTACGTCTCCGTGGGACTTTTATATACATCAATAACGTAATATAACCTAACCTAACCCAACCTAACCTTTCGGCGCTATTATTTGACAACATTCCTGGCGAGTTGGCCTCTACGTCTCCGTGGGACCTTCATATACATCAATAACGTAATATAACCTAACCTAACCCAAGCTAACATCTCGGCGGTAATATTTGACAACATTCCTGGCGTTTGGCCTCTACGTCTCCGTGGGAGTTTTGTATACATCAATAACGTAATATAACCTAACCTAACCCAACCTAACCTTTCGGCGCTATTATTTGACAACATTCCTGGCGAATTGGCCTCTACGTCTCCGTGAGACCTTCATATCCATCAATAACGTAATATAACCTTATATAACCCAACCTAACCTCTCGGCGCTATTATTTGACAACATTCCTGGCGAGTTGGCCTCTACGTATCCGTGGGACATTTATATACATCAATAACGTAATATAACCTAACCTAACCCAACCTAACCTTTCGGCGCTATTATTTGACAACATTCCTGGCGAGTTGGCCTCTACGTCTCCGTGGGACTTTTATATACATCAATAACGTAATATAACCTAACCTAACCCAACCTAACCTTTCGGCGCTATTATTTGACAACATTCCTGCCGAGTTGGCCTCTACGTCTCCGTGGGACTTTTATATACATCAATAACGTAATATAACCTAACCTAACCCAACCTAACCTTTCGGCGCTATTATTTGACAACATTCCTGCCGAGTTGGCCTCTACGTCTCCGTGGGACCTTCATATATATCAATAACGTAATATAACCTAACCTAACACAACCTAACACCTCGGCGGTAATATTTGACAACATATATGACTTTATATATATCAATGACTTTTATATATATCAATAACGTAATATAACCTAACCTAACCCAACCTAACATCTCGGCGGTAATAGTTGACAACATTCCTGGCGAGTTGGCCTCTACGTCTCCGTGGGGCCTTCATATACATCAAAAACGTAATATAACCTAACCTAACCCAACCTAACATCTCAGCGGTAATATTTGACAACATTCCTGGCGAGTTGGCCTCTACGTCTCCGTGGGGCCTTTATATACATCAATAACGTAATATAACCTAACCTAACACAACCTAATATCTCGGCGCTATTATTTGACAACATTCCTGTCGAGTTGGCCTCTACGTCTCCGTGGGGCCTTTATATACATCAATAACGTAATATAACCTAACCTAACCCAAATTATCGTCTCGGAGGTAATGTTTAACCACATTCCTGGCTTGTTGGCCTCTACGTTTCCGTGAGACCTTTATATACATCAATAACGTAATATAACCTAACCTAACCCAACCTAACATCTCGGCGGTAATATTTGACAACATTCCGTGCGAGTTGGCCTCTACGTGTCCGTGAGACCTTCATATCCATCAATAACGTAATATAACCTTATATAACCCAACCTAACCTCTCGGCGCTATTATTTGACAACATTCCTGGCGAGTTGGCCTCTACGTCCCCGTGGGACTTTTATATACATCAATAACGTAATATAACCTAACCTAACGCAACCTATCCTTTCGGCGCTATTATTTGACCACATTCCTGTCGAGTCGGCCTCTACGTCTCCGTGGGACCTTCATACACACCAATAACGTAATATAACCTAACCCAACCCAACCCAAAATCTCGGTACTAATATTTGACAACATTCCTGGCGAGTTGGCCTCTGCGTCTCCGTGGGACCTTCATATACATCAATAACGTAATATAACCTAACCTAACCCAACCTAACCTTTCGGCGCTATTATTTGACAACATTCCTGGCGAGTTGGCCTCTACGTCTCCGTGGGACCTTCATATACATCAATAACGTAATATAACCTAACCTAAGCCAACCTAACATTTCGGCGGTAATATTTGACAACATTCCTGGCAAGTTGGCCTCTACGTTTCCGTGGGAATTTTATATACATCAGTAACGTAATATAACCTAACCTAACACAACCTAACACCTCGGCGGTAATATTTGACAACATTCCTGACGAGTTGGCCACTACGTCTCCGTAGGGCCTTATATACATCAATAACGTAAGATAACCTAACCTAACACTACCCAACCTCTCGGCACTAATATTTGACAACATTCCTGGCGAGTTGGCCTCTACGTTTCCGTGGGGCTTTTATATACATCAATAACGTAATATAACCTAATCTAACCCAAAGTAACGTCTCGGAGGTAATGTTTAACCACATTCCTGGCTTCTTGGCCTCTACGTTTCCGTGAGACCTTTATATACATCAATAACGTAATATAACCTAACCTAACCCAACCTAACATCTCGGCGGTAATATTTGACAACGTTCCTGGCGAGTTAGCCTCTACGTCTCCGTGAGACCTTCATATCCATCAATAACGTAATATAACCTAACCCAGCCCAACCTAACCTTTCGGCGCTATTATTTGACAACATTCCTGGCGAGTTGGCCTCTACGTCTCCGTGGGACATTTATATACATCAATAACGTAATATAACCTAACCTAACCCAACCTAACCTTTCGGAGCTATTATTTGACAACATTCCTGGCGAGTTGGCCTCTACGTCTCCGTGGGACCTTCATATACATCAATAACGTAATATAACCTAACCTAACCCAACCTAACCTTTCGGCGGTATTATTTGACCACATTCCTGGCTTGTTGGCCTCTACGTCTCCGTGGGACTTCTATATACATCAATAGCGTAATATAACCTAACCTAACACAACCTAACATCTCGGTACTAATATTTGACAACATTTCTGGCGAGTTGGAATCTACGTCTCCGTGGGAATTTTATATACATCAATAACGTAATATAACCTAACCTAACCCAACCTAACCTTTCGGCGCTATTATTTGACAACATTCCTGGCGAGTTGGCCTCTACGTCTCCGTGGGGCCTTTATATACATCAATAACGTAATATAACCTAACCTAACACAACCCAACCTCTCGGCACTAATATTTGACAATATTACTGGCGAGTTGGCCTCTACGTTTCCGTGGGGCCTTTATATACATCAATAACGAAATATAACCTAACCTAACCCAAAGTAACGTCTCGGAGGTAATGTTTAACCACATTCCTGGCTTGTTGACCTCTACGTTTCCGTGAGACCTTTATATTCATCAATAACGTAATATAACCTAACCTATCCCAAGCTAACATCTCGGCTGTAATATTTGACAACATTCCTGGCGAGTTGGCCTCTACGTCTTCGTGGGACTTTTGTATACATCAATAACGTAATATAACCTAACCTAACCCAACCTAACCTTTCGGCGCTATTATTTGACAACATTCCTGGCGAATTGGCCTCTACGTCTCCGTGAGACCTTCATATCCATCAATAACGTAATATAACCTTATATAACCCAACCTAACCTCTCGGCGCTATTATTTGACAACATTCCTGGCGAGTTGGCCTCTACGTATCCGTGGGACATTTATATACATCAATAACGTAATGTAACCTAACCTAACCCAACCTAACCTTTCGGCGCTATTATTTGACAACATTCCTGGCGAGTTGGCCTCTACGTCTCCGTGGGACGTTCATGTACATCAATAACGTAATATAACCTAACCTAACCCAACCTATCATCTCGGCGGTAATATTTGACAACATTCATGGCGAGTTGGACTCTACGTCTCCGTGGGAACTTCATATACATCAATAACGTAATATAACCTAACCTAACCCAACCTAACATCTCGGCGGTAATATTTGACAACATTCCTGGCGAGTTAGCCTCTACGTCTCCGTGAGACCTTCATATCCATCAATAACGTAATATAACCTAACCTAACCTAACCTAACCTTTCGGCGCTATTATTTGACAACATTCCTGGTCAGTTGGCCTCTACGTCTCCGTGGGACTTTTATATACATCAATAACGTAATATAACCTAACCTAACCCAACCTAACCTTTCGGCGCTATTATTTGACAACATTCCTGGCGAGTTGGCCTCTACGTCTCCGTGGGACCTTCATATACATCAATAACGTAATATAACCTAACCTAACCCAAGCTAACATCTCGGCGGTAATATTTGACAACATTCCTGGCGTTTGGCCTCTACGTCTCCGTGGGAGTTTTGTATACATCAATAACGTAATATAACCTAACCTAACCCAACCTAACCTTTCGGCGCTATTATTTGACAACATTCCTGGCGAATTGGCCTCTACGTCTCCGTGAGACCTTCATATCCATCAATAACGTAATATAACCTTATATAACCCAACCTAACCTCTCGGCGCTATTATTTGACAACATTCCTGGCGAGTTGGCCTCTACGTATCCGTGGGACATTTATATACATCAATAACGTAATATAACCTAACCTAACCCAACCTAACCTTTCGGCGCTATTATTTGACAACATTCCTGGCGAGTTGGCCTCTACGTCTCCGTGGGACTTTTATATACATCAATAACGTAATATAACCTAACCTAACCCAACCTAACCTTTCGGCGCTATTATTTGACAACATTCCTGCCGAGTTGGCCTCTACGTCTCCGTGGGACTTTTATATACATCAATAACGTAATATAACCTAACCTAACCCAACCTAACCTTTCGGCGCTATTATTTGACAACATTCCTGCCGAGTTGGCCTCTACGTCTCCGTGGGACCTTCATATACATCAATAACGTAATATAACCTAACCTAACACAACCTAACACCTCGGCGGTAATATTTGACAACATATATGACTTTATATATATCAATGACTTTTATATATATCAATAACGTAATATAACCTAACCTAACCCAACCTAACATCTCGGCGGTAATAGTTGACAACATTCCTGGCGAGTTGGCCTCTACGTCTCCGTGGGGCCTTCATATACATCAAAAACGTAATATAACCTAACCTAACCCAACCTAACATCTCAGCGGTAATATTTGACAACATTCCTGGCGAGTTGGCCTCTACGTCTCCGTGGGGCCTTTATATACATCAATAACGTAATATAACCTAACCTAACACAACCTAATATCTCGGCGCTATTATTTGACAACATTCCTGTCGAGTTGGCCTCTACGTCTCCGTGGGGCCTTTATATACATCAATAACGTAATATAACCTAACCTAACCCAAATTATCGTCTCGGAGGTAATGTTTAACCACATTCCTGGCTTGTTGGCCTCTACGTTTCCGTGAGACCTTTATATACATCAATAACGTAATATAACCTAACCTAACCCAACCTAACATCTCGGCGGTAATATTTGACAACATTCCGTGCGAGTTGGCCTCTACGTGTCCGTGAGACCTTCATATCCATCAATAACGTAATATAACCTTATATAACCCAACCTAACCTCTCGGCGCTATTATTTGACAACATTCCTGGCGAGTTGGCCTCTACGTCCCCGTGGGACTTTTATATACATCAATAACGTAATATAACCTAACCTAACGCAACCTATCCTTTCGGCGCTATTATTTGACCACATTCCTGTCGAGTCGGCCTCTACGTCTCCGTGGGACCTTCATACACACCAATAACGTAATATAACCTAACCCAACCCAACCCAAAATCTCGGTACTAATATTTGACAACATTCCTGGCGAGTTGGCCTCTGCGTCTCCGTGGGACCTTCATATACATCAATAACGTAATATAACCTAACCTAACCCAACCTAACCTTTCGGCGCTATTATTTGACAACATTCCTGGCGAGTTGGCCTCTACGTCTCCGTGGGACCTTCATATACATCAATAACGTAATATAACCTAACCTAAGCCAACCTAACATTTCGGCGGTAATATTTGACAACATTCCTGGCAAGTTGGCCTCTACGTTTCCGTGGGAATTTTATATACATCAGTAACGTAATATAACCTAACCTAACACAACCTAACACCTCGGCGGTAATATTTGACAACATTCCTGACGAGTTGGCCACTACGTCTCCGTAGGGCCTTATATACATCAATAACGTAAGATAACCTAACCTAACACTACCCAACCTCTCGGCACTAATATTTGACAACATTCCTGGCGAGTTGGCCTCTACGTTTCCGTGGGGCTTTTATATACATCAATAACGTAATATAACCTAATCTAACCCAAAGTAACGTCTCGGAGGTAATGTTTAACCACATTCCTGGCTTCTTGGCCTCTACGTTTCCGTGAGACCTTTATATACATCAATAACGTAATATAACCTAACCTAACCCAACCTAACATCTCGGCGGTAATATTTGACAACGTTCCTGGCGAGTTAGCCTCTACGTCTCCGTGAGACCTTCATATCCATCAATAACGTAATATAACCTAACCTAACCCAACCTAACCTTTCGGCGCTATTATTTGACAACATTCCTGGCGAGTTGGCCTCTACGTCTCCGTGGGACATTTATATACATCAATAACGTAATATAACCTAACCTAACCCAACCTAACCTTTCGGCGCTATTATTTGACAACATTCCTGGCGAGTTGGCCTCTACGTCTCCGTGGGACCTTCATATACATCAATAACGTAATATAACCTAACCTAACCCAACCTAACCTTTCGGCGGTATTATTTGACCACATTCCTGGCTTGTTGGCCTCTACGTCTCCGTGGGACTTCTATATACATCAATAGCGTAATATAACCTAACCTAACACAACCTAACATCTCGGTACTAATATTTGACAACATTTCTGGCGAGTTGGAATCTACGTCTCCGTGGGAATTTTATATACATCAATAACGTAATATAACCTAACCTAACCCAACCTAACCTTTCGGCGCTATTATTTGACAACATTCCTGGCGAGTTGGCCTCTACGTCTCCGTGGGGCCTTTATATACATCAATAACGTAATATAACCTAACCTAACACAACCCAACCTCTCGGCACTAATATTTGACAATATAACTGGCGAGTTGGCCTCTACGTTTCCGTGGGGCCTTTATATACATCAATAACGAAATATAACCTAACCTAACCCAAAGTAACGTCTCGGAGGTAATGTTTAACCACATTCCTGGCTTGTTGACCTCTACGTTTCCGTGAGACCTTTATATTCATCAATAACGTAATATAACCTAACCTATCCCAAGCTAACATCTCGGCTGTAATATTTGACAACATTCCTGGCGAGTTGGCCTCTACGTCTTCGTGGGACTTTTGTATACATCAATAACGTAATATAACCTAACCTAACCCAACCTAACCTTTCGGCGCTATTATTTGACAACATTCCTGGCGAATTGGCCTCTACGTCTCCGTGAGACCTTCATATCCATCAATAACGTAATATAACCTTATATAACCCAACCTAACCTCTCGGCACTATTATTTGACAACATTCCTGGCGAGTTGGCCTCTACGTATCCGTGGGACATTTATATACATCAATAACGTAATATAACCTAACCTAACCCAACCTAACCTTTCGGCGCTATTATTTGACAACATTCCTGGCGAGTTGGCCTCTACGTCTCCGTGAGACCTTCATATACATCAATAACGTAATATAACCTAACCTAACCCAACCTAACCTTTCGGCGGTATTATTTGACCACATTCCTGGCTTGTTGGCCTCTACGTCTCCGTGGGACTTTTATATACATCAATAGCGTAATACAACCTAACCTAACCCAACCTAAGATCTCGGCGATATTATTTGACAACATTCCTGTCGGGTTGGCGTCTACGTCTCCGTGAGACTTTTATATACATCAATAGCGTAATATAACCTAACCTAACACAACCTAACATCTCGGTACTAATATTTGACAACATTCCTGGCGAGTTGGACTCTACGTCTCCGTGGGAATTTTATATACATCAATAACGTAATATAACCTAACCTAACCCAACCTAACATCTCGGCGGTAATATTTGACAACATTCCTGGCGAGTTGGCCTCTACGTCTCCTTGAGACCTTCATATCCATCAATAACGTAATATAACCTTATATAACCTAACCTAACATCTCGGCGCTATTATTTGACAGCATTCCTGGCGAGTTAGCCTCTACGTCTCCGTGAGACCTTCATATCCATCAATAACGTAATATAACCTAACCTAACTTAACCTAACCTTTCGGCGCTATTATTTGACAACATTCCTGGCGAGTTGGCCTCTACGTCTCCGTGGGACTTTTGTATACATCAATAACGTAATATAAACTAACCTAACCCAACCTAACCTTTCGGCGCTATTATTTGACAACATTCCTGGCGAGTTGGCCTCTACGTATCCGTGGGACCTTCATATACATCAATAACGTAATATAACCTAACCTAACCCAACCTAACCTTTCGGCGGAATTACTTGACCACATTCCTGGCTTGCTGGCCTCTACGTCTCCGTGGGACTTTTATATACATCAATAGCGTAATACAACCTAACCTAACCCAACCTAAGATCTCGGCGATATTATTTGACAACATTCCTGTCGGGTTGGCGTCTACGTCTCCGTGAGACTTTTATATACATCAATAGCGTAATATAACCTAACCTAACACAACCTAACATCTCGGTACTAATTTTTGACAACATTCCTGGCGAGTTGGACTCTACGTCTCCGTGGGAATTTTATATACATCAATAACGTAATATAACCTAACCTAACCCAACCTAACATCTCGGCGGTAATATTTGACAACATTCCTGGCGAGTTGGCCTCTACGTCTCCTTGAGACCTTCATATCCATCAATAACGTAATATAACCTTATATAACCTAACCTAACATCTCGGCGCTATTATTTGACAGCATTCCTGGCGAGTTGGAATCTACGTCTCCGTGGGACTTTTATATACATCAATAACGTAATATAACCTAACCTAACCCAACCTAAGATCTCGGCGATATTATTTGACAACATTCCTGTCGGGTTGGCGTCTACGTCTCCGTGAGACTTTTATATACATCAATAGCGTAATATAACCTAACCTAACACAACCTAACATCTCGGTACTAATATTTGACAACATTCCTGGCGAGTTGGAATCTACGTCTCCGTGGGAATTTTATATACATCAATAACGTAATATAACCTAACCTAACCCAACCTAACCTTTCGGCGCTATTATTTGACAACATTCCTGGCGAGTTGGGCTCTACGTCTCCGTGGGACCTTCATGTACATCAATAACGTAATATAACCTAACCTTACCCAACCTATCATCTCGGCGGTAATATTTGACAACATTCATGGCGAGTTGGACTCCACGTCTCCGTGGGAACTTCATATACATCAATAACGTAATATAACCTAACCTAACCCAACCTAACCTCTCGGCGCTATTATTTGACAACATTCCTGGCGAGTTGGCCTCTACGTATCCGTGGGACATTTATATACATCAATAACGTAATGTAACCTAACCTAACCCAACCTAACCTTTCGGCGCTATTATTTGACAACATTCCTGGCGAGTTGGCCTCTACGTCTCCGTGGGACCTTCATGTACATCAATAACGTAATATAACCTAACCTAACCCAACCTATCATCTCGGCGGTAATATTTGACAACATTCATGGCGAGTTGGACTCTACGTCTCCGTGGGAACTTCATATACATCAATAACGTAATATAACCTAACCTAACCCAACCTAACATCTCGGCGGTAATATTTGACAACATTCCTGGCGAGTTAGCCTCTACGTCTCCGTGGGACCTTCATGTACATCAATAACGTAATATAACCTAACCTAACCCAACCTATCATCTCGGCGGTAATATTTGACAACATTCATGGCGAGTTGGACTCTACGTCTCCGTGGGAACTTCATATACATCAATAACGTAATATAACCTAACCTAACCCAACCTAACATCTCGGCGGTAATATTTGACAACATTCCTGGCGAGTTAGCCTCTACGTCTCCGTGAGACCTTCATATCCATCAATAACGTAATATAACCTAACCTAACCTAACCTAACCTTTCGGCGCTATTATTTGACAACATTCCTGGTCAGTTGGCCTCTACGTCTCCGTGGGACTTTTATATACATCAATAACGTAATATAACCTAACCTAACCCAACCTAACCTTTCGGCGCTATTATTTGACAACATTCCTGGCGATTTGGCCTCTACGTCTCCGTGGGACCTTCATATACATCAATAACGTAATATAACCTAACCTAACCCAAGCTAACATCTCGGCGGTAATATTTGACAACATTCCTGGCGTTTGGCCTCTACGTCTCCGTGGGAGTTTTGTATACATCAATAACGTAATATAACCTAACCTAACCCAACCTAACCTTTCGGCGCTATTATTTGACAACATTCCTGGCGAATTGGCCTCTACGTCTCCGTGAGACCTTCATATCCATCAATAACGTAATATAACCTTATATAACCCAACCTAACCTCTCGGCGCTATTATTTGACAACATTCCTGGCGAGTTGGCCTCTACGTATCCGTGGGACATTTATATACATCAATAACGTAATATAACCTAACCTAACCCAACCTAACCTTTCGGCGCTATTATTTGACAACATTCCTGGCGAGTTGGCCTCTACGTCTCCGTGGGACTTTTATATACATCAATAACGTAATATAACCTAACCTAACCCAACCTAACCTTTCGGCGCTATTATTTGACAACATTCCTGCCGAGTTGGCCTCTACGTCTCCGTGGGACTTTTATATACATCAATAACGTAATATAACCTAACCTAACCCAACCTAACCTTTCGGCGCTATTATTTGACAACATTCCTGCCGAGTTGGCCTCTACGTCTCCGTGGGACCTTCATATACATCAATAACGTAATATAACCTAACCTAACACAACCTAACACCTCGGCGGTAATATTTGACAACATATATGACTTTACATATATCAATGACTTTTATATATATCAATAACGTAATATAACCTAACCTAACCCAACCTAACATCTCGGCGGTAATAGTTGACAACATTCCTGGCGAGTTGGCCTCTACGTCTCCGTGGGGCCTTCATATACATCAAAAACGTAATATAACCTAACCTAACCCAACCTAACATCTCAGCGGTAATATTTGACAACATTCCTGGCGAGTTGGCCTCTACGTCTCCGTGGGACTTTTATATATATCAATAGCGTAATATAACCTAACCTAACCCAACCAAATATCTCGGCGATATTATTTGACAACATTCCTGGCGAGTTGGCCTCTACGTCTCCGTGGGACGTTTATATACATCAATAACGTAATATAACCTAACCTAACCCAACCTAACCTTTCGGCGCTATTATTTGACAACATTCCTGGCGAGTTGGCCTCTACGTCTCCGTGGGACCTTCATATACTTCAATAACGTAATATAATCTAACCTAACCCAACCTATCATCTCGGCGGTAATATTTGACAACATTCCTGGCGATTTGGACTCTACGTCTCCGTGGGATCTTCATATACATCAATAACGTAATATAACCTAACCTAAGCCAACCTAACATTTCGGCGGTAATATTTGACAACATTCCTTGCAAGTTGGCCTCTACGTTTCCGTGGGAATTTTATATACATCAGTAACGTAATATAACCTAACCTAACACAACCTAATATCTCGGCGCTATTATTTGACAACATTCCTGTCGAGATGGCCTCTACGTCTCCGCGGGGCCTTCATATACATCAAAAATGTAATATAACCTAACCTAACCCAACCTAACATCTCAGCGGTAATATTTGACAACATTCCTGGCGAGTTGGCCTCTACGTCTCCGTGGGGCCTTTATATACATCAATAACGTCATATAACCTAACCTAACCCAAATTAACGTCTCGGAGGCAATGTTTAACCACATTCCTGGCTTGTTGGCCTCTACGTTTCCGTGAGACCTTTATATACATCAATAACGTAATATAACCTAACCTAACCCAACCTAACATCTCGGAGGTAATATTTGACAACATTCCTGGCGTGTTAGCCTCTACGTCTCCGTGAGACCTTCATATCCATCAATAACAAAATATAACCTAACCTAACCTAACCTACCCTTTCGGCGCTATTATTTGACAACATTCCTGGCGAGTTGGCATCTACGTCTCCGTGGGACTTTTATATACATCAATAACGTAATATAACCTAACCTAACCCAACCTAACCTTTCGGCGCTATTATTCGACAACATTCCTGGCGAGTTGGCCTCTACGTCTCCGTGGGACTTTTATATACATCAATAGCGTAATACAACCTAACCTAACCCAACCTAAGATCTCGGCGATATTATTTGACAACATTCCTGTCGGGTTGGCGTCTACGTCTCCGTGAGACTTTTATATACATCAATAGCGTAATATAACCTAACCTAACACAACCTAACATCTCGGCGGTAATATTTGACAACATTCCTGGCGAGTTGGCCTCTACGTCTCCGTGGGACTTTTGTATACATCAATAGCGTAATATAACCTAACCTAACACAACCTAACATCTCGGCGGTAATATTTGACAACATTCCTGGCGAGTTGGCCTCTACGTCTCCGTGGGACTTTTGTATACATCAATAACGTAATATAACCTAACCTAACCCAACCTAACATCTCGGCGGTAATATTTGACAACATTCCTGGCGAGTTGGCCTCTACGTCTCCGTGGGGCCTTTATATTCATCAATAACGTAATATAACATAACCTAACCCAAGCTAACATCTCGGCGGTAATATTTGACAACGTTCCTGGCGAGTTAGCCTCTACGTCTCCGTGAGACCTTCATATCCATCAATAACGTAATATAACCTAACCTAACCCAACCTAACCTTTCGGCGCTATTATTTGACAACATCCCTGGCGAGTTGGCCTCTACGTCTCCGTGGGACTTTTATATACATCAATAACGTAATATAACCTAACCTAACCCAACCTAACCTTTCGGCGCTATTATTTGACAACATTCCTGGCGAGTTGGCCTCTACGTCTCCGTGGGACCTTCATATACATCAATAACGTAATATAACCTAACCTAACCCAACCTAACCTTTCGGCGGTATTATTTGACCACATTCCTGGCTTGTTGGCCTCTACGTCTCCGTGGGACTTTTATATACATCAATAGCGTAATACAACCTAACCTAACCCAACCTAAGATCTCGGCGATATTATTTGACAACATTCCTGTCGGGTTGGCGTCTACGTCTCCGTGAGACTTTTATATACATCAATAGCGTAATATAACCTAACCTAACACAACCTAACATCTCGGTACTAATATTTGACAACATTCCTGGCGAGTTGGAATCTACGTCTCCGTGGGAATTTTATATACATCAATAACGTAATATAACCTAACCTAACCCAACCTAACATCTCGGCGGTAATATTTGACAACATTCCGAGCGAGTTGGCCTCTACGTCTCCGTGAGACCTTCATATCCATCAATAACGTAATATAACCTAACCTAACACAACCTAACATCTCGGTACTAATATTTGACAACATTCCTGGCGAGTTGGACTCTACGTCTCCGTGGGAATTTTATATACATCAATAACGTAATATAACCTAACCTAACCCAACCTAACACCTCGGCGGTAATATTTGTCAACATTCCTGGCGAGTTGGCCACTACGTCTCCGTAGGGCCTTATATACATCAATAACGTAATATAACCTAACCTAACACAACCCAACCTCTCGGCACTAATATTTGACAACATTCATGGCGAGTTGTACTCCACGTCTCCGTGGGAACTTCATATACATCAATAAAGTAATATAACCTAACCTAACCCAACCTAACATCTCGGCGGTAATATTTGACAACATTCCTGGCGAGTTAGCCTCTACGTCTCCGTGAGACCTTCATATCCATCAATAACAAAATATAACCTAACCTAACCTAACCTACCCTTTCGGCGCTATTATTTGACAACATTCCTGGCGAGTTGGCCTCTACGTCTCCGTGGGACTTTTATATACATCAATAACGTAATATAACCTAACCTAACCCAACCTAACCTTTCGGCGCTATTATTTGACAGCATTCCTGGCGAGTTGGCATCTACGTCTCCGTGGGACTTTTATATACATCAATAACGTAATATAACCTAACCTAACCCAACCTAACCTTTCGGCGCTATTATTTGACAACATTCCTGGCGAGTTGGCCTCTACGTCTCCGTGGGACTTTTATATACATCAATAGCGTAATACAACCTAACCTAACCCAACCTAAGATCTCGGCGATATTATTTGACAACATTCCTGTCGGGTTGGCGTCTACGTCTCCGTGAGACTTTTATATACATCAATAGCGTAATATAACCTAACCTAACACAACCTAACATCTCGGCGGTAATATTTGACAACATTCCTGGCGAGTTGGCCTCTACGTCTCCGTGGGACTTTTGTATACATCAATAGCGTAATATAACCTAACCTAACACAACCTAACATCTCGGCGGTAATATTTGACAACATTCCTGGCGAGCTGGCCTCTACGTCTCCGTGGGACTTTTGTATACATCAATAACGTTATATAACCTAACCTAACCCAACCTAACATCTCGGCGGTAATATTTGACAACATTCCTGGCGAGTTGGCCTCTACGTCTCCGTGGGGCCTTTATATTCATCAATAACGTAATATAACATAACCTAACCCAAGCTAACATCTCGGCGGTAATATTTGACAAGGTTCCTGGCGAGTTAGCCTCTACGTCTCCGTGAGACCTTCATATCCATCAATAACGTAATATAACCTAACCTAACCCAACCTAACCTTTCGGCGCTATTATTTGATAACATCCCTGGCGAGTTGGCCTCTACGTCTCCGTGGGACTTTTATATACATCAATAACGTAATATAACCTAACCTAACCCAACCTAACCTTTCGGCGCTATTATTTGACAACATTCCTGGCGAGTTGGCCTCTACGTCTCCGTGGGACCTTCATATACATCAATAACGTAATATAACCTAACCTAACCCAACCTAACCTTTCGGCGGTATTATTTGACCACATTCCTGGCTTGTTGGCCTCTACGTCTCCGTGGGACTTTTATATACATCAATAGCGTAATACAACCTAACCTAACCCAACCTAAGATCTCGGCGATATTATTTGACAACATTCCTGTCGGGTTGGCGTCTACGTCTCCGTGAGACTTTTATATACATCAATAGCGTAATAGAACCTAACCTAACACAACCTAACATCTCGGTACTAATATTTGACAACATTCCTGGCGAGTTGGAATCTACGTCTCCGTGGGAATTTTATATACATCAATAACGTAATATAACCTAACCTAACCCAACCTAACATCTCGGCGGTAATATTTGACAACATTCCGAGCGAGTTGGCCTCTACGTCTCCGTGAGACCTTCATATCCATCAATAACGTAATATAACCTTATATAACCTAACCTAACATCTCGGCGCTATTATTTGACAGCATTCCTGGCGAGTTGGCATCTACGTCTCCGTGGGACTTTTATATACATCAATAACGTAATATAACCTAACCTAACCCAACCTAACCTTTCGGCGCTATTATTTGACAGCATTCCTGTCGAGTTGGCCTCTACGTCTCCGTGGGGCCTTTATATACATCAATAACGTAATATAACCTATCCTAACACAACCCAACCTCTCGGCACTAATATTTGACAACATTCCTGGCGAGTTGGCCTCTACGTATCCGTGGGACCTTCATATACATCAATAACGTAATATAATCTAACCTAACCCAACCTATCATCTCGGCGGTAATATTTGAGAACATTCCTGGCGAGTTGGCCTCTACGACTCCGTGAGACTATCATATCCATCAATAACGTAATATAACCTAACCTAACCCAACCTAACCTTTCGGCGCTATTATTTGACAACATTCCTGGCGAGTTGGCCACTACGTCTCCGTAGGGCCTTATATACATCAATAACGTAATATAACCTTTTTTTTTTTTTTTTTTTTTAACGTGGGGAAATCCTCATGGATACCTCGGAGTTCGGGGGAACTCCGAGGTTATGCCGGACTCTTACCGGCTAAAACCCCACGGTGGCCACCAACGACGCTACTGAGGGAGAGCCGGGATCTCTTACGAACGCGACCGGCTCACCCTCAGCGTCTGGAGCCTCCCAGAAGAAGTCTGGGAGGCTCCCATCCCGAAAGGGAGAGGTCGCATCTAAGATGTGACCCCTCCCTCTCCCAAAGGATACCCCTGCAGCGACTTCAGGGCCACGTCCGAAGTCGCTGCACGTCTCGGAGGGGTGGCGTGCAATGGTCGCGATGGGCCCCCGTCCATCACGACCGAGTCACTCTCCGGACGGCCCCCCGCGCGGGTCACGGCCGTGGCGTACGCGGCTACGCCCCGGCCCGCGCGAGGGGCTGTCACCCCCCGAAGACTGAGTCCCCTATGGGCGCCCGGCGATGTCCACACGGTGGACATCCCCCGGCGCCGGTGGAGGGCGGCGTCGCCTGCGTCGCCGCCGTTGACGGGAGGGATCGCTAACTTCGCAATCCCTCTCCGCCGCTTCCTTCGCCCGCATGACGGCCTCGCAGAAGGCCGCCATAGCCCGCCAGGATCTGGCATCCTCTACCATCCGTCTAAGTACGGATGGCAATGCCAGATCCTGGCCCACCTCGCTCCGGAGGACACGACGCCGCACCTCCCACGCTGGACAAAACTCCAGTGTGTGCTGCGCCGTGTCCCTCTGGTCACCACAGTGGTGACACGCCGCCGTGGCTTCCCGTCCTATCCGGCGCAGGTACTCACCGAAGCATCCGTGCCCGGTGAGGACCTGCGTGGTCCGGTAGGATAGCCCTCGGCTTCGGCTCACCCATCTATCGAGGATGGGCAATACCGCCCCGACGGTCCGGTGACTCCCATGGGTGGCGCGAAGTCGCTCCTCCCACTTGGCCACCAAAGACCGCCAGGCCCAGGCTCTGACCGCCTCCTCCGACTGGGGTGAGACATCCTGGCAGAGACGAAGGTGTCCGTAGACAAACGCTTCGCGCTCCGCCAGGAGCTCCAGGGGTGGTAACCCTGCCAGAGTTCCCGCCGCCTCATGAGACACCGTGCGGTATCCCCTGATCACCCTGATGGCAAGGCGCCGCCAAACACTGCGAAGCAGTGCCCGGCTGCGCCGGTTGGCCATCAGGGCGTCCGCCCAGATCGGGGCTCCATATAGTGCCATCGACCGCACGATGCCCGCATAAAGGCGGCGTACCCTCGCGTCCGGACCCCCCAGGTTGGGCAGCAAGCGACCCAAGCTGGCCGCCGCTTTTTCCAACCTGGGTGCCAGGAGCGCGAAGTGGCGCCCAAAAGCCCAGGAGCCGTCCAGGTGAAGTCCGAGATATTTTATCGCGGGCTTCACCTGGATGCGGGTGTCCCCTACTCGGATCCAGGTATCGGCGAGTGACCTCCCATTTCGACGGAGGAGATGACGGTCCAAGAACCACATCGCCTCCGTCTTGTGAGGAGCCAGCTCCAAACCCATACCCCGAATCAGGGAAGCCACGGTGGCCACTCCCACCTCGGCGCGCTGGACGATCCTCCCGCTGGTACGCCCACCGGCTACCAACACGGTATCGTCAGCGTAGCAGACTACGCTGACACCGGTGGGAAGGAGGACCCGCAGCGCCGCGTCGTACCCCACGTCCCACAGGAGGGGTCCCAAAACTGACCCCTGGGGTACGCCGCGACTAATCTCCCTCGTGCAGGTGTTTCCACCCCGGCCCACGTACTCGACGCACCTGCCGCTAAGGTAGGAGCCGACCGCCACCCGCAGGTATTGAGGGACTCCATGTCGTTCGAGTCCCCTGCGGATGGCCTCCCAAGAGAGGGAGTTGAAGGCATTGACGATGTCCAAGGACACCGCCAATGCCATCCCTCCCCGGGCAGTAGCCGAGCCCGCCAAGGTACGGACCCGATCGATCGCGTCGATCGTGGACCGCCCCCGGCGGAAGCCGAACTGGCACTCGGCCAGGTCGGGTCCTACCCGCTCCAGGTGCCTGGTGAGTCGGGAAGCCACGATTCTCTCGTAGAGCTTCCCGATCTCATCCAGGAGCACGATGGGTCGATAGCCCGAGGGAGATTCAGCGTCCCGGCCCTCCTTCCGCAGGAGGACCAGGCGTCCGAGCCGCCACCGAGATGGGTACGTCCCCGACTTCAGGATGGCTGTAAAAAGCCTCCGAAGTCGGGGACCCAGAACGCGCAGGGCCAAGACCAGCACGCGGCCGGGGACGCCGTCGGGACCCGGAGCCGTATTCCGAGCCCCGAGACGTCTCACCGCCCCGGCCAACTCCTCCTCCGTAACCTCCAGCCCCGCGGACCACCCGTCCACCTGAGTCGGGAAGGCGGCCGATGCGCTCCCAGATGGGAACAACGCATCGACCACCTCTCCGAGAAGCCGGGGTTCCATCGTCTCGGTCACCGGGGGGCCACAAGCCCTAAGCTTGTTTAGGACAAGCCTATATGGACGCCCCCACGGATCCCGATCCAACGAACGAAGAAGTCCGTCCCAAGCGCTGGTCTTGGCCCTCCCGATGGCCTGTTGCAGCTGAACCGTCAGCTGACGATATTCAGCGTACAACAGGGCCGTCCGTGCCTCGTCCCGATGTCTCCTCCTCCGAGACCTGGTGTACCGGCGTCGCGCCGTCGCGCAACTCGCTCGTAGCCGCGCGATGTCGTCCGACCACCAGTACACCGGCCTCCGGGGCGGAAGTCGACCGGCCCTCGGCATCGCCGTCCTGCAGATTGCAGTCAGGGCGCCATCGAACCAGTCGGCCTCCGCCTCCACGTCGGTGACGGGCTCGGCCGACGGCTCCGACCAAGCCACGGCATGGACGGCAGCCATCAGGGCGTCCTCGTCAAGGGCTCTGAGAGCCCACCTCCTTCGCTGCTGGCGTGGACCAGCTTGGCGGCCCGGGGCGGTCCCGGAGACTTCTATCCGAACGTACCAGTGATCGGATAGAGTCTCCGTGGACTCGTCCACCGTCCACCCCGTGACCCGCGGTACGGCGGCAGGGGAAGCCCATGAAAGATCCACGATGCTTGTACCCTGCCATCGCACGCACGTACTGGTCGATCCTCGGTTGAGCAACCGAAGATCGAGACCAGCAGCCCACTCCAAAGCCGTCTCGCCCCTCGCGTCCGTCCTGGGGGACCCCCATGCCGAAGCATGTGCGTTGAAGTCCCCCAAGACGAGTACCTGGCGGGCCGAGAACTGGGACAAAAAGTTCCCAAGCCCGTCCAGATACTCCTCGAACGACTCTAGGGGCCAGCGCGGTGGAGCATAGGTCCCCACCAGCACGAAGCCCGCCCAGTCCACAGCCACGAAGCCCCGTCCATCGCCCAAAAAGGCGAACGGCGGAACCCGCGAGGCCGCAGCCTGAGCTATGGCCACCGACCCTTCGCGATCCCCGACCCAGGACGGTCGGTCGGGGATCACGAAGGGTTCAGCGACCACCGCAACGTCAACCCCGCCCGCCATAAGACCCTCGACCAAGAGATCGTGGGCTCGGCGGGCGTGGTTGACGTTCGCCTGGAGGACTCTGGTCGGGGGGAAGTTTATGCCATATCCATGGCCTCCCCCCGGCCAGAGTCCTCCGCCGGGGTAACAATGCCCCCGGCCTCCTTCACCCCCTTAGTGCTCCCTCCCGGCGGCCCACCCTTCGCACCCCCCTTCGGTGGCTGCGGCGCCCTCGTCCCCATGCGCCCCTTCCGCGTCGGGGGGTTACACTTAACCCCCCCGAGTCTGTGGTCGGCCGGTCGCCCCAAGTCCGCACACAGCGGACAGTGGGGGGCGGCCGCCCGACATACATTCGCCCGGTGACCGGGGGAACCGCAGTTGTAACAACGGTCGCCCCGGTCAACTTCGGCAGAACATTGCTGCCGTACGTGCCCCTTAACCAGACAGCGATAACACTGCTGGGGACGAGGTTTCAGGGCCTCCACCTTGGCCCTGCACCAACCCACCTTTATCCACCCCAAGGTTGCCGCTTTACGAGCGGCCACCAAGGGGCATTGGATCCACAGTGTTCCTAGTCCCAGGGGTGAGGACCTTATTTCACCGGTCCTCACCTCCGCGGCCAGGCACCCTGCCGCCGCAGCCACCGACTCCGCCACCTCAGATGAGGTGACGGAGTCGTCGAGCCCACTCACTCTCAACTCCGCCCTCTTGGAAGGGCATGAGACCCGGATCTCGGTGTCCGCCAAGGCCACCCTTAATTTATCTGCTAAGAGGGCGGCCTTTGCCGCCTTCTCAGGACCGGGGATTTCCAGCAGGAAACCCCCAGTCCTTGCACGCCTTGGGCGCACCTCCTCGATCCCTAACTCGCTCAGGGAGACCCTCTGCCGAGCCGCGACCAGGATCTCTTGATAAGATCCTTTGCTACCCGACGGCAGCGTAAGGGCCACAGCCGCGGCTCGAGGGGGCCTCCCGAGCTTGACGGGCACCTTGGCGGACACAGAGGTCCCCTGCATCCGATTCTTCGCAGCCCGCTGCGCCCTCCGCCCGACCACCTTAGACCAGGACATCTCGCCCTGAGCCGACCCACCAGATGATGGGCCCGCTGTCGGTACCTTTAGTGCCTCCATCGTTTCCCTCCGCCCGGAAACCGAGCGGCGGCGAACCACCTCCTTCGAAGAAGAAGTCCCAGCAGCGGGAGGCTTAAACGCCTCCGCCTTCTTCTTCTTCTTCTTCTTCCTCTTCTTCTTCCCCATCACCTCCCCATCCTCCTTACCACCCCCACTCGCAGGAGTGGGGGCAGTGACGGCCGCGGTTTGGGACGAAGGGGAAGACGAAGTCCCCTTAAACCTCGCCATATAGGCCGACAACTTTTCGTCGACGATGCGGGCGACTGTGTCTGCGAGGGACACCATGTCGACCGCACCGCCGACTTTATCAATATCCGCCCTAGGCGCCGGAGGCGGAGTTCGCCTCTCCAGATCCTTAATGCGGCCCCGTAGGGCCGCATTTTCGGCCTTCAAAGACTCCAATTCCCCCCTCAGGGCGGATAAGTCCGCCCTAACTTCGGGTCCTTCCCGTGCAGTGGAGTTCGTAGACTCCAGCGCGCTTTGCACAAGTGCGCACAAAGTGCGCGCACTTTCGCGCAATCGTCGCGCGAACACGCCTTTGAGGTTGGTGGACCTGGCAGCCACCCATTCGACGCGGTTCATTGCCGCGAGGGCTTCTCTTCCCAACTCTGCAGAGGGGACGCCCCTGAACTCCATTGCATACTCCTCTACTGAGGGGATATGTTTGGCCGCCTTGCTTGGCGGCGGGGCCGGATCATCGGCCCTAAGAATTTTCTCCTCCTCCTCCAGTCGCAGCTTCTTCAGCTCCGTCTGGAGGAGTTTTTCCTTGGCCGCCTGCAGGCCCAGATATTCGCCCGTTGTCAGGGGGCGTCCCCTCTTCCTGGCCGGTCCCGACCCAGCAACCCTCAGACACGACCACGACACATCAGTGTCGCAGTCGTGGTCCGAGGGGGCCGGAGAGGCCGCCCTGGACGTTACGGACCCCACCGAGAACGGGGATCCCGCCCTCGATGGACGTGCCGAAGGCACCTTCGAGGGGTCCGGATGTGTGCTCCCAACCCCCTCTCCGCTGTAGGTAGAAGCAAGGGACCACCCATCCGGGTTATGCCGCCCTTCCCTCCCTTCTCTTCCAGAATGGAGCGACTCCGAGGCCAGCGCTCCGGACCTCCCAGCGGCGCCTCGTGAAGAGGCAAGCCTCTCCACAGAGACGACCACTGGACGCACCGGCGCCGGCATCGAAGTGCCAGCTCCATCGCCCCTCCCACACCTACTCCCCCCCAACCCGGTTTTATCAAAAGAATCCATACGAATCCCACGAGTAGTGTCGGAACAAACCCGTCACCCCCGGCAGAGCCGCGTACCGGGGGAAGGCATTTATACACCCGGGGGGCGCCAGGTACCCCGGGGTTGGTCCGCTCAGCACCGATGCACCCACCGGCCACACCCAGCCGCGAAGGACTGAGCGCGTCCCCTCGCCGCGGACCGAAACTTGAGACAGAGACTTTTTATAGAGGTTTATCCCCTCGCGGGCCGGCCGGTTAAGGCAAGCCCCCCGTTCCGGCGAAACATGACCACCGGTCTACGGTATCAGCCAGAGCCCCGTTTGCCACTGGGACGAGCCCAATGTTACCAGGTTCCACCACGAGGAGGAGGGGATGGCACGTGCTGCTGCAAACTGCAACTGCAGTCCGCAACAACTTTAGAACCCAACGTAATATAACCTAACCTAACACAACCTAACCTTTCGGCGCTATTATTTGACAGCATTCCTGGCGTGTTGGCATCTACGTCTCCGTGGGACTTTTATATACATCAATAACGTAATATAACCTAACCTAACCTAACCTAACCTTTCGGAGCTATTATTTGACAACGTTCCTGGCGAGTTGGCCTCTACGCCTCCGTGGGACTTTTATATACATCAATAACGTAATATAACCTAACCTAACCCAACCTAACCTTTCGGCGCTATTATTTGACAACATTCCTGGCGAGTTGGCCTCTACGTATCCGTGGGACCTTCATATACATCAATAACGTAATATAACCTAACCTAACCCAACCTAACATTTCGGCGGTATTATTTGACCACATTCCTGGCTTGTTGGCCTCTAGGTTTCCGTAGGAATTTTATATACATCAGTAACGTAATATAACCTAACCTAACACAACCTAATATCTCGGCGGTAATATTTGACAACATTCCTGGCGAGTTGGCCTCTACGTCTCCGTGGGACTTTTGTATACATCAATAGCGTAATATAACCTAACCTAACACAACCTAACATCTCGGCGGTAATATTTGACAACATTCCTGGCGAGTTGGCCTCTACGTCTCCGTGGGACTTTTGTATACATCAATAACGTAATATAACCTAACCTAACCCAACCTAACATCTCGGCGGTAATATTTGACAACATTCCTGTCGGGTTGGCGTCTACGTCTCCGTGAGACTTTTATATACATCAATAGCGTAATATAACCTAACCTAACACAACCTAACATCTCGGTACTAATATTTGACAACATTCCTGGCGAGTTGGAATCTACGTCTCCGTGGGAATTTTATATACATCAATAACGTAATATAACCTAACCTAACCCAACCTAACATCTCGGCGGTAATATTTGACAACATTCCGAGCGAGTTGGCCTCTACGTCTCCGTGAGACTTTCATCTCCATCAATAACGTAATATAACCTTATATAACCTAACCTAACATCTCGGCGCTATTATTTGACAGCATTCCTGGCGAGTTGGCATCTACGTTTCCGTGGGGCTTTTATATACATCAATAACGCAATATAACCTAACCTAACCCAAAGTAACGTCTCGGAGGTAATGTTTAACCACATTCCTGGCTTGTTGGCCTCTACGTTTCCGTGAGACCTTTATATTCATCCATAACGTAATATAACCTAACCTAACCCAAGCTAACATCTCGGCGGTAATATTTGACAACATTCCTGGCGAGTTGGCCTCTACGTCTCCGTGGGGCCTTTATATTCATCAATAACGTAATATAACATAACCTAACCCATGCTAACATCTCGGCGGTAATATTTGACAACGTTCCTGGCGAGTTAGCATCTACGTCTCCGTGAGACCTTCATATCCATCAATAACGTAATATAACCTAACCTAACCCAACCTAACCTTTCGGCGCTATTATTTGATAACATCCCTGGCGAGTTGGCCTCTACGTCTCCGTGGGACTTTTATATACATCAATAACGTAATATAACCTAACCTAACCCAACCTAACCTTTCGGCGCTATTATTTGACAACATTCCTGGCGAGTTGGCCTCTACGTCTCCGTGGGACCTTCATATACATCAATAACGTAATATAACCTAACCTAACCCAACCTAACCTTTCGGCGGTATTATTTGACCACATTCCTGGCTTGTTGGCCTCTACGTCTCCGTGGGACTTTTATATACATCAATAGCGTAATACAACCTAACCTAACCCAACCTAAGATCTCGGCGATATTATTTGACAACATTCCTGTCGGGTTGGCGTCTACGTCTCCGTGAGACTTTTATATACATCAATAGCGTAATAGAACCTAACCTAACACAACCTAACATCTCGGTACTAATATTTGACAACATTCCTGGCGAGTTGGAATCTACGTCTCCGTGGGAATTTTATATACATCAATAACGTAATATAACCTAACCTAACCCAACCTAACATCTCGGCGGTAATATTTGACAACATTCCGAGCGAGTTGGCCTCTACGTCTCCGTGAGACCTTCATATCCATCAATAACGTAATATAACCTTATATAACCTAACCTAACATCTCGGCGCTATTATTTGACAACATTCCTGTCGGGTTGGCATCTACGTCTCCGTGGGACTTTTATATACATCAATAACGTAATATAACCTAACCTAACCCAACCTAACCTTTCGGCGCTATTATTTGACAGCATTCCTGTCGAGTTGGCCTCTACGTCTCCGTGGGGCCTTTATATACATCAATAACGTAATATAACCTATCCTAACACAACCCAACCTCTCGGCACTAATATTTGACAACATTCCTGGCGAGTTGGCCTCTACGTATCCGTGGGACCTTCATATACATCAATAACGTAATATAATCTAACCTAACCCAACCTATCATCTCGGCGGTAATATTTGAGAACATTCCTGGCGAGTTGGCCTCTACGACTCCGTGAGACTTTCATATCCATCAATAACGTAATATAACCTAACCTAACCCAACCTAACCTTTCGGCGCTATTATTTGACAACATTCCTGGCGAGTTGGCCACTACGTCTCCGTAGGGCCTTATATACATCAATAACGTTATATAACCTAACCTAACACAACCTAACCTTTCGGCGCTATTATTTGACAGCATTCCTGGCGTGTTGGCATCTACGTCTCCGTGGGACTTTTATATACATCAATAACGTAATATAACCTAACCTAACCTAACCTAACCTTTCGGAGCTATTATTTGACAACGTTCCTGGCGAGTTGGCATCTACGCCTCCGTGGGACTTTTATATACATCAATAACGTAATATAACCTAACCTAACCCAACCTAACATTTCGGCGGTATTATTTGACCACATTCCTGGCTTGTTGGCCTCTAGGTTTCCGTAGGAATTTTATATACATCAGTAACGTAATATAACCTAACCTAACACAACCTAATATCTCGGCGGTAATATTTGACAACATTCCTGGCGAGTTAGCCTCTACGTCTCCGTGAGACCTTCATATCCATCAATAACGTAATATAACCTAACCTAACCTAACCTAACCTTTCGGCGCTATTATTTGACAACATTCCTGGTCAGTTGGCCTCTACGTCTCCGTGGGACTTTTATATACATCAATAACGTAATATAACCTAACCTAACCCAACCTAACCTTTCGGCGCTATTATTTGACAACATTCCTGGCGAGTTGGCCTCTACGTCTCCGTGGGACCTTCATATACATCAATAACGTAATATAACCTAACCTAACCCAAGCTAACATCTCGGCGGTAATATTTGACAACATTCCTGGCGTTTGGCCTCTACGTCTCCGTGGGAGTTTTGTATACATCAATAACGTAATATAACCTAACCTAACCCAACCTAACCTTTCGGCGCTATTATTTGACAACATTCCTGGCGAATTGGCCTCTACGTCTCCGTGAGACCTTCATATCCATCAATAACGTAATATAACCTTATATAACCCAACCTAACCTCTCGGCGCTATTATTTGACAACATTCCTGGCGAGTTGGCCTCTACGTATCCGTGGGACATTTATATACATCAATAACGTAATATAACCTAACCTAACCCAACCTAACCTTTCGGCGCTATTATTTGACAACATTCCTGGCGAGTTGGCCTCTACGTCTCCGTGGGACTTTTATATACATCAATAACGTAATATAACCTAACCTAACCCAACCTAACCTTTCGGCGCTATTATTTGACAACATTCCTGCCGAGTTGGCCTCTACGTCTCCGTGGGACTTTTATATACATCAATAACGTAATATAACCTAACCTAACCCAACCTAACCTTTCGGCGCTATTATTTGACAACATTCCTGCCGAGTTGGCCTCTACGTCTCCGTGGGACCTTCATATACATCAATAACGTAATATAACCTAACCTAACCCAACCTAACCTTTCGGCGGTATTATTTGACCACATTCCTGGCTTGTTGGCCTCTACGTCTCCGTGGGACTTTTATATACATCAATAGCGTAATACAACCTAACCTAACCCAACCTAAGATCTCGGCGATATTATTTGACAACATTCCTGTCGGGTTGGCGTCTACGTCTCCGTGAGACTTTTATATACATCAATAGCGTAATAGAACCTAACCTAACACAACCTAACATCTCGGTACTAATATTTGACAACATTCCTGGCGAGTTGGAATCTACGTCTCCGTGGGAATTTTATATACATCAATAACGTAATATAACCTAACCTAACCCAACCTAACATCTCGGCGGTAATATTTGACAACATTCCGAGCGAGTTGGCCTCTACGTCTCCGTGAGACCTTCATATCCATCAATAACGTAATATAACCTTATATAACCTAACCTAACATATCGGCGCTATTATTTGACAACATTCCTGTCGGGTTGGCATCTACGTCTCCGTGGGACTTTTATATACATCAATAACGTAATATAACCTAACCTAACCCAACCTAACCTTTCGGCGCTATTATTTGACAGCATTCCTGTCGAGTTGGCCTCTACGTCTCCGTGGGGCCTTTATATACATCAATAACGTAATATAACCTATCCTAACACAACCCAACCTCTCGGCACTAATATTTGACAACATTCCTGGCGAGTTGGCCTCTACGTATCCGTGGGACCTTCATATACATCAATAACGTAATATAATCTAACCTAACCCAACCTATCATCTCGGCGGTAATATTTGAGAACATTCCTGGCGAGTTGGCCTCTACGACTCCGTGAGACTTTCATATCCATCAATAACGTAATATAACCTAACCTAACCCAACCTAACCTTTCGGCGCTATTATTTGACAACATTCCTGGCGAGTTGGCCACTACGTCTCCGTAGGGCCTTATATACATCAATAACGTTATATAACCTAACCTAACACAACCTAACCTTTCGGCGCTATTATTTGACAGCATTCCTGGCGTGTTGGCATCTACGTCTCCGTGGGACTTTTATATACATCAATAACGTAATATAACCTAACCTAACCTAACCTAACCTTTCGGAGCTATTATTTGACAACGTTCCTGGCGAGTTGGCATCTACGCCTCCGTGGGACTTTTATATACATCAATAACGTAATATAACCTAACCTAACCCAACCTAACATTTCGGCGGTATTATTTGACCACATTCCTGGCTTGTTGGCCTCTAGGTTTCCGTAGGAATTTTATATACATCAGTAACGTAATATAACCTAACCTAACACAACCTAATATCTCGGCGGTAATATTTGACAACATTCCTGGCGAGTTAGCCTCTACGTCTCCGTGAGACCTTCATATCCATCAATAACGTAATATAACCTAACCTAACCTAACCTAACCTTTCGGCGCTATTATTTGACAACATTCCTGGTCAGTTGGCCTCTACGTCTCCGTGGGACTTTTATATACATCAATAACGTAATATAACCTAACCTAACCCAACCTAACCTTTCGGCGCTATTATTTGACAACATTCCTGGCGAGTTGGCCTCTACGTCTCCGTGGGACCTTCATATACATCAATAACGTAATATAACCTAACCTAACCCAAGCTAACATCTCGGCGGTAATATTTGACAACATTCCTGGCGTTTGGCCTCTACGTCTCCGTGGGAGTTTTGTATACATCAATAACGTAATATAACCTAACCTAACCCAACCTAACCTTTCGGCGCTATTATTTGACAACATTCCTGGCGAATTGGCCTCTACGTCTCCGTGAGACCTTCATATCCATCAATAACGTAATATAACCTTATATAACCCAACCTAACCTCTCGGCGCTATTATTTGACAACATTCCTGGCGAGTTGGCCTCTACGTATCCGTGGGACATTTATATACATCAATAACGTAATATAACCTAACCTAACCCAACCTAACCTTTCGGCGCTATTATTTGACAACATTCCTGGCGAGTTGGCCTCTACGTCTCCGTGGGACTTTTATATACATCAATAACGTAATATAACCTAACCTAACCCAACCTAACCTTTCGGCGCTATTATTTGACAACATTCCTGCCGAGTTGGCCTCTACGTCTCCGTGGGACTTTTATATACATCAATAACGTAATATAACCTAACCTAACCCAACCTAACCTTTCGGCGCTATTATTTGACAACATTCCTGCCGAGTTGGCCTCTACGTCTCCGTGGGACCTTCATATACATCAATAACGTAATATAACCTAACCTAACACAACCTAACACCTCGGCGGTAATATTTGACAACATATATGACTTTATATATATCAATGACTTTTATATATATCAATAACGTAATATAACCTAACCTAACCCAACCTAACATCTCGGCGGTAATAGTTGACAACATTCCTGGCGAGTTGGCCTCTACGTCTCCGTGGGGCCTTCATATACATCAAAAACGTAATATAACCTAACCTAACCCAACCTAACATCTCAGCGGTAATATTTGACAACATTCCTGGCGAGTTGGCCTCTACGTCTCCGTGGGGCCTTTATATACATCAATAACGTAATATAACCTAACCTAACACAACCTAATATCTCGGCGCTATTATTTGACAACATTCCTGTCGAGTTGGCCTCTACGTCTCCGTGGGGCCTTTATATACATCAATAACGTAATATAATCTAACCTAACCCAAATTATCGTCTCGGAGGTAATGTTTAACCACATTCCTGGCTTGTTGGCCTCTACGTTTCCGTGAGACCTTTATATACATCAATAACGTAATATAACCTAACCTAAGCCAACCTAACATTTCGGCGGTAATATTTGACAACATTCCTGGCAAGTTGGCCTCTACGTTCCCGTGGGAATTTTATATACATCAGTAACGTAATATAACCTAACCTAACACAACCTAATATCTCGGCGCTATTATTTGACAACATTCCTGTCGAGTTGGCCTCTACGTCTCCGCGGGGCCTTCATATACATCAAAAATGTAATATAACCTAACCTAACCCAACCTAACATCTCAGCGGTAATATTTGACAACATTCCTGGCGAGTTGGCCTCTACGTCTCCGTGGGGCCTTTATATACATCAATAACGTAATATAACCTAACCTAACCCAACCTAACATTTCGGCGGTATTATTTGACCACATTCCTGGCTTGTTGGCCTCTAGGTTTCCGTAGGAATTTTATATACATCAGTAACGTAATATAACCTAACCTAACACAACCTAATATCTCGGCGGTAATATTTGACAACATTCCTGGCGAGTTAGCCTCTACGTCTCCGTGAGACCTTCATATCCATCAATAACGTAATATAACCTAACCTAACCTAACCTAACCTTTCGGCGCTATTATTTGACAACATTCCTGGTCAGTTGGCCTCTACGTCTCCGTGGGACTTTTATATACATCAATAACGTAATATAACCTAACCTAACCCAACCTAACCTTTCGGCGCTATTATTTGACAACATTCCTGGCGAGTTGGCCTCTACGTCTCCGTGGGACCTTCATATACATCAATAACGTAATATAACCTAACCTAACCCAAGCTAACATCTCGGCGGTAATATTTGACAACATTCCTGGCGTTTGGCCTCTACGTCTCCGTGGGAGTTTTGTATACATCAATAACGTAATATAACCTAACCTAACCCAACCTAACCTTTCGGCGCTATTATTTGACAACATTCCTGGCGAATTGGCCTCTACGTCTCCGTGAGACCTTCATATCCATCAATAACGTAATATAACCTTATATAACCCAACCTAACCTCTCGGCGCTATTATTTGACAACATTCCTGGCGAGTTGGCCTCTACGTATCCGTGGGACATTTATATACATCAATAACGTAATATAACCTAACCTAACCCAACCTAACCTTTCGGCGCTATTATTTGACAACATTCCTGGCGAGTTGGCCTCTACGTCTCCGTGGGACTTTTATATACATCAATAACGTAATATAACCTAACCTAACCCAACCTAACCTTTCGGCGCTATTATTTGACAACATTCCTGCCGAGTTGGCCTCTACGTCTCCGTGGGACTTTTATATACATCAATAACGTAATATAACCTAACCTAACCCAACCTAACCTTTCGGCGCTATTATTTGACAACATTCCTGCCGAGTTGGCCTCTACGTCTCCGTGGGACCTTCATATACATCAATAACGTAATATAACCTAACCTAACCCAACCTAACCTTTCGGCGGTATTATTTGACCACATTCCTGGCTTGTTGGCCTCTACGTCTCCGTGGGACTTTTATATACATCAATAGCGTAATACAACCTAACCTAACCCAACCTAAGATCTCGGCGATATTATTTGACAACATTCCTGTCGGGTTGGCGTCTACGTCTCCGTGAGACTTTTATATACATCAATAGCGTAATAGAACCTAACCTAACACAACCTAACATCTCGGTACTAATATTTGACAACATTCCTGGCGAGTTGGAATCTACGTCTCCGTGGGAATTTTATATACATCAATAACGTAATATAACCTAACCTAACCCAACCTAACATCTCGGCGGTAATATTTGACAACATTCCGAGCGAGTTGGCCTCTACGTCTCCGTGAGACCTTCATATCCATCAATAACGTAATATAACCTTATATAACCTAACCTAACATATCGGCGCTATTATTTGACAACATTCCTGTCGGGTTGGCATCTACGTCTCCGTGGGACTTTTATATACATCAATAACGTAATATAACCTAACCTAACCCAACCTAACCTTTCGGCGCTATTATTTGACAGCATTCCTGTCGAGTTGGCCTCTACGTCTCCGTGGGGCCTTTATATACATCAATAACGTAATATAACCTATCCTAACACAACCCAACCTCTCGGCACTAATATTTGACAACATTCCTGGCGAGTTGGCCTCTACGTATCCGTGGGACCTTCATATACATCAATAACGTAATATAATCTAACCTAACCCAACCTATCATCTCGGCGGTAATATTTGAGAACATTCCTGGCGAGTTGGCCTCTACGACTCCGTGAGACTTTCATATCCATCAATAACGTAATATAACCTAACCTAACCCAACCTAACCTTTCGGCGCTATTATTTGACAACATTCCTGGCGAGTTGGCCACTACGTCTCCGTAGGGCCTTATATACATCAATAACGTTATATAACCTAACCTAACACAACCTAACCTTTCGGCGCTATTATTTGACAGCATTCCTGGCGTGTTGGCATCTACGTCTCCGTGGGACTTTTATATACATCAATAACGTAATATAACCTAACCTAACCTAACCTAACCTTTCGGAGCTATTATTTGACAACGTTCCTGGCGAGTTGGCATCTACGCCTCCGTGGGACTTTTATATACATCAATAACGTAATATAACCTAACCTAACCCAACCTAACATTTCGGCGGTATTATTTGACCACATTCCTGGCTTGTTGGCCTCTAGGTTTCCGTAGGAATTTTATATACATCAGTAACGTAATATAACCTAACCTAACACAACCTAATATCTCGGCGGTAATATTTGACAACATTCCTGGCGAGTTAGCCTCTACGTCTCCGTGAGACCTTCATATCCATCAATAACGTAATATAACCTAACCTAACCTAACCTAACCTTTCGGCGCTATTATTTGACAACATTCCTGGTCAGTTGGCCTCTACGTCTCCGTGGGACTTTTATATACATCAATAACGTAATATAACCTAACCTAACCCAACCTAACCTTTCGGCGCTATTATTTGACAACATTCCTGGCGAGTTGGCCTCTACGTCTCCGTGGGACCTTCATATACATCAATAACGTAATATAACCTAACCTAACCCAAGCTAACATCTCGGCGGTAATATTTGACAACATTCCTGGCGTTTGGCCTCTACGTCTCCGTGGGAGTTTTGTATACATCAATAACGTAATATAACCTAACCTAACCCAACCTAACCTTTCGGCGCTATTATTTGACAACATTCCTGGCGAATTGGCCTCTACGTCTCCGTGAGACCTTCATATCCATCAATAACGTAATATAACCTTATATAACCCAACCTAACCTCTCGGCGCTATTATTTGACAACATTCCTGGCGAGTTGGCCTCTACGTATCCGTGGGACATTTATATACATCAATAACGTAATATAACCTAACCTAACCCAACCTAACCTTTCGGCGCTATTATTTGACAACATTCCTGGCGAGTTGGCCTCTACGTCTCCGTGGGACTTTTATATACATCAATAACGTAATATAACCTAACCTAACCCAACCTAACCTTTCGGCGCTATTATTTGACAACATTCCTGCCGAGTTGGCCTCTACGTCTCCGTGGGACTTTTATATACATCAATAACGTAATATAACCTAACCTAACCCAACCTAACCTTTCGGCGCTATTATTTGACAACATTCCTGCCGAGTTGGCCTCTACGTCTCCGTGGGACCTTCATATACATCAATAACGTAATATAACCTAACCTAACACAACCTAACACCTCGGCGGTAATATTTGACAACATATATGACTTTATATATATCAATGACTTTTATATATATCAATAACGTAATATAACCTAACCTAACCCAACCTAACATCTCGGCGGTAATAGTTGACAACATTCCTGGCGAGTTGGCCTCTACGTCTCCGTGGGGCCTTCATATACATCAAAAACGTAATATAACCTAACCTAACCCAACCTAACATCTCAGCGGTAATATTTGACAACATTCCTGGCGAGTTGGCCTCTACGTCTCCGTGGGGCCTTTATATACATCAATAACGTAATATAACCTAACCTAACACAACCTAATATCTCGGCGCTATTATTTGACAACATTCCTGTCGAGTTGGCCTCTACGTCTCCGTGGGGCCTTTATATACATCAATAACGTAATATAATCTAACCTAACCCAAATTATCGTCTCGGAGGTAATGTTTAACCACATTCCTGGCTTGTTGGCTTCTACGTTTCCGTGAGACCTTTATATACATCAATAACGTAATATAACCTAACCTAAGCCAACCTAACATTTCGGCGGTAATATTTGACAACATTCCTGGCAAGTTGGCCTCTACGTTCCCGTGGGAATTTTATATACATCAGTAACGTAATATAACCTAACCTAACACAACCTAATATCTCGGCGCTATTATTTGACAACATTCCTGTCGAGTTGGCCTCTACGTCTCCGCGGGGCCTTCATATACATCAAAAATGTAATATAACCTAACCTAACCCAACCTAACATCTCAGCGGTAATATTTGACAACATTCCTGGCGAGTTGGCCTCTACGTCTCCGTGGGGCCTTTATATACATCAATAACGTAATATAACCTAACCTAACACAACCTAATATCTCGGCGCTATTATTTGACAACATTCCTGTCGAGTTGGCCTCTACGTCACCGTGGGGCCTTTATATACATCAGTAACGTAATATAACCTAACCTAACACAACCCAACCTCTCGGCACTAATATTTGACAACATTCCTGGCGAGTTGGCCTCTACGTTTCCGTGGGGATTTTATATACATCAATAACGTAATATAACCTAACCTAACCCAAATTAACGTCTCGGAGGCAATGTTTAACCACATTCCTGGCTTGTTGGCCTCTACGTTTCCGTGAGACCTTTATATACATCAATAACGTAATATAACCTAACCTAAGCCAACCTAACGTCTCGGCGGTAATATTTGACAACATTCCTGGCGAGTTGGCCTCTACGTCTCCGTGAGACCTTCATATCCATCAATAACGTAATATAACCTAACCTAACACAACCTAACATCTCGGTACTAATATTTGACAACATTCCTGGCGAGTTGGACTCTACGTCTCCGTGGGAATTTTATATACATCAATAACGTAATATAACCTAACCTAACCCAACCTAACACCTCGGCGGTAATATTTGTCAACATTCCTGGCGAGTTGGCCACTACGTCTCCGTAGGGCCTTATATACATCAATAACGTAATATAACCTAACCTAACACAACCCAACCTCTCGGCACTAATATTTGACAACATTCATGGCGAGTTGTACTCCACGTCTCCGTGGGAACTTCATATACATCAATAAAGTAATATAACCTAACCTAACCCAACCTAACATCTCGGCGGTAATATTTGACAACATTCCTGGCGTGTTAGCATCTACGTCTCCGTGAGACCTTCATATCCATCAATAACAAAATACAACCTAACCTAACCTAACCTACCCTTTCGGCGCTATTATTTGACAACATTCCTGGCGAGTTGGCCTCTACGTCTCCGTGGGACTTTTATATACATCAATAACGTAATATAACCTAACCTAACCCAACCTAACCTTTCGGCGCTATTATTTGACAGCATTCCTGGCGAGTTGGCATCTACGTCTCCGTGGGACTTTTATATACATCAATAACGTAATATAACCTAACCTAGCCCAACCTAACCTTTCGGCGCTATTATTTGACAACATTCCTGGCGAGTTGGCCTCTACGTCTCCGTGGGACTTTTATATACATCAATAGCGTAATACAACCTAACCTAACCCAACCTAAGATCTCGGCGATATTATTTGACAACATTCCTGTCGGGTTGGCGTCTACGTCTCCGTGAGACTTTTATATACATCAATAGCGTAATATAACCTAACCTAACACAACCTAACATCTCGGCGGTAATATTTGACAACATTCCTGGCGAGTTGGCCTCTACGTCTCCGTGGGACTTTTGTATACATCAATAGCGTAATATAACCTAACCTAACACAACCTAACATCTCGGCGGTAATATTTGACAACATTCCTGGCGAGTTGGCCTCTACGTCTCCGTGGGACTTTTGTATACATCAATAACGTAATATAACCTAACCTAACCCAACCTAACATCTCGGCGGTAATATTTGACCACATTCCTGGCTTGTTGGCCTCTACGTCTCCGTGGGACTTTTATATACATCAATAGCGTAATACAACCTAACCTAACCCAACCTAAGATCTCGGCGATATTATTTGACAACATTCCTGTCGGGTTGGCGTCTACGTCTCCGTGAGACTTTTATATACATCAATAGCGTAATAGAACCTAACCTAACACAACCTAACATCTCGGTACTAATATTTGACAACATTCCTGGCGAGTTGGAATCTACGTCTCCGTGGGAATTTTATATACATCAATAACGTAATATAACCTAACCTAACCCAACCTAACATCTCGGCGGTAATATTTGACAACATTCCGAGCGAGTTGGCCTCTACGTCTCCGTGAGACCTTCATATCCATCAATAACGTAATATAACCTTATATAACCTAACCTAACATCTCGGCGCTATTATTTGACAGCATTCCTGGCGAGTTGGCATCTACGTCTCCGTGGGACTTTTATATACATCAATAACGTAATATAACCTAACCTAACCCAACCTAACCTTTCGGCGCTATTATTTGACAGCATTCCTGTCGAGTTGGCCTCTACGTCTCCGTGGGGCCTTTATATACATCAATAACGTAATATAACCTATCCTAACACAACCCAACCTCTCGGCACTAATATTTGACAACATTCCTGGCGAGTTGGCCTCTACGTATCCGTGGGACCTTCATATACATCAATAACGTAATATAACCTAACCTAACCCAACCCAACCTCTCGGTACTAATATTTGACAACATTCCTGGCGAGTTTGCCTCTACGTCTCCGTGGGACCTTCATATACTTCAATAACGTAATATAATCTAACCTAACCCAACCTATCATCTCGGCGGTAATATTTGAGAACATTCCTGGCGAGTTGGCCTCTACGACTCCGTGAGACTTTCATATCCATCAATAACGTAATATAACCTAACCTAACCCAACCTAACCTTTCGGCGCTATTATTTGACAACATTCCTGGCGAGTTGGCCACTACGTCTCCGTAGGGCCTTGTATACATCAATAACGTAATATAACCTAACCTAACACAACCTAACCTTTCGGCGCTATTATTTGACAGCATTCCTGGCGTGTTGGCATCTACGTCTCCGTGGGACTTTTATATACATCAGTAACGTAATATAACCTAACCTAACCTAACCTAACCTTTCGGAGCTATTATTTGACAACGTTCCTGGCGAGTTGGCCTCTACGCCTCCGTGGGACTTTTATATACATCAATAACGTAATGTAACCTAACCTAACCCAACCTAACCTTTCGGCGCTATTATTTGACAACATTCCTGGCGAGTTGGCCTCTACGTATCCGTGGGACCTTCATATACATCAATAACGTAATATAACCTAACCTAACCCAACCTAACCTTTCGGCGGTATTATTTGACCACATTCCTGGCTTGTTGGCCTCTAGGTTTCCGTGGGAATTTTATATACATCAGTAACGTAATATAACCTAACCTAACACAACCTAATATCTCGGCGGTAATATTTGACAACATTCCTGGCGAGTTGGCCTCTACGTCTCCGTGGGACTTTTGTATACATCAATAGCGTAATATAACCTAACCTAACACAACCTAACATCTCGGCGGTAATATTTGACAACATTCCTGGCGAGTTGGCCTCTACGTCTCCGTGGGACTTTTGTATACATCAATAACGTAATATAACCTAACCTAACCCAACCTAACATCTCGGCGGTAATATTTGACAACATTCCGAGCGAGTTGGCCTCTACGTCTCCGTGAGACCTTCATATCCATCAATAACGTAATATAACCTTATATAACCTAACCTAACATCTCGGCGCTATTATTTGACAGCATTCCTGGCGAGTTGGCATCTACGTCTCCGTGGGACTTTTATATACATCAATAACGTAATATAACCTAACCTAACCCAACCTAACCTTTCGGCGCTATTATTTGACAGCATTCCTGTCGAGTTGGCCTCTACGTCTCCGTGGGGCCTTTATATACATCAATAACGTAATATAACCTATCCTAACACAACCCAACCTCTCGGCACTAATATTTGACAACATTCCTGGCGAGTTGGCCTCTACGACTCCGTGAGACTTTCATATCCATCAATAACGTAATATAACCTAACCTAACCCAACCTAACCTTTCGGCGCTATTATTTGACAACATTCCTGGCGAGTTGGCCACTACGTCTCCGTAGGGCCTTATATACATCAATAACGTAATATAACCTAACCTAACACAACCTAACCTTTCGGCGCTATTATTTGACAGCATTCCTGGCGTGTTGGCATCTACGTCTCCGTGGGACTTTTATATACATCAGTAACGTAATATAACCTAACCTAACCTAACCTAACCTTTCGGAGCTATTATTTGACAACGTTCCTGGCGAGTTGGCCTCTACGCCTCCGTGGGACTTTTATATACATCAATAACGTAATATAACCTAACCTAACCCAACCTAACCTTTCGGCGCTATTATTTGACAACATTCCTGGCGAGTTGGCCTCTACGTATCCGTGGGACCTTCATATACATCAATAACGTAATATAACCTAACCTAACCCAACCTAACCTTTCGGCGGTATTATTTGACCACATTCCTGGCTTGTTGGCCTCTAGGTTTCCGTGGGAATTTTATATACATCAGTAACGTAATATAACCTAACCTAACACAACCTAATATCTCGGCGGTAATATTTGACAACATTCCTGGCGAGTTGGCCTCTACGTCTCCGTGGGGCCTTTATATACATCAATAACGTAATATAACCTTTTTTTTTTTTTTTTTTTTTTTTTTTTTTTCGCAGGGAAATCCTCATGGATACCGTGGATTTTTTGGGAAATCCGCGGTTATGTCGGACTCTTACCGACTAAAACCCTGCGGTGGTCTTCCTACACTTGTAGCGGGTAGCCGGGAACTCTTTTGAACGCGTCCAGCATCCCGCCTCGTGTCCGAGTTCTTTGAACTCTCTGTTCATAGCTGGCGTGCGAGTTCATACTTTAGATTGGCAACGACTGCAACCACCACAGTCGTTTGCCTCTCCTCGGTCGAGCGCGTGCCGGATAGACTTGACCCAAATCCTGTCTAGCCGGCGCTCGGCTGCTCTTTCTGTTTTTTCTTATTTACTTTTTCTTTGCGCAATCTTTTCTATTACGCTTGTGTGCGAATGCATGCATTCCTCACGCGTACCTCTTTGTCGAATTTCTTGCGCCTGTCTTCAATCTTCGAAGTCGTCTTCCTCTTCTCCCGCTTGCGGCGTTTGAGATGGACGGCGGCGGCGAAGCTCCGCTCCCCGGTGGGTACTTTGGAGCGACTCTCGCGCCCTGACGGTCGAGAGTCCCCTACCTTGGAGTGTAACGTGATAAACGTCTACAACGCCGACCACGTAAGGCTCGTCGAGCAGAAAGCGTGCGCTCTCTTTCGCGCTCGGCGGCTTCCTTCGCAGCCATCACTTTGTCGCAAAACAAGGTAACGGCTCGCCAGTATCTCTCCCCTTCCAGCATCTTCGGCAGGATGCTGGTCGGCGAGAGATCCCGTCCGATCTCTGCCACGAGAGTGTGGCGCAGCGTTTGCCACGCTGGACAGCGTTCCAACGTGTGCTGCGCAGAGTCGTCTCCGTCTCCGCAATGGTGACATTCAGCCGTGGCCTCTTTTCCGATCTTGCAGAGGTACTGACCGAAGCATCCATGTCCAGTCAGCACATGCGTCACTCTGAAGGTGAGCTGCCCTCTCCTGTTTTCTACCCAGTTTTCCAAGATGGGTAGAATCGCTCCCACGATCCTGTGATTGGTCGCAGGTGCGAGTTTCTCCTTCCATTTAGAGAAAGTGAAGCGTCTCGCTTCTCTTCTAATCTCGTCCCTTGTCGGAGCAGGTGCACCTTCTTCTTCTACCTGGCGCGTTGTGCGAAGGGTTTCGTACACTATGAGGTCTTCCTGCGCCAGGTACCC
This sequence comes from Xylocopa violacea, assembly GCA_963969225.1. Taxonomy (NCBI): domain Eukaryota; kingdom Metazoa; phylum Arthropoda; class Insecta; order Hymenoptera; family Apidae; genus Xylocopa; species Xylocopa violacea. The sequence continues at coordinate 2,902,833 of CAXAJV010001290.1, read as the reverse complement.
TGCGCCAGGTAAACGTAATATAACCTAACCTAACACAACCCAACCTCTCGGCACTAATATTTGACAATATTACTGGCGAGTTGGCCTCTACGTTTCCGTGGGGCTTTTATATACATCAATAACGTAATATAACCTAACCTAACCCAAAGTAACGTCTCGGAGGTAATGTTTAACCACATTCCTGGCTTGTTGGCCTCTACGTTTCCGTGAGACCTTTATATTCATCAATAACGTAATATAACATAACCTAACCCAAGCTAACATCTCGGCGGTAATATTTGACAACGTTCCTGGCGAGTTAGCCTCTACGTCTCCGTGAGACCTTCATATCCATCAATAACGTAATATAACCTAACCTAACCTAACCTAACCTTTCGGCGCTATTATTTGACAACATTCCTGGCGAGTTGGCATCTACGTCTCCGTGGGACTTTTATATACATCAATAACGTAATATAACCTAACCTAACCCAACCTAACCTTTCGGCGCTATTATTTGACAACATTCCTGGCGAGTTGGCCTCTACGTCTCCGTGGGACCTTCATGTACATCAATAACGTAATATAACCTAACCTTACCCAACCTATCATCTCGGCGGTAATATTTGACAACATTCATGGCGAGTTGGACTCCACGTCTCCGTGGGAACTTCATATACATCAATAACGTAATATAACCTAACCTAACCCAACCTAACATCTCGGCGGTAATATTTGACAACATTCCTGGCGAGTTAGCCTCTACGTCTCCGTGAGACCTTCATATCCATCAATAACGTAATATAACCTAACCTAAGGCAACCTAACATTTCGGCGGTAATATTTGACAACATTCCTGGCAAGTTGGCCTCTACGTTTCCGTGGGAATTTTATATACATCAGTAACGTAATATAACCTAACCTAACACAACCTAATATCTCGGCGCTATTATTTGACAACATTCCTGTCGAGTTGGCCTCTACGTCACCGTGGGGCCTTCATATACATCAAAAACGTAATATAACCTAACCTAACCCAACCTAACATCTCAGCGGTAATATTTGACAACATTCCTGGCGAGTTGGCCTCTACGTCTCCGTGGGGCCTTTATATACATCAATAACGTAATATAACCTAACCTAACACAACCCAACCTCTCGGCACTAATATTTGACAACATTCCTGGCGAGTTGGCCTCTACGTTTCCGTGGGGATTTCATATACATCAATAACGTAATATAACCTAACCTAACCCAAAATAACGTCTCGGAGCTAATGTTTAACCACATTCCTGGCGAGTTGGCCTCTACGTCTCCGTGGGACCTTCATATACTTCAATAACGTAATATAATCTAACCTAACCCAAGCTAACATCTCGGCGGTAATATTTGACAACGTTCCTGGCGAGTTAGCCTCTACGTCTCCGTGAGACCTTCATATCCATCAATAACGTAATATAACCTAACCTAACCTAACCTAACCTTTCGGCGCTATTATTTGACAACATTCCTGGCGAGTTGGCATCTACGTCTCCGTGGGACTTTTATATACATCAATAACGTAATATAACCTAACCTAACCCAACCTAACCTTTCGGCGCTATTATTTGACAACATTCCTGGCGAGTTGGCCTCTACGTCTCCGTGGGACCTTCATGTACATCAATAACGTAATATAACCTAACCTTACCCAACCTATCATCTCGGCGGTAATATTTGACAACATTCATGGCGAGTTGGACTCCACGTCTCCGTCGGAACTTCATATACATCAATAACGTAATATAACCTAACCTAACCCAACCTAACATCTCGGCGGTAATATTTGACAACATTCCTGGCGAGTTAGCCTCTACGTCTCCGTGAGACCTTCATATCCATCAATAACGTAATATAACCTAACCTAAGCCAACCTAACATTTCGGCGGTAATATTTGACAACATTCCTGGCAAGTTGGCCTCTACGTTTCCGTGGGAATTTTATATACATCAGTAACGTAATATAACCTAACCTAACACAACCTAATATCTCGGCGCTATTATTTGACAACATTCCTGTCGAGTTGGCCTCTACGTCACCGTGGGGCCTTCATATACATCAAAAACGTAATATAACCTAACCTAACCCAACCTAACATCTCAGCGGTAATATTTGACAACATTCCTGGCGAGTTGGCCTCTACGTCTCCGTGGGGCCTTTATATACATCAATAACGTAATATAACCTAACCTAACACAACCCAACCTCTCGGCACTTATATTTGACAACATTCCTGGCGAGTTGGCCTCTACGTTTCCGTGGGGATTTTATATACATCAATAACGTAATATAACCTAACCTAACCCAAAATAACGTCTCGGAGCTAATGTTTAACCACATTCCTGGCGAGTTGGCCTCTACGTCTCCGTGGGACCTTCATATACTTCAATAACGTAATATAACCTAACCTAACCCAACCTAACCTTTCGGCGCTAATATTTGACAACATTCCTGGCGAGTTGGCCTCTACGTATCCGTGGGACCTTCATATACATCAATAACGTAATATAACCTAACCTAACCCAACCTAACCTTTCGGCGGTATTATTTGACCACATTCCTGGCTTGTTGGCCTCTACGTCTCCGTGGGACTTTTTATACATCAATAGCGTAATACAACCTAACCTAACCCAACCTAAGATCTCGGCGATATTATTTGACAACATTCCTGTCGGGTTGGCGTCTACGTCTCCGTGAGACTTTTATATACATCAATAGCGTAATATAACCTAACCTAACACAACCTAACATCTCGGCGGTAATATTTGACAACATTCCTGGCGTGTTGGCCTCTACGTCTCCGTGGGACTTTTGTATACATCAATAACGTAATATAACCTAACCTAACCCAACCTAACATCTCGGCGGTAATATTTGACAACATTCCTGGCGAGTTGGCCTCTACGTCTCCGTGGGGCCTTTATATTCATCAATAACGTAATATAACCTTATATAACCTAACCTAACATCTCGGCGCTATTATTTGACAGCATTCCTGGCGAGTTGGCATCTACGTCTCCGTGGGACTTTTATATACATCAATAACGTAATATAACCTAACCTAACCCAACCTAACCTTTCGGCGGTATTATTTGACTACATTCCTGGCTTGTTGGCCTCTACGTCTCCGTGGGACTTTTATATACATCAATAGCGTAATACAACCTAACCTAACCCAACCTAAGATCTCGGCGATATTATTTGACAACATTCCTGTCGGGTTGGCGTCTACGTCTCCGTGAGACTTTTATATACATCAATAGCGTAATATAACCTAACCTAACCCAACCTAACCTTTCGGCGGTAATATTTGACAACATTCCTGGCGAGTTGGCCTCTACGTCTCCGTGGGGCCTTTATATACATCAATAACGTAATATAACCTAACCTAACCCAACCTAACCTTTCGGCGCTATTATTTGACAACATTCCTGGCGAGTTGGCCTCTACGTCTCCGTGGGACCTTCATATACATCAATAACGTAATATAACCTAACCTAACCCAACCTATCATCTCGGCGGTAATATTTGACAACATTCCTGGCGAGTTGGAGTCTACGTCTCCGTGGGAACTTCGTATACATCAATAACGTAATATAACCTAACCTAAGCCAACCTAACATCTCGGCGGTAATATTTGACAACATTCCTGGCGAGTTGGGCTCTACGTCTCCGTGAGACCTTCATATCCATCAATAACGGAATATAACCTTATATAACCCAACCTAACCTCTCGACGCTATTATTTGACAACATTCCTGGCGAGTTGGCCTCTACGTATCCGTGGGACTTTTATATATATCAATAACGTAATATAACCTAACCTAACACAACCCAACCTCTCGGTACTAATATTTGACAACATTCCTGGCGAGTTGGCCTCTACGTTTCCGTGGGGCTTTTATATACATCAATAACGTAATATAACCTAACCTAACCCAAATTAACGTCGCGGAGGTAATGTTTAACCACATTCCTGGCTTGTTGGCCTCTACGTTTCCGTGAGACCTTTATATACATCAATAACGTAATATGACCTAATCTAACCCAACCTAACCTTTCGGCGCTATACTTTCACAACACTCCTGGCGAGTTGGCCTCTACGTCTCCGTGGGACTTTTATATACATCAATAACGTAATATAACCTAACCTAACCCAACCTAACCTTTCGGCGCTATTATTTGACAACATTCCTGCCGAGTTGGCCTCTACGTCTCCGTGGGACCTTCATATACATCAATAAGGTAAAATAACCTAACCTAACCCAACCTATCATCTCGGCGGTAATATTTGACAACATACCTGGCGAGTTGGACTCTACGTCTCCGTGGGACCTTCATATACATCAATAACGTAATATAACCTAACCTAACACAACCTAATATCTCGGCGCTATTATTTGACAACATTCCTGTCGAGTTGGCCTCTACATCTCCATGGGGCCTTCATATACATCAAAAACGTAATATAACCTATCCTAACCCAACCTAACATCTCGGCGGTAATATTTGACAACATTCCTGGCGAGTTGGCCTCTACGTCTCCGTGGGGCCTTTATATACATCAATAACGTAATATAACCTAACCTAACCCAACCTAACCTTTCGGCGCTATTATTTGACAACATTCCTGGCGAGTTGGCCTCTACGTCTCCGTGGGACCTTCATATACATCAATAACGTAATATAACCTAACCTAACCCAACCTATCATCTCGGCGGTAATATTTGACAACATTCCTGGCGAGTTGGAGTCTACGTCTCCGTGGGAACTTCGTATACATCAATAACGTAATATAACCTAACCTAAGCCAACCTAACATCTCGGCGGTAATATTTGACAACATTCCTGGCGAGTTGGGCTCTACGTCTCCGTGAGACCTTCATATCCATCAATAACGGAATATAACCTTATATAACCCAACCTAACCTCTCGACGCTATTATTTGACAACATTCCTGGCGAGTTGGCCTCTACGTATCCGTGGGACTTTTATATATATCAATAACGTAATATAACCTAACCTAACACAACCCAACCTCTCGGTACTAATATTTGACAACATTCCTGGCGAGTTGGCCTCTACGTTTCCGTGGGGCTTTTATATACATCAATAACGTAATATAACCTAACCTAACCCAAATTAACGTCGCGGAGGTAATGTTTAACCACATTCCTGGCTTGTTGGCCTCTACGTTTCCGTGAGACCTTTATATACATCAATAACGTAATATGACCTAATCTAACCCAACCTAACCTTTCGGCGCTATACTTTCACAACACTCCTGGCGAGTTGGCCTCTACGTCTCCGTGGGACTTTTATATACATCAATAACGTAATATAACCTAACCTAACCCAACCTAACCTTTCGGCGCTATTATTTGACAACATTCCTGCCGAGTTGGCCTCTACGTCTCCGTGGGACCTTCATATACATCAATAACGTAAAATAACCTAACCTAACCCAACCTATCATCTCGGCGGTAATATTTGACAACATACCTGGCGAGTTGGACTCTACGTCTCCGTGGGGCCTTTATATACATCAATAACGTAATATAACCTAACCTAACCCAACCTAACCTTTCGGCGCTATTATTTGACAACATTCCTGGCGAGTTGGCCTCTACGTCTCCGTGGGACCTTCATATACATCAATAACGTAATATAACCTAACCTAACCCAACCTAACCTTTCGGCGCTATTATTTGACAACATTCCTGGCGAGTTGGCCTCTACGTCTCCGTGGGACCTTCATATACATCAATAACGTAATATAACCTAACCTAACCCAACCTAACCTTTCGGCGGTATTATTTGACTACATTCCTGGCTTGTTGGCCTCTACGTCTCCGTGGGACTTTTATATACATCAATAGCGTAATACAACCTAACCTAACCCAACCTAAGATCTCGGCGATATTATTTGACAACATTCCTGTCGGGTTGGCGTCTACGTCTCCGTGAGACTTTTATATACATCAATAGCGTAATATAACCTAACCTAACCCAACCTAACCTTTCGGCGCTATTATTTGACAACATTCCTGGCGAGTTGGCCTCTACGTCTCCGTGGGACCTTCATATACATCAATAACGTAATATAACCTAACGTAACCCAACCTAACCTTTCGACGGTATTATTTGACCACATTCCTGGCTTGTTGGCCTCTACGTCTCCGTGGGACTTTTATATACATCAATAGCGTAATACAACCTAACCTAACCCAACCTAAGATCTCGGCGATATTATTTGACAACATTCCTGTCGGGTTGGCGTCTACGTCTCCGTGGGAATTTTATATACATCAATAACGTAATATAACCTAACCTAACCCAACCTAACATCTCGGCGGCAATATTTGACAACATTCCTGGCGAGTTGGCCTCTACGTCTCCGTGAGACCTTCATATCCATCAATAACGTAATATAACCTTATATAACCTAACCTAACATCTCGGCGCTATTATTTGACAGCATTCCTGGCGAGTTGGCATCTACGTCTCCGTGGGACTTTTATATACATCAATAACGTAATATCACCTAACCTAACCCAACCTAACCTTTCGGCGCTATTATTTGACAACATTCCTGGCGAGTTGGCCTCTACGTCTCCGTGGGACCTTCATGTACATCAATAACGTAATATAACCTAACATAACCCAACCTATCATCTCGGTGGTAATATTTGACAACATTCATGGCGAGTTGGACTCTACGTCTCCGTGGGAACTTCATATACATCAATAACGTAATATAACCTAACCTAAGCCAACCTAACATTTCGGCCGTAATATTTGACAACATTCCTGGCGAGTTGGCCTCTACGTCTCCGTGGGACTTTTATATACATCAATAACGTAATATAACCTAACCTAACCCAACCTAACCTTTCGGCGCTATTATTTGACAACATTCCTGGCGAGTTGGCCTCTACGTCTCCTTGGGACCTTCATATACATCAATAACGTAAAATAACCTAACCTAACCCAACCTATCATCTCGGCGGTAATATTTGACAACATACCTGGCGAGTTGGACTCTACGTCTCCGTGGGACCTTCATATACATCAATAACGTAATATATCCTAACCTAACACAACCTAATATCTCGGCGCTATTATTTGACAACATTCCTGTCGAGTTGGCCTCTACGTCTCCATGGGGCCTTCATATACATCAAAAACGTAATATAACCTATCCTAACCCAACCTAACCTTTCGGCGCTATACTTTCACAACACTCCTGGCGAGTTGGCCTCTACGTCTCCGTGGGACTTTTATATACATCAATAACGTAATATAACCTAACCTAACCCAACCTAACCTTTCGGCGCTATTATTTGACAACATTCCTGCCGAGTTGGCCTCTACGTCTCCGTGGGACCTTCATATACATCAATAACGTAAAATAACCTAACCTAACCCAACCTATCATCTCGGCGGTAATATTTGACAACATACCTGGCGAGTTGGACTCTACGTCTCCGTGGGACCTTCATATACATCAATAACGTAATATAACCTAACCTAACACAACCTAATATCTCGGCGCTATTATTTGACAACATTCCTGTCGAGTTGGCCTCTACGTCTCCGTGGGGCCTTCATATACATCAAAAACGTAATATAACCTATCCTAACCCAACCTAACATCTCGGCGGTAATATTTGACAACATTCCTGGCGAGTTGGCCTCTACGTCTCCGTGGGGCCTTTATATACATCAATAACGTAATATAACCTAACCTAACCCAACCTAACCTTTCGGCGCTATTATTTGACAACATTCCTGGCGAGTTGGCCTCTACGTCTCCGTGGGACCATCATATACATCAATAACGTAATATAACCTAACCTAAGCCAACCTAACATTTCGGCCGTAATATTTGACAACATTCCTGGCGAGTTGGCCTCTACGTCTCCGTGGGACTTTTATATACATCAATAACGTAATATAACCTAACCTAACCCAACCTAACCTTTCGGCGCTATTATTTGACAACATTCCTGCCGAGTTGGCCTCTACGTCTCCGTGGGACCTTCATATACATCAATAACGTAAAATAACCTAACCTAACCCAACCTATCATCTCGGCGGTAATATTTGACAACATACCTGGCGAGTTGGACTCTACGTCTCCGTGGGACCTTCATATACATCAATAACGTAATATAACCTAACCTAACACAACCTAATATCTCGGCGCTATTATTTGACAACATTCCTGTCGAGTTGGCCTCTACGTCTCCATGGGGCCTTCATATACATCAAAAACGTAATATAACCTATCCTAACCCAACCTATCATCTCGGCGGTAATATTTGACAACATTCCTGGCGAGTTGGAGTCTACGTCTCCGTGGGAACTTCGTATACATCAATAACGTAATATAACCTAACCTAAGCCAACCTAACATCTCGGCGGTAATATTTGACAACATTCCTGGCGAGTTGGGCTCTACGTCTCCGTGAGACCTTCATATCCATCAATAACGTAATATAACCTTATATAACCCAACCTAACCTCTCGACGCTATTATTTGACAACACTCCTGGCGAGTTGGCCTCTACGTCTCCGTGGGACTTTTATATACATCAATAACGTAATATAACCTAACCTAACCCAACCTAACCTTTCGGCGCTATTATTTGACAACATTCCTGCCGAGTTGGCCTCTACGTCTCCGTGGGACCTTCATATACATCAATAACGTAAAATAACCTAACCTAACCCAACCTATCATCTCGGCGGTAATATTTGACAACATACCTGGCGAGTTGGACTCTACGTCTCCGTGGGACCTTCATATACATCAATAACGTAATATAACCTAACCTAACACAACCTAATATCTCGGCGCTATTATTTGACAACATTCCTGTCGAGTTGGCCTCTACGTCTCCATGGGGCCTTCATATACATCAAAAACGTAATATAACCTATCCTAACCCAACCTAACGTCTCGGCGGCAATATTTGACAACATTCCTGGCGAGTTGGCCTCTACGTCTCCGTGGGGCCTTTATATACATCAATAACGTAATATCACCTAACCTAACCCAACCTAACCTTTCGGCGCTATTATTTGACAACATTCCTGGCGAGTTGGCCTCTACGTCTCCGTGGGACCTTCATGTACATCAATAACGTAATGTAACCTAACCTAACCCAACCTATCATCTCGGTGGTAATATTTGACAACATTCATGGCGAGTTGGACTCTACGTCTCCGTGGGAACTTCATGTACATCAATAACGGAATATAACCTAACCTAAGCCAACCTAACATCTCGGCGGTAATATTTGACAACATTCCTGGCGAGTTGGGCTCTACGTCTCCGTGAGACCTTCATATCCATCAATAACGTAATATAACCTTATATAACCCAACCTAACCTCTCGACGCTATTATTTGACAACATTCCTGGCGAGTTGGCCTCTACGTATCCGTGGGACTTTTATATATATCAATAACGTAATATAACCTAACCTAACACAACCCAACCTCTCGGTACTAATATTTGACAACATTCCTGGCGAGTTGGCCTCTACGTTTCCGTGGGGCTTTTATATACATCAATAACGTAATATAACCTAACCTAACCCAAATTAACGTCGCGGAGGTAATGTTTAACCACATTCCTGGCTTGTTGGCCTCTACGTTTCCGTGAGACCTTCATATCCATCAATAACGTAATATAACCTTATATAACCCAACCTAACCTCTCGACGCTATTATTTGACAACACTCCTGGCGAGTTGGCCTCTACGTCTCCGTGGGCCTTTTATATACATCAATAACGTAATATAACCTAACCTAACCCAACCTAACCTTTCGGCGCTATTATTTGACAACATTCCTGCCGAGTTGGCCTCTACGTCTCCGTGGGACCTTCATATACATCAATAACGTAAAATAACCTAACCTAACCCAACCTATCATCTCGGCGGTAATATTTGACAACCTACCTGGCGAGTTGGACTCTACGTCTCCGTGGGACCTTCATATACATCAATAACGTAATATAACCTAACCTAACACAACCTAATATCTCGGCGCTATTATTTGACAACATTCCTGTCGAGTTGGCCTCTACGTCTCCATGGGGCCTTCATATACATCAAAAACGTAATATAACCTATCCTAACCCAACCTAACATCTCGGCGGTAATATTTGACAACATTCCTGGCGAGTTGGCCTCTACGTCTCCGTGGGGCCTTTATATACATCAATAACGTAATATCACCTAACCTAACCCAACCTAACCTTTCGGCGCTATTATTTGACAACATTCCTGGCGAGTTGGCCTCTACGTCTCCGTGGGACCTTCATGTACATCAATAACGTAATATAACCTAACCTAACCCAACCTATCATCTCGGTGGTAATATTTGACAACATTCATGGCGAGTTGGACTCTACGTCTCCGTGGGAACTTCATATACATCAATAACGTAATATAACCTAACCTAAGCCAACCTAACATTTCGGCCGTAATATTTGACAACATTCCTGGCGAGTTGGCCTCTACGTCTCCGTGGGACTTTTATATACATCAATAACGTAATATAACCTAACCTAACCCAACCTAACCTTTCGGCGCTATTATTTGACAACATTCCTGCCGAGTTGGCCTCTACGTCTCCGTGGGACCTTCATATACATCAATAACGTAAAATAACCTAACCTAACCCAACCTATCATCTCGGCGGTAATATTTGACAACATACCTGGCGAGTTGGACTCTACGTCTCCGTGGGACCTTCATATACATCAATAACGTAATATAACCTAACCTAACCCAACCTAACCTTTCGGCGCTATTATTTGACAACATTCCTGCCGAGTTGGCCTCTACGTCTCCGTGGGACCTTCATATACATCAATAACGTAAAATAACCTAACCTAACCCAACCTATCATCTCGGCGGTAATATTTGACAACATACCTGGCGAGTTGGACTCTACGTCTCCGTGGGACCTTCATATACATCAATAACGTAATATAACCTAACCTAACACAACCTAATATCTCGGCGCTATTATTTGACAACATTCCTGTCGAGTTGGCCTCTACGTCTCCGTGGGGCCTTCATATACATCAAAAACGTAATATAACCTATCCTAACCCAACCTAACATCTCGGCGGTAATATTTGACAACATTCCTGGCGAGTTGGCCTCTACGTCTGCGTGGGGCCTTTATATACATCAATAACGTAATATAACCTAACCTAACCCAACCTAACCTTTCGGCGCTATTATTTGACAACATTCCTGGCGAGTTGGCCTCTACGTCTCCGTGGGACCTTCATATACATCAATAACGTAATATAACCTAACCTAACCCTACCTATCATCTCGGCGGTAATATTTGACAACATTCCTGGCGAGTTGGAGTCTACGTCTCCGTGGGAACTTCGTATACATCAATAACGTAATATAACCTAACCTAAGCCAACCTAACATCTCGGCGGTAATATTTGACAACATTCCTGGCGAGTTGGGCTCTACGTCTCCGTGAGACCTTCATATCCATCAATAACGTAATATAACCTTATATAACCCAACCTAACCTCTCGACGCTATTATTTGACAACATTCCTGGCGAGTTGGCCTCTACGTAACCGTGGGACTTTTATATATATCAATAACGTAATATAACCTAACCTAACACAACCCAACCTCTCGGTACTAATATTTGACAACATTCCTGGCGAGTTGGCCTCTACGTTTCCGTGGGGCTTTTATATACATCAATAACGTAATATAACCTAACCTAACCCAAATTAACGTCTCGGAGGTAATGTTTAACCACATTCCTGGCTTGTTGGCCTCTACGTTCCCGTGAGACATTTATATACATCAATAACGTAATATAACCTAACCTAACCCAACCTAACATCTCGGCGGTAATATTTGACAACATTCCTGGCGAGTTGGCCTCTACGTCTCCGTGAGACCTTCATATCCATCAATAACGTAATATAACCTTATATAACCTAACCTAACATCTCGGCGCTATTATTTGACAGCATTCCTGGCGAGTTGGCATCTACGTCTCCGTGGGACTTTTATATACATCAATAACGTAATATCACCTAACCTAACCCAACCTAACCTTTCGGCGCTATTATTTGACAACATTCCTGGCGAGTTGGCCTCTACGTCTCCGTGGGACCTTCATGTACATCAATAACGTAATATAACCTAACCTAACCCAACCTATCATCTCGGTGGTAATATTTGACAACATTCATGGCGAGTTGGACTCTACGTCTCCGTGGGAACTTCATATACATCAATAACGTAATATAACCTAACCTAAGCCAACCTAACATTTCGGCCGTAATATTTGACAACATTCCTGGCGAGTTGGCCTCTACGTCTCCGTGGGGCCTTTATATACATCAATAACGTAATATAACCTAACCTAACCCAACCTAACCTTTCGGCGCTATTATTTGACAACATTCCTGGCGAGTTGGCCTCTACGTCTCCGTGGGACCTTCATATACATCAATAACGTAATATAACCTAACCTAACCCAACCTATCATCTCGGCGGTAATATTTGACAACATTCCTGGCGAGATGGAGTCTACGTCTCCGTGGGAACTTCGTATACATCAATAACGTAATATAACCTAACCTAAGCCAACCTAACATCTCGGCGGTAATATTTGACAACATTCCTGGCGAGTTGGGCTCTACGTCTCCATGGGGCCTTCATATACATCAAAAACGTAATATAACCTATCCTAACCCAACCTAACATCTCGGCGGTAATATTTGACAACATTCCTGGCGAGTTGGCCTCTACGTCTCCGTGGGGCCTTTATATACATCAATAACGTAATATAACCTAACCTAACCCAACCTAACCTTTCGGCGCTATTATTTGACAACATTCCTGGCGAGTTGGCCTCTACGTCTCCGTGAGACCTTCATATCCATCAATAACGTAATATAACCTTATATAACCCAACCTAACCTCTCGACGCTATTATTTGACAACATTCCTGGCGAGTTGGCCTCTACGTATCCGTGGGACTTTTATATATATCAATAACGTAATATAACCTAACCTAACACAACCCAACCTCTCGGTACTAATATTTGACAACATTCCTGGCGAGTTGGCCTCTACGTTTCCGTGGGGCTTTTATATACATCAATAACGTAATATAACCTAACCTAACCCAAATTAACGTCGCGGAGGTAATGTTTAACCACATTCCTGGCTTGTTGGCCTCTACGTTTCCGTGAGACCTTTATATACATCAATAACGTAATATGACCTAACCTAACCCAACCTAACCTTTCGGCGCTATACTTTCACAACACTCCTGGCGAGTTGGCCTCTACGTCTCCGTGGGACTTTTATATACATCAATAACGTAATATAACCTAACCTAACCCAACCTAACCTTTCGGCGCTATTATTTGACAACATTCCTGCCGAGTTGGCCTCTACGTCTCCGTGGGACCTTCATATACATCAATAACGTAAAATAACCTAACCTAACCCAACCTATCATCTCGGCGGTAATATTTGACAACATACCTGGCGAGTTGGACTCTACGTCCCCGTGGGACCTTCATATACATCAATAACGTAATATAACCTAACCTAACACAACCTAATATCTCGGCGCTATTATTTGACAACATTCCTGTCGAGTTGGCCTCTACGTCTCCGTGGGGCCTCCATATACATCAAAAACGTAATATAACCTATCCTAACCCAACCTAACATCTCGGCGGTAATATTTGACAACATTCCTGGCGAGTTGGCCTCTACGTCTCCGTGGGGCCTTTATATACATCAATAACGTAATATAACCTAACCTAACACAACCTAATATCTCGGCGCTATTATTTGACAACATTCCTGTCGAGTTGGCCTCTACGTCTCCGTGGGGCCTTCATATACATCAAAAACGTAATATAACCTATCCTAACCCAACCTAACATCTCGGCGGTAATATTTGACAACATTCCTGGCGAGTTGGCCTCTACGTCTCCGTGAGACCTTCATATCCATCAATAACGTAATATAACCTAACCTAACCCAACCTAACCTTTCGGCGCTATTATTTGACAACATTCCTGGCGAGTTGGCCTCTACGTCTCCGTGGGAGCTTCATATACATCAATAACGTAATATAACCTAACCTAACCCAACCTAACATCTCGGCGGTAATATTTGAGAACATTCCTGGCGAGTTGGCCTCTACGTCTCCGTAGGGCCTTATATATGGGCCTTATATATCAATAACGGAATATAGCCTAACCTAACCCAACCTAACATCTCGGCGGTAATAGTTGACAACATTCCTGGCGAATTGGCCTCTACGTCTCCGTGGGACTTTTATATACATCAATAGCGTAATATAACCTAACCTAACCCAACCTAAGATCTCGGCGATATTATTTGACAACATTCCTGGCTTGTTGGCCTCTACGTCTCCGTAGGACTTTCATATATATCAATAGCGTAATATAACCTAACCTAACCCAACCTAAGATCTCGGCGATATTATTTGACAACATTCCTGTCGAGTTGGCCTCTACATCTCCGTGGAACTTTTATATACATCAATAACGTAATATAACCTAACCTAACCCAACCTAACCTTTCGGCGCTATTATTTGACAACATTCCTGGCGAGTTGGCCTCTACGTCTCCGTGGGACTTTTGTATACATCAATAACGTAATATAACCTAACCTAACCCAACCTAACCTTTCGGCGCTATTATTTGACAACATTCCTGGCGAATTGGCCTCTACGTCTCCGTGAGACCTTCATATCCATCAATAACGTAATATAACCTTATATAACCCAACCTAACCTCTCGGCGCTATTATTTGACAACATTCCTGTCGAGTTGGCATCTACGTCTCCGTGGGACTTTTATATACATCAATAACGTAATATAACCTAACCTAACCCAACCTAACCATTCGGCCCTATTATTTGACAACATTCCTGCCGAGTTGGCCTCTACGTATCCGTGGGACTTTTATATACATCAATAACGTAATATAACCTAACCTTTCGGCGCTATTATTTGAGAACATTCCTGGCTTGTTGGACTCTACGTCTCCGTGGGAATTTCATATACATCAATAACGTAATATAACCTAACCTAACCCAACCTAACATCTCGGCGGTAATATTTGAGAACATTCCTGGCGAGTTGGCCTCTACGTCTCCGTAGGGCCTTATATACATCAATAACGGAATATAACCTAACCTAACCCAACCTGACCTTTCGGCGCTATTATTTGACAACATTCCTGGCGAGTTGGCCTCTACGTCTCCGTGGGACTTTTGTATACATCAATAACGTAATATAACCTAACCTAACCCAACCTAACCTTTCGGCGCTATTATTTGACAACATTCCTGGCGAATTGGCCTCTACGTCTCCGTGAGACCTTCATATCCATCAATAACGTAATATAACCTTATATAACCCAACCTAACATCTCGGCGCTATTATTTGACAGCATTCCTGGCGAGTTGGCCTCTACGTCTCCGTGGGACTTTTATATACATCAATAACGTAATATAACCTAACCTAACCCAACCTAACCTTTCGGCGCTATTATTTGACAACATTCCTGGCTTGTTGGCCTCTACGTCTCCGTGGGCCTTTTATATATATCATTAGCGTACTATAACCTAACCTAACCCAACCTAAGATCTCGGCACTAATATTTGACAACATTCCTGTCGAGTTGGCTTCTACGTCTCCGGAGGGCCATATATACACCAATAACGTAATATAACCTAACCTAACACAACCCAACCTCTCGGCACTAATATTTGACAACATTCCTGGCGAGTTGGCATCTACGTCTCCGTGGGACTTTTATATACATCAATAACGTAATATAACCTAACCTAACCAAAAGTAACGTCTCGGAGGTAATGTTTAACCACATTCCGGGCTTGTTGGCCTCTACGTTTCCGTGAGACCTTTATATACATCAATAACGTAATATAACCTAACCTAACCCAACCTAACATCTCGGCGGTAATAGTTGACAACATTCCTGGCGAATTGGCCTCTACGTCTCCGTGACACCTTCATATCCATCAATAACGTAATATAACCTTACATAACACAACCTAACCTCTTGGCGCTATTATTTGACAACATTCCTGGCGAGTTGGCCTCTACGTCTCCGTGGGACCTTCATGTACATCAATAACGTAATATAACCTAACCTTACCCAACCTATCATCTCGGCGGTAATATGTGACAACATTCATGGCGAGTTGGACTCCACGTCTCCGTGGGAACTTCATATACATCAATAACGTAATATAACCTAACCTAACCCAACCTAACATCTCGGCGGTAATATTTGACAGCATTCCTGGCGAGTTAGCCTCTACGTCTCCGTGAGACCTTCATATCCATCAATAACGTAATATAACCTAACCTAACCCAACCTAACCTTTCGGCGCTATTATTTGACAACATTCCTGGCGAGTTGGCCACTACGTCTCCGTAGGGCCTTATATACATCAATAACGTAATATAACCTAACCTAACACAACCTAACATTTCGGCGCTATTATTTGATAGCATTCCTGGCGGGTTGGCATCTACGTCTCCGTGGGACTTTTATATAGATCAATAACGTAATATAACCTATCCTAACCTAACCTAACCTTTCGGCGCTATTATTTGACAACATTCCTGGCGAGTTGGCCTCTACGTCTCCATGGGACATTTATATACATCAATAACGTAATATAACCTAACCTAACCCAACCTAACCTTTCGGCGGTATTATTTGACCACATTCCTGGCTTGTTGGCCTCTACGTCTCCGTGGGACTTTTATATACATCAATAGCGTAATACAACCTAACCTAACCCAACCTAAGATCTCGGCGATATTATTTGACAACATTCCTGTCGGGTTGTCGTCTACGTCTCCGTGAGACTTTTATATACATCAATAGCGTAATATAACCTAACCTAACACAACCTAACATCTCGGCGGTAATATTTGACAACATTCCTGGCGAGTAGGCCTCTACGTCTCCGTGGGACTTTTGTATACATCAATAACGTAATATAACCTAACCTAACCCAACCTAACATCTCGGCGGTAATATTTGACAACATTCCTGGCGAGTTGGCATCTACGTCTCCGTGGGGCCTTTATATTCATCAATAACGTAATATAACCTTATATAACCTAACCTAACATCTCGGCGCTATTATTTGACAGCATTCCTGGCGAGTTGGCATCTACGTCTCCGTGGGACTTTTATATACATCAATAACGTAATATAACCTAACCTAACCCAACCTAACCTTTCGGCGGTATTATTTGACTACATTCCTGGCTTGTTGGCCTCTACGTCTCCGTTGGACTTTTATATACATCAATAGCGTAATACAACCTAACCTAACCCAACCTAAGATCTCGGCGATATTATTTGACAACATTCCTGTCGGGTTGGCGTCTACGTCTCCGTGAGACTTTTATATACATCAATAGCGTAATATAACCTAACCTAACCCAACCTAACCTTTCGGCGCTATTATTTGACAACATTCCTGGCGAGTTGGCCTCTACGTCTCCGTGGGACCTTCATATACATCAATAACGTAATATAACCTAACCTAACCCAACCTAACCTTTCGACGGTATTATTTGACCACATTCCTGGCTTGTTGGCCTCTACGTCTCCGTGGGACTTTTATATACATCAATAGCGTAATACAACCTAACCTAACCCAACCTAAGATCTCGGCGATATTATTTGACAACATTCCTGTCGGGTTTGCGTCTACGTCTCCGTGGGAATTTTATATACATCAATAACGTAATATAACCTAACCTAACCCAACCTAACCTTTCGGCGGTATTATTTGACTACATTCCTGGCTTGTTGGCCTCTACGTCTCCGTGGGACTTTTATATACATCAATAGCGTAATACAACCTAACCTAACCCAACCTAAGATCTCGGCGATATTATTTGACAACATTCCTGTCGGGTTGGCGTCTACGTCTCCGTGAGACTTTTATATACATCAATAGCGTAATATAACCTAACCTAACCCAACCTAACCTTTCGGCGCTATTATTTGACAACATTCCTGGCGAGTTGGCCTCTACGTCTCCGTGGGACCTTCATATACATCAATAACGTAATATAACCTAACCTAACCCAACCTAACCTTTCGACGGTATTATTTGACCACATTCCTGGCTTGTTGGCCTCTACGTCTCCGTGGGACTTTTATATACATCAATAGCGTAATACAACCTAACCTAACCCAACCTAAGATCTCGGCGATATTATTTGACAACATTCCTGTCGGGTTTGCGTCTACGTCTCCGTGGGAATTTTATATACATCAATAACGTAATATAACCTAACCTAACCCAACCTAACATCTCGGCGGTAATATTTGACAACATTCCTGGCGAGTTGGCCTCTACGTCTCCGTGAGACCTTCATATCCATCAATAACGTAATATAACCTTATATAACCTAACCTAACATCTCGGCGCTATTATTTGACAGCATTCCTGGCGAGTTGGCATCTACGTCTCCGTGGGACTTTTATATACATCAATAACGTAATATCACCTAACCTAACCCAACCTAACCTTTCGGCGCTATTATTTGACAACATTCCTGGCGAGTTGGCCTCTACGTCTCCGTGGGACCTTCATGTACATCAATAACGTAATATAACCTAACCTAACCCAACCTATCATCTCGGTGGTAATATTTGACAACATTCATGGCGAGTTGGACTCTACGTCTCAGTGGGAACTTCATATACATCAATAACGTAATATAACCTAACCTAAGCCAACCTAACATTTCGGCCGTAATATTTGACAACATTCCTGGCGAGTTGGCCTCTACGTCTCCGTGGGACTTTTATATACATCAATAACGTAATATAACCTAACCTAACCCAACCTAACCTTTCGGCGCTATTATTTGACAACATACCTGGCGAGTTGGACTCTACGTCTCCGTGGGACTTTCATATACATCAATAACGTAATATAACCTAACCTAACACAACCTAATATCTCGGCGCTATTATTTGACAACATTCCTGTCGAGTTGGCCTCTACGTCTCCATGGGGCCTTCATATACATCAAAAACGTAATATAACCTATCCTAACCCAACCTAACATCTCGGTGGTAATATTTGACAACATTCCTGGCGAGTTGGCCTCTACGTCTCCGTGGGGCCTTTATATACATCAACAACGTAATATAACCTATCCTAACCCAACCTAACATCTCGGCGGTAATATTTGACAACATTCCTGGCGAGTTGGCCTCTACGTCTCCGTGGGGCATTTATATACATCAATAACGTAATATAACCTAACCTTACCCAACCTAACCTTTCGGCGCTATTATTTGACAACATTCCTGGCGAGTTGGCCTCTACGTCTCCGTGGGACCTTCATATACATCAATAACGTAATATAACCTAACCTAACCCAACCTATCATCTCGGCGGTAATATTTGACAACATTCCTGGCGAGTTGGAGTCTACGTCTCCGTGGGAACTTCGTATACATCAATAACGTAATATAACCTAACCTAAGCCAACCTAACATCTCGGCGGTAATATTTGACAACATTCCTGGCGAGTTGGGCTCTACGTCTCCGTGAGACCTTCATATCCATCAATAACGTAATATAACCTTATATAACCCAACCTAACCTCTCGACGCTATTATTTGACAACATTCCTGGCGAGTTGGCCTCTACGTAACCATGGGACTTTTATATATATCAATAACGTAATATAACCTAACCTAACACAACCCAACCTCTCGGTACTAATATTTGACAACATTCCTGGCGAGTTGGCCTCTACGTTTCCGTGGGGCTTTTATATACATCAATAACGTAATATAACCTAACCTAACCCAAATTAACGTCTCGGAGGTAATGTTTAACCACATTCCTGGCTTGTTGGCCTCTACGTTTCCGTGAGACATTTATATACATCAATAACGAAATATAACCTAACCTAACCCAACCTAACATCTCGGCGGTACCATTTGAGAACATTCCTGGCGAGTTGGCCTCTACGTCTCCGTAGGGCCTTATATATGGGCCTTATATATCAATAACGGAATATAGCCTAACCTAACCCAACCTAACATCTCGGCGGTAATAGTTGACAACATTCCTGGCGAATTGGCCTCTACGTCTCCGTGGGACTTTTATATACATCAATAGCGTAATATAACCTAACCTAACCCAACCTAAGATCTCGGCGATATTATTTAACAACATTCCTGGCTTGTTGGCCTCTACGTCTCCGTAGGACTTTTATATATATCAATAGCGTAATATAACCTAACCTAACCCAACCTAAGATCTCGGCGCTATTATTTGACAACATTCCTGGCGAGTTGGCCTCTACGTGTCCGTGGAACTTTTATATACATCAATAACGTAATATAACCTAACCTAACCCAACCTAACCTTTCGGCGCTATTATTTGACAACATTCCTGCCGAGTTGGCCTCTACGTATCCGTGGGACTTTTATATACATCAATAACGTAATATAACCTAACCTTTCGGCGCTATTATTTGAGAACATTCCTGGCTTGTTGGACTCTACGTCTCCGTGGGAATTTTATATACATCAATAACGTAATATAACCTAACCTAACCCAACCTAACATCTCGGCGGTAATATTTGAGAACATTCCTGGCGAGTTGGCCTCTACGTCTCCGTAGGGCCTTATATACATCAATAACGGAATATAACCTAACCTAACCCAACCTGACCTTTCGGCGCTATTATTTGACAACATTCCTGGCGAGTTGGCCTCTACGTCTCCGTGGGACTTTTGTATACGTCAATAACGTAATATAACCCAACCTAACCCAACCTAACCTTTCGGCGCTATTATTTGACAACATTCCTGGCGAATTGGCCTCTACGTCTCCGTGAGACCTTCATATCCATCAATAACGTAATATAACCTTATATAACCCAACCTAACATCTCGGCGCTATTATTTGACAGCATTCCTGACGAGTTGGCATCTACGTCTCCGTGGGACTTTTATATACATCAATAACGTAATATAACCTAACCTAACCCAACCTAACCTTTCGGCGGTATTATTTGACCACATTCCTGACTTGTTGGCCTCTACGTCTCCGTGGGAATTTTATATACATCAATAGCGTAATACAACCTAACCTAACCCAACCTAAGATCTCGGCGATATTATTTGACAACATTCCTGTCGGGTTGGCGTCTACGTCTCCGTGAGACTTTTATATACATCAATAGCGTAATATAACCTAACCTAACACAACCTAACATCTCGGTACTAATATTTGACAACATTCCTGGCGAGTTGGACTCTACGTCTCCGTAGGGCCTTATATACATCAATAACGGAATATAACCTAACCTAACACAACCCAACCTCTCGGCACTAATATTTGACAACATTCCTGGCGAGTTGGCATCTACGTCTCCGTGGAACTTTTATATACATCAATAACGTAATATAACCTAACCTAACCCAACCTAACCTTTCGGCGCTATTATTTGACAACATTCCTGCCGAGTTGGCCTCTACGTCTCCGTGGGACCTTCATATACATCAATAACGTAAAATAACCTAACCTAACCCAACCTATCATCTCGGCGGTAATATTTGACAACATACCTGGCGAGTTGGACTCTACGTCTCCGTGGGACCTTCATATACATCAATAACGTAGTATAACCTAACCTAACACAACCTAATATCTCGGCGCTATTATTTGACAACATTCCTGTCGGGTTGGCGTCTACGTCTCCGTGAGACTTTTATATACATCAATAGCGTAATATAACCTAACCTAACACAACCTAACATCTCGGTACTAATATTTGACAACATTCCTGGCGAGTTGGACTCTACGTCTCCGTGGGGCCTTTATATACATCAATAACGTAATATAACCTAACCTAACCCAACCTAACCTTTCGGCGCTATTATTTGACAACATTCCTGGCGAGTTGGCCTCTACGTCTCCGTGGGACCTTCATATACATCAATAACGTAATATAACCTAACCTAACCCAACCTATCATCTCGGCGGTAATATTTGACAACATTCCTGGCGAGTTGGAGTCTACGTCTCCGTGGGAACTTCGTATACATCAATAACGTAATATAACCTAACCTAAGCCAACCTAACATCTCGGCGGTAATATTTGACAACATTCCTGGCGAGTTGGGCTCTACGTCTCCGTGAGACCTTCATATCCATCAATAACGTAATATAACATTATATAACCCAACCTAACCTCTCGACGCTATTATTTGACAACATTCCTGGCGAGTTGGCCTCTACGTAACCGTGGGACTTTTATATATATCAATAACGTAATATAACCTAACCTAACACAACCCAACCTCTCGGTACTAATATTTGACAACATTCCTGGCGAGTTGGCCTCTACGTTTCCGTGGGGCTTTTATATACATCAATAACGTAATATAACCTAACCAAACCCAAATTAACGTCTCGGAGGTAATGTTTAACCACATTCCTGGCTTGTTGGCCTCTACGTTTCCGTGAGACATTTATATACATCAATAACGTAATATAACCTAACCTAACCCAACCTAACATCTCGGCGGTAATATTTGACAACATTCCTGGCGAGGTGGCCTCTACGTCTCCGTGAGACCTTCATATCCATCAATAACGTAATATAACCTAACCTAACCCAACCTAACCTGTCGGCGCTATTATTTGACAACATTCCTGGCGAGTTGGCCTCTACGTCTCCGTGGGAGCTTCATATACATCAATAACGTAATATAACCTAACCTAACCCAACCTAACATCTCGGCGGTAATATTTGAGAACATTCCTGGCGAGTTGGCCTCTACGTCTCCCTAGGGCCTTATATATGGGCCTTATATATCAATAACGGAATATAGCCTAACCTAACCCAACCTAACATCTCGGCGGTAATAGTTGACAACATTCCTGGCGAATTGGCCTCTACGTCTCCGTGGGACTTTTATATACATCAATAGCGTAATATAACCTAACCTAACCCAACCTAAGATTTCGGCGATATTATTTGACAACATTCCTGGCTTGTTGGCCTCTACGTCTCCGTAGGACTTTTATATATATCAATAGCGTAATATAACCTAACCTAACCCAACCTAAGATCTCGGCGATATTATTTGACAACATTCCTGTCGAGTTGGCCTCTACGTCTCCGTGGAACTTTTATATACATCAATAACGTAATATAACCTAACCTAACCCAACCTAACCTTTCGGCGCTATTATTTGACAACATTCCTGCCGAGTTGGCCTCTAAGTATCCGTGGGACTTTTATATACATCAATAACGTAATATAACCTAACCTTTCGGCGCTATTATTTGAGAACATTCCTGGCTTGTTGGACTCTACGGCTCCGTGGGAATTTTATATACATCAATAACGTAATATAACCTAACCTAACCCAACTTAACATCTCGGCGGTAATATTTGAGAACATTCCTGGCGAGTTGGCCTCTACGTCTCTGTAGGGCCTTATATACATCAATAACGGAATATAACCTAACCTAACCCAACCTGACCTTTCGGCGCTATTATTTGACAACATTCCTGGCGAGTTGGCCTCTACGTCTCCGTGGGACTTTTATATACATCAATAACGTAATATAACCTAACCTAACCCAACCTAACCTTTCGGCGCTATTATTTTACAACATTCCTGGCGAGTTGGCCTCTACGTCTCCGTGGGACTTTTGTATACATCAATAACGTAAAATAACCTAACCTAACCCAACCTATCATCTCGGCGGTAATATTTGACAACATACCTGGCGAGTTGGTTTCTACGTCTCCGTGGGACCTTCATATACATCGATAACGTAATATAACCTAACCTAACACAACCTAATATCTCGGCGCTATTATTTGACAACATTCCTGTCGAGTTGGCCTCTACGTCTCCGTGGGGCCTTCATATACATCAAAAACGTAATATAACCTATCCTAACCCAACCTAACATCTCGCCGGTAATATTTGACAACATTCCTGGCGAGTTGGCCTCTACGTCTCCGTGGGGCCTTTATATACATCAATAACGTAATATAACCTAACCTAACCCAACCTAACCTTTCGGCGCTATTATTTGAGAACATTCCTGGCGACTTGGCCTCTACGTCTCCGTGGGACCTTCATATACATCAATAACGTAATATAACCTTATATAACCCAACCTATCCTCTCGGCGCTATTATTTGACAACATTCCTGGCTTGTTGGCCTCTACGTCTCCGTTGGACTTTTATATACATCAATAGCGTAATATAACCTAACCTAACCCAACCTAAGGTCTCGGCATTAATATTTGGCAACATTCCTGTCGAGTTGGCTTCTACGTCTCCGTGAGGCCTTCATAAACATCAAAAACGTAATATAACCTAACCTAACCCAAAGTAACGTCCCGAGGTAATGTTTAACCACATTCCTGGCTTGTTGGCATCTACGTCTCCGTGAGACCTTCATATCAATCAATAACGTAATATAACCTAACCTAACCCAACCTAACATCTCGGAGGTAATGTTTAACCACATTCCTGGCTTGTTGGCCTCTACGTTTCCGTGAGACCTTTATATACATCAATAACGTAATATAACCTAAGCTAACCCAACCTAACATCTCGGCGATAATAGTTGACAACATTCCTGGCGAATTAGCCTCTACGTCTCCGTGAGACCTTCATATCCATCAATAACGTAGTATAACCTTACATAACACAACCTAACCTCTCGGCGCTATTATTTGACAACATTCCTGGCGAGTTGGCCTCTACGTATCCGTGGGACTTTTATATACATCAATAACGTACTATAACCTATCCTAACACAACCCAAACTCTCGGCACTAATATTTGACAACATTCCTGGCGAGTTGGCCTCTACGTTTCCGTGGGGCTTTTATATGCATCAATAACGTAATATAACCTAACCTAACCCAAAGTAACGTCTCGGAGGTAATGTTTAACCACATTCCTGGCTTGTTGGCCTCTACGTTTCCGTGAGACCTTTATATACATCAATAACGTAATATAACCTAACCTAACCCAACCTAACCTTTCGGCGCTATTATTTGACAACATTCCCGGCGAGTTGGCCTCTACGTCTCCGTGGGACTTTTGTATACATCAATAACGTAATATAACCTAACCTAACCCAACCTAACCTTTCGGCGCTATTATTTGACAACATTCCTGGCGAGTTGGCCTCTACGTCTCCGTGGGACCTTCATATACATCAATAACGTAATATAACCTAACCTAACCCAACCTATCATCTCGGCGGTAATATTTGACAACATTCCTGGCGAGTTGGAGTCTACGTCTCCGTGGGAACTTCGTATACATCAATAACGTAATATAACCTAACCTAAGCCAACCTAACATCTCGGCGGTAATATTTGACAACATTCCTGGCGAGTTGGGCTCTACGTCTCCGTGAGACCTTCATATCCATCAATAACGTAATATAACCTTATATAACCCAACCTAACCTCTCGACGCTATTATTTGACAACATTCCTGGCGAGTTGGCCTCTACGTAACCATGGGACTTTTATATATATCAATAACGTAATATAACCTAACCTAACACAACCCAACCTCTCGGTACTAATATTTGACAACATTCCTGGCGAGTTGGCCTCTACGTTTCCGTGGGGCTTTTATATACATCAATAACGTAATATAACCTAACCTAACCCAAATTAACGTCCCGGAGGTAATGTTTAACCACATTCCTGGCTTGTTGGCCTCTACGTTTCCGTGAGACATTTATATACATCAATAACGAAATATAACCTAACCTAACCCAACCTAACATCTCGGCGGTAATATTTGAGAACATTCCTGGCGAGTTGGCCTCTACGTCTCCGTAGGGCCTTATATATGGGCCTTATATATCAATAACGGAATATAGCCTAACCTAACCCAACCTAACATCTCGGCGGTAATAGTTGACAACATTCCTGGCGAATTGGCCTCTACGTCTCCGTGGGACTTTTATATACATCAATAGCGTAATATAACCTAACCTAACCCAACCTAAGATCTCGGCGATATTATTTAACAACATTCCTGGCTTGTTGGCCTCTACGTCTCCGTAGGACTTTTATATATATCAATAGCGTAATATAACCTAACCTAACCCAACCTAAGATCTCGGCGCTATTATTTGACAACATTCCTGGCGAGTTGGCCTCTACGTGTCCGTGGAACTTTTATATACATCAATAACGTAATATAACCTAACCTAACCCAACCTAACCTTTCGGCGCTATTATTTGACAACATTCCTGCCGAGTTGGCCTCTACGTATCCGTGGGACTTTTATATACATCAATAACGTAATATAACCTAACCTTTCGGCGCTATTATTTGAGAACATTCCTGGCTTGTTGGACTCTACGTCTCCGTGGGAATTTTATATACATCAATAACGTAATATAACCTAACCTAACCCAACCTAACATCTCGGCGGTAATATTTGAGAACATTCCTGGCGAGTTGGCCTCTACGTCTCCGTAGGGCCTTATATACATCAATAACGGAATATAACCTAACCTAACCCAACCTGACCTTTCGGCGCTATTATTTGACAACATTCCTGGCGAGTTGGCCTCTACGTCTCCGTGGGACTTTTGTATACGTCAATAACGTAATATAACCTAACCTAATCCAACCTAACCTTTCGGCGCTATTATTTGACAACATTCCTGGCGAATTGGCCTCTACGTCTCCGTGAGACCTTCATATCCATCAATAACGTAATATAACCTTATATAACCCAACCTAACATCTCGGCGCTATTATTTGACAGCATTCCTGGCGAGTTGGCATCTACGTCTCCGTGGGACTTTTATATACATCAATAACGTAATATAACCTAACCTAACCCAACCTAACCTTTCGGCGGTATTATTTGACCACATTCCTGACTTGTTGGCCTCTACGTCTCCGTGGGAATTTTATATACATCAATAGCGTAATACAACCTAACCTAACCCAACCTAAGATCTCGGCGATATTATTTGACAACATTCCTGTCGGGTTGGCGTCTACGTCTCCGTGAGACTTTTATATACATCAATAGCGTAATATAACCTAACCTAACACAACCTAACATCTCGGTACTAATATTTGACAACATTCCTGGCGAGTTGGACTCTACGTCTCCGTAGGGCCTTATATACATCAATAACGGAATATAACCTAACCTAACACAACCCAACCTCTCGGCACTAATATTTGACAACATTCCTGGCGAGTTGGCATCTACGTCTCCGTGGAACTTTTATATACATCAATAACGTAATATAACCTAACCTAACCCAACCTAACCTTTCGGCGCTATTATTTGACAACATTCCTGCCGAGTTGGCCTCTACGTCTCCGTGGGACCTTCATATACATCAATAACGTAAAATAACCTAACCTAACCCAACCTATCATCTCGGCGGTAATATTTGACAACATACCTGGCGAGTTGGACTCTACGTCTCCGTGGGACCTTCATATACATCAATAACGTAATATAACCTAACCTAACACAACCTAATATCTCGGCGCTATTATTTGACAACATTCCTGTCGGGTTGGCGTCTACGTCTCCGTGAGACTTTTATATACATCAATAGCGTAATATAACCTAACCTAACACAACCTAACATCTCGGTACTAATATTTGACAACATTCCTGGCGAGTTGGACTCTACGTCTCCGTGGGGCCTTTATATACATCAATAACGTAATATAACCTAACCTAACCCAACCTAACCTTTCGGCGCTATTATTTGACAACATTCCTGGCGAGTTGGCCTCTACGTCTCCGTGGGACCTTCATATACATCAATAACGTAATATAACCTAACCTAACCCAACCTATCATCTCGGCGGTAATATTTGACAACATTCCTGGCGAGTTGGAGTCTACGTCTCCGTGGGAACTTCGTATACATCAATAACGTAATATAACCTAACCTAAGCCAACCTAACATCTCGGCGGTAATATTTGACAACATTCCTGGCGAGTTGGGCTCTACGTCTCCGTGAGACCTTCATATCCATCAATAACGTAATATAACATTATATAACCCAACCTAACCTCTCGACGCTATTATTTGACAACATTCCTGGCGAGTTGGCCTCTACGTAACCGTGGGACTTTTATATATATCAATAACGTAATATAGCCTAACCTAACACAACCCAACCTCTCGGTACTAATATTTGACAACATTCCTGGCGAGTTGGCCTCTACGTTTCCGTGGGGCTTTTATATACATCAATAACGTAATATAACCTAACCAAACCCAAATTAACGTCTCGGAGGTAATGTTTAACCACATTCCTGGCTTGTTGGCCTCTACGTTTCCGTGAGACATTTATATACATCAATAACGTAATATAACCTAACCTAACCCAACCTAACATCTCGGCGGTAATATTTGACAACATTCCTGGCGAGGTGGCCTCTACGTCTCCGTGAGACCTTCATATCCATCAATAACGTAATATAACCTAACCTAACCCAACCTAACCTTTCGGCGCTATTATTTGACAACATTCCTGGCGAGTTGGCCTCTACGTCTCCGTGGGAGCTTCATATACATCAATAACGTAATATAACCTAACCTAACCCAACCTAACATCTCGGCGGTAATATTTGAGAACATTCCTGTCGAGTTGGCCTCTACGTCTCCGTGGAACTTTTATATACATCAATAACGTAATATAACCTAACCTAACCCAACCTAACCTTTCGGCGCTATTATTTGACAACATTCCTGCCGAGTTGGCCTCTAAGTATCCGTGGGACTTTTATATACATCAATAACGTAATATAACCTAACCTTTCGGCGCTATTATTTGAGAACATTCCTGGCTTGTTGGACTCTACGGCTCCGTGGGAATTTTATATACATCAATAACGTAATATAACCTAACCTAACCCAACTTAACATCTCGGCGGTAATATTTGAGAACATTCCTGGCGAGTTGGCCTCTACGTCTCTGTAGGGCCTTATATACATCAATAACGGAATATAACGTAACCTAACCCAACCTGACCTTTCGGCGCTATTATTTGACAACATTCCTGGCGAGTTGGCCTCTACGTCTCCGTGGGACTTTTGTATACATCAATAACGTAAAATAACCTAACCTAACCCAACCTATCATCTCGGCGGTAATATTTGACAACATACCTGGCGAGTTGGTTTCTACGTCTCCGTGGGACCTTCATATACATCGATAACGTAATATAACCTAACCTAACACAACCTAATATCTCGGCGCTATTATTTGACAACATTCCTGTCGAGTTGGCCTCTACGTCTCCGTGGGGCCTTCATATACATCAAAAACGTAATATAACCTATCCTAACCCAACCTAACATCTCGCCGGTAATATTTGACAACATTCCTGGCGAGTTGGCCTCTACGTCTCCGTGGGGCCTTTATATACATCAATAACGTAATATAACCTAACCTAACCCAACCTAACCTTTCGGCGCTATTATTTGAGAACATTCCTGGCGACTTGGCCTCTACGTCTCCGTGGGACCTTCATATACATCAATAACGTAATATAACCTTATATAACCCAACCTATCCTCTCGGCGCTATTATTTGACAACATTCCTGGCTTGTTGGCCTCTACGTCTCCGTTGGACTTTTATATACATCAATAGCGTAATATAACCTAACCTAACCCAACCTAAGGTCTCGGCATTAATATTTGGCAACATTCCTGTCGAGTTGGCTTCTACGTCTCCGTGAGGCCTTCATAAACATCAAAAACGTAATATAACCTAACCTAACCCAAAGTAACGTCCCGAGGTAATGTTTAACCACATTCCTGGCTTGTTGGCATCTACGTCTCCGTGAGACCTTCATATCAATCAATAACGTAATATAACCTAACCTAACCCAACCTAACATTTCGGAGGTAATGTTTAACCACATTCCTGGCTTGTTGGCCTCTACGTTTCCGTGAGACCTTTATATACATCAATAACGTAATATAACCTAAGCTAACCCAACCTAACATCTCGGCGATAATAGTTGACAACATTCCTGGCGAATTAGCCTCTACGTCTCCGTGAGACCTTCATATCCATCAATAACGTAGTATAACCTTACATAACACAACCTAACCTCTCGGCGCTATTTTTTGAAAACATTCCTGGCGAGTTGGCCTCTACGTATCCGTGGGACTTTTATATACATCAATAACGTACTATAACCTATCCTAACACAACCCAAACTCTCGGCACTAATATTTGACAACATTCCTGGCGAGTTGGCCTCTACGTTTCCGTGGGGCTTTTATATACATCAATAACGTAATATAACCTAACCTAACCCAACCTAACCTTTCGGCGCTATTATTTGACAACATTCCTGGCGAGTTGGCCTCTACGTCTCCGTGGGACTTTTGTATACATCAATAACGTAATATAACCTAACCTAACCCAACCTAACCTTTCGGCGCTATTATTTGACAACATTCCTGGCGAATTGGCCTCTACGTCTCCGTGAGACCTTCATATCCATCAATAACGTAATATAACCTAACCTAACCCAACCTAACCTTTCGGCGCTATTATTTGACAACATTCCTGGCGAGTTGGCCTCTACGTCTCCGTGGGACTTTTATATACATCAATAACGTAATATAACCTAACCTAACCCAACCTAACCTTTCGGCGCTATTATTTGACAACATTCCTGGCTTTTTGGCCTCTACGTCTCCGTGGGCCTTTTATATATATCATTAGCGTAATATAACCTAACCTAACCCAACCTAAGGTCTCGGCACTAATATCTGACAACATTCCTGTCGAGTTGGCTTCTACGTCTCCGGAGGGCCTTATATACATCAATAACGTAATATAACCTAACCTAACACAACCCAATCTCTCGGCACTAATATTTAACAACATTCCTGGCGAGTTGGCATCTACGTCTCCGTGGGACTTTTATATACATCAATAACGTAATATAACTTAACCTAACCAAAAGTAACGTCTCGGAGGTAATGTTTAACCACATTCCTGGCTTGTTGGCCTCTACGCTTCCGTGAGACCTTTATATACATCAATAACGTAATATAACCTAACCTAACCCAACCTAACATCTCGGCGGTAATAGTTGACAACATTCCTGGCGAATTGGCCTCTACGTCTCCGTGAGACCTTCATATCCATCAATAACGTAATATAACCTTACATAACACAACCTAACCTCTCGGCGCTATTATTTGACAACATTCCTGGCGAGTTGGCCTCTACGTATCCGTGGGACTTTTATATACATCAATAACGTACTATAACCTATCCTAACACAACCCAAACTCTCGGCACTAATATTTGACAACATTCCTGGCGAGTTGGCCTCTACGTTTCCGTGGGGCTTTTATATACATCAATAACGTAATATAACCTAACCTAACCCAAAGTAACGTCTCGGAGGTTATGTTTAACCACATTCCTGGCTTGTTGGCCTCTACGTTTCCGTGAGACCTTTATATACATCAATAACGTAATATAACCTAACCTAACCCAACCTAACATCTCGGCGGTAATATTTGACAACATTCCTGGCGAGTTGGCCTCTACGTCTCCGTGGGACCTTCATATCCATCAATAACGTAATATAACCTAACCTAACCCAACCTAACCTTTCGGCGCTATTATTTGACAACATTCCTGGCGAGATGGCCTCTACGTCTCCGTGGGACTTTTATATACATCAATAACGTAATATAACCTAACCTAACCCAACCTAACCTTTCGGCGCTATTATTTGACAACATTCCTGGCGAGTTGGCCTCTACGTCTCCGTGGGACTTTTGTATACATCAATAACGTAATATAACCTAACCTAACCCAACCTAACCTTTCGGCGCTATTATTTGACAACATTCCTGGCGAATTATCCTCTACGTCTCCGTGAGACCTTCATATCCATCAATAACGTAATATAACCTAACCTAACCCAACCTAACCTTTCGGCGCTATTATTTGACAACATTCCTGGCGAGTTGGCCTCTACGTCTCCGTGGGACTTTTATATACATCAATAACGTAATATAACCTAACCTAACCCAACCTAACCTTTCGGCGCTATTATTTGACAACATTCCTGGCGAGTTGGCTTCTACGTCTCCGTGGGACTTTTGTATACATCAATAGCGTAATATAACTTAACCTACCCCAAAATAACATCTCGGTACTAATATTTGACAAGATTCCTGGCGAGTTGGACTCTACGTCTCCGTGGGACCTTCATGTACATCAATAACGTAAAATAACCTAACCTAAGCCAACCTAACATTTCGGCGGTAATATTTGACAACATTCCAGGCGAGTTGGCCTCTACGTATCCGTGGGACTTTTATATACATCAATAACGTAATATAACCTAACCTAATCCAACCTAACCTTTCGGAGCTATTATTTGACAACATTCCTGGCTTGTTGGCCTCTACGTCTCCGTGGGACCTTTATATACATCAATAGCGTAATATAACCTAACCTAACCCAACCTAAGATCTCGGCACTAATATTTGACAACATTCCTGTCGAGTTGGCGTCTACGTCTCCGTGAGACTTTTATATACATCAATAGCGTAATATAACCTAACCTAACCCAACCTAAGATCTCGGCGATATTATTTGACAACATTCCTGTCGAGTTGGCGTCTACGTCTCCGTGGGACTTTTATATACATCAATAGCGTAATATAACCTAACCTAACACAACCTAACATCTCGGTACTAATATTTGACAACATTCCTGGCGTATTGGCCTCTACGTCTCCGTGAGACTTTCATATCCATCAATAACGTAATATAACCTTATATAACCCAACCTAACATCTCGGGGCTATTATTTGACAACATTCCTGTTGAGTTGGCCTCTACGTCTCCGAGGGACTTTTATATACATCAATATCGTAATATAACTTAACCTACACCAAACTAACATCTCGGTACTAATATTTGACAAGATTCCTGGCGAGTTGGACTCTACGTCTCCGTGGGACCTTCATGTACATCAATAACGTAAAATAACCTAACCTAAGCCAACCTAACATTTCGGCGGTATAATTTGACAACATTCCTGGCGAGTTGGCCTCTACGTCTCCGTGGGACCTTCATATACATCAATAACGTAATATAACCTAACCTAACCCAACCCAACCTCTGGGCGGTATTATTTGACCACATTCCTGGCTTGTTGGCCTCTACGTCTCCGTGGGACTTTTATATACATCAATAGCGTAATACAACATAACCTAACCCAACCTAAGATCTCGGCGATATTATTTGACAACATTCCTGTCGGGTTGGCGTCTACGTCTCCGTGAGACTTTTATATACATCAATAGCGTAATATAACCTAACCTAACCCAACCTAAGATCTCGGCGATATTATTTGACAACATTCCTGTCGAGTTGGCGTCTACGTCTCCGTGGGACTTTTATATACATCAATAGCGTAATATAACCTAACCTAACACAACCTAACATCTCGGTACTAATATTTGACAACATTCCTGTCGAGTTGGCTTCTACGTCTCCGTGAGGCCTTCATATACATCAAAAACGTAATATAACCTAACCTAACCCAACGTAACATCTCGACTGTAATATTTGACAACATTCCTGCCTTGTTGGCCTCTACGTCTCCGTGGAACATTCATATCCATCAATAACGTAATTTAACCTAAAATAACCCAACGTAACATCTCGGCTGTAATATTTCACAACATTCCTGGCTTGTTGGCCTCTATGTTTCCGTGGGACCTTTATATACATCAATAACGTAATATAACCTAACCTAACCCAACCTAACATCTCGGCGGTAATATTTGACAACATTCCTGGCGAGTTGGCCTCTACGTCTCCGTGAGACCTTAATATCCATCAATAACGTAATATAACCTTATGTAACCCAACCTAACCTCTCGGAGCTATTATTTGACAACATTCCTGTTGAGTTGGCCTCTACGTCTCCGAGGGTCTTTTATATACATCAATATCGTAATATAACTTAACCTACACCAAACTAACATCTCGGTACTAATATTTGACAAGATTCCTGGCGAGTTGGACTCTACGTCTCCGTGGGACCTTCATGTACATCAATAACGTAAAATAACCTAACCTAAGCCAACCTAACATTTCGGTGGTATAATTTGACAACATTCCTGGCGAGTTGGCCTCTACGTCTCCGTGGGACCTTCATATACATCAATAACGTAATATAACCTAACCTAACCCAACCCAACCTCTGGGCGGTATTATTTGACCACATTCCTGGCTTGTTGGCCTCTACGTCTCCGTGGGACTTTTATATACATCAATAACGTAATATAATCTAACCTAACCCAACCTAACCTGTCGGCGCTATTATTTGACAACATTCCTGGCGAGTTGGACTCTACGTCTCCGTGGGACCTTCATATACATCAATAACGTAATATAACCTAACCTAACCCAACCCAACCTCTCGGCACTAATATTTGACAACATTCCTGGCGAGTTTGCATCTACGATTCCGTGGGACCTTCATATACATCAATAACGCAATATAACCTAACCTAACCCAACCTAACCTTTCGGCGCTATTATTTGACCACATTCCTGGCTTGTTGGCATCTACGTCTCCGTGGGACTTTTATATACATCAATAGCGTAATATAACCTAACCTAACCCAACCTAAGATCTCGGCGATATTATTTGACAACATTCCTGTCGAGTTGGCCACTACGTCTCCGTGGGACTTTTATATACATCAATAGCGTAATATAACCTAACCTAACACAACCTAACATCTCGGTACTAATATTTGACAACATTCCTGGCGTATTGGCCTCTACGTCTCCGTGAGACTTTCATATCCATCAATAACGTAATATAACCTTATATAAACCAACCTAACCTCTCGGTGCTATTATTTGACAACATTCCTGGCGAGTTGGCATCTACGTCTCCGTGGGACCTTCATATACATCAATAACGTAATATAACCTAACCTAACCCAACCCAAACTCTCGGTACTAATATTTGACAACATTCCTGGCGAGTTGGACTCTACGTCTCCGTGCGAATTTTATATATATCAATAGCGTAATATAACCTAACCTAAGCCAACCTAATATTTCGGCGGTAATATTTGACAACATTCCTGGCGAGTTGGCCTCTACGTCTCCGTGGGACCTTCATATACATCAATAACGTAATATAACCTAACCTAACCCAACCCAACCTCTCGGTACTAATATTTGACAACATTCCTGGCGTGTTTGCCTCTACGTCTCCGTGGGACCTTCATATACATCAATAACGCAATATAACCTAACCTAACCCAACCTAACCTTTCGGCGCTATTATTTGACCACATTCCTGGCTTGTTGGCATCTACGTCTCCGTGGGACTTTTATATACATCAATAGCGTAATATAACCTAACCTAACACAACCTAGCATCTCGGTACTAATATTTGACAACATTCCTGGCGAGTTGGACTCTACGTCTCCGTGGGAATTTTATATATATCAATAGCGTAATATAACCTAACCTAACCCAACCTAACACCTCGGCGGTAATATTTGACAACATTCCTGGCGAGTTGGCCTCTACGTTTCCGTGGGGCTTTTATATACATCAATAACGTAATATAACCTAACCTAACCCAAAGTAACGTCTCGGAGGTAATGTTTAACCACATTCCTGGCTTGTTGGCCTCTACGTTTCCGTGAGACCTTTATATACATCAATAACGTAATATAACCTAACCTAACCCAACCTAACATCTCGGCGGTAATAGTTGACAACATTCCTGGCGAATTGGCCTCTACGTCTCCGTGAGACTTTCATATCCATCAATAACGTAATATAACGTTATATAAACCAACCTAACCTCTCGGCGCTATTATTTGACAACATTCCTGGCGAGTTGGCCTCTACGTCTCCGTGGGCCTTTATATACATCAATAACGTAATATAACCTAACCTAACACAACCCAACGTCTCGGCACTAATATTTGACAACATTCCTGGCGAGTTGGCCTCTACGTTTCCGTGGGGCTTTTATATACATCAATAACGTAATATAACCTATCCTAACCCAAAGTAACGTCTCGGAGGTAATGTTTAACCACATTCCTGGCTTGTTGGCCCCTACGTTTCCGTGGGACTTTTATATACATCAATAACGTAATATAACCTAACCTAACCCAACCTAACCTTTCGGCGCTATTATTTGACAACATTACTGGCGAGTTGGCCTCTACGTCTCCGTGGGACTTTTATATACATCAATAACGTAATATAATCTAACCTAACCCAACCTAACCTGTCGGCGCTATTATTTGACAACATTCCTGGCGAGTTGGACTCTACGTCTCCGTGGGGCCTTCATATACATCAATAACGTAATATAACCTAACCTAACCCAACCCAACCTCTCGGTACTAATATTTGACAACATTCCTGGCGAGTTTGCCTCTACGATTCCGTGGGACCTTCATATACATCAATAACGCAATATAACCTAACCTAACCCAACCTAACCTTTCGGCGCTATTATTTGACCACATTCCTGGCTTGTTGGCATCTACGTCTCCGTGGGACTTTTATATACATCAATAGCGTAATATAACCTAACCTAACCCAACCTAAGATCTCGGCGATATTATTTGACAACATTCCTGTCGAGTTGGCCACTACGTCTCCGTGGGACTTTTATATACATCAATAGCGTAATATAACCTAACCTAACACAACCTAACATCTCGGTACTAATATTTGACAACATTCCTGGCGTATTGGCCTCTACGTCTCCGTGAGACTTTCATATCCATCAATAACGTAATATAACCTTATATAAACCAACCTAACCTCTCGGCGCTATTATTTGACAACATTCCTGGCGAGTTGGCCTCTACGTCTCCGTGGGACCTTCATATACATCAATAACGTAATATAACCTAACCTAATCCAACCCAAACTCTCGGTACTAATATTTGACAACATTCCTGGCGAGTTGGATTCTACGTCTCCGTGCGAATTTTATATATATCAATAGCGTAATATAACCTAACCTAAGCCAACCTAACATTTCGGCGGTAATATTTGACAACATTCCTGGCGAGTTGGCCTCTACGTATCCGTGGGACTTTTATATACATCAATAACGTAATATAACCTAACCTAATCCAACCTAACCTTTCGGAGCTATTATTTGACAACATTCCTGGCTTGTTGGCCTCTACGTCTCCGTGGGACCTTTATATACATCAATAGCGTAATATAACCTAACCTAAGCCAACCTAAGATCTCGGCACTAATATTTGACAACATTCCTGTCGAGTTGGCTTCTACGTCTCCGTGAGGCCTTCATACACATCAAAAACGTAATATAACCTAACCTAACCCAACGTAACATCTCGACTGTAATATTTGACAACATTCCTGCCTTGTTGGCCTCTACGTCTCCGTGGAACATTCATATCCATCAATAACGTAATTTAACCTAAAATAACCCAACGTAACATCTCGGCTGTAATATTTCACAACATTCCTGGCTTGTTGGCCTCTATGTTTCCGTGGGACCTTTATATACATCAATAACGTAATATAACCTAACCTAACCCAACCTAACATCTCGGCGGTAATATTTGACAACATTCCTGGCGAGTTGGCATCTACGTCTCCGTGAGACCTTAATATCCATCAATAACGTAATATAACCTTATATAACCCAACCTAACCTCTCGGGGCTATTATTTGACAACATTCCTGTCGAGTTGGCCACTACGTCTCCGTGGGACTTTTATATACATCAATAACGTAATATAACCTAACCTAACCCAACCTAAGATCTCGGCGATATTATTTGACAACATTCCTGTCGAGTTGGCGTCTACGTCTCCGTGGGACTTTTATATACATCAATAGCGTAATATAACCTAACCTAACACAACCTAGCATCTCGGTACTAATATTTGACAACATTCCTGGCGAGTTGGACTCTACGTCTCCGTGGGAATTTTATATATATCAATAGCGTAATATAACCTAACCTAACCCAACCTAACACCTCGGCGGTAATATTTGACAACATTCCTGGCGAGTTGGCCTCTACGTTTCCGTGGGGCTTTTATATACATCAATAACGTAATATAACCTAACCTAACCCAACCTAACATCTCGGCGGTAATAGTTGACAACATTCCTGGCGAATTGGCCTCTACGTCTCCGTGAGACTTTCATATCCATCAATAACGTAATATAACGTTATATAAACCAACCTAACCTCTCGGCGCTATTATTTGACAACATTCCTGGCGAGTTGGCTTCTACGTCTCCGTGGGGCCTTTATATACATCAATAACGTAATATAACCTAACCTAACACAACCCAACGTCTCGGCACTAATATTTGACAACATTCCTGGCGAGTTGGCCTCTACGTTTCCGTGGGGCTTTTATATACATCAATAACGTAATATAACCTATCCTAACCCAAAGTAACGTCTCGGAGGTAATGTTTAACCACATTCCTGGCTTGTTGGCCCCTACGTTTCCGTGGGACTTTTATATACATCAATAGCGTAATATAACCTAACCTAACCCAACCTAAGATCTCGGCGATATTATTTGACAACATTCCTGTCGAGTTGGCCACTACGTCTCCGTGGGACTTTTATATACATCAATAGCGTAATATAACCTAACCTAACACAACCTAACATCTCGGTACTAATATTTGACAACATTCCTGGCGTATTGGCCTCTACGTCTCCGTGAGACTTTCATATCCATCAATAACGTAATATAACCTTATATAAACCAACCTAACCTCTCGGCGCTATTATTTGACAACATTCCTGGCGAGTTGGCCTCTACGTCTCCGTGGGACCTTCATATACATCAATAACGTAATATAACCTAACCTAACCCAACCCAAACTCTCGGCACTAATATTTGACAACATTCCTGGCGAGTTGGACTCTACGTCTCCGTGCGAATTTTATATATATCAATAGCGTAATATAACCTAACCTAAGCCAACCTAATATTTCGGCTATAATATTTGACAACATTCCTGGCGAGTTGGCCTCTACGTCTCCGTGGGACCTTCATATACATCAATAACGTAATATAACCTAACCTAACCCAACCCAACCTCTCGGTACTAATATTTGACAACATTCCTGGCGTGTTTGCCTCTACGTCTCCGTGGGACCTTCATATACATCAATAACGCAATATAACCTAACCTAACCCAACCCAACCTTTCGGCGCTATTATTTGACCACATTCCTGGCTTGTTGGCATCTACGTCTCCGTGGGACTTTTATATACATCAATAGCGTAATATAACCTAACCTAACCTAACCTAAGATCTCGGCGATATTATTTGACAACATTCCTGTCGAGTTGGCCACTACGTCTCCGTGGGACTTTTATATACATCAATAACGTAATATAACCTAACCTAACCCAACGTAACCTTTCGGCGCTATTATTTGACAACATTCCTGACGAGTTGGCCTCTACGTCTCCGTGGGACCTTCATATACATCAATAACGTAATATAACCTAACCTAACCCAACCCAAACTCTCGGTACTAATATTTGACAACATTCCTGGCGAGTTGGCCTCTACGTCTCCGTGGGACCTTCATATACATCAATAACGTAATTTAACCTAAAATAACCCAACGTAACATCTCGGCTGTAATATTTCACAACATTCCTGGCTTGTTGGCCTCTATGTTTCCGTGGGACCTTTATATACATTAATAACGTAATATAACCTAACCTAACCCAACCTAACATCTCGGCGGTAATATTTGACAACATTCCTGGCGAGTTGGCCTCTACGTCTCCGTGAGACCTTCATATCCATCAATAACGTAATATAACCTTATATAACCCAACCTAACCTCTGGGCGCTATTATTTGACAACATTCCTGTTGAGTTGGCCTCTACGTCTCCGAGGGACTTTTATATACATCAATAGCGTAATATAACTTAACCTACCCCAAACTAACATCTCGGTACTAATATTTGACAAGATTCCTGGCGAGTTGGACTCTACGTCTCCGTGGGACCTTTATATACATCAATAGCGTAATATAACCTAACCTAACCCAACCTAAGATCTCGGCACTAATATTTGACAACATTCCTGTCGAGTTGGCTTCTACGTCTCCGTGAGGCCTTCATATACATCAAAAACGTAATATAACCTAACCTAACCCAACGTAACATCTCGACTGTAATATTTGACAACATTCCTGCCTTGTTGGCCTCTACGTCTCCGTGGAACATTCATATCCATCAATAACGTAATTTAACCTAAAATAACCCAACGTAACATCTCGGCTGTAATACTATTGATGTACATCAATAACGTAAAATAACCTAACCTAAGCCAACCTAACATTTCGGCGGTAATATTTGACAACATTCCTGGCATGTTGGCCTCTACATCTCCGTGGGGCCTTTATATACATTAATAACGTAATATAACCTAACCTAACACAACCCAACCTCTCGGTACTAATATTTGACAACATTCCTGGCGAGTTGGCCTCTACGTCTCCGTGGGACCTTCATATACATCAATAACGCAATATAACCTAACCTAATCCAACCTAACCTTTCGGCGCTATTATTTGACAACATTCCTGGCTTGTTGGCCTCTACGTCTCCGTAGGACTTTTATATACATCAATAACTTAATATAACCTAACCTAATCCAACCTAATCTTTCGGCGCTATTATTTGACAACATTCCTGGCTTGTTGGCCTCTACGTCTCCGTAGGACTTTTATATACATCAATAACGTAATATAACCTAACCTAACCCAACCTAACCTTTCGGCGCTATTATTTGACAACATTCCTGGCGAGTTGGCCTCTACGTCTCCGTGGGACCTTCATATACATCAATAACGTAATATAACCTAACCTAACCCAACCCAAACTCTCGGTACTAATATTTGACAACATTCCTGGCGAGTTGGACTCTACGTCTCCGAGGGAATTTTATATATATCAATAGCGTAATATAACCTAACCTAAGCCAACCTAACATTTCGGCGGTAATATTTGACAACATTCCTGGCAAGTTGGCATCTACGTCTCCGTGGGACCTTCATATACATCAATAACGTAATATAACCTAACCTAACCCAACCCAACCTCTCGGTACTAATATTTGACAACATTCCTGGCGTGTTTGCCTCTACGTCTCCGTGGGACCTTCATACACATCAATAACGCAATATAACCTAACCTAACCCAACCTAACCTTTCGGCGCTATTATTTGACCACATTCCTGGCTTGTTGGCATCTACGCCTCCGTGGGACTTTTATATACATCAATAGCGTAATATAACCTAACCTAACCCAACCTAAGATCTCGGCGATATTATTTGACAACATTCCTGTCGAGTTGGCCACTACGTCTCCGTGGGACTTTTATATACATCAATAGCGTAATATAACCTAACCTAACACAACCTAACATCTCGGTACTAATATTTGACAACATTCCTGGCGTATTGGCCTCTACGTCTCCGTGAGACTTTCATATCCATCAATAACGTAATATAACCTTATATAAACCAACCTAACCTCTCGGCGCTATTATTTGACAACATTCCTGGCGAGTTGGCCTCTACGTGTCCGTGGGACTTTTATATACATCAATAACGTAATATAACCTAACCTAACCCAACCTAACCTGTCGGCGCTATTATTTGGCAACATTCCTGGCGAGTTGGCCTCTACGTCTCCGTGGGACCTTCATATACATCAATAACGTAATATAACCTAACCTAACCCAACCCAAACTCTCGGTACTAATATTTGACAACATTCCTGGCGAGTTGGCCTCTACGTCTCCGTGGGACCTTCATATACATCAATAACGTAATATAACCTAACCTAACCCAACCTAACCTTTCGGCGCTATTATTTGACCACATTCCTGGCTTGTTGGCCTCTACGTCTCCGTGGGACATTCATAACCATCAATAACGTAATTTAACCTAAAATAACCCAACGTAACATCTCGGCTGTAATATTTCACAACATTCCTGGCTTGTTGGCCTCTATGTTTCCGTGGGACCTTTATATACATCAATAACGTAATATAACCTAACCTAACCCAACCTAACATCTCGGCGGTAATATTTGACAACATTCCTGGCGAGTTGGCCTCTACGTCTCTGTGAGACTTTCATATCCATCAATAACGTAATATAACCTTATATAAACCAACCTAACCTCTCGGCGCTATTATTTGACAACATTCCTGGCGAGTTGGCCTCTACGTCTCCGTGGGACCTTCATATACATCAATAACGTAATATAACCTAACCTAATCCAACCCAAACTCTCGGTACTAATATTTGACAACATTCCTGGCGAGTTGGATTCTACGTCTCCGTGCGAATTTTATATATATCAATAGCGTAATATAACCTAACCTAAGCCAACCTAACATTTCGGCGGTAATATTTGACAACATTCCTGGCGAGTTGGCCTCTACGTATCCGTGGGACTTTTATATACATCAATAACGTAATATAACCTAACCTAATCCAACCTAACCTTTCGGAGCTATTATTTGACAACATTCCTGGCTTGTTGGCCTCTACGTCTCCGTGGGACCTTTATATACATCAATAGCGTAATATAACCTAACCTAAGCCAACCTAAGATCTCGGCACTAATATTTGACAACATTCCTGTCGAGTTGGCTTCTACGTCTCCGTGAGGCCTTCATATACATCAAAAACGTAATATAACCTAACCTAACCCAACGTAACATCTCGACTGTAATATTTGACAACATTCCTGCCTTGTTGGCCTCTACGTCTCCGTGGAACATTCATATCCATCAATAACGTAATTTAACCTAAAATAACCCAACGTAACATCTCGGCTGTAATATTTCACAACATTCCTGGCTTGTTGGCCTCTATGTTTCCGTGGGACCTTTATATACATCAATAACGTAATATAACCTAACCTAACCCAACCTAACATCTCGGCGGTAATATTTGACAACATTCCTGGCGAGTTGGCATCTACGTCTCCGTGAGACCTTAATATCCATCAATAACGTAATATAACCTTATATAACCCAACCTAACCTCTCGGGGCTATTATTTGACAACATTCCTGTCGAGTTGGCCACTACGTCTCCGTGGGACTTTTATATACATCAATAACGTAATATAACCTAACCTAACCCAACCTAAGATCTCGGCGATATTATTTGACAACATTCCTGTCGAGTTGGCGTCTACGTCTCCGTGGGACTTTTATATACATCAATAGCGTAATATAACCTAACCTAACACAACCTAGCATCTCGGTACTAATATTTGACAACATTCCTGGCGAGTTGGACTCTACGTCTCCGTGGGAATTTTATATATATCAATAGCGTAATATAACCTAACCTAACCCAACCTAACATCTCGGCGGTAATATTTGACAACATTCCTGGCGAGTTGGCCTCTACGTCTCTGTGAGACGTTCATATCCATCAATAACGTAATATAACCTTCTATAACCCAACCTAACTTCTGGGCGCTATTATTTGACAACATTCCTGTTGAGTTGGCCTCTACGTCTCCGAGGGACTTTTATATACATCAATA
Source organism: Xylocopa violacea (assembly GCA_963969225.1). NCBI lineage: Eukaryota > Metazoa > Arthropoda > Insecta > Hymenoptera > Apidae > Xylocopa > Xylocopa violacea. Next base: position 2,858,986 of record CAXAJV010001290.1, on the reverse strand, counting down.
GCGTAATATAACTTAACCTACCCCAAACTAACATCTCGGTACTAATATTTGACAAGATTCCTGGCGAGTTGGACTCTACGTCTCCGTGGGACCTTCATGTACATCAATAACGTAAAATAACCTAACCTAAGCCAACCTAACATTTCGGCGGTAATATTTGACAACATTCCTGGCATGTTGGCCTCTACATCTCCGTGGGGCCTTTATATACATTAATAACGTAATATAACCTAACCTAACACAACCCAACCTCTCGGTACTAATATTTGACAACATCCCTGGCGAGTTGGCCTCTACGTCTCCGTGGGACCTTCATATACATCAATAACGCAATATAACCTAACCTAATCCAACCTAACCTTTCGGCGCTATTATTTGACAACATTCCTGGCTTGTTGGCCTCTACGTCTCCGTAGGACTTTTATATACATAAATAACTTAATATAACCTAACCTAATCCAACCTAACCTTTCGGCGCTATTATTTGACAACATTCCTGGCTTGTTGGCCTCTACGTCTCCGTAGGACTTTTATATACATCAATAACGTAATATAACATATCCTAACCCAACCTAACTTTTCGGCGCTATTATTTGACAACATTCCTGGCGAGTTGGCCTCTACGTCTCCGTGGGACCTTCATATACATCAATAACGTAATATAACCTAACCTAACCCAACCCAAACTCTCGGTACTAATATGTGACAACATTCCTGGCGAGTTGGACTCTACGTCTCCGTGGGAATTTTATATATATCAATAGCGTAATATAACCTAACCTAAGCCAACCTAACATTTCGGCGGTAATATTTGACAACATTCCTGGCGAGTTGGCCTCTACGTCTCCGTGGGACCTTCATATACATCAATAACGTAATATAACCTAACCTAACCCAACCCAACCTCTCGGTACTAATATTTGACAACATTCCTGGCGTGTTTGCCTCTACGTCTCCGTGGGACCTTCATATACATCAATAACGTAATATAACCTAACCTAACCCAACCCAAACTCTCGGTACTAATATTTGACAACATTCCTGGCGAGTTGGCCTCTACGTCTCCGTGGGACCTTCATATACATCAATAACGTAATATAACCTAACCTAACCCAACCTAACCTTTCGGCGCTATTATTTGACCACATTCCTGGCTTGTTGGCCTCTACGTCTCCGTGGGACATTCATATCCATCAATAACGTAATTTAACCTAAAATAACCCAACGTAACATCTCGGCTGTAATATTTCACAACATTCCTGGCTTGTTGGCCTCTATGTTTCCGTAGGACCTTTATATACATCAATAACGTAATATAACCTAACCTAACCCAACCTATCATCTCGGCGGTAATATTTGACAACATTCCTGGCGAGTTGGCCTCTACGTCTCTGTGAGACCTTCATATCCATCAATAACGTAATATAACCTTCTATAACCCAACCTAACCTCTGGGCGCTATTATTTGACAACATTCCTGTTGAGTTGGCCTCTACGTCTCCGAGGGACTTTTATATACATCAATAGCGTAATATAACTTAACCTACCCCAAACTAACATCTCGGTACTAATATTTGACAAGATTCCTGGCGAGTTGGACTCTACGTCTCCGTGGGACCTTCATGTACATCAATAACGTAAAATAACCTAACCTAAGCCAACCTAACATTTCGGCGGTAATATTTGACAACATTCCTGGCATGTTGGCCTCTACATCTCCGTGGGGCCTTTATATACATTAATAACGTAATATAACCTAACCTAACACAACCCAACCTCTCGGTACTAATATTTGACAACATCCCTGGCGAGTTGGCCTCTACGTCTCCGTGGGACCTTCATATACATCAATAACGCAATATAACCTAACCTAATCCAACCTAACCTTTCGGCGCTATTATTTGACAACATTCCTGGCTTGTTGGCCTCTACGTCTCCGTAGGACTTTTATATACATAAATAACTTAATATAACCTAACCTAATCCAACCTAACCTTTCGGCGCTATTATTTGACAACATTCCTGGCTTGTTGGCCTCTACGTCTCCGTAGGACTTTTATATACATCAATAACGTAATATAACATATCCTAACCCAACCTAACTTTTCGGCGCTATTATTTGACAACATTCCAGGCGAGTTGGCCTCTACGTCTCCGTGGGACCTTCATATACATCAATAACGTAATATAACCTAACCTAACCCAACCCAACCTCTCGGTACTAATATTTGACAACATTCCTGGCGTGTTTGCCTCTACGTCTCCGTGGGACCTTCATATACATCAATAATGTAATATAACCTAACCTAACCCAACCCAAACTCTCGGTACTAATATTTGACAACATTCCTGGCGAGTTGGCCTCTACGTCTCCGTGGGACCTTCATATACATCAATAACGTAATATAACCTAACCTAACCCAACCTAACCTTTCGGCGCTATTATTTGACCACATTCCTGGCTTGTTGGCCTCTACGTCTCCGTGGGACATTCATAACCATCAATAACGTAATTTAACCTAAAATAACCCAACGTAACATCTCGGCTGTAATATTTCACAACATTCCTGGCTTGTTGGCCTCTATGTTTCCGTGGGACCTTTATATACATCAATAACGTAATATAACCTAACCTAACCCAACCTAACATCTCGGCGGTAATATTTGACAACATTCCTGGCGAGTTGGCCTCTACGTCTCTGTGAGACCTTCATATCCATCAATAACGTAATATAACCTTCTATAACCCAACCTAACCTCTGGGCGCTATTATTTGACAACATTCCTGTTGAGTTGGCCTCTACGTCTCCGAGGGACTTTTATATACATCAATAGCGTAATATAACTTGACTTACCCCAAACTAACATCTCGGTACTAATATTTGACAAGATTCCTGGCGAGTTGGACTCTACGTCTCCGTGGGTCCTTCATGTACATCAATAACGTAAAATAACCTAACCGAAGCCAACCTAACATTTCGGCGGTAATATTTGACAACATTCCTGGCATGTTGGCCTCTACATCTCCGTGGGGCCTTTATATACATTAATAACGTAATATAACCTAACCTAACACAACCCAACCTCTCGGTACTAATATTTGACAACATCCCTGGCGAGTTGGCCTCTACGTCTCCGTGGGACCTTCATATACATCAATAACGCAATATAACCTAACCTAATCCAACCTAACCTTTCGGCGCTATTATTTGACAACATTCCTGGCTTGTTGGCCTCTACGTCTCCGTAGGACTTTTATATACATAAATAACTTAATATAACCTAACCTAATCCAACCTAACCTTTCGGCGCTATTATTTGACAACATTCCTGGCTTGTTGGCCTCTACGTCTCCGTAGGACTTTTATATACATCAATAACGTAATATAACATATCCTAACCCAACCTAACCTTTCGGCGCTATTATTTGACAACATTCCTGGCGAGTTGGCCTCTACGTCTCCGTGGGACCTTCATATACATCAATAACGTAATATAACCTAACCTAACCCAACCCAAACTCTCGGTACTAATATTTGACAACATTCCTGGCGAGTTGGACTCTACGTCTCCGTGGGAATTTTATATATATCAATAGCGTAATATAACCTAACCTAAGCCAACCTAACATTTCGGCGGTAATATTTGACAACATTCCTGGCGAGTTGGCCTCTACGTCTCCGTGGGACCTTCATATACATCAATAACGTAATATAACCTAACCTAACCCAACCCAACCTCTCGGTACTAATATTTGACAACATTCCTGGCGTGTTTGCCTCTACGTCTCCGTGGGACCTTCATATACATCAATAACGTAATATAACCTAACCTAACCCAACCCAAACTCTCGGTACTAATATTTGACAACATTCCTGGCGAGTTGGCCTCTACGTCTCCGTGGGACCTTCATATACATCAATAACGTAATATAACCTAACCTAACCCAACCTAACCTTTCGGCGCTATTATTTGACCACATTCCTGGCTTGTTGGCCTCTACGTCTCCGTGGGACATTCATACCCATCAATAACGTAATTTAACCTAAAATAACCCAACGTAACATCTCGGCTGTAATATTTCACAACATTCCTGGCTTGTTGGCCTCTATGTTTCCGTAGGACCTTTATATACATCAATAACGTAATATAACCTAACCTAACCCAACCTATCATCTCGGCGGTAATATTTGACAACATTCCTGGCGAGTTGGCCTCTACGTCTCTGTGAGACCTTCATATCCATCAATAACGTAATATAACCTTCTATAACCCAACCTAACCTCTGGGCGCTATTATTTGACAACATTCCTGTTGAGTTGGCCTCTACGTCTCCGAGGGACTTTTATATACATCAATAGCGTAATATAACTTAACCTACCCCAAACTAACATCTCGGTACTAATATTTGACAAGATTCCTGGCGAGTTGGACTCTACGTCTCCGTGGGACCTTCATGTACATCAATAACATAAAATAACCTAACCTAAGCCAACCTAACATTTCGGCGGTAATATTTGACAACATTCCTGGCATGTTGGCCTCTACATCTCCGTGGGGCCTTTATATACATTAATAACGTAATATAACCTAACCTAACACAACCCAACCTCTCGGTACTAATATTTGACAACATTCCTGGCGAGTTGGCCTCTACGTCTCCGTGGGACCTTCATATACATCAATAACGCAATATAACCTAACCTAATCCAACCTAACCTTTCGGCGCTATTATTTGACAACATTCCTGGCTTGTTGGCCTCTACGTCTCCGTAGGACTTTTATATACATCAATAACTTAATATAACCTAACCTAATCCAACCTAATCTTTCGGCGCTATTATTTGACAACATTCCTGGCTTGTTGGCCTCTACGTCTCCGTAGGACTTTTATATACATCAATAACGTAATATAACCTAACCTAACCCAACCTAACCTTTCGGCGCTATTATTTGACAACATTCCTGGCGAGTTGGCCTCTACGTCTCCGTGGGACCTTCATATACATCAATAACGTAATATAACCTAACCTAACCCAAACCAAACTCTCGGTACTAATATTTAACAACATTCCTGGCGAGTCGGACTCTACGTCTCCGTGGGAATTTTATATATATCAATAGCGTAATATAACCTAACCTAAGCCAACCTAACATTTCGGCGGTAATATTTGACAACATTCCTGGCAAGTTGGCCTCTACGTTTCCGTGGGGCTTTTACATACATCAATAACATAATATAACCTAACCTAACCCAAAGTAACGTCTCGGAGGTAATGTTTAACCACATTCCTGGCTTGTTGGCCTCTACGTTTCCGTGAGACCTTTATATACATCAATAACGTAATATAACCTAACCTAACCCAACCTAACCTTTCGGCGCTATTATTTGACAACATTCCTGGCGAGTTGGCCTCTACGTCTCCGTGGGACTTTTATATACATCAATAACGTAATATAACCTAACCTAACCCAACCTAACTTTCGGCGCTATTATTTGACAACATTCCTGGCGAGTTGGCTTCTACGTCTCCGTGGGACTTTTGTATACATCAATAGCGTAATATAACTTAACCTACCCCAAAATAACATCTCGGTACTAATATTTGACAAGATTCCTGGCGAGTTGGACTCTACGTCTCCGTGGGACCTTCATGTACATCAATAACGTAAAATAACCTAAGCTAAGCCAACCTAACATTTCGGCGGTAATATTTGACAACATTCCTGGCATGTTGGCCTCTACATCTCCGTGGGGCCTTTATATACATTAATAACGTAATATAACCTAACCTAACACAACCCAACCTCTCGGTACTAATATTTGACAACATTCCTGGCGAGTTGGCCTCTACGTCTCCGTGGGACCTTCATATACATCAATAACGCAATATAACCTGAACTAATCCAACCTAACCTTTCGGCGGTAATATTTGACAACATTCCTGGCATGTTGGCCTCTACATCTCCGTGGGGCCTTTATATACATTAATAACGTAATATAACCTAACCTAACACAACCCAACCTCTCGGTACTAATATTTGACAACATTCCTGGCGAGTTGGCCTCTACGTCTCCGTGGGACCTTCATATACATCAATAACGCAATATAACCTAACCTAATCCAACCTAACCTTTCGGCGGTAATATTTGACGACATTCCTGGCATGTTGGCCTCTACATCTCCGTGGGGCCTTTATATACATTAATAACGTAATATAACCTAACCTAACACAACCCAACCTCTCGGTACTAATATTTGACAACATCCCTGGCGAGTTGGCCTCTACGTCTCCGTGGGACCTTCATATACATCAATAACGCAATATAACCTAACCTAATCCAACCTAACCTTTCGGCGCTATTATTTGACAACATTCCTGGCTTGTTGGCCTCTACGTCTCCGTAGGACTTTTATATACATAAATAACTTAATATAACCTAACCTAATCCAACCTAACCTTTCGGCGCTATTATTTGACAACATTCCTGGCTTGTTGGCCTCTACGTCTCCGTAGGACTTTTATATACATCAATAACGTAATATAACATATCCTAACCCAACCTAACTTTTCGGCGCTATTATTTGACAACATTCCAGGCGAGTTGGCCTCTACGTCTCCGTGGGACCTTCATATACATCAATAACGTAATATAACCTAACCTAACCCAACCCAACCTCTCGGTACTAATATTTGACAACATTCCTGGCGTGTTTGCCTCTACGTCTCCGTGGGACCTTCATATACATCAATAACGTAATATAACCTAACCTAACCCAACCCAAACTCTCGGTACTAATATTTGACAACATTCCTGGCGAGTTGGCCTCTACGTCTCCGTGGGACCTTCATATACATCAATAACGTAATATAACCTAACCTAACCCAACCTAACCTTTCGGCGCTATTATTTGACCACATTCCTGGCTTGTTGGCCTCTACGTCTCCGTGGGACATTCATAACCATCAATAACGTAATTTAACCTAAAATAACCCAACGTAACATCTCGGCTGTAATATTTCACAACATTCCTGGCTTGTTGGCCTCTATGTTTCCGTGGGACCTTTATATACATCAATAACGTAATATAACCTAACCTAACCCAACCTAACATCTCGGCGGTAATATTTGACAACATTCCTGGCGAGTTGGCCTCTACGTCTCTGTGAGACCTTCATATCCATCAATAACGTAATATAACCTTCTATAACCCAACCTAACCTCTGGGCGCTATTATTTGACAACATTCCTGTTGAGTTGGCCTCTACGTCTCCGAGGGACTTTTATATACATCAATAGCGTAATATAACTTAACTTACCCCAAACTAACATCTCGGTACTAATATTTGACAAGATTCCTGGCGAGTTGGACTCTACGTCTCCGTGGGTCCTTCATGTACATCAATAACGTAAAATAACCTAACCGAAGCCAACCTAACATTTCGGCGGTAATATTTGACAACATTCCTGGCATGTTGGCCTCTACATCTCCGTGGGGCCTTTATATACATTAATAACGTAATATAACCTAACCTAACACAACCCAACCTCTCGGTACTAATATTTGACAACATCCCTGGCGAGTTGGCCTCTACGTCTCCGTGGGACCTTCATATACATCAATAACGCAATATAACCTAACCTAATCCAACCTAACCTTTCGGCGCTATTATTTGACAACATTCCTGGCTTGTTGGCCTCTACGTCTCCGTAGGACTTTTATATACATAAATAACTTAATATAACCTAACCTAATCCAACCTAACCTTTCGGCGCTATTATTTGACAACATTCCTGGCTTGTTGGCCTCTACGTCTCCGTAGGACTTTTATATACATCAATAACGTAATATAACATATCCTAACCCAACCTAACCTTTCGGCGCTATTATTTGACAACATTCCTGGCGAGTTGGCCTCTACGTCTCCGTGGGACCTTCATATACATCAATAACGTAATATAACCTAACCTAACCCAACCCAAACTCTCGGTACTAATATTTGACAACATTCCTGGCGAGTTGGACTCTACGTCTCCGTGGGAATTTTATATATATCAATAGCGTAATATAACCTAACCTAAGCCAACCTAACATTTCGGCGGTAATATTTGACAACATTCCTGGCGAGTTGGCCTCTACGTCTCCGTGGGACCTTCATATACATCAATAACGTAATATAACCTAACCTAACCCAACCCAACCTCTCGGTACTAATATTTGACAACATTCCTGGCGTGTTTGCCTCTACGTCTCCGTGGGACCTTCATATACATCAATAACGTAATATAACCTAACCTAACCCAACCCAAACTCTCGGTACTAATATTTGACAACATTCCTGGCGAGTTGGCCTCTACGTCTCCGTGGGACCTTCATATACATCAATAACGTAATATAACCTAACCTAACCCAACCTAACCTTTCGGCGCTATTATTTGACCACATTCCTGGCTTGTTGGCCTCTACGTCTCCGTGGGACATTCATATCCATCAATAACGTAATTTAACCTAAAATAACCCAACGTAACATCTCGGCTGTAATATTTCACAACATTCCTGGCTTGTTGGCCTCTATGTTTCCGTAGGACCTTTATATACATCAATAACGTAATATAACCTAACCTAACCCAACCTATCATCTCGGCGGTAATATTTGACAACATTCCTGGCGAGTTGGCCTCTACGTCTCTGTGAGACCTTCATATCCATCAATAACGTAATATAACCTTCTATAACCCAACCTAACCTCTGGGCGCTATTATTTGACAACATTCCTGTTGAGTTGGCCTCTACGTCTCCGAGGGACTTTTATATACATCAATAGCGTAATATAACTTAACCTACCCCAAACTAACATCTCGGTACTAATATTTGACAAGATTCCTGGCGAGTTGGACTCTACGTCTCCGTGGGACCTTCATGTACATCAATAACATAAAATAACCTAACCTAAGCCAACCTAACATTTCGGCGGTAATATTTGACAACATTCCTGGCATGTTGGCCTCTACATCTCCGTGGGGCCTTTATATACATTAATAACGTAATATAACCTAACCTAACACAACCCAACCTCTCGGTACTAATATTTGACAACATTCCTGGCGAGTTGGCCTCTACGTCTCCGTGGGACCTTCATATACATCAATAACGCAATATAACCTAACCTAATCCAACCTAACCTTTCGGCGCTATTATTTGACAACATTCCTGGCTTGTTGGCCTCTACGTCTCCGTAGGACTTTTATATACATCAATAACTTAATATAACCTAACCTAATCCAACCTAATCTTTCGGCGCTATTATTTGACAACATTCCTGGCTTGTTGGCCTCTACGTCTCCGTAGGACTTTTATATACATCAATAACGTAATATAACCTAACCTAACCCAACCTAACCTTTCGGCGCTATTATTTGACAACATTCCTGGCGAGTTGGCCTCTACGTCTCCGTGGGACCTTCATATACATCAATAACGTAATATAACCTAACCTAACCCAAACCAAACTCTCGGTACTAATATTTAACAACATTCCTGGCGAGTCGGACTCTACGTCTCCGTGGGAATTTTATATATATCAATAGCGTAATATAACCTAACCTAAGCCAACCTAACATTTCGGCGGTAATATTTGACAACATTCCTGGCAAGTTGGCCTCTACGTTTCCGTGGGGCTTTTACATACATCAATAACATAATATAACCTAACCTAACCCAAAGTAACGTCTCGGAGGTAATGTTTAACCACATTCCTGGCTTGTTGGCCTCTACGTTTCCGTGAGACCTTTATATACATCAATAACGTAATATAACCTAACCTAACCCAACCTAACCTTTCGGCGCTATTATTTGACAACATTCCTGGCGAGTTGGCCTCTACGTCTCCGTGGGACTTTTATATACATCAATAACGTAATATAACCTAACCTAACCCAACCTAACTTTCGGCGCTATTATTTGACAACATTCCTGGCGAGTTGGCTTCTACGTCTCCGTGGGACTTTTGTATACATCAATAGCGTAATATAACTTAACCTACCCCAAAATAACATCTCGGTACTAATATTTGACAAGATTCCTGGCGAGTTGGACTCTACGTCTCCGTGGGACCTTCATGTACATCAATAACGTAAAATAACCTAAGCTAAGCCAACCTAACATTTCGGCGGTAATATTTGACAACATTCCTGGCATGTTGGCCTCTACATCTCCGTGGGGCCTTTATATACATTAATAACGTAATATAACCTAACCTAACACAACCCAACCTCTCGGTACTAATATTTGACAACATTCCTGGCGAGTTGGCCTCTACGTCTCCGTGGGACCTTCATATACATCAATAACGCAATATAACCTGAACTAATCCAACCTAACCTTTCGGCGGTAATATTTGACAACATTCCTGGCATGTTGGCCTCTACATCTCCGTGGGGCCTTTATATACATTAATAACGTAATATAACCTAACCTAACACAACCCAACCTCTCGGTACTAATATTTGACAACATTCCTGGCGAGTTGGCCTCTACGTCTCCGTGGGACCTTCATATACATCAATAACGCAATATAACCTAACCTAATCCAACCTAACCTTTCGGCGGTAATATTTGACGACATTCCTGGCATGTTGGCCTCTACATCTCCGTGGGGCCTTTATATACATTAATAACGTAATATAACCTAACCTAACACAACCCAACCTCTCGGTACTAATATTTGACAACATTCCTGGCTTGTTGGCCTCTACGCTTCCGTGAGACCTTTATATACATCAATAACGTAATATAACCTAACCTAACCCAACCTAACATCTCGGCGGTAATAGTTGACAACATTCCTGGCGAATTGGCCTCTACGTCTCCGTGAGACCTTCATATCCATCAATAACGTAATATAACATTACATAACACAACCTAACCTCTCGGCGCTATTATTTGACAACATTCCTGGCGAGTTGGCCTCTACGTATCCGTGGGACTTTTATATACATCAATAACGTACTATAACCTATCCTAACACAACCCAAACTCTCGGCACTAATATTTGACAACATTCCTGGCGAGTTGGCCTCTACGTTTCCGTGGGGCTTTTATATACATCAATAACGTAATATAACCTAACCTAACCCAAAGTAACGTCTCGGAGGTAATGTTTAACCACATTCCTGGCTTGTTGGCCTCTACGTTTCCGTGAGACATTTATATACATCAATAACGTAATATAACCTAACCTAACCCAACCTAACATCTCGGCGGTAATATTTGACAACATTCCTGGCGAGTTGGCCTCTACGTCTCCGTGGGACCTTCATATCCATCAATAACGTAATATAACCTAACCTAACCCAACCTAACCTTTCGGCGCTATTATTTGACAACATTCCTGGCGAGATGGCCTCTACGTCTCCGTGGGACTTTTATATACATCAATAACGTAATATAACCTAACCTAACCCAACCTAACCTTTCGGCGCTATTATTTGACAACATTCCTGGCGAGTTGGCCTCTACGTCTCCGTGGGACTTTTGTATACATCAATAACGTAATATAACCTAACCTAACCCAACCTAACCTTTCGGCGCTATTATTTGACAACATTCCTGGCGAATTATCCTCTACGTCTCCGTGAGACCTTCATATCCATCAATAACGTAATATAACCTAACCTAACCCAACCTAACCTTTCGGCGCTATTATTTGACAACATTCCTGGCGAGTTGGCCTCTACGTCTCCGTGGGACTTTTATATACATCAATAACGTAATATAACCTAACCTAACCCAACCTAACCTTTCGGCGCTATTATTTGACAACATTCCTGGCGAGTTGGCTTCTACGTCTCCGTGGGACTTTTGTATACATCAATAGCGTAATATAACTTAACCTACCCCAAAATAACATCTCGGTACTAATATTTGACAAGATTCCTCGCGAGTTGGACTCTACGTCTCCGTGGGACCTTCATGTACATCAATAACGTAAAATAACCTAACCTAAGCCAACCTAACATTTCGGCGGTAATATTTGACAACATTCCTGGCGAGTTGGCCTCTACGTATCCGTGGGACTTTTATATACATCAATAACGTAATATAACCTAACCTAATCCAACCTAACCTTTCGGAGCTATTATTTGACAACATTCCTGGCTTGTTGGCCTCTACGTCTCCGTGGGACCTTTATATACATCAATAGCGTAATATAACCTAACCTAACCCAACCTAAGATCTCGGCACTAATATTTGACAACATTCCTGTCGAGTTGGCTTCTACGTCTCCGTGAGGCCTTCATATACATCAAAAACGTAATATAACCTAACCTAACCCAACGTAACATCTCGACTGTAATATTTGACAACATTCCTGCCTTGTTGGCCTCTACGTCTCCGTGGAACATTCATATCCATCAATAACGTAATTTAACCTAAAATAACCCAACGTAACATCTCGGCTGTAATATTTCACGACATTCCTGGCTTGTTGGCCTCTATGTTTCCGTGGGACCTTTATATACATCAATAACGTAATATAACCTAACCTAACTCAACCTAACATCTCGGCGGTAATATTTGACAACATTCCTGGCGAGTTGGCCTCTACGTCTCCGAGGGACTTTTATATACATCAATATCGTAATATAACTTAACCTACACCAAACTAACATCTCGGTACTAATATTTGACAAGATTCCTGGCGAGTTGGACTCTACGTCTCCGTGGGACCTTCATGTACATCAATAACGTAAAATAACCTAACCTAAGCCAACCTAACATTTCGGCGGTATAATTTGACAACATTCCTGGCGAGTTGGCCTCTACGTCTCCGTGGGACCTTCATATACATCAATAACGTAATATAACCTAACCTAACCCAACCCAACCTCTGGGCGGTATAATTTGACCACATTCCTGGCTTGTTGGCCTCTAGGTCTCCGTGGGACTTTTATATACATCAATAGCGTAATACAACATAACCTAACCCAACCTAAGATCTCGGCGATATTATTTGACAACATTCCTGTCGGGTTGGCGTCTACGTCTCCGTGAGACTTTTATATACATCAATAGCGTAATATAACCTAACCTAACCCAACCTAAGATCTCGGCGATATTATTTGACAACATTCCTGTCGAGTTGGCGTCTACGTCTCCGTGGGACTTTTATATACATCAATAGCGTAATATAACCTAACCTAACACAACCTAACATCTCGGTACTAATATTTGACAACATTCCTGGCGAGTTGGACTCTACGTCTCCGTGGGAATTTTATATATATCAATAGCGTAATATAACCTAACCTAACCCAACCTAACACCTCGGCGGTAATAGTTGACAACATTCCTGGCGAATTGGCCTCTACGTCTCCGTGAGACTTTCATATCCATCAATAACGTAATATAACGTTATATAAACCAACCTAACCTCTCGGCGCTATTATTTGACAACATTCCTGGCGAGTTGGCCTCTACGTCTCCGTGGGGCCTTTATATACATCAATAACGTAATATAACCTAACCTAACACAACCCAACGTCTCGGCACTAATATTTGACAACATTCCTGGCGAGTTGGCCTCTACGTTTCCGTGGGGCTTTTATATACATCAATAACGTAATATAACCTATCCTAACCCAAAGTAACGTCTCGGAGGTAATGTTTAACCACATTCCTGGCTTGTTGGCCCCTACGTTTCCGTGGGACTTTTATATACATCAATAACGTAATATAACCTAACCTAACCCAACCTAACCTTTCGGCGCTATTATTTGACAACATTACTGGCGAGTTGGCCTCTACGTATCCGTGGGACTTTTATATACATCAATAACGTAATATAATCTAACCTAACCCAACCTAACCTGTCGGCGCTATTATTTGACAACATTCCTGGCTTGTTGGCCTCTACGTCTCCGTAGGACTTTTATATACATCAATAACGTAATATAACCTAACCTAACCCAACCTAACTTTTCGGCGCTATTATTTGACAACATTACTGGCGAGTTGGCCTCTACGTATCCGTGGGACTTTTATATACATCAATAACGTAATATAATCTAACCTAACCCAACCTAACCTGTCGGCGCTATTATTTGACAACATTCCTGGCGAGTTGGACTCTACGTCTCCGTGGGACCTTCATGTACATCAATAACGTAAAATAACCTAACCTAAGCCAACCTAACATTTCGGCGGTAATATTTGACAACATTCCTGTCGAGTTGGCCTCTACGTCTCAATGGGGCCTTTCTATACATCAATAACGTAATATAACCTAACCTAACACAACCCAACCACTCGGTACTAATATTTGACAAGATTCCTGGCGAGTTGGCCTCTACGTCTCCGTGGGACCATCATATACATCAATAGCGTAATATAACCTAACCTAAGCCAACCTAACATTTCGGCGGTAATATTTGACAACATTCCTGGCGAGTTGGCCTCTACGTCTCCGTGGGACCTTTATATACATCAATAGCGTAATATAACCTAACCTAACACAACCTAACATCTCGGTACTAATATTTGACAACATTCCTGGCGTATTGGCCTCTACGTCTCCGTGAGACTTTCATATCCATCAATAACGTAATATAACCTTATATAAACCAACCTAACCTCTCGGCGCTATTATTTGACAACATTCCTGGCGAGTTGGCCTCTACGTCTCCGTGGGACCTTCATATACATCAATAACGTAATATATCCTAACCTAACCCAACCCAAACTCTCGGTACTAATATTTGACAACATTCCTGGCGAGTTGGACTCTACGTCTCCGTGGGACCTTCATATACATCAATAACGTAATATAACCTAACCTAACCCAACCCAACCTCTCGGTACTAATATTTGACAACATTCCTGGCGTGTTTGCCTCTACGTCTCCGTGGGACCTTCATATACATCAATAACGCAATATAACCTAACCTAACCCAACCTAACCTTTCGGCGCTATTATTTGACCACATTCCTGGCTTGTTGGCATCTACGTCTCCGTGGGACTTTTATACACATCAATAGCGTAATATAACCTAACCTAACCCAACCTAACCTTTCGGCGCTATTATTTGACAACATTCCTGGCGAATTATCCTCTACGTCTCCGTGAGACCTTCATATCCATCAATAACGTAATATAACCTAACCTAACCCAACCTAACCTTTCGGCGCTATTATTTGACAACATTCCTGGCGAGTTGGCCTCTACGTCTCCGTGGGACTTTTATATACATCAATAACGTAATATAACCTAACCTAACCCAACCTAACCTTTCGGCGCTATTATTTGACAACATTCCTGGCGAGTTGGCTTCTACGTCTCCGTGGGACTTTTGTATACATCAATAGCGTAATATAACTTAACCTACCCCAAAATAACATCTCGGTACTAATATTTGACAAGATTCCTGGCGAGTTGGACTCTACGTCTCCGTGGGACCTTCATGTACATCAATAACGTAAAATAACCTAACCTAAGCCAACCTAACATTTCGGCGGTAATATTTGACAACATTCCTGGCATGTTGGCCTCTACATCTCCGTGGGGCCTTTATATACATTAATAACGTAATATAACCTAACCTAACACAACCCAACCTCTCGGTACTAATATTTGACAACATTCCTGGCGAGTTGGCCTCTACGTCTCCGTGGGACCTTCATATACATCAATAACGCAATGTAACCTAACCTAATCCAACCTAACCTTTCGGCGGTAATATTTGACAACATTCCTGGCATGTTGGCCTCTACATCTCCGTGGGGCCTTTATATACATTAATAACGTAATATAACCTAACCTAACACAACCCAACCTCTCGGTACTAATATTTGACAACATTCCTGGCGAGTTGGCCTCTACGTCTCCGTGGGACCTTCATATACATCAATAACGCAATATAACCTAACCTAATCCAACCTAACCTTTCGGCGGTAATATTTGACAACATTCCTGGCATGTTGGCCTCTACATCTCCGTGGGGCCTTTATATACATTAATAACGTAATATAACCTAACCTAACACAACCCAACCTCTCGGTACTAATATTTGACAACATTCCTGGCTTGTTGGCCTCTACGCTTCCGTGAGACCTTTATATACATCAATAACGTAATATAACCTAACCTAACCCAACCTAACATCTCGGCGGTAATAGTTGACAACATTCCTGGCGAATTAGCCTCTACGTCTCCGTGAGACCTTCATATCCATCAATAACGTAATATAACCTTACATAACACAACCTAACCTCTCGGCGCTATTATTTGACAACATTCCTGGCGAGTTGGCCTCTACGTATCCGTGGGACTTTTATATACATCAATAACGTACTATAACCTATCCTAACACAACCCAAACTCTCGGCACTAATATTTGACAACATTCCTGGCTTGTTGGCCTCTACGTTTCCGTGAGACCTTTATATACATCAATAACGTAATATAACCTAACCTAACCCAACCTAACATCTCGGCGGTAATATTTGACAACATTCCTGGCGAGTTGGCCTCTACGTCTCCGTGGGACCTTCATATCCATCAATAACGTAATATAAACTAACCTAACCCAACCTAACCTTTCGGCGCTATTATTTGACAACATTCCTGGCGAGATGGCCTCTACGTCTCCGTGGGACTTTTATATACATCAATAACGTAATATAACCTAACCTAACCCAACCTAACCTTTCGGCGCTATTATTTGACAACATTCCTGGCGAGTTGGCCTCTACGTCTCCGTGGGACTTTTGTATACATCAATAACGTAATATAACCTAACCTAACCCAACCTAACCTTTCGGCGCTATTATTTGACAACATTCCTGGCGAATTATCCTCTACGTCTCCGTGAGACCTTCATATCCATCAATAACGTAATATAACCTAACCTAACCCAACCTAACCTTTCGGCGCTATTATTTGACAACATTCCTGGCGAGTTGGCCTCTACGTCTCCGTGGGACTTTTATATACATCAATAACGTAATATAACCTAACCTAACCCAACCTAACCTTTCGGCGCTTTTATTTGACAACATTCCTGGCGAGTTGGCTTCTACGTCTCCGTGGGACTTTTGTATACATCAATAGCGTAATATAACTTAACCTACCCCAAAATAACATCTCGGTACTAATATTTGACAAGATTCCTGGCGAGTTGGACTCTACGTCTCCGTGGGACCTTCATGTACATCAATAACGTAAAATAACCTAACCTAACCCAACCTAACCTTTCGGCGCTATTATTTGACAACATTCCTGGCGAGTTGGCCTCTACGTCTCCGTGGGACTTTTATATACATCAATAACGTAATATAACCTAACCTAACCCAACCTAACCTTTCGGCGCTATTATTTGACAACATTCCTGGCGAGTTGGCTTCTACGTCTCCGTGGGACTTTTGTATACATCAATAGCGTAATATAACTTAACCTACCCCAAAATAACATCTCGGTACTAATATTTGACAAGATTCCTGGCGAGTTGGACTCTACGTCTCCGTGGGACCTTCATGTACATCAATAACGTAAAATAACCTAACCTAAGCCAACCTAACATTTCGGCGGTAATATTTGACAACATTCCTGGCATGTTGGCCTCTACATCTCCGTGGGGCCTTTATATACATTAATAACGTAATATAACCTAACCTAACACAACCCAACCTCTCGGTACTAATATTTGACAACATTCCTGGCGAGTTGGCCTCTACGTCTCCGTGGGACCTTCATATACATCAATAACGCAATGTAACCTAACCTAATCCAACCTAACCTTTCGGCGGTAATATTTGACAACATTCCTGGCATGTTGGCCTCTACATCTCCGTGGGGCCTTTATATACATTAATAACGTAATATAACCTAACCTAACACAACCCAACCTCTCGGTACTAATATTTGACAACATTCCTGGCGAGTTGGCCTCTACGTCTCCGTGGGACCTTCATATACATCAATAACGCAATATAACCTAACCTAATCCAACCTAACCTTTCGGCGGTAATATTTGACAACATTCCTGGCATGTTGGCCTCTACATCTCCGTGGGGCCTTTATATACATTAATAACGTAATATAACCTAACCTAACACAACCCAACCTCTCGGTACTAATATTTGACAACATTCCTGGCTTGTTGGCCTCTACGCTTCCGTGAGACCTTTATATACATCAATAACGTAATATAACCTAACCTAACCCAACCTAACATCTCGGCGGTAATAGTTGACAACATTCCTGGCGAATTGGCCTCTACGTCTCCGTGAGACCTTCATATCCATCAATAACGTAATATAACCTTACATAACACAACCTAACCTCTCGGCGCTATTATTTGACAACATTCCTGGCGAGTTGGCCTCTACGTATCCGTGGGACTTTTATATACATCAATAACGTACTATAACCTATCCTAACACAACCCAAACTCTCGGCACTAATATTTGACAACATTCCTGGCGAGTTGGCCTCTACGTTTCCGTGGGGCTTTTATATACATCAATAACGTAATATAACCTAACCTAACCCAAAATAACGTCTCGGAGGTAATGTTTAACCACATTCCTGGCTTGTTGGCCTCTACGTTTCCGTGAGACCTTTATATACATCAATAACGTAATATAACCTAACCTAACCCAACCTAACATCTCGGCGGTAATATTTGACAACATTCCTGGCGAGTTGGCCTCTACGTCTCCGTGGGACCTTCATATCCATCAATAACGTAATATAACCTAACCTAACCCAACCTAACCTTTCGGCGCTATTATTTGACAACATTCCTGGCGAGATGGCCTCTACGTCTCCGTGGGACTTTTATATACATCAATAACGCAATATAACCTAACCTAACCCAACCTAACCTTTCGGCGCTATTATTTGACCACATTCCTGGCTTGTTGGCATCTACGTCTCCGTGGGACTTTTATACACATCAATAGCGTAATATAACCTAACCTAACCCAACCTAACCTTTCGGCGCTATTATTTGACAACATTCCTGGCGAATTATCCTCTACGTCTCCGTGAGACCTTCATATCCATCAATAACGTAATATAACCTAACCTAACCCAACCTAACCTTTCGGCGCTATTATTTGACAACATTCCTGGCGAGTTGGCCTCTACGTCTCCGTGGGACTTTTATATACATCAATAACGTAATATAACCTAACCTAACCCAACCTAACCTTTCGGCGCTATTATTTGACAACATTCCTGGCGAGTTGGCTTCTACGTCTCCGTGGGACTTTTGTATACATCAATAGCGTAATATAACTTAACCTACCCCAAAATAACATCTCGGTACTAATATTTGACAAGATTCCTGGCGAGTTGGACTCTACGTCTCCGTGGGACCTTCATGTACATCAATAACGTAAAATAACCTAACCTAAGCCAACCTAACATTTCGGCGGTAATATTTGACAACATTCCTGGCATGTTGGCCTCTACATCTCCGTGGGGCCTTTATATACATTAATAACGTAATATAACCTAACCTAACACAACCCAACCTCTCGGTACTAATATTTGACAACATTCCTGGCGAGTTGGCCTCTACGTCTCCGTGGGACCTTCATATACATCAATAACGCAATATAACCTAAACTAATCCAACCTAACCTTTCGGCGGTAATATTTGACAACATTCCTGGCATGTTGGCCTCTACATCTCCGTGGGGCCTTTATATACATTAATAACGTAATATAACCTAACCTAACACAACCCAACCTCTCGGTACTAATATTTGACAACATTCCTGGCGAGTTGGCCTCTACGTCTCCGTGGGACCTTCATATACATCAATAACGCAATATAACCTAACCTAATCCAACCTAACCTTTCGGCGGTAATATTTGACGACATTCCTGGCATGTTGGCCTCTACATCTCCGTGGGGCCTTTATATACATTAATAACGTAATATAACCTAACCTAACACAACCCAACCTCTCGGTACTAATATTTGACAACATTCCTGGCTTGTTGGCCTCTACGCTTCCGTGAGACCTTTATATACATCAATAACGTAATATAACCTAACCTAACCCAACCTAACATCTCGGCGGTAATAGTTGACAACATTCCTGGCGAATTGGCCTCTACGTCTCCGTGAGACCTTCATATCCATCAATAACGTAATATAACCTTACATAACACAACCTAACCTCTCGGCGCTATTATTTGACAACATTCCTGGCGAGTTGGCCTCTACGTATCCGTGGGACTTTTATATACATCAATAACGTACTATAACCTATCCTAACACAACCCAAACTCTCGGCACTAATATTTGACAACATTCCTGGCGAGTTGGCCTCTACGTTTCCGTGGGGCTTTTATATACATCAATAACGTAATATAACCTAACCTAACCCAAAATAACGTCTCGGAGGTAATGTTTAACCACATTCCTGGCTTGTTGGCCTCTACGTTTCCGTGAGACCTTTATATACATCAATAACGTAATATAACCTAACCTAACCCAACCTAACATCTCGGCGGTAATATTTGACAACATTCCTGGCGAGTTGGCCTCTACGTCTCCGTGGGACCTTCATATCCATCAATAACGTAATATAACCTAACCTAACCCAACCTAACCTTTCGGCGCTATTATTTGACAACATTCCTGGCGAGATGGCCTCTACGTCTCCGTGGGACTTTTATATACATCAATAACGTAATATAACCTAACCTAACCCAACCTAACCTTTCGGCGCTATTATTTGACAACATTCCTGGCGAGTTGGCCTCTACGTCTCCGTGGGACTTTTGTATACATCAATAACGTAATATAACCTAACCTAACCCAACCTAACCTTTCGGCGCTATTATTTGACAACATTCCTGGCGAATTATCCTCTACGTCTCCGTGAGACCTTCATATCCATCAATAACGTAATATAACCTAACCTAACCCAACCTAACCTTTCGGCGCTATTATTTGACAACATTCCTGGCGAGTTGGCCTCTACGTCTCCGTGGGACTTTTATATACATCAATAACGTAATATAACCTAACCTAACCCAACCTAACCTTTCGGCGCTATTATTTGACAACATTCCTGGCGAGTTGGCTTCTACGTCTCCGTGAGGCCTTCATATACATCAAAAACGTAATATAACCTAACCTAACCCAACGTAACATCTCGACTGTAATATTTGACAACATTCCTGCCTTGTTGGCCTCTACGTCTCCGTGGAACATTCATATCCATCAATAACGTAATTTAACCTAAAATAACCCAACGTAACATCTCGGCTGTAATATTTCACGACATTCCTGGCTTGTTGGCCTCTATGTTTCCGTGGGACCTTTATATACATCAATAACGTAATATAACCTAACCTAACTCAACCTAACATCTCGGCGGTAATATTTGACAACATTCCTGGCGAGTTGGCCTCTACGTCTCCGTGAGACCTTAATATCCATCAATAACGTAATATAACCTTATATAACCCAACCTAAGATCTCGGCGATATTATTTGACAACATTCCTGTCGGGTTGGCGTCTACGTCTCCGTGAGACTTTTATATACATCAATAGCGTAATATAACCTAACCTAACCCAACCTAAGATCTCGGCGATATTATTTGACAACATTCCTGTCGAGTTGGCGTCTACGTCTCCGTGGGACTTTTATATACATCAATAGCGTAATATAACCTAACCTAACACAACCTAACATCTCGGTACTAATATTTGACAACATTCCTGGCGAGTTGGACTCTACGTCTCCGTGGGAATTTTATATATATCAATAGCGTAATATAACCTAACCTAACCCAACCTAACACCTCGGCGGTAATATTTGACAACATTCCTGGCGAGTTGGCCTCTACGTTTCCGTGGGGCTTTTATATACATCAATAACGTAATATAACCTAACCTAACCCAAAGTAACGTCTCGGAGGTAATGTTTAACCACATTCCTGGCTTGTTGGCCTCTACGTTTCCGTGAGACCTTTATATACATCAATAACGTAATATAACCTAACCTAACCCAACCTAACATCTCGGCGGTAATAGTTGACAACATTCCTGGCGAGTTGGCCTCTACGTCTCCGTGGGACCTTTATATACATCAATAGCGTAATATAACCTAACCTAACACAACCTAACATCTCGGTACTAATATTTGACAACATTCCTGGCGTATTGGCCTCTACGTCTCCGTGAGACTTTCATATCCATCAATAACGTAATATAACCTTATATAAACCAACCTAACCTCTCGGCGCTATTATTTGACAACATTCCTGGCGAGTTGGCCTCTACGTCTCCGTGGGACCTTCATATACATCAATAACGTAATATATCCTAACCTAACCCAACCCAAACTCTCGGTACTAATATTTGACAACATTCCTGGCGAGTTGGACTCTACGTCTCCGTGGGACCTTCATATACATCAATAACGTAATATAACCTAACCTAACCCAACCCAACCTCTCGGTACTAATATTTGACAACATTCCTGGCGTGTTTGCCTCTACGTCTCCGTGGGACCTTCATATACATCAATAACGCAATATAACCTAACCTAACCCAACCTAACCTTTCGGCGCTATTATTTGACCACATTCCTGGCTTGTTGGCATCTACGTCTCCGTGGGACTTTTATACACATCAATAGCGTAATATAAACTAACCTAACCCAACCTAACCTTTCGGCGCTATTATTTGACAACATTCCTGGCGAATTATCCTCTACGTCTCCGTGAGACCTTCATATCCATCAATAACGTAATATAACCTAACCTAACCCAACCTAACCTTTCGGCGCTATTATTTGACAACATTCCTGGCGAGTTGGCCTCTACGTCTCCGTGGGACTTTTATATACATCAATAACGTAATATAACCTAACCTAACCCAACCTAACCTTTCGGCGCTATTATTTGACAACATTCCTGGCGAGTTGGCTTCTACGTCTCCGTGGGACTTTTGTATACATCAATAGCGTAATATAACTTAACCTACCCCAAAATAACATCTCGGTACTAATATTTGACAAGATTCCTGGCGAGTTGGACTCTACGTCTCCGTGGGACCTTCATGTACATCAATAACGTAAAATAACCTAACCTAAGCCAACCTAACATTTCGGCGGTAATATTTGACAACATTCCTGGCATGTTGGCCTCTACATCTCCGTGGGGCCTTTATATACATTAATAACGTAATATAACCTAAGCTAACACAACCCAACCTCTCGGTACTAATATTTGACAACATTCCTGGCGAGTTGGCCTCTACGTCTCCGTGGGACCTTCATATACATCAATAACGCAATGTAACCTAACCTAATCCAACCTAACCTTTCGGCGGTAATATTTGACAACATTCCTGGCATGTTGGCCTCTACATCTCCGTGGGGCCTTTATATACATTAATAACGTAATATAACCTAACCTAACACAACCCAACCTCTCGGTACTAATATTTGACAACATTCCTGGCGAGTTGGCCTCTACGTCTCCGTGGGACCTTCATATACATCAATAACGCAATATAACCTAACCTAATCCAACCTAACCTTTCGGCGGTAATATTTGACAACATTCCTGGCATGTTGGCCTCTACATCTCCGTGGGGCCTTTATATACATTAATAACGTAATATAACCTAACCTAACACAACCCAACCTCTCGGTACTAATATTTGACAACATTCCTGGCTTGTTGGCCTCTACGCTTCCGTGAGACCTTTATATACATCAATAACGTAATATAACCTAACCTAACCCAACCTAACATCTCGGCGGTAATAGTTGACAACATTCCTGGCGAATTGGCCTCTACGTCTCCGTGAGACCTTCATATCCATCAATAACGTAATATAACCTTACATAACACAACCTAACCTCTCGGCGCTATTATTTGACAACATTCCTGGCGAGTTGGCCTCTACGTATCCGTGGGACTTTTATATACATCAATAACGTACTATAACCTATCCTAACACAACCCAAACTCTCGGCACTAATATTTGACAACATTCCTGGCGAGTTGGCCTCTACGTTTCCGTGGGGCTTTTATATACATCAATAACGTAATATAACCTAACCTAACCCAAAATAACGTCTCGGAGGTAATGTTTAACCACATTCCTGGCTTGTTGGCCTCTACGTTTCCGTGAGACCTTTATATACATCAATAACGTAATATAACCTAACCTAACCCAACCTAACATCTCGGCGGTAATATTTGACAACATTCCTGGCGAGTTGGCCTCTACGTCTCGGTGGGACCTTCATATCCATCAATAACGTAATATAACCTAACCTAACCCAACCTAACCTTTCGGCGCTATTATTTGACAACATTCCTGGCGAGATGGCCTCTACGTCTCCGTGGGACTTTTATATACATCAATAACGCAATATAACCTAACCTAACCCAACCTAACCTTTCGGCGCTATTATTTGACCACATTCCTGGCTTGTTGGCATCTACGTCTCCGTGGGACTTTTATACACATCAATAGCGTAATATAACCTAACCTAACCCAACCTAACCTTTCGGCGCTATTATTTGACAACATTCCTGGCGAATTATCCTCTACGTCTCCGTGAGACCTTCATATCCATCAATAACGTAATATAACCTAACCTAACCCAACCTAACCTTTCGGCGCTATTATTTGACAACATTCCTGGCGAGTTGGCCTCTACGTCTCCGTGGGACTTTTATATACATCAATAACGTAATATAACCTAACCTAACCCAACCTAACCTTTCGGCGCTATTATTTGACAACATTCCTGGCGAGTTGGCTTCTACGTCTCCGTGGGACTTTTGTATACATCAATAGCGTAATATAACTTAACCTACCCCAAAATAACATCTCGGTACTAATATTTGACAAGATTCCTGGCGAGTTGGACTCTACGTCTCCGTGGGACCTTCATGTACATCAATAACGTAAAATAACCTAACCTAAGCCAACCTAACATTTCGGCGGTAATATTTGACAACATTCCTGGCATGTTGGCCTCTACATCTCCGTGGGGCCTTTATATACATTAATAACGTAATATAACCTAACCTAACACAACCCAACCTCTCGGTACTAATATTTGACAACATTCCTGGCGAGTTGGCCTCTACGTCTCCGTGGGACCTTCATATACATCAATAACGCAATGTAACCTAACCTAATCCAACCTAACCTTTCGGCGGTAATATTTGACAACATTCCTGGCATGTTGGCCTCTACATCTCCGTGGGGCCTTTATATACATTAATAACGTAATATAACCTAACCTAACACAACCCAACCTCTCGGTACTAATATTTGACAACATTCCTGGCGAGTTGGCCTCTACGTCTCCGTGGGACCTTCATATACATCAATAACGCAATATAACCTAACCTAATCCAACCTAACCTTTCGGCGGTAATATTTGACAACATTCCTGGCATGTTGGCCTCTACATCTCCGTGGGGCCTTTATATACATTAATAACGTAATATAACCTAACCTAACACAACCCAACCTCTCGGTACTAATATTTGACAACATTCCTGGCTTGTTGGCCTCTACGCTTCCGTGAGACCTTTATATACATCAATAACGTAATATAACCTAACCTAACCCAACCTAACATCTCGGCGGTAATAGTTGACAACATTCCTGGCGAATTGGCCTCTACGTCTCCGTGAGACCTTCATATCCATCAATAACGTAATATAACCTTACATAACACAACCTAACCTCTCGGCGCTATTATTTGACAACATTCCTGGCGAGTTGGCCTCTACGTATCCGTGGGACTTTTATATACATCAATAACGTACTATAACCTATCCTAACACAACCCAAACTCTCGGCACTAATAGTTGACAACATTCCTGGCGAGTTGGCCTCTACGTTTCCGTGGGGCTTTTATATACATCAATAACGTAATATAACCTAACCTAACCCAAAATAACGTCTCGGAGGTAATGTTTAACCACATTCCTGGCTTGTTGGCCTCTACGTTTCCGTGAGACCTTTATATACATCAATAACGTAATATAACCTAACCTAACCCAACCTAACATCTCGGCGGTAATATTTGACAACATTCCTGGCGAGTTGGCCTCTACGTCTCCGTGGGACCTTCATATCCATCAATAACGTAATATAACCTAACCTAACCCAACCTAACCTTTCGGCGCTATTATTTGACAACATTCCTGGCGAGATGGCCTCTACGTCTCCGTGGGACTTTTATATACATCAATAACGTAATATAACCTAACCTAACCCAACCTAACCTTTCGGCGCTATTATTTGACAACATTCCTGGCGAGTTGGCCTCTACGTCTCCGTGGGACTTTTGTATACATCAATAACGTAATATAACCTAACCTAACCCAACCTAACCTTTCGGCGCTATTATTTGACAACATTCCTGGCGAATTATCCTCTACGTCTCCGTGAGACCTTCATATCCATCAATAACGTAATATAACCTAACCTAACCCAACCTAACCTTTCGGCGCTATTATTTGACAACATTCCTGGCGAGTTGGCCTCTACGTCTCCGTGGGACTTTTATATACATCAATAACGTAATATAACCTAACCTAACCCAACCTAACCTTTCGGCGCTATTATTTGACAACATTCCTGGCGAGTTGGCTTCTACGTCTCCGTGAGGCCTTCATATACATCAAAAACGTAATATAACCTAACCTAACCCAACGTAACATCTCGACTGTAATATTTGACAACATTCCTGCCTTGTTGGCCTCTACGTCTCCGTGGAACATTCATATCCATCAATAACGTAATTTAACCTAAAATAACCCAACGTAACATCTCGGCTGTAATATTTCACGACATTCCTGGCTTGTTGGCCTCTATGTTTCCGTGGGACCTTTATATACATCAATAACGTAATATAACCTAACCTAACTCAACCTAACATCTCGGCGGTAATATTTGACAACATTCCTGGCGAGTTGGCCTCTACGTCTCCGTGAGACCTTAATATCCATCAATAACGTAATATAACCTTATATAACCCAACCTAACCTCTCGGGGCTATTATTTGACAACATTCCTGTTGAGTTGGCCTCTACGTCTCCGAGGGACTTTTATATACATCAATATCGTAATATAACTTATCCTACACCAAACTAACATCTCGGTACTAATATTTGACAAGATTCCTGGCGAGTTGGACTCTACGTCTCCGTGGGACCTTCATGTACATCAATAACGTAAAATAACCTAACCTAAGCCAACCTAACATTTCGGCGGTATAATTTGACAACATTCCTGGCGAGTTGGCCTCTACGTCTCCGTGGGACCTTCATATACATCAATAACGTAATATAACCTAACCTAACCCAACCCAACCTGTGGGCGGTATAATTTGACCACATTCCTGGCTTGTTGGCCTCTAGGTCTCCGTGGGACTTTTATATACATCAATAGCGTAATACAACATAACCTAACCCAACCTAACATCTCGGCGATATTATTTGACAACATTCCTGTCGGGTTGGCGTCTACGTCTCCGTGAGACTTTTATATACATCAATAGCGTAATATAACCTAACCTAACCCAACCTAAGATCTCGGCGATATTATTTGACAACATTCCTGTCGAGTTGGCGTCTACGTCTCCGTGGGACTTTTATATACATCAATAGCGTAATATAACCTAACCTAACACAACCTAACATCTCGGTACTAATATTTGACAACATTCCTGGCGAGTTGGACTCTACGTCTCCGTGGGAATTTTATATATATCAATAGCGTAATATAACCTAACCTAACCCAACCTAACACCTCGGCGGTAATATTTGACAACATTCCTGGCGAGTTGGCCTCTACGTTTCCGTGGGGCTTTTATATACATCAATAACGTAATATAACCTAACCTAACCCAAAGTAACGTCTCGGAGGTAATGTTTAACCACATTCCTGGCTTGTTGGCCTCTACGTTTCCGTGAGACCTTTATATACATCAATAACGTAATATAACCTAACCTAACCCAACCTAACATCTCGGCGGTAATAGTTGACAACATTCCTGGCGAATTGGCCTCCACGTCTCCGTGAGACTTTCATATCCATCAATAACGTAATATAACGTTATATAAACCAACCTAACCTCTCGGCGCTATTATTTGACAACATTCCTGGCGAGTTGGCCTCTACGTCTCCGTGGGGCCTTTATATACATCAATAACGTAATATAACCTAACCTAACACAACCCAACGTCTCGGCACTAATATTTGACAACATTCCTGGCGAGTTGGCCTCTACGTTTCCGTGGGGCTTTTATATACATCAATAACGTAATATAACCTATCCTAACCCAAAGTAACGTCTCGGAGGTAATGTTTAACCACATTCCTGGCTTGTTGGCCCCTACGTTTCCGTGGGACTTTTATATACATCAATAACGTAATATAACCTAACCTAACCCAACCTAACCTTTCGGCGCTATTATTTGACAACATTACTGGCGAGTTGGCCTCTACGTCTCCGTGGGACTTTTATATACATCAATAACGTAATATAATCTAACCTAACCCAACCTAACCTGTCGGCGCTATTATTTGACAACATTCCTGGCGAGTTGCACTCTACGTCTCCGTGGGACCTCCATGTACATCATTAACGTAAAATAACCTAACCTAAGCCAACCTAACATTTCGGCGGTAATATTTGACAACATTCCTGTCGAGTTGGCCTCTACGTCTCAATGGGGCCTTTCTATACATCAATAACGTAATATAACCTAACCTAACACAACCCAACCTCTCGGTACTAATATTTGACAAGATTCCTGGCGAGTTGGCCTCTACGTCTCCGTGGGACCATCATATACATCAATAGCGTAATATAACCTAACCTAAGCCAACCTAACATTTCGGCGGTAATATTTGACAACATTCCTGGCGAGTTGGCCTCTACGTCTCCGTGGGACCTTTATATACATCAATAGCGTAATATAACCTAACCTAACACAACCTAACATCTCGGTACTAATATTTGACAACATTCCTGGCGTATTGGCCTCTACGTCTCCGTGAGACTTTCATATCCATCAATAACGTAATATAACCTTATATAAACCAACCTAACCTCTCGGCGCTATTATTTGACAACATTCCTGGCGAGTTGGCCTCTACGTCTCCGTGGGACCTTCATATACATCAATAACGTAATATATCCTAACCTAACCCAACCCAAACTCTCGGTACTAATATTTGACAACATTCCTGGCGAGTTGGACTCTACGTCTCCGTGGGACCTTCATATACATCAATAACGCAATATAACCTAACCTAACCCAACCTAACCTTTCGGCGCTATTATTTGACCACATTCCTGGCTTGTTGGCATCTACGTCTCCGTGGGACTTTTATACACATCAATAGCGTAATATAACCTAACCTAACCTAACCTAAGATCTCGGCGATATTATTTGACAACATTCCTGTCGAGTTGGCCACTACGTCTCCGTGGGACTTTTATATACATCAATAACGTAATATAACCTAACCTAACCCAACCTAACCTTTCGGCGCTATTATTTGACAACATTCCTGGCGAATTATCCTCTACGTCTCCGTGAGACCTTCATATCCATCAATAACGTAATATAACCTAACCTAACCCAACCTAACCTTTCGGCGCTATTATTTGACAACATTCCTGGCGAGTTGGCCTCTACGTCTCCGTGGGACTTTTATATACATCAATAACGTAATATAACCTAACCTAACCCAACCTAACCTTTCGGCGCTATTATTTGACAACATTCCTGGCGAGTTGGCTTCTACGTCTCCGTGGGACTTTTGTATACATCAATAGCGTAATATAACTTAACCTACCCCAAAATAACATCTCGGTACTAATATTTGACAAGATTCCTGGCGAGTTGGACTCTACGTCTCCGTGGGACCTTCATGTACATCAATAACGTAAAATAACCTAACCTAAGCCAACCTAACATTTCGGCGGTAATATTTGACAACATTCCTGGCATGTTGGCCTCTACATCTCCGTGGGGCCTTTATATACATTAATAACGTAATATAACCTAACCTAACACAACCCAACCTCTCGGTACTAATATTTGACAACATTCCTGGCGAGTTGGCCTCTACGTCTCCGTGGGACCTTCATATACATCAATAACGCAATATAACCTAACCTAATCCAACCTAACCTTTCGGCGGTAATATTTGACAACATTCCTGGCATGTTGGCCTCTACATCTCCGTGGGGCCTTTATATACATTAATAACGTAATATAACCTAACCTAACACAACCCAACCTCTCGGTACTAATATTTGACAACATTCCTGGCGAGTTGGCCTCTACGTCTCCGTGGGACCTTCATATACATCAATAACGCAATATAACCTAACCTAATCCAACCTAACCTTTCGGCGGTAATATTTGACAACATTCCTGGCATGTTGGCCTCTACATCTCCGTGGGGCCTTTATATACATTAATAACGTAATATAACCTAACCTAACACAACCCAACCTCTCGGTACTAATATTTGACAACATTCCTGGCTTGTTGGCCTCTACGCTTCCGTGAGACCTTTATATACATCAATAACGTAATATAACCTAACCTAACCCAACCTAACATCTCGGCGGTAATATTTGACAACATTCCTGGCGAGTTGGCCTCTACGTCTCCGTGGGACCTTCATATCCATCAATAACGTAATATAAACTAACCTAACCCAACCTAACCTTTCGGCGCTATTATTTGACAACATTCCTGGCGAGATGGCCTCTACGTCTCCGTGGGACTTTTATATACATCAATAACGTAATATAACCTAACCTAACCCAACCTAACCTTTCGGCGCTATTATTTGACAACATTCCTGGCGAGTTGGCCTCTACGTCTCCGTGGGACTTTTGTATACATCAATAACGTAATATAACCTAACCTAACCCAACCTAACCTTTCGGCGCTATTATTTGACAACATTCCTGGCGAATTATCCTCTACGTCTCCGTGAGACCTTCATATCCATCAATAACGTAATATAACCTAACCTAACCCAACCTAACCTTTCGGCGCTATTATTTGACAACATTCCTGGCGAGTTGGCCTCTACGTCTCCGTGGGACTTTTATATACATCAATAACGTAATATAACCTAACCTAACCCAACCTAACCTTTCGGCGCTATTATTTGACAACATTCCTGGCGAGTTGGCTTCTACGTCTCCGTGGGACTTTTGTATACATCAATAGCGTAATATAACTTAACCTACCCCAAAATAACATCTCGGTACTATTATTTGACAACATTCCTGGCGAGTTGCACTCTACGTCTCCGTGGGACCTTCATGTACATCAATAACGTAAAATAACCTAACCTAAGCCAACCTAACATTTCGGCGGTAATATTTGACAACATTCCTGGCATGTTGGCCTCTACATCTCCGTGGGGCCTTTATATACATTAATAACGTAATATAACCTAACCTAACACAACCCAACCTCTCGGTACTAATATTTGACAACATTCCTGGCGAGTTGGCCTCTACGTCTCCGTGGGACCTTCATATACATCAATAACGCAATATAACCTAACCTAATCCAACCTAACCTTTCGGCGGTAATATTTGACAACATTCCTGGCATGTTGGCCTCTACATCTCCGTGGGGCCTTTATATACATTAATAACGTAATATAACCTAACCTAACACAACCCAACCTCTCGGTACTAATATTTGACAACATTCCTGGCGAGTTGGCCTCTACGTCTCCGTGGGACCTTCATATACATCAATAACGCAATATAACCTAACCTAATCCAACCTAACCTTTCGGCGGTAATATTTGACAACATTCCTGGCATGTTGGCCTCTACATCTCCGTGGGGCCTTTATATACATTAATAACGTAATATAACCTAACCTAACACAACCCAACCTCTCGGTACTAATATTTGACAACATTCCTGGCTTGTTGGCCTCTACGCTTCCGTGAGACCTTTATATACATCAATAACGTAATATAACCTAACCTAACCCAACCTAACATCTCGGCGGTAATATTTGACAACATTCCTGGCGAGTTGGCCTCTACGTCTCCGTGGGACCTTCATATCCATCAATAACGTAATATAAACTAACCTAACCCAACCTAACCTTTCGGCGCTATTATTTGACAACATTCCTGGCGAGATGGCCTCTACGTCTCCGTGGGACTTTTATATACATCAATAACGTAATATAACCTAACCTAACCCAACCTAACCTTTCGGCGCTATTATTTGACAACATTCCTGGCGAGTTGGCCTCTACGTCTCCGTGGGACTTTTGTATACATCAATAACGTAATATAACCTAACCTAACCCAACCTAACCTTTCGGCGCTATTATTTGACAACATTCCTGGCGAATTATCCTCTACGTCTCCGTGAGACCTTCATATCCATCAATAACGTAATATAACCTAACCTAACCCAACCTAACCTTTCGGCGCTCTTATTTGACAACATTCCTGGCGAGTTGGCCTCTACGTCTCCGTGGGACTTTTATATACATCAATAACGTAATATAACCTAACCTAACCCAACCTAACCTTTCGGCGCTATTATTTGACAACATTCCTGGCGAGTTGGCTTCTACGTCTCCGTGGGACTTTTGTATACATCAATAGCGTAATATAACTTAACCTACCCCAAAATAACATCTCGGTACTATTATTTGACAACATTCCTGGCGAGTTGCACTCTACGTCTCCGTGGGACCTTCATGTACATCAATAACGTAAAATAACCTAACCTAAGCCAACCTAACATTTCGGCGGTAATATTTGACAACATTCCTGGCATGTTGGCCTCTACATCTCCGTGGGGCCTTTATATACATTAATAACGTAATATAACCTAACCTAACACAACCCAACCTCTCGGTACTAATATTTGACAACATTCCTGGCGAGTTGGCCTCTACGTCTCCGTGGGACCTTCATATACATCAATAACGCAATATAACCTAACCTAATCCAACCTAACCTTTCGGCGGTAATATTTGACAACATTCCTGGCATGTTGGCCTCTACATCTCCGTGGGGCCTTTATATACATTAATAACGTAATATAACCTAACCTAACACAACCCAACCTCTCGGTACTAATATTTGACAACATTCCTGGCGAGTTGGCCTCTACGTCTCCGTGGGACCTTCATATACATCAATAACGCAATATAACCTAACCTAATCCAACCTAACCTTTCGGCGGTAATATTTGACAACATTCCTGGCATGTTGGCCTCTACATCTCCGTGGGGCCTTTATATACATTAATAACGTAATATAACCTAACCTAACACAACCCAACCTCTCGGTACTAATATTTGACAACATTCCTGGCTTGTTGGCCTCTACGCTTCCGTGAGACCTTTATATACATCAATAACGTAATATAACCTAACCTAACCCAACCTAACATCTCGGCGGTAATATTTGACAACATTCCTGGCGAGTTGGCCTCTACGTCTCCGTGGGACCTTCATATCCATCAATAACGTAATATAAACTAACCTAACCCAACCTAACCTTTCGGCGCTATTATTTGACAACATTCCTGGCGAGATGGCCTCTACGTCTCCGTGGGACTTTTATATACATCAATAACGTAATATAACCTAACCTAACCCAACCTAACCTTTCGGCGCTATTATTTGACAACATTCCTGGCGAGTTGGCCTCTACGTCTCCGTGGGACTTTTGTATACATCAATAACGTAATATAACCTAACCTAACCCAACCTAACCTTTCGGCGCTATTATTTGACAACATTCCTGGCGAATTATCCTCTACGTCTCCGTGAGACCTTCATATCCATCAATAGCGTAATATAACCTAACCTAAACCAACCTAACCTTTCGGCGCTATTATTTGACAACATTCCTGGCGAGTTGGCCTCTACGTCTCCGTGGGACTTTTATATACATCAATAACGTAATATAACCTAACCTAACCCAACCTAACCTTTCGGCGCTATTATTTGACAACATTCCTGGCGAGTTGGCTTCTACGTCTCCGTGGGACTTTTGTATACATCAATAGCGTAATATAACTTAACCTACCCCAAAATAACATCTCGGTACTAATATTTGACAAGATTCCTGGCGAGTTGGACTCTACGTCTCCGTGGGACCTTCATGTACATCAATAACGTAAAATAACCTAACCTAAGCCAACCTAACATTTCGGCGGTAATATTTGACAACATTCCTGGCATGTTGGCCTCTACATCTCCGTGGGGCCTTTATATACATTAATAACGTAATATAACCTAACTTAACACAACCCAACCTCTCGGTACTAATATTTGACAACATTCCTGGCGAGTTGGCCTCTACGTCTCCGTGGGACCTTCATATATATCAATAACGTAATATAACCTAACCTAACCCAACCCAAACTCTCGGTACTAATATTTGACAACATTCCTGGCGAGTTGGACTCTACGTATCCGTGGGAATTTTATATATATCAATAGCGTAATATAACCTAACCTAAGCCAACCTAACATTTCGGCGGTAATATTTGACAACATTCCTGGCAAGTTGGCCTCTACGTCTCCGTGGGACCTTCATATACATCAATAACGTAATATAACCTAACCTAACCCAACCCAACCTCTCGGTACTAATATTTGAAAACATTCCTGGCGTGTTTGCCTCTACGTCTCCGTGGGACCTTCATATACATCAATAACGCAATATAACCTAACCTAACCCAACCTAACCTTTCGGCGCTATTATTTGACCACATTCCTGGCTTGTTGGCATCTACGTCTCCGTGGGACTTTTATATACATCAATAGCGTAATATAACCTAACCTAACCCAACCTAAGATCTCGGCGATATTATTTGACAACATTCCTGGCGAGTTGGCCTCTACGTCTCCGTGGGACCTTTATATACATCAATAGCGTAATATAACCTAACCTAACACAACCTAACATCTCGGTACTAATATTTGACAACATTCCTGGCGTATTGGCCTCTACGTCTCCGTGAGACTTTCATATCCATCAATAACGTAATATAACCTTATATAAACCAACCTAACCTCTCGGCGCTATTATTTGACAACATTCCTGGCGAGTTGGCCTCTACGTCTCCGTGGGACCTTCATATACATCAATAACGTAATATATCCTAACCTAACCCAACCCAAACTCTCGGTACTAATATTTGACAACATTCCTGGCGAGTTGGACTCTACGTCTCCGTGGGACCATCATATACATCAATAGCGTAATATAACCTAACCTAAGCCAACCTAATATTTCGGCGGTAATATTTGACAACATTCCTGGCGAGTTGGCCTCTACGTCTCCGTGGGACCTTTATATACATCAATAGCGTAATATAACCTAACCTAACCCAACCTACGATCTCGGCATTAATATTTGACAACATTCCTGGCGTGTTGGCCTCTACGTCTCCGTGAGACCTTCATATC
The DNA here is from genome assembly GCA_963969225.1 of Xylocopa violacea. Lineage (NCBI taxonomy): Eukaryota > Metazoa > Arthropoda > Insecta > Hymenoptera > Apidae > Xylocopa > Xylocopa violacea. The sequence continues at coordinate 2,823,462 of CAXAJV010001290.1, read as the reverse complement.
CATCAATAACGTAATATAACCTAACCTAACCCAACCTAACCTTTCGGCGCTATTATTTGACAACATTCCTGGCGAGTTGGCCTCTACGTATCCGTGGGACCTTCATATACATCAATAACGTAATATAACCTAACCTAACCCAACCCAACCTCTCGGTACTAATATTTGACAACATTCCTGGCGAGTTTGCCTCTACGATTCCGCGGGACCTTCATATACATCAATAACGCAATATAACCTAACCTAACCCAACCTAACCTTTCGGCGCTATTATTTGACCACATTCCTGGCTTGTTGGCATCTACGTCTCCGTGGGACTTTTATATACATCAATAGCGTAATATAACCTAACCTAACCCAACCTAAGATCTCGGCGATATTATTTGACAACATTCCTGTCGAGTTGGCCACTACGTCTCCGTGGGACTTTTATATACATCAATAGCGTAATATAACCTAACCTAACACAACCTAACATCTCGGTACTAATATTTGACAACATTCCTGGCGTATTGGCCTCTACGTCTCCGTGAGACTTTCATATCCATCAATAACGTAATATAACCTTATATAAACCAACCTAACCTCTCGGCGCTATTATTTGAAAACATTCCTGGCGAGTTGGCCTCTACGTCTCCGTGGGACCTTCATATACATCAATAACGTAATATAACCTAACCTAACCCAACCCAACCTCTCGGTAGTAATATTTGACAACATTCCTGGCGAGTTGGCCTCTACGTCTCCGTGGGACCTTCATGTACATCAATAACGTAAAATAACCTAACCTAAGCCAACCTAACATTTCGGCGCTATTATTTGACAACATTCCTGGCGAGTTGGCCTCTACGTCTCCGTGGGACCTTCATATACATCAATAACGTAATATAACCTAACCTAACCCAACCCAAACTCTCGGTACTAATATTTGACAACATTCCTGGCGAGTTGGCCTCTACGTCTCCGTGGGACCTTCATATACATCAATAACGTAATATAACCTAACCTAACCCAACCTAACCTTTCGGCGCTATTATTTGACCACATTCCTGGCTTGTTGGCCTCTACGTCTCCGTGGGACATTCATATCCATGAATAACGTAATTTAACCTAAAATAACCCAACGTAACATCTCGGCTGTAATATTTCACAACATTCCTGGCTTGTTGGCCTCTATGTTTCCGTGGGACCTTTATATACATCAATAACGTAATATAACCTAACCTAACCCAACCTAACATCTCGGCGGTAATATTTGACAACATTCCTGGCGAGTTGGCCTCTACGTCTCCGTGAGACCTTCATATCCATCAATAACGTAATATAACCTTATATAACCCAACCTAACCTCTGGGCGCTATTATTTGACAACATTCCTGTTGAGTTGGCCTCTACGTCTCCGAGGGACTTTTATATACATCAATAGCGTAATATAACTTAACCTACCCCAAACTAACATCTCGGTACTAATATTTGACAAGATTCCTGGCGAGTTGTACTCTACGTCTCCGTGGGACCTTCATGTACATCAATAACGTAAAATAACCTAACCTAAGCCAACCTAACATTTCGGCGGTAATATTTGACAACATTCCTGGCATGTTGGCCTCTACATCTCCGTGGGGCCTTTATATACATTAATAACGTAATATAACCTAACTTAACACAACCCAACCTCTCGGTACTAATATTTGACAACATTCCTGGCGAGTTGGCCTCTACGTCTCCGTGGGACCTTCATATATATCAATAACGTAATATAACCTAACCTAACCCAACCCAAACTCTCGGTACTAATATTTGACAACATTCCTGGCGAGTTGGACTCTACGTATCCGTGGGAATTTTATATATATCAATAGCGTAATATAACCTAACCTAAGCCAACCTAACATTTCGGCGGTAATATTTGACAACATTCCTGGCAAGTTGGCCTCTACGTCTCCGTGGGACCTTCATATACATCAATAACGTAATATAACCTAACCTAACCCAACCCAACCTCTCGGTACTAATATTTGAAAACATTCCTGGCGTGTTTGCCTCTACGTCTCCGTGGGACCTTCATATACATCAATAACGCAATATAACCTAACCTAACCCAACCTAACCTTTCGGCGCTATTATTTGACCACATTCCTGGCTTGTTGGCATCTACGTCTCCGTGGGACTTTTATATACATCAATAGCGTAATATAACCTAACCTAACCCAACCTAAGATCTCGGCGATATTATTTGACAACATTCCTGTCGAGTTGGCCACTACGTCTCCGTGGGACTTTTATATACATCAATAGCGTAATATAACCTAACCTAACACAACCTAACATCTCGGTACTAATATTTGACAACATTCCTGGCGTATTGGCCTCTACGTCTCCGTGAGACTTTCATATCCATCAATAACGTAATATAACCTTATATAAACCAACCTAACCTCTCGGCGCTATTATTTGACAACATTCCTGGCGAGTTGGCCTCTACGTGTCCGTGGGACTTTTATATACATCAATAACGTAATATAACCTAACCTAACCCAACCTAACCTGTCGGCGCTATTATTTGACAACATTCCTGGCGAGTTGGCCTCTACGTCTCCGTGGGACCTTCATATACATCAATAACGTAATATAACCTAACCTAACCTAACCCAAACTCTCGGTACTAATATTTGACAACATTCCTGGCGAGTTGGCCTCTACGTCTCAATGGGGCCTTTCTATACATCAATAACGTAATATAACCTAACCTAACACAACCCAACCTCTCGGTACTAATATTTGACAAGATTCCTGGCGAGTTGGCCTCTACGTCTCCGTGGGACCTTCATATACATCAATAACGTAATATATCCTAACCTAACCCAACCCAAACTCTCGGTACTAATATTTGACAACATTCCTGGCGAGTTGGACTCTACGTCTCCGTGGGACCTTCATATACATCAATAACGTAATATAACCTAACCTAACCCAACCCAACCTCTCGGTACTAATATTTGACAACATTCCTGGCGTGTTTGCCTCTACGTCTCCGTGGGACCTTCATATACATCATTAACGCAATATAACCTAACCTAACCCAACCTAACCTTTCGGCGCTATTATTTGACCACATTCCTGGCTTGTTGGCATCTACGTCTCCGTGGGACTTTTATACACATCAATAGCGTAATATAACCTAACCTAACCCAACCTAACCTTTCGGCGCTATTATTTGACAACATTCCTGGCGAGTTGGCTTCTACGTCTCCGTGGGACTTTTGTATACATCAATAGCGTAATATAACTTAACCTACCCCAAAATAACATCTCGGTACTAATATTTGACAAGATTCCTGGCGAGTTGGACTCTACGTCTCCGTGGGACCTTCATGTACATCAATAACGTAAAATAACCTAACCTAAGCCAACCTAACATTTCGGCGGTAATATTTGACAACATTCCTGGCATGTTGGCCTCTACATCTCCGTGGGGCCTTTATATACATTAATAACGTAATATAACCTAACCTAACACAACCCAACCTCTCGGTACTAATATTTGACAACATTCCTGGCGAGTTGGCCTCTACGTCTCCGTGGGACCTTCATATACATCAATAACGCAATATAACCTAACCTAATCCAACCTAACCTTTCGGCGGTAATATTTGACAACATTCCTGGCATGTTGGCCTCTACATCTCCGTGGGGCCTTTATATACATTAATAACGTAATATAACCTAACCTAACACAACCCAACCTCTCGGTACTAATATTTGACAACATTCCTGGCGAGTTGGCCTCTACGTCTCCGTGGGACCTTCATATACATCAATAACGCAATATAACCTAACCTAATCCAACCTAACCTTTCGGCGGTAATATTTGACAACATTCCTGGCATGTTGGCCTCTACATCTCCGTGGGGCCTTTATATACATTAATAACGTAATATAACCTAACCTAACACAACCCAACCTCTCGGTACTAATATTTGACAACATTCCTGGCTTGTTGGCCTCTACGCTTCCGTGAGACCTTTATATACATCAATAACGTAATATAACCTAACCTAACCCAACCTAACATCTCGGCGGTAATATTTGACAACATTCCTGGCGAGTTGGCCTCTACGTCTCCGTGGGACCTTCATATCCATCAATAACGTAATATAAACTAACCTAACCCAACCTAACCTTTCGGCGCTATTATTTGACAACATTCCTGGCGAGATGGCCTCTACGTCTCCGTGGGACTTTTATATACATCAGTAACGTAATATAACCTAACCTAACCCAACCTAACCTTTCGGCGCTATTATTTGACAACATTCCTGGCGAGTTGGCCTCTACGTCTCCGTGGGACTTTTGTATACATCAATAACGTAATATAACCTAACCTAACCCAACCTAACCTTTCGGCGCTATTATTTGACAACATTCCTGGCGAATTATCCTCTACGTCTCCGTGAGACCTTCATATCCATCAATAACGTAATATAACCTAACCTAACCCAACCTAACCTTTCGGCGCTATTATTTGACAACATTCCTGGCGAGTTGGCCTCTACGTCTCCGTGGGACTTTTATATACATCAATAACGTAATATAACCTAACCTAACCCAACCTAACCTTTCGGCGCTATTATTTGACAACATTCCTGGCGAGTTGGCTTCTACGTCTCCGTGGGACTTTTGTATACATCAATAGCGTAATATAACTTAACCTACCCCAAAATAACATCTCGGTACTATTATTTGACAACATTCCTGGCGAGTTGCACTCTACGTCTCCGTGGGACCTTTATATACATCAATAGCGTAATATAACCTAACCTAACACAACCTAACATCTCGGTACTAATATTTGACAACATTCCTGGCGTATTGGCCTCTACGTCTCCGTGAGACTTTCATATCCATCAATAACGTAATATAACCTTATATAAACCAACCTAACCTCTCGGCGCTATTATTTGACAACATTCCTGGCGAGTTGGCCTCTACGTCTCCGTGGGACCTTCATATACATCAATAACGTAATATATCCTAACCTAACCCAACCCAACCTCTCGGTACTAATATTTGACAACATTCCTGGCGTGTTTGCCTCTACGTCTCCGTGGGACCTTCATATACATCAATAACGCAATATAACCTAACCTAACCCAACCTAACCTTTCGGCGCTATTATTTGACCACATTCCTGGCTTGTTGGCATCTACGTCTCCGTGGGACTTTTATACACATCAATAGCGTAATATAACCTAACCTAACCTAACCTAAGATCTCGGCGATATTATTTGACAACATTCCTGTCGAGTTGGCCACTACGTCTCCGTGGGACTTTTATATACATCAATAACGTAATATAACCTAACCTAACCCAACCTAACCTTTCGGCGCTATTATTTGACAACATTCCTGGCGAATTATCCTCTACGTCTCCGTGAGACCTTCATATCCATCAATAACGTAATATAACCTAACCTAACCCAACCTAACCTTTCGGCGCTATTATTTGACAACATTCCTGGCGAGTTGGCCTCTACGTCTCCGTGGGACTTTTATATACATCAATAACGTAATATAACCTAACCTAACCCAACCTAACCTTTCGGCGCTATTATTTGACAACATTCCTGGCTTGTTGGCCTCTACGTCTCCGTGGGACCTTTATATACATCAATAGCGTAATATAACCTAACCTAACCCAACCTAAGATCTCGGCACTAATATTTGACAACATTCCTGTCGAGTTGGCTTCTACGTCTCCGTGAGGCCTTCATATACATCAAAAACGTAATATAACCTAACCTAACCCAACGTAACATCTCGACTGTAATATTTGACAACATTCCTGCCTTGTTGGCCTCTACGTCTCCGTGGAACATTCATATCCATCAATAACGTAATTTAACCTAAAATAACCCAACGTAACATCTCGGCTGTAATATTTCACAACATTCCTGGCTTGTTGGCCTCTATTTTTCCGTGGGACCTTTATATACATCAATAACGTAATATAACCTAACCTAACCCAACCTAACATCTCGGCGGTAATATTTGACAACATTCCTGGCGAGTTGGCCTCTACGTCTCCGTGAGACCTTAATATCCATCAATAACGTAATATAACCTTATATAACCCAACCTAACCTCTCGGGGCTATTATTTGACAACATTCCTGTTGAGTTGGCCTCTACGTCTCCGAGGGACTTTTATATACATCAATATCGTAATATAACTTAACCTACACCAAACTAACATCTCGGTACTAATATTTGACAAGATTCCTGGCGAGTTGGGCTCTACGTCTCCGTGGGACCTTCATGTACATCAATAACGTAAAATAACCTAACCTAAGCCAACCTAACATTTCGGCGGTATAATTTGACAACATTCCTGGCGAGTTGGCCTCTACGTCTCCGTGGGACCTTCATATACATCAATAACGTAATATAACCTAACCTAACCCAACCCAACCTCTGGGCGGTATTATTTGACCACATTCCTGGCTTGTTGGCCTCTACGTCTCCGTGGGACTTTTATATACATCAATAGCGTAATACAACATAACCTAACCCAACCTAAGATCTCGACGATATTATTTGACAACATTCCTGTCGGGTTGGCGTCTACGTCTCCGTGAGACTTTTATATACATCAATAGCGTAATGTAACCTAACCTAACCCAACCTAAGATCTCGGCGATATTATTTGACAACATTCCTGTCGAGTTGGCGTCTACGTCTCCGTGGGACTTTTATATACATCAATAGCGTAATATAACCTAACCTAACACAACCTAACATCTCGTTACTAATATTTGACAACATTCCTGGCGAGTTGGACTCTACGTCTCCGTGGGAATTTTATATATATCAATAGCGTAATATAACCTAACCTAACCCAACCTAACCTTTCGGCGCTATTATTTGACAACATTACTGGCGAGTTGGCCTCTACGTCTCCGTGGGACTTTTATATACATCAATAACGTAATATAATCTAACCTAACCCAACCTAACCTGTCGGCGCTAATATTTGACAACATTCCTGGCGAGTTGGACTCTACGTCTCCGTGGGACCTTCATGTACATCAATAACGTAAAATAACCTAACCTAAGCCAACCTAACATTTCGGCGGTAATATTTGACAACATTCCTGTCGAGTTGGCCTCTACGTCTCAATGGGGCCTTTCTATACATCAATAACGTAATATAACCTAACCTAAGACAACCCAACCTCTCGGTACTAATATTTGACAAGATTCCTGGCGAGTTGGCCTCTACGTCTCCGTGGGACCATCATATACATCAATAGCGTAATATAACCTAACCTAAGCCAACCTAATATTTCGGCGGTAATATTTGACAACATTCCTGGCGAGTTGGCCTCTACGTCTCCGTGGGACCTTTATATACATCAATAGCGTAATATAACCTAACCTAACCCAACCTACGATCTCGGCATTAATATTTGACAACATTCCTGGCGTGTTGGCCTCTACGTCTCCGTGAGACCTTCATATCCATCAATAACGTAATATAACCTAACCTAACCCAACCTAACCTTTCGGCGCTATTATTTGACAACATTCCTGGCGAGTTGGCCTCTACGTATCCGTGGGACCTTCATATACATCAATAACGTAATATAACCTAACCTAACCCAACCCAACCTCTCGGTACTAATATTTGACAACATTCCTGGCGAGTTTGCCTCTACGATTCCGTGGGACCTTCATATACATCAATAACGCAATATAACCTAACCTAACCCAACCTAACCTTTCGGCGCTATTATTTGACCACATTCCTGGCTTGTTGGCATCTACGTCTCCGTGGGACTTTTATATACATCAATAGCGTAATATAACCTAACCTAACCCAACCTAAGATCTCGGCGATATTATTTGACAACATTCCTGTCGAGTTGGCCACTACGTCTCCGTGGGACTTTTATATACATCAATAGCGTAATATAACCTAACCTAACACAACCTAACATCTCGGTACTAATATTTGACAACATTCCTGGCGTATTGGCCTCTACGTCTCCGTGAGACTTTCATATCCATCAATAACGTAATATAACCTTATATAAACCAACCTAACCTCTCGGCGCTATTATTTGACAACATTCCTGGCGAGTTGGCCTCTACGTCTCCGTGGGACCTTCATATACATCAATAACGTAATATAACCTAACCTAACCCAACCCAACCTCTCGGTACTAATATTTGACAACATTCCTGGCGTGTTTGCCTCTACGTCTCCGTGGGACCTTCATATACATCAATAACGCAATATAACCTAACCTAACGCAACCTGACCTTTCGGCGCTATTATTTGACCACATTCCTGGCTTGTTGGCATCTACGTCTCCGTGGGACTTTTATACACATCAATAGCGTAATATAACCTAACCTAACCTAACCTAAGATCTCGGCGATATTATTTGACAACATTCCTGTCGAGTTGGCCACTACGTCTCCGTGGGACTTTTATATACATCAATAACGTAATATAACCTAACCTAACCCAACCTAACCTTTCGGCGCTATTATTTGACAACATTCCTGGCGAGTTGGCCTCTACGTCTCCGTGGGACCTTCATATACATCAATAACGTAATATAACCTAACCTAACCCAACCCAAACTCTCGGTAGTAATATTTGACAACATTCCTGGCGAGTTGGCCTCTACGTCTCCGTGGGACCTTCATGTACATCAATAACGTAAAATAACCTAACCTAAGCCAACCTAACATTTCGGCGCTATTATTTGACAACATTCCTGGCGAGTTGGCCTCTACGTCTCCGTGGGACCTTCATATACATCAATAACGTAATATAACCTAACCTAACCCAACCCAAACTCTCGGTACTAATATTTGACAACATTCCTGGCGAGTTGGCCTCTACGTCTCCGTGGGACCTTCATATACATCAATAACGTAATATAACCTAACCTAACCCAACCTAAACTTTCGGCGCTATTATTTGACCACATTCCTGGCTTGTTGGCCTCTACGTCTCCGTGGGACATTCATATCCATGAATAACGTAATTTAACCTAAAATAACCCAACGTAACATCTCGGCTGTAATATTTCACAACATTCCTGGCTTGTTGGCCTCTATGTTTCCGTGGGACCTTTATATACATCAATAACGTAATATAACCTAACCTAACCCAACCTAACATCTCGGCGGTAATATTTGACAACATTCCTGGCGAGTTGGCCTCTACGTCTCCGTGAGACCTTCATATCCATCAATAACGTAATATAACCTTATATAACCCAACCTAACCTCTGGGCGCTATTATTTGACAACATTCCTGTTGAGTTGGCCTCTACGTCTCCGAGGGACTTTTATATACATCAATAGCGTAATATAACTTAACCTACCCCAAACTAACATCTCGGTACTAATATTTGACAAGATTCCTGGCGAGTTGTACTCTACGTCTCCGTGGGACCTTCATGTACATCAATAACGTAAAATAACCTAACCTAAGCCAACCTAACATTTCGGCGGTAATATTTGACAACATTCCTGGCATGTTGGCCTCTACATCTCCGTGGGGCCTTTATATACATTAATAACGTAATATAACCTAACTTAACACAACCCAACCTCTCGGTACTAATATTTGACAACATTCCTGGCGAGTTGGCCTCTACGTCTCCGTGGGATCTTCATATATATCAATAACGTAATATAACCTAACCTAACCCAACCCAAACTCTCGGTACTAATATTTGACAACATTCCTGGCGAGTTGGACTCTACGTCTCCGTGGGAATTTTATATATATCAATAGCGTAATATAACCTAACCTAAGCCAACCTAACATTTCGGCGGTAATATTTGACAACATTCCTGGCAAGTTGGCCTCTACGTCTCCGTGGGACCTTCATATACATCAATAACGTAATATAACCTAACCTAACCCAACCCAACCTCTCGGTACTAATATTTGAAAACATTCCTGGCGAGTTGGCCTCTACGTCTCCGTGGGACCTTCATATACATCAATAACGTAATATAACCTAACCTAACCCAACCTAACCTTTCGGCGCTATTATTTGACCACATTCCTGGCTTGTTGGCCTCTACGTCTCCGTGGGACATTCATATCCATCAATAACGTAATTTAACCTAAAATAACCCAACGTAACATCTCGGCTGTAATATTTCACAACATTCCTGGCTTGTTGGCCTCTATGTTTCCGTGGGACCTTTATATACATCAATAACGTAATATAACCTAACCTAACCCAACCTAACATCTCGGCGGTAATATTTGACAACATTCCTGGCGAGTTGGCCTCTACGTCTCCGTGAGACCTTCATATCCATCAATAACGTAATATAACCTTATATAACCCAACCTAACCTCTGGGCGCTATTATTTGACAACATTCCTGTTGAGTTGGCCTCTACGTCTCCGAGGGACTTTTATATACATCAATAGCGTAATATAACTTAACCTACCCCAAACTAACATCTCGGTACTAATATTTGACAAGATTCCTGGCGAGTTGGACTCTACGTCTCCGTGGGACCTTCATGTACATCAATAACGTAAAATAACCTAACCTAAGCCAACCTAACATTTCGGCGGTAATATTTGACAACATTCCTGGCATGCTGGCCTCTACATCTCCGTGGGGCCTTTATATACATTAATAGCGTAATATAACCTAACCTAACACAACCCAACCTCTCGGTACTAATATTTGACAACATTCCTGGCGAGTTGGCCTCTACGTCTCCGTGGGACCTTCATATACATCAATAACGCAATATAACCTAACCTAATCCAACCTAACCTTTCGGCGCTATTATTTGACAACATTCCTGGCTTGTTGGCCTCTACGTCTCCGTAGGACTTTTATATACATCAATAACTTAATATAACCTAACCTAATCCAACCTAATCTTTCGGCGCTATTATTTGACAACATTCCTGGCTTGTTGGCCTCTACGTCTCCATAGGACTTTTATATACATCAATAACGTAATATAACCTAACCTAACCCAACCTAACCTTTCGGCGCTATTATTTGACAACATTCCTGGCGAGTTGGCCTCTACGTCTCCGTGGGACCTTCATATATATCAATAACGTAATACAACCGAACCTAACCCAACCCAAACTCTCGGTACTAATATTTGACAACATTCCTGGCGAGTTGGACTCTACGTCTCCGTGGGAATTTTATATATATCAATAGCGTAATATAACCTAACCTAAGCCAACCTAACATTTCGGCGGTAATATTTGACAACATTCCTGGCAAGTTGGCCTCCACGTCTCCGTGGGACCTTCATATACATCAATAACGTAATATAACCTAACCTAACCCAACCCAACCTCTCGGTACTAATATTTGACAACATTCCTGGCGTGTTTGCCTCTACGTCTCCGTGGGACCTTCATATACATCAATAACGCAATATAACCTAACCTAACCCAACCTAACCTTTCGGCGCTATTATTTGACAACATTCCTGGCGAGTTGGCCTCTACGTCTCTGTGGGACCTTCATATACATCAATAACGTAATATAACCTAACCTAACCCAACCCAAACTCTCGGTACTAATATTTGACAACATTCCTGGCGAGTTGGCCTCTACGTCTCCGTGGTACCTTCATATACATCAATAACGTAATATAACCTAACCTAACCCAACCTAACCTTTCGGCGCTATTATTTGACCACATTCCTGGCTTGTTGGCCTCTACGTCTCCGTGGGACATTCATATCCATCAATAACGTAATTTAACCTAAAATAACCCAACGTAACATCTAGGCTGTAATATTTCACAACATTCCTGGCTTGTTGGCCTCTATGTTTCCGTGGGACCTTTATATACATCAATAACGTAATATAACCTAACCTAACCCAACCTAACATCTCGGCGGTAATATTTGACAACATTCCTGGCGAGTTGGCCTCTACGTCTCCGTGAGACCTTCATATCCATCAATAACGTAATATAACCTTCTATAACCCAACCTAACCTCTGGGCGCTATTATTTGACAACATTCCTGTTGAGTTGGCCTCTACGTCTCCGAGGGACTTTTATATACATCAATAGCGTAATATAACTTAACCTACCCCAAACTAACATCTCGGTACTAATATTTGACTAGATTCCTGGCGAGTTGGACTCTACGTCTCCGTGGGACCTTCATGTACATCAATAACGTAAAATAACCTAACCTAAGCCAACCTAACATTTCGGCGGTAATATTTGACAACATTCCTGGCATGTTGGCCTCTACATCTCCGTGGGGCCTTTATATACATTAATAACGTAATATAACCTAACCTAACACAACCCAACCTCTCGGTACTAATATTTGACAACATTCCTGGCGAGTTGGCCTCTACGTCTCCGTGGGACCTTCATATACATCAATAACGCAATATAACCTAACCTAATCCAACCTAACCTTTCGGCGCTATTATATGACAACATTCCTGGCTTGTTGGCCTCTACGTCTCCGTAGGACTTTTATATACATAAATAACTTAATATAACCTAACCTAATCCAACCTAACCTTTCGGCGCTATTATTTGACAACATTCCTGGCTTGTTGGCCTCTACGTCTCCGTAGGACTTTTATATACATCAATAACGTAATATAACCTATCCTAACCCAACCTAACCTTTCGGCGCTATTATTTGACAACATTCCTGTCGAGTTGGCCTCTACGTCTCCGTGGGACCTTCATATACATCAATAACGTAATATAACCTAACCTAACCCAACCCAAACTCTCGGTACTAATATTTGACAACATTCCTGGCGAGTTGGACTCTACGTCTCCGTGGGAATTTTATATATATCAATAGCGTAATATAACCTAACCTAAGCCAACCTAACATTTCGGCGGTAATATTTGACAACATTCCTGGCGAGTTGGCCTCTACGTCTCCGTGGGACCTTCATATACATCAATAACGTAATATAACCTAACCTAACCCAACCCAACCTCTCGGTACTAATATTTGACAACATTCCTGGCGTGTTTGCCTGTACGTCTCCGTGGGACCTTCATATACATCAATAACGTAATATAACCTAACCTAACCCAACCCAAACTCTCGGTACTAATATTTGACAACATTCCTGGCGAGTTGGCCTCTACGTCTCCGTGGGACCTTCATATACATCAATAACGTAATATAACCTAACCTAACCCAACCTAACCTTTCGGCGCTATTATTTGACCACATTCCTGGCTTGTTGGCCTCTACGTCTCCGTGGGACATTCATATCCATCAATAACGTAATTTAACCTAAAATAACCCAACGTAACATCTCGGCTGTAATATTTCACAACATTCCTGGCTTGTTGGCCTCTATGTTTCCGTGGGACCTTTATATACATGAATAACGTAATATAACCTAACCTAACCCAACCTAACATCTCGGCGGTAATATTTGACAACATTCCTGGCGAGTTGGCCTCTACGTCTCCGTGAGACCTTCATATCCATCAATAACGTAATATAACCTTATATAACCCAACCTAACCTCTGGGCGCTATTATTTGACAACATTCCTGTTGAGTTGGCCTCTACGTCTCCGAGGGACTTTTATATACATCAATAGCGTAATATAACTTAACCTACCCCAAACTAACATCTCGGTACTAATATTTGACAAGATTCCTGGCGAGTTGGACTCTACGTCTCCGTGGGACCTTCATGTACATCAATAACGTAAAATAACCTAACCTAAGCCAACCTAACATTTCGGCGGTAATATTTGACAACATTCCTGGCATGCTGGCCTCTACATCTCCGTGGGGCCTTTATATACATTAATAGCGTAATATAACCTAACCTAACACAACCCAACCTCTCGGTACTAATATTTGACAACATTCCTGGCGAGTTGGCCTCTACGTCTCCGTGGGACCTTCATATACATCAATAACGCAATATAACCTAACCTAATCCAACCTAACCTTTCGGCGCTATTATTTGACAACATTCCTGGCTTGTTGGCCTCTACGTCTCCGTAGGACTTTTATATACATCAATAACTTAATATAACCTAACCTAATCCAACCTAATCTTTCGGCGCTATTATTTGACAACATTCCTGGCTTGTTGGCATCTACGTCTCCATAGGACTTTTATATACATCAATAACGTAATATAACCTAACCTAACCCAACCTAACCTTTCGGCGCTATTATTTGACAACATTCCTGGCGAGTTGGCCTCTACGTCTCCGTGGGACCTTCATATACATCAATAACGTAATACAACCGAACCTAACCCAACCCAAACTCTCGGTACTAATATTTGACAACATTCCTGGCGAGTTGGACTCTACGTCTCCGTGGGAATTTTATATATATCAATAGCGTAATATAACCTAACCTAAGCCAACCTAACATTTCGGCGGTAATATTTGACAACATTCCTGGCAAGTTGGCCTCTACGTCTCCGTGGGACCTTCATATACATCAATAACGTAATATAACCTAACCTAACCCAACCCAACCTCTCGGTACTAATATTTGACAACATTCCTGGCGTGTTTGCCTCTACGTCTCCGTGGGACCTTCATATACATCAATAACGCAATATAACCTAACCTAACCCAACCTAACCTTTCGGCGCTATTATTTGACAACATTCCTGGCGAGTTGGCCTCTACGTCTCCGTGGGACCTTCATATACATCAATAACGTAATATAACCTAACCTAACCCAACTCAAACTCTCGGTACTAATATTTGACAACATTCCTGGCGTGTTTGCCTCTACGTCTCCGTGGGACCTTCATATACATCAATAACGCAATATAACCTAACCTAACCCAACCTAACCTTTCGGCGCTATTATTTGACCACATTCCTGGCTTGTTGGCATCTACGTCTCCGTGGGACTTTTATATACATCAATAGCGTAATATAACCTAACCTAACCCAACCTAAGATCTCGGCGATATTATTTGACAACATTCCTGTCGAGTTGGCCACTACGTCTCCGTGGGACTTTTATATACATCAATAGCGTAATATAACCTAACCTAACCCAACCTAATATCTCGGCGGTAATATTTGACAACATTCCTGGCGAGTTGGCCTCTACGTCTCCGTGAGACCTTCATATCCATCAATAACGTAATATAACCTTCTATAACCCAACCTAACCTCTGGGCGCTATTATTTGACAACATTCCTGTTGAGTTGGCCTCTACGTCTCCGAGGGACTTTTATATACATCAATAGCGTAATATAACTTAACCTACCCCAAACTAACATCTCGGTACTAATATTTGACAAGATTCCTGGCGAGTTGGACTCTACGTCTCCGTGGGACCTTCATGTACATCAATAACGTAAAATAACCTAACCTAACCCAACCTAACCTTTCGGCGCTATTATTTGACAACATTCCTGGCGAGTTGGCCTCTACGTATCCGTGGGACCTTCATATACATCAATAACGTAATATAACCTAACCTAACCCAACCCAACCTCTCGGTACTAATATTTGACAACATTCCTGGCGAGTTGGACTCTACGTCTCCGTGGGAATTTTATATATATCAATAGCGTAATATAACCTAACCTAAGCCAACCTAACATTTCGGCGGTAATATTTGACAACATTCCTGGCAAGTTGGCCTCTACGTCTCCGTGGGACCTTCATATACATCAATAACGTAATATAACTTAACCTACCCCAAACTAACATCTCGGTACTAATATTTGACAAGATTCCTGGCGAGTTGGACTCTACGTCTCCGTGGGACCTTCATGTACATCAATAACGTAAAATAACCTAACCTAACCCAACCTAACCTTTCGGCGCTATTATTTGACAACATTCCTGGTGAGTTGGCCTCTACGTATCCGTGGGACCTTCATATACATCAATAACGTAATATAACCTAACCTAACCCAACCCAACCTCTCGGTACTAATATTTGACAACATTCCTGGCGTGTTTGCCTCTACGTCTCCGTGGGACCTTCATATACATCAATAACGCAATATAACCTAACCTAACCCAACCTAACCTTTCGGCGCTATTATTTGACAACATTCCTGTCGAGTTGGCCACTACGTCTCCGTGGGACTTTTATATACATCAATAACGTAATATAACCTAACCTAACCCAACCCAAACTCTCGGTACTAATATTTGACAACATTCCTGGCGAGTTGGACTCTACGTCTCCGTGGGAATTTTATATATATCAATAGCGTAATATAACCTAACCTAAGCCAACCTAACATTTCGGCGGTAATATTTGACAACATTCCTGGCAAGTTGGCCTCTACGTCTCCGTGGGACCTTCATATACATCAATAACGTAATATAACTTAACCTACCCCAAACTAACATCTCGGTACTAATATTTGACAAGATTCCTGGCGAGTTGGACTCTACGTCTCCGTGGGACCTTCATGTACATCAATAACGTAAAATAACCTAACCTAAGCCAACCTAACATTTCGGCGGTAATATTTGACAACATTCCTGGCATGTTGGCCTCTACATCTCCGTGGGGCCTTTATATACATTAATAACGTAATATAACCTAACTTAACACAACCCAACCTCTCGGTACTAATATTTGACAACATTCCTGGCGAGTTGGCCTCTACGTCTCCGTGGGACCTTCATATACATCAATAACGCAATATAACCTAACCTAATCCAACCTAACCTTTCGGCGCTATTATTTGACAACATTCCTGGCTTGTTGGCCTCTACGTCTCCGTAGGACTTTTATATACGTCAATAACTTAATATAACCTAACCTAATCCAACCTAATCTTTCGGCGCTATTATTTGACAACATTCCTGGCTTGTTGGCCTCTACGTCTCCATAGGAATTTTATATACATCAATAACGTAATATAACCTAACCTAACCCAACCTAACCTTTCGGCGCTATTATTTGACAACATTCCTGGCGAGTTGGCCTCTACGTCTCCGTGGGACCTTCATATACATCAATAACGTAATATAACCTAACCTAACCCAACCCAAACTCCCGGTACTAATATTTGACAACATTCCTGGCGAGTTGGACTCTACGTCTCCGTGGGAATTTTATATACATCAATAACGCAATATAACCTAACCTAATCCAACCTAACCTTTCGGCGCTATTATATGACAACATTCCTGGCTTGTTGGCCTCTACGTCTCCGTAGGACTTTTATATACATAAATAACTTAATATAACCTAACCTAATCCAACCTAACCTTTCGGCGCTATTATTTGACAACATTCCTGGCTTGTTGGCCTCTACGTCTCCGTAGGACTTTTATATACATCAATAACGTAATATAACCTATCCTAACCCAACCTAACCTTTCGGCGCTATT
This sequence comes from Xylocopa violacea, assembly GCA_963969225.1. Taxonomy (NCBI): domain Eukaryota; kingdom Metazoa; phylum Arthropoda; class Insecta; order Hymenoptera; family Apidae; genus Xylocopa; species Xylocopa violacea. The sequence continues at coordinate 2,806,077 of CAXAJV010001290.1, read as the reverse complement.
ATTTGACAACATTCCTGTCGAGTTGGCCTCTACGTCTCCGTGGGACCTTCATATACATCAATAACGTAATATAACCTAACCTAACCCAACCCAAACTCTCGGTACTAATATTTGACAACATTCCTGGCGAGTTGGACTCTACGTCTCCGTGGGAATTTTATATATATCAATAGCGTAATATAACCTAACCTAAGCCAACCTAACATTTCGGCGGTAATATTTGACAACATTCCTGGCGAGTTGGCCTCTACGTCTCCGTGGGACCTTCATATACATCAATAACGTAATATAACCTAACCTAACCCAACCCAACCTCTCGGTACTAATATTTGACAACATTCCTGGCGTGTTTGCCTGTACGTCTCCGTGGGACCTTCATATACATCAATAACGTAATATAACCTAACCTAACCCAACCCAAACTCTCGGTACTAATATTTGACAACATTCCTGGCGAGTTGGCCTCTACGTCTCCGTGGGACCTTCATATACATCAATAACGTAATATAACCTAACCTAACCCAACCTAACCTTTCGGCGCTATTATTTGACCACATTCCTGGCTTGTTGGCCTCTACGTCTCCGTGGGACATTCATATCCATCAATAACGTAATTTAACCTAAAATAACCCAACGTAACATCTCGGCTGTAATATTTCACAACATTCCTGGCTTGTTGGCCTCTATGTTTCCGTGGGACCTTTATATACATGAATAACGTAATATAACCTAACCTAACCCAACCTAACATCTCGGCGGTAATATTTGACAACATTCCTGGCGAGTTGGCCTCTACGTCTCCGTGAGACCTTCATATCCATCAATAACGTAATATAACCTTATATAACCCAACCTAACCTCTGGGCGCTATTATTTGACAACATTCCTGTTGAGTTGGCCTCTACGTCTCCGAGGGACTTTTATATACATCAATAGCGTAATATAACTTAACCTACCCCAAACTAACATCTCGGTACTAATATTTGACAAGATTCCTGGCGAGTTGGACTCTACGTCTCCGTGGGACCTTCATGTACATCAATAACGTAAAATAACCTAACCTAAGCCAACCTAACATTTCGGCGGTAATATTTGACAACATTCCTGGCATGCTGGCCTCTACATCTCCGTGGGGCCTTTATATACATTAATAGCGTAATATAACCTAACCTAACACAACCCAACCTCTCGGTACTAATATTTGACAACATTCCTGGCGAGTTGGCCTCTACGTCTCCGTGGGACCTTCATATACATCAATAACGCAATATAACCTAACCTAATCCAACCTAACCTTTCGGCGCTATTATTTGACAACATTCCTGGCTTGTTGGCCTCTACGTCTCCGTAGGACTTTTATATACATCAATAACTTAATATAACCTAACCTAATCCAACCTAATCTTTCGGCGCTATTATTTGACAACATTCCTGGCTTGTTGGCCTCTACGTCTCCATAGGACTTTTATATACATCAATAACGTAATATAACCTAACCTAACCCAACCTAACCTTTCGGCGCTATTATTTGACAACATTCCTGGCGAGTTGGCCTCTACGTCTCCGTGGGACCTTCATATACATCAATAACGTAATACAACCGAACCTAACCCAACCCAAACTCTCGGTACTAATATTTGACAACATTCCTGGCGAGTTGGACTCTACGTCTCCGTGGGAATTTTATATATATCAATAGCGTAATATAACCTAACCTAAGCCAACCTAACATTTCGGCGGTAATATTTGACAACATTCCTGGCAAGTTGGCCTCTACGTCTCCGTGGGACCTTCATATACATCAATAACGTAATATAACCTAACCTAACCCAACCCAACCTCTCGGTACTAATATTTGACAACATTCCTGGCGTGTTTGCCTCTACGTCTCCGTGGGACCTTCATATACATCAATAACGCAATATAACCTAACCTAACCCAACCTAACCTTTCGGCGCTATTATTTGACAACATTCCTGGCGAGTTGGCCTCTACGTCTCCGTGGGACCTTCATATACATCAATAACGTAATATAACCTAACCTAACCCAACTCAAACTCTCGGTACTAATATTTGACAACATTCCTGGCGAGTTGGACTCTACGTCTCCGTGGGACCTTCATATACATCAATAACGTAATATAACCTAACCTAACCCAACCCAACCTCTGGGTACTAATATTTGACAACATTCCTGGCGTGTTTGCCTCTACGTCTCCGTGGGACCTTCATATACATCAATAACGCAATATAACCTAACCTAACCCAACCTAACCTTTCGGCGCTATTATTTGACCACATTCCTGGCTTGTTGGCATCTACGTCTCCGTGGGACTTTTATATACATCAATAGCGTAATATAACCTAACCTAACCCAACCTAAGATCTCGGCGATATTATTTGACAACATTCCTGTCGAGTTGGCCACTACGTCTCCGTGGGACTTTTATATACATCAATAGCGTAATATAACCTAACCTAACCCAACCTAATATCTCGGCGGTAATATTTGACAACATTCCTGGCGAGTTGGCCTCTACGTCTCCGTGAGACCTTCATATCCATCAATAACGTAATATAACCTTCTATAACCCAACCTAACCTCTGGGCGCTATTATTTGACAACATTCCTGTTGAGTTGGCCTCTACGTCTCCGAGGGACTTTTATATACATCAATAGCGTAATATAACTTAACCTACCCCAAACTAACATCTCGGTACTAATATTTGACAAGATTCCTGGCGAGTTGGACTCTACGTCTCCGTGGGACCTTCATGTACATCAATAACGTAAAATAACCTAACCTAACCCAACCTAACCTTTCGGCGCTATTATTTGACAACATTCCTGGCGAGTTGGCCTCTACGTATCCGTGGGACCTTCATATACATCAATAACGTAATATAACCTAACCTAACCCAACCCAACCTCTCGGTACTAATATTTGACAACATTCCTGGCGTGTTTGCCTCTACGTCTCCGTGGGACCTTCATATACATCAATAACGCAATATAACCTAACCTAACCCAACCTAACCTTTCGGCGCTATTATTTGACAACATTCCTGTCGAGTTGGCCTCTACGTCTCCGAGGGACTTTTATATACATCAATAGCGTAATATAACTTAACCTACCCCAAACTAACATCTCGGTACTAATATTTGACAAGATTCCTGGCGAGTTGGACTCTACGTCTCCGTGGGACCTTCATGTACATCAATAACGTAAAATAACCTAACCTAACCCAACCTAACCTTTCGGCGCTATTATTTGACAACATTCCTGGTGAGTTGGCCTCTACGTATCCGTGGGACCTTCATATACATCAATAACGTAATATAACCTAACCTAACCCAACCCAACCTCTCGGTACTAATATTTGACAACATTCCTGGCGTGTTTGCCTCTACGTCTCCGTGGGACCTTCATATACATCAATAACGCAATATAACCTAACCTAACCCAACCTAACCTTTCGGCGCTATTATTTGACAACATTCCTGTCGAGTTGGCCACTACGTCTCCGTGGGACTTTTATATACATCAATAACGTAATATAACCTAACCTAACCCAACCCAAACTCTCGGTACTAATATTTGACAACATTCCTGGCGAGTTGGACTCTACGTCTCCGTGGGAATTTTATATATATCAATAGCGTAATATAACCTAACCTAAGCCAACCTAACATTTCGGCGGTAATATTTGACAACATTCCTGGCAAGTTGGCCTCTACGTCTCCGTGGGACCTTCATATACATCAATAACGTAATATAACTTAACCTACCCCAAACTAACATCTCGGTACTAATATTTGACAAGATTCCTGGCGAGTTGGACTCTACGTCTCCGTGGGACCTTCATGTACATCAATAACGTAAAATAACCTAACCTAAGCCAACCTAACATTTCGGCGGTAATATTTGACAACATTCCTGGCATGTTGGCCTCTACATCTCCGTGGGGCCTTTATATACATTAATAACGTAATATAACCTAACTTAACACAACCCAACCTCTCGGTACTAATATTTGACAACATTCCTGGCGAGTTGGCCTCTACGTCTCCGTGGGACCTTCATATACATCAATAACGCAATATAACCTAACCTAATCCAACCTAACCTTTCGGCGCTATTATTTGACAACATTCCTGGCTTGTTGGCCTCTACGTCTCCGTAGGACTTTTATATACGTCAATAACTTAATATAACCTAACCTAATCCAACCTAATCTTTCGGCGCTATTATTTGACAACATTCCTGGCTTGTTGGCCTCTACGTCTCCATAGGAATTTTATATACATCAATAACGTAATATAACCTAACCTAACCCAACCTAACCTTTCGGCGCTATTATTTGACAACATTCCTGGCGAGTTGGCCTCTACGTCTCCGTGGGACCTTCATATACATCAATAACGTAATATAACCTAACCTAACCCAACCCAAACTCCCGGTACTAATATTTGACAACATTCCTGGCGAGTTGGACTCTACGTCTCCGTGGGAATTTTATATATATCAATAGCGTAATATAACCTAACCTAAGCCAACCTAACATTTCGGCGGTAATATTTGACAACATTCCTGGCAAGTTGGCCTCTACGTCTCCGTGGGACCTTCATATACATCAATAACGTAATATAACCTAACCTAACCCAACCCAACCACTCGGTACTAATATTTGACAACATTCCTGGCGTGTTTGCCTCTACGTCTCCGTGGGACCTTCATATACATCAATAGCGTAATATAACCTAACCTAACACAACCTAACATCTCGGTACTAATATTTGACAACATTCCTGGCGTATTGGCCTCTACGTCTCCGTGAGACTTTCATATCCATCAATAACGTAATATAACCTTATATAAACCAACCTAACCTCTCGGCGCTATTATTTGACAACATTCCTGGCGAGTTGGCCTCTACGTCTCCGTGGGACCTTCATATACATCAATAACGTAATATAACCTAACCTAACCCAACCCAAACTCTCGGTACTAATATTTGACGACATTCCTGGCGAGTTGGCCTCTACGTCTCCGTGGGACCTTCATATACATCAATAACGTAATATAACCTAACCTAACCCAACCTAACCTTTCGGCGCTATTATTTGACCACATTCCTGGCTTGTTGGCCTCTACGTCTCCGTGGGACATTCATATCCATCAATAACGTAATTTAACCTAAAATAACCCAACGTAACATCTCGGCTGTAATATTTCACAACATTCCTGGCTTGTTGGCCTCTATGTTTCCGTGGGACCTTTATATACATCAATAACGTAATATAACCTAACCTAACCCAACCTAACATCTCGGCGGTAATATTTGACAACATTCCTGGCGAGTTGGCCTCTACGTCTCCGTGAGACCTTCATATCCATCAATAACGTAATATAACCTTCTATAACCCAACCTAACCTCTGGGCGCTATTATTTGACAACATTCCTGTTGAGTTGGCCTCTACGTCTCCGAGGGACTTTTATATACATCAATAGCGTAATATAACTTAACCTACCCCAAACTAACATCTCGGTACTAATATTTGACAACATTCCTGGCGAGTTGGACTCTACGTCTCCGTGGGAATTTTATATATATCAATAGCGTAATATAACCTAACCTAAGCCAACCTAACATTTCGGCGGTAATATTTGACAACATTCCTGGCAAGTTGGCCTCTACGTCTCCGTGGGACCTTCATATACATCAATAACGTAATATAACCTAACCTAACCCAACCCAACCTCTCGGTACTAATATTTGACAACATTCCTGGCGTGTTTGCCTCTACGTCTCCGTGGGACCTTCATATACATCAATAACGCAATATAACCTAACCTAACCCAACCTAACCTTTCGGCGCTATTATTTGACAACATTCCTGGCGAGTTGGCCTCTACGTCTCCGTGGGACCTTCATATACATCAATAACGTAATATAACCTAACCTAACCCAACCCAAACTCTCGGTACTAATATTTGACAACATTCCTGGCGAGTTGGACTCTACGTCTCCGTGGGAATTTTATGTATATCAATAGCGTAATATAACCTAACCTAAGCCAACCTAACATTTCGGCGGTAATATTTGACAACATTCCTGGCAAGTTGGCCTCTACGTCTCCGTGGGACCTTCATATACATCAATAACGTAATATAACCTAACCTAACCCAACCCAACCTCTCGGTACTAATATTTGACAACATTCCTGGCGTGTTTGCCTCTACGTCTCCGTGGGACCTTCATATACATCAATAACGCAATATAACCTAACCTAACCCAACCTAACCTTTCGGCGCTATTATTTGACCACATTCCTGGCTTGTTGGCATCTACGTCTCCGTGGGACTTTTATATACATCAATAGCGTAATATAACCTAACCTAACCCAACCTAAGATCTCGGCGATATTATTTGAGAACATTCCTGTCGAGTTGGCCACTACGTCTCCGTGGGACTTTTATATACATCAATAGCGTAATATAACCTAACCTAACACAACCTAACATCTCGGTACTAATATTTGACAACATTCCTGGCGTATTGGCCTCTACGTCTCCGTGAGACTTTCATATCCATCAATAACGTAATATAACCTTATATAAACCAACCTAACCTCTCGGCGCTATTATTTGACAACATTCCTGGCGAGTTGGCCTCTACGTGTCCGTGGGACTTTTATATACATCAATAACGTAATATAACCTAACCTAACCCAACCTAACCTGTCGGCGCTATTATTTGACAACATTCCTGGCGAGTTGGCCTCTACGTCTCCGTGGGACCTTCATATACATCAATAACGTAATATAACCTAACCTAACCCAACCCAAACTCTCGGTACTAATATTTGACAACATTCCTGGCGAGTTGGCCTCTACGTCTCCGTGGGACCTTCATATACATCAATAACGTAATATAACCTAACCTAACCCAACCTAACCTAACCCAACCTAACCTTTCGGCGCTATTATTTGACCACATTCCTGGCTTGTTGGCCTCTACGTCTCCGTGGGACATTCATATCCATCAATAACGTAATTTAACCTAAAATAACCCAACGTAACATCTCGGCTGTAATATTTCACAACATTCCTGGCTTGTTGGCCTCTATGTTTCCGTGGGACCTTTATATACATCAATAACGTAATATAACCTAACCTAACCCAACCTAACATCTCGGCGGTAATATTTGACAACATTCCTGGCGAGTTGGCCTCTACGTCTCCGTGAGACCTTCATATCCATCAATAACGTAATATAACCTTCTATAACCCAACCTAACCTCTGGGCGCTATTATTTGACAACATTCCTGTTGAGTTGGCCTCTACGTCTCCGAGGGACTTTTATATACATCAATAGCGTAATATAACTTAACCTACCCCAAACTAACATCTCGGTACTAATATTTGACAAGATTCCTGGCGAGTTGGACTCTACGTCTCCGTGGGACCTTCATGTACATCAATAACGTAAAATAACCTAACCTAAGCCAACCTAACATTTCGGCGGTAATATTTGACAACATTCCTGGCATGTTGGCCTCTACATCTCCGTGGGGCCTTTATATACATTAATAACGTAATATAACCTAACCTAACACAACCCAAACTCTCGGTACTAATATTTGACAACATTCCTGGCGAGTTGGCCTCTACGTCTCCGTGGGACCTTCATATACATCAATAACGCAATATAACCTAACCTAATCCAACCTAACCTTTCGGCGCTATTATTTGACAACATTCCTGGCTTGTTGGCCTCTACGTCTCCGTAGGACTTTTATATACATCAATAACGTAATATAACCTATCCTAACCCAACCTAACCTTTCGGCGCTATTATTTGACAACATTCCTGGCGAGTTGGCCTCTACGTCTCCGTGGGACCTTCATATACATCAATAACGTAATATAACCTAACCTAACCCAACCCAAACTCTCGGTACTAATATTTGACAACATTCCTGGCGAGTTGGACTCTACGTCTCCGTGGGAATTTTATATATATCAATAGCGTAATATAACCTAACCTAAGCCAACCTAACATTTCGGCGGTAATATTTGACAACATTCCTGGCGAGTTGGCCTCTACGCCTCCGTGGGACCTTCATATACATCAATAACGTAATATAACCTAACCTAACCCAACCCAACCTCTCGGTACTAATATTTGACAACATTCCTGGCGTGTTTGCCTCTACGTCTCCGTGGGACCTTCATATACATCAATAACGTAATATAACCTAACCTAACCCAACCCAAACTCTCGGTACTAATATTTGATAACATTCCTGGCGAGTTGGCCTCTACGTCTCCGTGGGACTTTTATATACATCAATAACGTAATATAACCTAACCTAACCAAACCTAACCTGTCGGCGCTATTATTTGACAACATTCCTGGCGAGTTGGCCTCTACGTCTCCGTGGGACCTTCATATACATCAATAACGTAATATAACCTAACCTAACCCAACCCAAACTCTCGGTACTAATATTTGACTACATTCCTGGCTTGTTGGCCTCTACGTCTCCGTGGGACATTCATATCCATCAATAACGTAATTTAACCTAAAATAACCCAACGTAACATCTCGGCTGTAATATTTCACAACATTCCTGGCTTGTTGGCCTCTATGTTTCCGTGGGACCTTTATATACATCAATAACGTAATATAACCTAACCTATCCCAACCTAACATCTCGGCGGTAATATTTGACAACATTCCTGGCGAGTTGGCCTCTACGTCTCCGTGAGACCTTCATATCCATCAATAACGTAATATAACCTTATATAACCCAACCTAACCTCTGGGCGCTATTATTTGACAACATTCCTGTTGAGTTGGCCTCTACGTCTCCGAGGGACTTTTATATACATCAATAGCGTAATATAACTTAACCTACCCCAAACTAACATCTCGGTACTAATATTTGACAAGATTCCTGGCGAGTTGGACTCTACGTCTCCGTGGGACCTTCATGTACATCAATAACGTAAAATAACCTAACCTAAGCCAACCTAACATTTCGGCGGTAATATTTGACAACATTCCTGGCATGTTGGCCTCTACATCTCCGTGGGGCCTTTATATACATTAATAACGTAATATAACCTAACCTAACACAACCCAACCTCTCGGTACTAATATTTGACAACATTCCTGGCGAGTTGGCCTCTACGTCTCCGTGGGACCTTCATATACATCAATAACGCAATATAACCTAACCTAATCCAACCTAACCTTTCGGCGCTATTATTTGACAACATTCCTGGCATGTTGGCCTCTACATCTCCGTGGGGCCTTTATATACATTAATAACGTAATATAACCTAACCTAACACAACCCAACCTCTCGGTACTAATATTTGACAATATTCCTGGCGAGTTGGCCTCTACGTCTCCGTGGGACCTTCATATACATCAATAACGCAATATAACCTAACCTAATCCAACCTAACCTTTCGGCGCTATTATTTGACAACATTCCTGGCTTGTTGGCATCTACGTCTCCGTAGGACTTTTATATACATCAATAACGTAATATAACCTAACCTAACCCAACCTAACCTTTCGGCGCTATTATTTGACAACATTCCTGGCGAGTTCGCCTCTACGTCTCCGTGGGACCTTCATATACATCAATAACGTAATATAACCTAACCTAACCCAACCTAACCTTTCGGCGCTATTATTTGACCACATTCCTGGCTTGTTGGCCTCTACGTCTCCGTGAGACATTCATATCCATCAATAACGTAATTTAACCTAAAATAACCCAACGTAACATCTCGGCTGTAATATTTCACAACATTCCTGGCTTGTTGGCCTCTATGTTTCCGTGGGACCTTTATATACATCAATAACGTAATATAACCTAACCTAACCCAACCTAACATCTCGGCGGTAATATTTGACCACATTCCTGGCTTGTTGGCATCTACGTCTCCGTGGGACTTTTATATACATCAATAGCGTAATATAACCTAACCTAACCCAACCTAAGATCTCGGCGATATTATTTGACAACATTCCTGTCGATTTGGCCACTACGTCTCCGTGGGACTTTTATATACATCAATAGCGTAATATAACCTAACCTAACACAACCTAACATCTCGGTACTAATATTTGACAACATTCCTGGCGTATTGGCCTCTACGTCTCCGTGAGACTTTCATATCCATCAATAACGTAATATAACCTTATATAAACCAACCTAACCTCTCGGCGCTATTATTTGACAACATTCCTGGCGAGTTGGCCTCTACGTGTCCGTGGGACTTTTATATACATCAATAACGTAATATAACCTAACCTAACCCAACCTAACCTGTCGGCGCTATTATTTGACAACATTCCTGGCGAGTTGGCCTCTACGTCTCCGTGGGACCTTCATATACATCAATAACGTAATATAACCTAACCTAACCCAACCCAAACTCTCGGTACTAATATTTGACGACATTCCTGGCGAGTTGGCCTCTACGTCTCCGTGGGACCTTCATATACATCAATAACGTAATATAACCTAACCTAACCCAACCTAACCTTTCGGCGCTATTATTTGACCACATTCCTGGCTTGTTGGCCTCTACGTCTCCGTGGGACATTCATATCCATCAATAACGTAATTTAACCTAAAATAACCCAACGTAACATCTCGGCTGTAATATTTCACAACATTCCTGGCTTGTTGGCCTCTATGTTTCCGTGGGACCTTTATATACATCAATAACGTAATATAACCTAACCTAACCCAACCTAACATCTCGGCGGTAATATTTGACAACATTCCTGGCGAGTTGGCCTCTACGTCTCCGTGAGACCTTCATATCCATCAATAACGTAATATAACCTTCTATAACCCAACCTAACCTCTGGGCGCTATTATTTGACAACATTCCTGTTGAGTTGGCCTCTACGTCTCCGAGGGACTTTTATATACATCAATAGCGTAATATAACTTAACCTACCCCAAACTAACATCTCGGTACTAATATTTGACAACATTCCTGGCGAGTTGGACTCTACGTCTCCGTGGGAATTTTATATATATCAATAGCGTAATATAACCTAACCTAAGCCAACCTAACATTTCGGCGGTAATATTTGACAACATTCCTGGCAAGTTGGCCTCTACGTCTCCGTGGGACCTTCATATACATCAATAACGTAATATAACCTAACCTAACCCAACCCAACCTCTCGGTACTAATATTTGACAACATTCCTGGCGTGTTTGCCTCTACGTCTCCGTGGGACCTTCATATACATCAATAACGCAATATAACCTAACCTAACCCAACCTAACCTTTCGGCGCTATTATTTGACAACATTCCTGGCGAGTTGGCCTCTACGTCTCCGTGGGACCTTCATATACATCAATAACGTAATATAACCTAACCTAACCCAACCCAAACTCTCGGTACTAATATTTGACAACATTCCTGGCGAGTTGGACTCTACGTCTCCGTGGGAATTTTATGTATATCAATAGCGTAATATAACCTAACCTAAGCCAACCTAACATTTCGGCGGTAATATTTGACAACATTCCTGGCAAGTTGGCCTCTACGTCTCCGTGGGACCTTCATATACATCAATAACGTAATATAACCTAACCTAACCCAACCCAACCTCTCGGTACTAATATTTGACAACATTCCTGGCGTGTTTGCCTCTACGTCTCCGTGGGACCTTCATATACATCAATAACGCAATATAACCTAACCTAACCCAACCTAACCTTTCGGCGCTATTATTTGACCACATTCCTGGCTTGTTGGCATCTACGTCTCCGTGGGACTTTTATATACATCAATAGCGTAATATAACCTAACCTAACCCAACCTAAGATCTCGGCGATATTATTTGACAACATTCCTGTCGAGTTGGCCACTACGTCTCCGTGGGACTTTTATATACATCAATAGCGTAATATAACCTAACCTAACACAACCTAACATCTCGGTACTAATATTTGACAACATTCCTGGCGTATTGGCCTCTACGTCTCCGTGAGACTTTCATATCCATCAATAACGTAATATAACCTTATATAAACCAACCTAACCTCTCGGCGCTATTATTTGACAACATTCCTGGCGAGTTGGCCTCTACGTGTCCGTGGGACTTTTATATACATCAATAACGTAATATAACCTAACCTAACCCAACCTAACCTGTCGGCGCTATTATTTGACAACATTCCTGGCGAGTTGGCCTCTACGTCTCCGTGGGACCTTCATATACATCAATAACGTAATATAACCTAACCTAACCCAACCCAAACTCTCGGTACTAATATTTGACGACATTCCTGGCGAGTTGGCCTCTACGTCTCCGTGGGACCTTCATATACATCAATAACGTAATATAACCTAACCTAACCCAACCTAACCTTTCGGCGCTATTATTTGACCACATTCCTGGCTTGTTGGCCTCTACGTCTCCGTGGGACATTCATATCCATCAATAACGTAATTTAACCTAAAATAACCCAACGTAACATCTCGGCTGTAATATTTCACAACATTCCTGGCTTGTTGGCCTCTATGTTTCCGTGGGACCTTTATATACATCAATAACGTAATATAACCTAACCTAACCCAACCTAACATCTCGGCGGTAATATTTGACAACATTCCTGGCGAGTTGGCCTCTACGTCTCCGTGAGACCTTCATATCCATCAATAACGTAATATAACCTTCTATAACCCAACCTAACCTCTGGGCGCTATTATTTGACAACATTCCTGTTGAGTTGGCCTCTACGTCTCCGAGGGACTTTTATATACATCAATAGCGTAATATAACTTAACCTACCCCAAACTAACATCTCGGTACTAATATTGGATAAGATTCCTGGCGAGTTGGACTCTACGTCTCCGTGGGACCTTCATGTACATCAATAACGTAAAATAACCTAACCTAAGCCAACCTAACATTTCGGCGGTAATATTTGACAACATTCCTGGCATGTTGGCCTCTACATCTCCGTGGGGCCTTTATATACATTAATAACGTAATATAACCTAACCTAACACAACCCAACCTCTCGGTACTAATATTTGACAACATTCCTGGCGAGTTGGCCTCTACGTCTCCGTGGGACCTTCATATACATCAATAACGCAATATAACCTAACCTAATCCAACCTAACCTTTCGGCGCTATTATTTGACAACATTCCTGGCTTGTTGGCCTCTACGTCTCCGTGGGACCTTCATATACATCAATAACGTAATATAACCTAACCTAACCCAACCCAAACTCTCGGTACTAATATTTGACAACATTCCTGGCGAGTTGGACTCTACGTCTCCGTGGGAATTTTATATATATCAATAGCGTAATATAACCTAACCTAAGCCAACCTAACCTTTCGGCGCTATTATTTGACCACATTCCTGGCTTGTTGGCATCTACGTCTCCGTGGGACTTTTATATACATCAATAGCGTAATATAACCTAACCTAACCCAACCTAAGATCTCGGCGATATTATTTGACAACATTCCTGTCGAGTTGGCCACTACGTCTCCGTGGGACATTCATATCCATCAATAACGTAATTTAACCTAAAATAACCCAACGTAACATCTCGGCTGTAATATTTCACAACATTCCTGGCTTGTTGGCCTCTACGTCTCCGTGGGACCTTCATATACATCAATAACGCAATATAACCTAACCTAATCCAACCTAACCTTTCGGCGCTATTATTTGACAACATTCCTGGCTTGTTGGCCTCTACGTCTCCGTAGGACTTTTATATACATCAATAACGTAATATAACCTATCCTAACCCAACCTAACCTTTCGGCGCTATTATTTGACAACATTCCTGGCGAGTTGGCCTCTACGTCTCCGTGGGACCTTCATATCCGTCAATAACGTAATATAACCTTCTATAACCCAACCTAACCTCTGGGCGCTATTATTTGACAACATTCCTGTTGAGTTGGCCTCTACGTCTCCGAGGGACTTTTATATACATCAATAGCGTAATATAACTTAACCTACCCCAAACTAACATCTCGGTACTAATATTTGACAACATTCCTGGCAAGTTGGACTCTACGTCTCCGTGGAAATTTTATATATATCAATAGCGTAATATAACCTAACCTAAGCCAACCTAACATTTCGGCGGTAATATTTGACAACATTCCTGGCAAGTTGGCCTCTACGTCTCCGTGGGACCTTCATATACATCAATAACGTAATATAACCTAACCTAACCCAACCCAACCTCTCGGTACTAATATTTGACAACATTCCTGGCGTGTTTGCCTCTACGTCTCCGTGGGACCTTCATATACATCAATAACGCAATATAACCTAACCTAATCCAACCTAACCTTTCGGCGCTATTATTTGACAACATTCCTGGCTTGTTGGCCTCTACGTCTCCGTAGGACTTTTATATACATCAATAACGTAATATAACCTATCCTAACCCAACCTAACGTTTCGGCGCTATTATTTGACAACATTCCTGGCGAGTTGGCCTCTACGTCTCCGTGGGACCTTCATATACATCAATAACGTAATATAACCTAACCTAACCCAACCCAACCTCTCGGTACTAATATTTGACAACATTCCTGGCGTGTTTGCCTCTACGTCTCCGTGGGACCTTCATATACATCAATAACGTAATATAACCTAACCTAACCCAACCCAAACTCTCGGTACTAATATTTGACAACATTCCTGGCGAGTTGGCCTCTACGTCTCCGTGGGACCTTCATATACATCAATAACGTAATATAACCTAACCTAACCCAACCTAACCTTTCGGCGCTATTATTTGACTACATTCCTGGCTTGTTGGCCTCTACGTCTCCGTGGGACATTCATATCCATCAATAACGTAATTTAACCTAAAATAACCCAACGTAACATCTCGGCTGTAATATTTCACAACATTCCTGGCTTGTTGGCCTCTATGTTTCCGTGGGACCTTTATATACATCAATAACGTAATATAACCTAACCTAACCCAACCTAACATCTCGGCGGTAATATTTGACAACATTCCTGGCGAGTTGGCCTCTACGTCTCCGTGAGACCTTCATATCCATCAATAACGTAATATAACCTTATATAACCCAACCTAACCTCTGGGCGCTATTATTTGACAACATTCCTGTTGAGTTGGCCTCTACGTCTCCGAGGGACTTTTATATACATCAATAGCGTAATATAACTTAACCTACCCCAAACTAACATCTCGGTACTAATATTTGACAAGATTCCTGGCGAGTTGGACTCTACGTCTCCGTGGGACCTTCATGTACATCAATAACGTAAAATAACCTAACCTAAGCCAACCTAACATTTCGGCGGTAATATTTGACAACATTCCTGGCATGTTGGCCTCTACATCTCCGTGGGGCCTTTAGATACATTAATAACGTAATATAACCTAACCTAACACAACCCAACCTCTCGGTACTAATATTTGACAACATTCCTGGCGAGTTGGCCTCTACGTCTCCGTGGGACCTTCATATACATCAATAACGCAATATAACCTAACCTAATCCAACCTAACCTTTCGGCGCTATTATTTGACAACATTCCTGGCATGTTGGCCTCTACATCTCCGTGGGGCCTTTATATACATTAATAACGTAATATAACCTAACCTAACACAACCCAACCTCTCGGTACTAATATTTGACAATATTCCTGGCGAGTTGGCCTCTACGTCTCCGTGGGACCTTCATATACATCAATAACGCAATATAACCTAACCTAATCCAACCTAACCTTTCGGCGCTATTATTTGACAACATTCCTGGCTTGTTGGCATCTACGTCTCCGTAGGACTTTTATATACATCAATAACGTAATATAACCTAACCTAACCCAACCTAACCTTTCGGCGCTATTATTTGACAACATTCCTGGCGAGTTGGCCTCTACGTCTCCGTGGGACCTTCATATACATCAATAACGTAATATAACCTAACCTAACCCAACCTAACCTTTCGGCGCTATTATTTGACCACATTCCTGGCTTGTTGGCCTCTACGTCTCCGTGGGACATTCATATCCATCAATAACGTAATTTAACCTAAAATAACCCAACGTAACATCTCGGCTGTAATATTTCACAACATTCCTGGCTTGTTGGCCTCTATGTTTCCGTGGGACCTTTATATACATCAATAACGTAATATAACCTAACCTAACCCAACCTAACATCTCGGCGGTAATATTTGACCACATTCCTGGCTTGTTGGCATCTACGTCTCCGTGGGACTTTTATATACATCAATAGCGTAATATAACCTAACCTAACCCAACCTAAGATCTCGGCGATATTATTTGACAACATTCCTGTCGATTTGGCCACTACGTCTCCGTGGGACTTTTATATACATCAATAGCGTAATATAACCTAACCTAACACAACCTAACATCTCGGTACTAATATTTGACAACATTCCTGGCGTATTGGCCTCTACGTCTCCGTGAGACTTTCATATCCATCAATAACGTAATATAACCTTATATAAACCAACCTAACCTCTCGGCGCTATTATTTGACAACATTCCTGGCGAGTTGGCCTCTACGTGTCCGTGGGACTTTTATATACATCAATAACGTAATATAACCTAACCTAACCCAACCTAACCTGTCGGCGCTATTATTTGACAACATTCCTGGCGAGTTGGCCTCTACGTCTCCGTGGGACCTTCATATACATCAATAACGTAATATAACCTAACCTAACCCAACCCAAACTCTCGGTACTAATATTTGACGACATTCCTGGCGAGTTGGACTCTACGTCTCCGTGGGACCTTCATATACATCAATAACGTAATATAACCTAACCTAACCCAACCTAACCTTTCGGTGCTATTATTTGACCACATTCCTGGCTTGTTGGCCTCTACGTCTCCGTGGGACATTCATATCCATCAATAACGTAATTTAACCTAAAATAACCCAACGTAACATCTCGGCTGTAATATTTCACAACATTCCTGGCTTGTTGGCCTCTATGTTTCCGTGGGACCTTTATATACATCAATAACGTAATATAACCTAACCTAACCCAACCTAACATCTCGGCGGTAATATTTGACAACATTCCTGGCGAGTTGGCCTCTACGTCTCCGTGAGACCTTCATATCCATCAATAACGTAATATAACCTAACCTAACCCAACCCAACCTCTCGGTACTAATATTTGACAACATTCCTGGCGTGTTTGCCTCTACGTCTCCGTGGGACCTTCATATACATCAATAACGCAATATAACCTAACCTAACCCAACCTAACCTTTCGGCGCTATTATTTGACAACATTCCTGGCGAGTTGGCCTCTACGTCTCCGTGGGACCTTCATATACATCAATAACGTAATATAACCTAACCTAACCCAACCCAAACTCTCGGTACTAATATTTGACAACATTCCTGGCGAGTTGGACTCTACGTCTCCGTGGGAATTTTATGTATATCAATAGCGTAATATAACCTAACCTAAGCCAACCTAACATTTCGGCGGTAATATTTGACAACATTCCTGGCAAGTTGGCCTCTACGTCTCCGTGGGACCTTCATATACATCAATAACGTAATATAACCTAACCTAACCCAACCCAACCTCTCGGTACTAATATTTGACAACATTCCTGGCGTGTTTGCCTCTACGTCTCCGTGGGACCTTCATATACATCAATAACGCAATATAACCTAACCTAACCCAACCTAACCTTTCGGCGCTATTATTTGACCACATTCCTGGCTTGTTGGCATCTACGTCTCCGTGGGACTTTTATATACATCAATAGCGTAATATAACCTAACCTAACCCAACCTAAGATCTCGGCGATATTATTTGACAACATTCCTGTCGAGTTGGCCACTACGTCTCCGTGGGACTTTTATATACATCAATAGCGTAATATAACCTAACCTAACCCAACCCAAACTCTCGGTACTAATATTTGACAACATTCCTGGCGAGTTGGACTCTACGTCTCCGTGGGAATTTTATGTATATCAATAGCGTAATATAACCTAACCTAAGCCAACCTAACATTTCGGCGGTAATATTTGACAACATTCCTGGCAAGTTGGCCTCTACGTCTCCGTGGGACCTTCATATACATCAATAACGTAATATAACCTAACCTAACCCAACCCAACCTCTCGGTACTAATATTTGACAACATTCCTGGCGTGTTTGCCTCTACGTCTCCGTGGGACCTTCATATACATCAATAACGCAATATAACCTAACCTAACCCAACCTAACCTTTCGGCGCTATTATTTGACCACATTCCTGGCTTGTTGGCATCTACGTCTCCGTGGGACTTTTATATACATCAATAGCGTAATATAACCTAACCTAACCCAACCTAAGATCTCGGCGATATTATTTGACAACATTCCTGTCGAGTTGGCCACTACGTCTCCGTGGGACTTTTATATACATCAATAGCGTAATATAACCTAACCTAACACAACCTAACATCTCGGTACTAATATTTGACAACATTCCTGGCGTATTGGCCTCTACGTCTCCGTGAGACTTTCATATCCATCAATAACGTAATATAACCTTATATAAACCAACCTAACCTCTCGGCGCTATTATTTGACAACATTCCTGGCGAGTTGGCCTCTACGTGTCCGTGGGACTTTTATATACATCAATAACGTAATATAACCTAACCTAACCCAACCTAACCTGTCGGCGCTATTATTTGACAACATTCCTGGCGAGTTGGCCTCTACGTCTCCGTGGGACCTTCATATACATCAATAACGTAATATAACCTAACCTAACCCAACCCAAACTCTCGGTACTAATATTTGACAACATTCCTGGCGAGTTGGCCTCTACGTCTCCGTGGGACCTTCATATACATCAATAACGTAATATAACCTAACCTAACCCAACCTAACCTAACCCAACCTAACCTTTCGGCGCTATTATTTGACCACATTCCTGGCTTGTTGGCCTCTACGTCTCCGTGGGACATTCATATCCATCAATAACGTAATTTGACCTAAAATAACCCAACGTAACATCTCGGCTGTAATATTTCACAACATTCCTGGCTTGTTGGCCTCTATGTTTCCGTGGGACCTTTATATACATCAATAACGTAATATAACCTAACCTAACCCAACCTAACATCTCGGCGGTAATATTTGACAACATTCCTGGCGAGTTGGCCTCTACGTCTCCGTGAGACCTTCATATCCATCAATAACGTAATATAACCTTCTATAACCCAACCTAACCTCTGGGCGCTATTATTTGACAACATTCCTGTTGAGTTGGCCTCTACGCCTTCCGAGGGACTTTTATATACATCAATAGCGTAATATAACTTAACCTACCCCAAACTAACATCTCGGTACTAATATTTGACAAGATTCCTGGCGAGTTGGACTCTACGTCCCCGTGGGACCTTCATGTACATCAATAACGTAAAATAACCTAACCTAAGCCAACCTAACATTTCGGCGGTAATATTTGACAACATTCCTGGCATGTTGGCCTCTACATCTCCGTGGGGCCTTTATATACATTAATAACGTAATATAACCTAACCTAACACAACCCAACCTCTCGGTACTAATATTTGACAACATTCCTGGCGAGTTGGCCTCTACGTCTCCGTGGGACCTTCATATACATCAATAACGCCATATAACCTAACCTAATCCAACCTAACCTTTCGGCGCTATTATTTGACAACATTCCTGGCTTGTTGGC
Source organism: Xylocopa violacea (assembly GCA_963969225.1). Taxonomy (NCBI): domain Eukaryota; kingdom Metazoa; phylum Arthropoda; class Insecta; order Hymenoptera; family Apidae; genus Xylocopa; species Xylocopa violacea. Next base: position 2,786,290 of record CAXAJV010001290.1, on the reverse strand, counting down.
CTCTACGTCTCCGTAGGACTTTTATATACATAAATAACTTAATATAACCTAACCTAATCCAACCTAACCTTTCGGCGCTATTATTTGACAACATTCCTGGCTTGTTGGCCTCTACGTCTCCGTAGGACTTTTATATACATCAATATCGTAATATAACCTAACCTAACCCAACCTAACCTTTCGGCGCTATTATTTGACAACATTCCTGGCGAGTTGGCATCTACGTCTCCGTGGGACCTTCATATACATCAATAAAGTAATATAACCTAACCTAACCCAACCCAAACTCTCGGTACTAATATTTGACAACATTCCTGGCGAGTTGGACTCTACGTCTCCGTGGGAATTTTATATATATCAATAGCGTAATATAACCTAACCTAAGCCAACCTAACATTTCGGCGGTAATATTTGACAACATTCCTGGCAAGTTGGCCTCTACGTCTCCGTGGGACCTTCATATACATCAATAACGTATTATAACCTAACCTAACCCAACCCAACCTCTCGGTACTAATATTTGACAACATTCCTGGCGTGTTTGCCTCTACGTCTCCGTGGGACCTTCATATACATCAATAACGCAATATAACCTAACCTAACCCAACCTAACCTTTCGGCGCTTTTATTTGACCACATTCCTGGCTTGTTGGCATCTACGTCTCCGTGGGACTTTTATATACATCAATAGCGTAATATAACCTAACCTAACCCAACCTAAGATCTCGACGATATTATTTGACAACATTCCTGTCGAGTTGGCCACTACGTCTCCGTGGGACTTTTATATACATCAATAGCGTAATATAACCTAACCTAACACAACCTAACATCTCGGTACTAATATTTGACAACATTCCTGGCGTATTGGCCTCTACGTCTCCGTGAGACTTTCATATCAATCAATAACGTAATATAACCTTATATAAACCAACCTAACCTCTCGGCGCTATTATTTGACAACATTCCTGGCGAGTTGGCCTCTACGTGTCCGTGGGACTTTTATATACATCAATAACGTAATATAACCTAACCTAATCCAACCTAACCTTTCGGCGCTATTATTTGACAACAATCCTGGCGAGTTGGCCTCTACGTCTCCGTGGGACCTTCATATACATCAATAACCTAATATAACCTAACCGAACCCAACCCAAACTCTCGGTACTAATATTTCACAACATTCCTGGCGAGTTGGCCTCTACGTCTCCGTGGGACCTTCATATACATCAATAACGTAATATAACCTAACCTAACCCAACCTAACCTTTCGGCGCTATTATTTGACCACATTCCTGGCTTGTTGGCCTCTACGTCTCCGTGGGACATTCATATCCATCAATAACGTAATTTAACCTAAAATAACCCAACGTAACATCTCGGCTGTAATATTTCACAACATTCCTGGCTTGTTGGCCTCTATGTTTCCGTGGGACCTTTATATACATCAATAACGTAATATAACCTAACCTAACCCAACCTAACATCTCGGCGGTAATATTTGACAACATTCCTGGCGAGTTGGCCTCTACGTCTCCGTGAGACCTTCATATCCATCAATAACGTAATATAACCTTCTATAACCCAACCTAACCTCTGGGCGCTATTATTTGACAACATTCCTGTTGAGTTGGCCTCTACGCCTTCCGAGGGACTTTTATATACATCAATAGCGTAATATAACTTAACCTACCCCAAACTAACATCTCGGTACTAATATTTGACAAGATTCCTGGCGAGTTGGACTCTACGTCCCCGTGGGACCTTCATGTACATCAATAACGTAAAATAACCTAACCTAAGCCAACCTAACATTTCGGCGGTAATATTTGACAACATTCCTGGCATGTTGGCCTCTACATCTCCGTGGGGCCTTTATATACATTAATAACGTAATATAACCTAACCTAACACAACCCAACCTCTCGGTACTAATATTTGACAACATTCCTGGCGAGTTGGCCTCTACGTCTCCGTGGGACCTTCATATACATCAATAACGCCATATAACCTAACCTAATCCAACCTAACCTTTCGGCGCTATTATTTGACAACATTCCTGGCTTGTTGGCCTCTACGTCTCCGTAGGACTTTTATATACATAAATAACTTAATATAACCTAACCTAATCCAACCTAACCTTTCGGCGCTATTATTTGACAACATTCCTGGCTTGTTGGCCTCTACGTCTCCGTAGGACTTTTATATACATCAATATCGTAATATAACCTAACCTAACCCAACCTAACCTTTCGGCGCTATTATTTGACAACATTCCTGGCGAGTTGGCATCTACGTCTCCGTGGGACCTTCATATACATCAATAAAGTAATATAACCTAACCTAACCCAACCCAAACTCTCGGTACTAATATTTGACAACATTCCTGGCGAGTTGGACTCTACGTCTCCGTGGGAATTTTATATATATCAATAGCGTAATATAACCTAACCTAAGCCAACCTAACATTTCGGCGGTAATATTTGACAACATTCCTGGCAAGTTGGCCTCTACGTCTCCGTGGGACCTTCATATACATCAATAACGTATTATAACCTAACCTAACCCAACCCAACCTCTCGGTACTAATATTTGACAACATTCCTGGCGTGTTTGCCTCTACGTCTCCGTGGGACCTTCATATACATCAATAACGCAATATAACCTAACCTAACCCAACCTAACCTTTCGGCGCTTTTATTTGACCACATTCCTGGCTTGTTGGCATCTACGTCTCCGTGGGACTTTTATATACATCAATAGCGTAATATAACCTAACCTAACCCAACCTAAGATCTCGACGATATTATTTGACAACATTCCTGTCGAGTTGGCCACTACGTCTCCGTGGGACTTTTATATACATCAATAGCGTAATATAACCTAACCTAACACAACCTAACATCTCGGTACTAATATTTGACAACATTCCTGGCGTATTGGCCTCTACGTCTCCGTGAGACTTTCATATCAATCAATAACGTAATATAACCTTATATAAACCAACCTAACCTCTCGGCGCTATTATTTGACAACATTCCTGGCGAGTTGGCCTCTACGTGTCCGTGGGACTTTTATATACATCAATAACGTAATATAACCTAACCTAACCCAACCTAACCTTTCGGCGCTATTATTTGACAACAATCCTGGCGAGTTGGCCTCTACGTCTCCGTGGGACCTTCATATACATCAATAACCTAATATAACCTAACCGAACCCAACCCAAACTCTCGGTACTAATATTTCACAACATTCCTGGCGAGTTGGCCTCTACGTCTCCGTGGGACCTTCATATACATCAATAACGTAATATAACCTAACCTAACCCAACCTAACCTTTCGGCGCTATTATTTGACCACATTCCTGGCTTGTTGGCCTCTACGTCTCCGTGGGACATTCATATCCATCAATAACGTAATTTAACCTAAAATAACCCAACGTAACATCTCGGCTGTAATATTTCACAACATTCCTGGCTTGTTGGCCTCTATGTTTCCGTGGGACCTTTATATACATCAATAACGTAATATAACCTAACCTAACCCAACCTAACATCTCGGCGGTAATATTTGACAACATTCCTGGCGAGTTGGCCTCTACGTCTCCGTGAGACCTTCATATCCATCAATAACGTAATATAACCTTATATAACCCAACCTAACCTCTGGGCGCTATTATTTGACAACATTCCTGTTGAGTTGGCCTCTACGTCTCCGAGGGACTTTTATATACATCAATAGCGTAATATAACTTAACCTACCCCAAACTAACATGTCGGTACTAATATTTGACAAGATTCCTGGCGAGTTGGACTCTACGTCTCCGTGGGACCTTCATGTACATCAATAACGTAAAATAACCTAACCTAAGCCAACCTAACATTTCGGCGGTAATATTTGACAACATTCCTGGCACGTTGGCCTCTACATCTCCGTGGGGCCTTTATATACATTAATAACGTAATATAACCTAACCTAACACAACCCAACCTCTCGGTACTAATATTCGACAACATTCCTGGCGAGTTGGCCTCTACGTCTCCGTGGGACCTTCATATACATCAATAACGCAATATAACCTAACCTAATCCAACCTAACCTTTCGGCGCTATTATTTGACAACATTCCTGGCATGTTGGCCTCTACATCTCCGTGGGGCCTTTATATACATTAATAACGTAATATAACCTAACCTAACACAACCCAACCTCTCGGTACTAATATTTGACAACATTCCTGGCGAGTTGGCCTCTACGTCTCCGTGGGACCTTCATATACATCAATAACGCAATATAACCTAACCTAATCCAACCTAACCTTTCGGCGCTATTATTTGACAACATTCCTGGCTTGTTGGCCTCTACGTCTCCGTAGGACTTTTATATACATCAATAACTTAATATAACCTAACCTAATCCAACCTAACCTTTCGGCGCTATTATTTGACAACATTCCTGGCTTGTTGGCCTCTACGTCTCCGTAGGACTTTTATATACATCAATAACTTAATATAACCTAACCTAATCCAACCTAACCTTTCGGCGCTATTATTTGACAACATTCCTGACTTGTTGGCCTCTACGTCTCCGTAGGACTTTTATATACATCAATAACGTAATATAACCTAACCTAACCCAACCTAACCTTTCGGCGCTATTATTTGACAACATTCCTGGCGAGTTGGCCTCTACGTCTCCGTGGGACCTTCATATACATCAATAACGTTATATAACCTAACCTAACCCAACCTAACCTTTCGGCGCTATTATTTGACCACATTCCTGGCTTGTTGGCCTCTACGTCTCCGTGGGACATTCATATCCATCAATAACGTAATTTAACCTAAAATAACCCAACGTAACATCTCGGCTGTAATATTTCACAACATTCCTGGCTTGTTGGCCTCTATGTTTCCGTGGGACCTTTATATACATCAATAACGTAATATAACCTAACCTAACCCAACCTAACATCTCGGCGGTAATATTTGACAACATTCCTGGCGAGTTGGCCTCTACGTCTCCGTGAGACCTTCATATCCATCAATAACGTAATATAACCTTCTATAACCCAACCTAACCTCTGGGCGCTATTATTTGACAACATTCCTGTTGAGTTGGCCTCTACGTCTCCGAGGGACTTTTATATACATCAATAGCGTAATATAACTTAACCTACCCCAAACTAACATCTCGGTACTAATATTTGACAAGATTCCTGGCGAGTTGGACTCTACGTCTCCGTGGGACCTTCATGTACATCAATAACGTAAAATAACCTAACCTAAGCCAACCTAACATTTCGGCGGTAATATTTGACAACATTCCTGGCACGTTGGCCTCTACATCTCCGTGGGGCCTTTATATACATTAATAACGTAATATAACCTAACCTAACACAACCCAACCTCTCGGTACTAATATTCGACAACATTCCTGGCGAGTTGGCCTCTACGTCTCCGTGGGACCTTCATATACATCAATAACGCAATATAACCTAACCTAATCCAACCTAACCTTTCGGCGCTATTATTTGACAACATTCCTGGCATGTTGGCCTCTACATCTCCGTGGGGCCTTTATATACATTAATAACGTAATATAACCTAACCTAACACAACCCAACCTCTCGGTACTAATATTTGACAACATTCCTGGCGAGTTGGCCTCTACGTCTCCGTGGGACCTTCATATACATCAATAACGCAATATAACCTAACCTAATCCAACCTAACCTTTCGGCGCTATTATTTGACAACATTCCTGGCTTGTTGGCCTCTACGTCTCCGTAGGACTTTTATATACATAAATAACTTAATATAACCTAACCTAATCCAACCTAACCTTTCGGCGCTATTATTTGACAACATTCCTGGCTTGTTGGCCTCTACGTCTCCATAGGACTTTTATATACATCAATAACGTAATATAACCTAACCTAACCCAACCTAACCTTTCGGCGCTATTATTTGACAACATTCCTGGCGAGTTGGCATCTACGTCTCCGTGGGACCTTCATATACATCAATAAAGTAATATAACCTAACCTAACCCAACCCAAACTCTCGGTACTAATATTTGACAACATTCCTGGCGAGTTGGACTCTACGTCTCCGTGGGAATTTTATATATATCAATAGCGTAATATAACCTAACCTAAGCCAACCTAACATTTCGGCGGTAATATTTGACAACATTCCTGGCAAGTTGGCCTCTACGTCTCCGTGGGACCTTCATATACATCAATAACGTATTATAACCTAACCTAACCCAACCCAACCTCTCGGTACTAATATTTGACAACATTCCTGGCGTGTTTGCCTCTACGTCTCCGTGGGACCTTCATATACATCAATAACGCAATATAACCTAACCTAACCCAACCTAACCTTTCGGCGCTATTATTTGACCACATTCCTGGCTTGTTGGCATCTACGTCTCCGTGGGACTTTTATATACATCAATAGCGTAATATAACCTAACCTAACCCAACCTAAGATCTCGACGATATTATTTGACAACATTCCTGTCGAGTTGGCCACTACGTCTCCGTGGGACTTTTATATACATCAATAGCGTAATATAACCTAACCTAACACAACCTAACATCTCGGTACTAATATTTGACAACATTCCTGGCGTATTGGCCTCTACGTCTCCGTGAGACTTTCATATCAATCAATAACGTAATATAACCTTATATAAACCAACCTAACCTCTCGGCGCTATTATTTGACAACATTCCTGGCGAGTTGGCCTCTACGTGTCCGTGGGACTTTTATATACATCAATAACGTAATATAACCTAACCTAACCCAACCTAACCTTTCGGCGCTATTATTTGACAACATTCCTGGCGAGTTGGCCTCTACGTCTCCGTGGGACCTTCATATACATCAATAACGTAATATAACCTAACCTAACCCAACCTAACCTTTCGGCGCTATTATTTGACCACATTCCTGGCTTGTTGGCCTCTACGTCTCCGTGGGACATTCATATCCATCAATAACGTAATTTAACCTAAAATAACCCAACGTAACATCTCGGCTGTAATATTTCACAACATTCCTGGCTTGTTGGCCTCTATGTTTCCGTGGGACCTTTATATACATCAATAACGTAATATAACCTAACCTAACCCAACCTAACATCTCGGCGGTAATATTTGACAACATTCCTGGCGAGTTGGCCTCTACGTCTCCGTGAGACCTTCATATCCATCAATAACGTAATATAACCTTCTATAACCCAACCTAACCTCTGGGCGCTATTATTTGACAACATTCCTGTTGAGTTGGCCTCTACGCCTTCCGAGGGACTTTTATATACATCAATAGCGTAATATAACTTAACCTACCCCAAACTAACATCTCGGTACTAATATTTGACAAGATTCCTGGCGAGTTGGACTCTACGTCTCCGTGGGACCTTCATGTACATCAATAACGTAAAATAACCTAACCTAAGCCAACCTAACATTTCGGCGGTAATATTTGACAACATTCCTGGCATGTTGGCCTCTACATCTCCGTGGGGCCTTTATATACATTAATAACGTAATATAACCTAACCTAACACAACCCAACCTCTCGGTACTAATATTTGACAACATTCCTGGCGAGTTGGCCTCTACGTCTCCGTGGGACCTTCATATACATCAATAACGCAATATAACCTAACCTAATCCAACCTAACCTTTCGGCGCTATTATTTGACAACATTCCTGGCTTGTTGGCCTCTACGTCTCCGTAGGACTTTTATATACATAAATAACTTAATATAACCTAACCTAATCCAACCTAACCTTTCGGCGCTATTATTTGACAACATTCCTGGCTTGTTGGCCTCTACGTCTCCGTAGGACTTTTATATACATCAATAACGTAATATAACCTAACCTAAGCCAACCTAACATTTCGGCGGTAATATTTGACAACATTCCTGGCACGTTGGCCTCTACATCTCCGTGGGGCCTTTATATACATTAATAACGTAATATAACCTAACCTAACACAACCCAACCTCTCGGTACTAATATTCGACAACATTCCTGGCGAGTTGCCTCTACGTCTCCGTGGGACCTTC